>CM070556.1:21092853-22292853 GCA_036346405.1 Phyllostachys edulis
CACTTAAGATCTGGCGACATTACCTAATCGGTGTCGTTGTGAAGTGTATTCGGATCACAAAAGCTTAAATACTTATTCACCAGCTGACTGAACCTCGGGCAAAGGAGATGGTTGGAGTTGATCAAGGACTATGATGTGGTATACACTACCATCGGGCAAGGCTAATGTAGTTGCCGATGCGCTTATCATAAAGCGCATTGCAATGCCTTGTTGTCGAGGGAGCTTGACCCGCTCTTACGGGAGAATTTCAGCGTCTCAACTTGGGGTTAGTTGGCGTGGTTCTCTCATTGCCTTGGTTGTGCAACCAACCTTGATGGATCGGATCAAGTCCGCTCGGCGATCGGATGTTGGGTGAGCCACATCAAGGCAAATGTCAAAACGGAACAACCAAGTGCTTTTACGAGGATGAGCATGGTGTTGTGAGGTTCGAACGCGCCTTGTGGTTCCAAAGGACATGGAATTGCGAATTTAATCCTCCGTGAAGCCCATGATTAGCCTTTATCCATTCATCCGGGGCCACAAAGATGTATCAAGATCTTCGTCGAGATTTTGGTGGACCGAATGAAGAGGAGATTGCGAAGTTCGTTCTTAGAGTCGGCGTGTGTAAATCGATGTCAAGGCGAACATCGGCGTCAGCGGGGCTGCTTGACCTTTGCCAATTCACGAGTGGAAGTGGGATTCGATCGGAATGGATTTCATCACGGTCTACCCGTCCCGAAGAAGAATGATGCCATTTGGAGTGCGTCATCGATCGATTGACTAAGGTGGCACATTTCCTTCCGTCTAGATGACCTTGGTAGGTCTTTTGGCGAACTCTATATCGCGCATCATAAGTTTGCGGTGTGCGAAGGCGATTGTGTCGGATCGTGGATCCTTTTCACGTCTCGCTTTTGGCATAGCTTGCAGAAGCTATGGGAACTCGTCTTGCTTTCGTACGGCATTTCACCCCCAAGCGATGGTCGGGCCGAGAGGGTCAACCAAGTTTTGGAAGACATGCTTCGTGCTTGTGTCCTTTCATATAGGAAGCATTGGGAGAAATGCTTGCCATTAGCCAGATTTTCTTATAACAACGACTTTCGGGCCGGTCTCGGCATGGCACCATTTGAGGCCTTATGCGGGAGAAAGTGTAGAACCCGTTGAGCTGGTGAGAGACCGGTGAGAGACCTCTCTTTGGCGGACTCAATCAATGAGGCGGCGCCAAGTCGGCTTATTGGGGCGTTTGCGCCTGGCTCAATCGAGCAAAAGAGCTATGCGGATCGCCGTCGGCGTGAGTTGTGTTTTGAGCCTAATGACTTTGTTTATCTCAAAGTCTCTCCTTTGAAGGGCCATCAACGTTTGGCGTCAAGGGCAAGTTGGCTCCTCGATATGTCGGTCCCTACCGCGTTATCGAGAAGAAGGGCTGTTGCCTATAAGTTGGAGTTACCGGCTACTTGAGGGGTACATGATGTTTTCATGTGTCGGCTTAGAAGTGCCTCCGTGTTCCAAGCGAGGAAGCTCGTTGGAAACCCTCGATGTCGGGAAGATTTGACCTATCGCGAGCACCTGTTCGCGTGCTCGATGAGTCTGAGCGAAGGACAAGGAATAAGACCATCAAGTTCCTTAAAGTTCGATGGTCGAACCATTACGAGGATGAGGCTACTTGGGAAAGAAGATGCGTCTGCGTGCGGACTATCCATCTTTCTTTACCGAGTGAGCCAAATCTCGGGACGAGATTTTTGTAAGGGGGGGGGGGAGATTTTGTAACATCCCAAATGTATAAACCGGGTTATTCAAGTATAATTATATGTGTAGAAATTAAAACTTTTTCTCACATCTTGAAAACCCCCAATCTCTCATGTAATTCTTGTCCAAGAGTTGTGTAATCCAGAAACACAAAGCTCTTGTTGACCAAAAGTCAAACTCATTTTCCAATTATCTTAAATCTTGTGTCGAACATTTGGAAAATATTTTCCTTGGTCCTAAAACTGATGTGGGACCCCTCTGAAAAATATCACAAGTTGTAAAACTAGTTTGATAAATTTTGGAGGTAAAACAATCCTTTAAACAACCTTAATGAATTTCCTGAGAAAAATGCATTGCATAATAACCTCTGGAAATTTTATGTCAGGTTAATCTCATTGTCAACAAGCTCCTGTAAAAATTTCATGAATTTTGGAGTTGAATTGCTATCTAAAGAATTTTGCAAAGTCTCATTTGTTAGAAATTAAACTTAAAACATGGCTCTGTTCCTTGGGCTAGCCATTGTGCCAAGTGGTCCACCCAACCCCATCGACCTCCTTTCCCACCTTGATCGGTCGTGGTGGTTGGATTTACATCCAACGCCCACGACCTCCTCATGATCAACCCCGCAAAGGCTTTCCCACCTCATCGGGTCATAGGCGTTGGATCAAAGATCCACGGTCATGACCTCACACAATAATAAAAGCCGCAAAGGCCTCCTCGATATCTATCACTGGTCGAGGTCATAGCCCTTGGATTAAGATCCAACGCTCGACCTCCCCTCCTCACATTAAGCTAAGCAAACTTCCCACCTACATGAGGTCACGGCCATTGGATTAAAATCCATGGTCGCGACCTCCTCCTCTTAATCTAACTATCGAGACCTCCTTTGCACTCACTTGAGGTGCGTGGCCGTTGGATTTACATCCAACGACCCACGACCTCCTGCGTTATCAGCGCTTCCAACCTCCCCTATCTCGTGTTGTGCAGGTTGGATTAAAATCCATGGTCACGACCTCCCCCTTAAACCGTGCGTGTCGAGACCTCCCCGTCAGTCGGGTGCCCTTGGATTTTAATCCAAGGCCATGACCTCCCTTCATCTTTTATGTTCGCGTGCAGTTAAGACCTCACGGGAGGTCCGCGCGTTGGATTGAAATCAACGCTTTGGACCTCTGTCCCATTTTCCCCGTGCACTTACACATTAAGAAATCGGAGGCCACGACCTCCCAATCCTTGATCGTGTGGTGGGACCTCCTCCCGATCATTTGGCGTAGCAGTTCAAAATTGTCATCCGATGGCGGGACCTCTCCGGGTTTTATCCAGCGGTCGTAAAGACCTCCCTGTTCTTCTCCTTCCTTTGGTCGCATGCGTGTTCACGAGAGAGGAGTTAATGCCGCGTCTGTCCACTTGGTACCTTTTCAATGACTCTTTCTTGACCGCATTTAATCTTGGTCGACCTTCCTTCTTGGGTCATTTCGGACCTGCACCTTGTCAACCTCATGTCCTTGCCACCCCATGGACCAACCCGTGGGCTAAGCTCACCATGGAGCTTAGCCCCAGCTCATAACCTTCACTCAGGCTATAAGTTACCCCTTGGAACTCTCCCGTGGCTTCCTTTGCACACAATTGATCTCAGCCTTGCACTTTGTGCGTGGCTGAGCTCCTCATCCCCAAACTCTCCCTCCTCACTGGTGGCTGCCATTGTCAAGGTCCTTGGAGCTTCTCGGTGGCTCGGGATTTCAGTGGCTTCTCCTCCCTCTCTCTGTTTCTGCTCTGGGCATCTCTGTGACCTCAACCCTAACTTCCTTTGGTGGGGCATTTGCGGAGGTAGCCTAGTGGAGCTGGGAGCTTGGAGTTGGAGCTTGGACTTGAGCGGTGGAGCTCTCCATCTTCCCCAACTCGGCGGCACCATCCTCAACCTCATCGGCATCTTTAGGACCTCAGGTAACTCCCTGTAGTCCTTTAGTTCTTTGCACCTTATGAATGAATGTTGCGGAGCTTTTGTTTGAGCATGCGCTTGAGTGTCTGTGAGACTTCATTTTGCTTTTCGGTTTTGGCCGTCTTTGGTCAATTTGCCCTCTCCGGCTCGCCCGGCGTTCAAACCGTCGCCGCCGTTGAGAGAGGTCCCTTGGGTCGCATAGCGTTATTGCACTCGGTGGTACCATGGACCTCACCGTTGGGCTCTACATCATGGCGAGACCACTTCTTCACCTTCGGGATCTTTGTCGGACGTCCGGCGTGTCATTGTCGTTTTAGAACAAAGATTCACCATTTTAATCGCTAATCATTTGCTCCCATCATTGTAATCAATGGGCGTCTTAAATGCCTTAAATCCACCCTTTGCGTGCATTTAAGACCTCCATAGCGGACCTCCTCGTGGTCCCGCGCGCGCATTATCTGTAATCCAGCGTGTGTGCTTGTGCTGGTGCAGACGACCAGACCTCCCGTGGAGATCTGGGCGTCCAAGACCTCCCTTCGCTGTCGTGGCCGTCCAGACCTCCTGGAGTGCAGCGGCGTTAGGACCTCCCTTAGGACCTCCCTAGGTTATCTCGGTAGTTCATGACCTCCCGGGTAGATCTTGGCCGTCAAGGTCCTCCCTCGGACGATCTCGAACCATCGAGGACCTCCTTGGAACATCTGGACCGTCCGGGACCTCCCCTGAGGTCTTGGCGATGTAGATCTTCCTTAGGGAGATCTTGATAGTTTAGATCTTCCTTTGGAAGATCTCAACCGTTGAGGACCTCCCCTTTAGATGCAGTCCGTCCGGACCTCCCCTCATCGTTGTGGTCCGTTGGATTCTCCATCTCTGCCACGACCTCCCCTCACCTCGCGCATGTGCGTTGCTAGGAGGTCCAGGACCTCTGACCTCGTGGCGCTGCGTGTGCGTTGTTCTCTGGGAGGTCTGAGCCGTTAGATCTATGATCTGTGGCTCACGTCCTCCCATGTCCTTGTGAGTTTTAGAAATTCCATTGAGCTCTAGTTATAAACTAAAAAAGGTATGAACTTTAGAATTGCATATCTTTTTCATTCTAAACCCAAATAAGGTCATTCAAATTGTGTTAGCTCTGTCTTGAACTTGACTTTAATCCAAAAATGATTGTAAGTTGAGTTCAGCCCCAGAGCACAGTTTTTGCCTTTAGGTTTTAAAACTATCCTTAAAAGTACACTCAAAATAATGCTTAACTTGTAAAATAGATAACTAATGCTCTGTAGATTATTTTGGGTGAGACCAACTTTGTTGGTTTCCTCCATTAATGGCCTTACTATGAACATTAGTTTTGAGCATGTTGCTGCTAGGAAAATGAGGACTTGTGCATTATAATTTTGTTCAAGTTCTTGTTTTTGAAAAATTATAGAAAGTGCAATATAGCTCCAAATGAGGTGAACTCAATTGTGTTATTCATCTCATGAGGTGCTGGTTTTACAGTAAAAATTTCAGCTTCACTTCTGTTCTTGAAAATGTTGCCTCATAATTAAATTAGTGAATAGTGCAGTTTGGTATTTTAGGGGCTGAGCAGAATTGTTTTGCTCATAACTTTTGCATTGAGAATCCAAATCAATTGGTTCTTGTTGCAATATTCCTAAAATCACCCTCTTGCTGCTGTAGAAAATTCAGAGAATTTGGAGTTCGTTTGTTGTGCTGTCTTTGTTGTTTTTAAATCGTTCTTATCGGTTCTTTCTCGCCTTTCCGTTAGGTTTTCGACATTTGTGGTGATCCCGAGAGTGACCCTCCGCAACAAATTGACCAGCAACAAGGCAAGCAGTTTGATCATATCCATCTAACGTCCCATTACTTTAAAGGTTAATATATTGTTTTACTTCTATGTATGCATGCTACTTTGTGTTAAATGTAAGCTAGCAATCCTATAGTTGCATAATCTGTAGGAATTGTTTATCCTCTACTACCATGAGCCTAGGTTATTTGTTGTGGTGGGAGCTCGTTGGATGAGCTCTTATCACTTAGTAGTTCGATTTAAATTGCTTAGACATGCTTAGTTTTGGTAGAAATGGGCGATCATCGACTTAGTCGATGGTCTTGATCACTCAAAACTGATTATTACTCCTATATGTCCAGCACTTGTGCTTTGATTAATTGTAAAATCAAAAACTGAAAATAAAAGATTGATTTAGACTTGGGCATATTGGATGGATGGCGTGGTTTTGGATGTGGTGGTATGCAGGGTCCCTAAGGACCGAGTACTTGGAGTCACTAAGCCAGCGATTTTGCGTGCTAACCACACGAGGGCATATGGAACCCTCTTGACTAAGTACTTTGGGCGGTGTTAATTGGGGTCGCTCGGTTGGTGTGTTTTTAAAGATAAAATGTGTGTGTGATGTGGGAGGAGCATTAGCTTCCGGGTAGGTTGTGTGATGTCTCCTTCTCCCGTGGGTTGTGCGACTTCGAATTAGCATTGTCCATTGGAAATGTCTCGTAGGACTTAGCCGTCTTGCGCATACCAAAGGTAGTGTGCCTAAAGGAAAGGCGATCGGCGTGTGGTACAGTGGTACACCTGCGAGGGATAAAACTATTGAATAGCCTCGTCCTAGGTTATGGACATGCTTGGTAAGGTCGTTCAAGACTAGACTACAACCTTTAATTAAAACTTGACATGGTTGGTATGAGCAGGGAGTTCATGCTATTGTTGTGGTGACTTGGGTTGGTCACTTCGGGTTGTTCTTGTTGTTGTTACCATGTTATTTATCTCGTTGTTATTTCAACAATTAAAAATGCTTTGTCAAATTGCTTTCAATCTACTATATTATTGCAAATGAAAACTTGCTTTGTGCTTAAATGAGTCCAAAGCCTCATCCACTAAATAAAGCTTGCATATAGCTAAATTATAGTTACATTATCTTACCGTCGGTCTTGCAGTACAATAAACAATTTATTGTACTCATTTGCTTTGCTTAACAACTTTGTTGCAGAGGAGGTAGAGCCCAAAGGGCTTTACTTTTGAGTTGTCTTGATGGTTGGGAGAAGCGACTAGCTTGGCGGTCCGGTCGATTGCCTTGTGGGCTAAAGGCACCTTGGTTGGCTCTTATTTTGGGCCATCTTTATGGCACTTTTGCTTCATTGTGTATCTTTGTAGTTTTGTTGTTATTTGGCGAAGGCTCCTCTTTTGTAATAACCTATTCCTTATTAATATTAACGGTTTGTTGCTTATGTACTATGTGTTGTATGGAATTGATACATTCTTTTGTTGTGAGGTATGTATCTTGCGTGCAGGAAGTATACATCTCTAGACTGGGTTTATTTGGTTGATAATACTAGGGTCAATTGGATGACTAAGTATTATGAGCTTAATAAACGTCGGGGTCTCACAAAAGTTGGTATCGAGCCATTGAGACCGTAGTAATAACATAAACTTAGTCGCTTTTAGGATATTTTGAAAACCTAATTTCAAAGTGTCAAATGAGTTTTAAAGCTTAAGTAATTCTCTACTTTTACTCCTTATCTATCTTAGCTTTCTCTTCTCATCTCACTCTAATTGGAGTTTTAAAGTTGCTTTCCTCTCTTCCTTCTACAAAGTAGTTGTTATCGATTAATGGGGTTTTGGGGAATCAATGAATTTGGCAAATTGAAGGGTTAGCTGCCCATCTACAAGGTTTTGAAGCTTACGGAATGGACAATTTATTTGGAAGCTTGGATGCAAAATCTGGACAGCAAGCGTCAATTTCGGACAGCAAGCTCAAAGGTTCTAAATAGGGTAGAAAATGAGAGGTTAAATCAACAAAAACTTGTGGGAATAAAAGGGTAAGATGTGATACTAGTTAGCTAAGTATCTAACACTTATTTAGCTGCATTAACCTTGCTCTCTAATAGTTTTAGATCTCATCTTACAATCTGATTTTTAATCTTCTCGATCAATTACTCGTTCATTCAATACGGGTTAGTTGAGTTGAGAAGTTGAGCCTTCTTTTGGTGCTTCTTGGCTGTTTTTAGAGTCTTTTAGAAGCTTCTAAAGTTGATTTACTCATGCTTTGGCTTTTCGTTTAGGGTGATATTCCATTCCCTAGTCGATCGCTTTTGCTTCTTTTAAAGGCTTTGTTTTCGAGTCTAGTTGCTAACCAAAATTTCTTGTAACAGGATGGCGGGCGCTTTTCGTAGTGGCCAAGGCAGTCGGTGAATCGGACGAGGAGCTTCCTCCTCCTCCGACCATGGCGAGGTTCTTCTTGGATCGGCGCAACCGCGCGGATGTGAGAGAGTTCTCTTGGGCGTCATCATGCAACACCTGCTGCACTTACCGGAGCTTGGGATGCAGGCAAGGAAGCATCCATCGGCCGCGTGGAGGACTCGCGGAGTTTCTTCGTACTCGACCTCCTACCTTTTCCGGTCGAGGACCCGTTGGATCACAGACGATTGGCCGTCTGGTGGAGCGTAAGCTCGCGCAGATGCCGAGAGCGAGAAGGCGATGTTCGCATCGCACCGGTGGAGGTGCGGCTTTGTCATGGTGGGAGAGCTTTCTCGCCATGCGACCCGCGAACCACACCGTCTCTTGGGAGGAGTTTCATTGCCTTCCGTCGGGCTCACATCCTGCCGGATGGAGATCAAGCGCGGAGTTTCTTGCGCTCAAGCAAGGCGTGCTTCAGTTATGGAGTATGTCTATGAGTTCAACCATCTAGCTCGTTATGCTCCCGAGGATGTGGCCACCGATATGGCTAAGGTGCCAAGTTCAGCGTGGCTTATGCGAGGAGCTGAAGGACAAGTTATCCATTGTCGACTTTCATGATTTTCCGGACCTTGGTCGACAAGGCCATCGTCGTGAGCATGCGGCTCGAGAGCTTATGGACTCCATAGCGCAAGTGGGAGGCCCATAAGTCATCGAGGCGATTCTTCCGTCCACTTGAGCGATCTCGAAGTACCGGTCTCATTCTTGGCGCCCAGAGGTTACACCTTTCGTTCCTCGTTCATCGCGAGCCGTGTCTCGATCCGTGCACTGCGAGTCGCAGACGGCCCCGCAACCCGGCTTGCGGGGTCACGTGCTTCTCATGCAACGGAAGGGCCATTATGCAAATAATTGCCCTAAGAAGACGAGCGACCCTCGTCCTAATGGAGGCGCGGGCCGAGGTGGTGCATCTCGGGACGAGAAGATCGTCCGGCTACCCAAGGCGTGGGTAGTGGTCGCGTCAACGCCGTCCACCGCGAGAGGAGGCTCGGGAGGCACCGGCGTCGTGCTAGGTACACTTTACATTAACTCTCACCCTGCTCTTGTCTTGTTTGATTCAGAGCATCTCATTCCTTTGTTTGAGTCTTTTGCTTTGTTGGAGAGCTTCTTTTCTCTCCATTGTCGGTCCCGCTTCTCATTCGCTCTCTGGTTCGGAGTTGAGGCTGAATCGAGTGTAGGGATGTTCCTATCGAGATCGAAGGGTAGGTTTCTTAGCAAACCTTATCCTTCTCCATTCAGCGAGTCTTGATGTGATTCTTGGCATGGATTGGTTGTCCCGGCACATGGGGCACCGTCGATTGCGCCAGAAGCTCATCTCTATCTAACCCCTCCGTGGCGATTCGCTTTCGCAGAAGTTGCTAGATCCGCATCTCTTGGCTTGAAAGCCCGCTCTTGATATTAGCGAAGTCCCAACAGTTTGTGACTTCGTTGATGTCTTTCCATGAGATCTTCGGGGATGCCACCGTTCGAGACCTCGAGTTTGTCATTGAGTTGGCTCCGGTACGCCCCTATCTCAAAGAGGCCTTATCGGATGCCACCGAGCGAGTTGGTGGAGTTGAAGAAGCGATTAAGTGAGCTGCAAGAAGGGGTTTCATTCGCCTAGCTCATCTCCTTGGGGTTGTCCATCAATCTTCGTAAGAAGAAGCGGTACTTTGCATGTGTGTTGACTCGCCCACTTAATGAAGTGACGGTGAAGAACAAGTATCCATTGCCCGCATTGGCGATCTCTTGATCAATTGCTTGGAGCTCGAGTTTTCTCCAAGATTGATTTGAGGTGGGATATCATCGAGTTAAATATTCGGCTGAGGATATTCCCAAAACAGCGTTCTCTACTACTTCTGGCTTGTGCAGTACCTTTGTCATGTCATTTGGCTTAACCAATGCTCTACTTTGTTCATGAATCTCATGAATTGAGGTATTCATGGAGTATTTGGATAAGTTTGTCGTGGTCTTCATCGATGATATTCTTATCTACTCCAAGAACGATGAGGAACATCTGAGAGCATCTGAAGCTTGTGTTAGGCAAGCTACGTGAGCACCATTATGTCTGTGAAGTTCAACAAGTCGCGTTCTGGTTGAAGGAAGTGGCTTTCTTAGGCCACGTTCTTTCGGCGAGGGCGAGATTGACCCTAACAAGGTCGCGATGTTCTTTCATGGAGTCGACTGTTTCGGTCACCGATGTCGCGGAGTTTTCTCGGGTTAGCGGGATATTATCGTCGCTTTATCGAGAACTTCTCCAAGATCATGGCCGATGACGAGTTGCTCAAGAAGGACAAGAAGTTAGTGTGGTCCGCTGAGTGTGAGAAAGTTTCCAAATACTCAAAAAGCGTTTGACCACCGCTCCGTTCTTATTCTTCCGATATCCATCGAAGCCGATATCTTTTGCGATGCTTCTCGTCGAGGCCTCGGTTGTGTCCTTATGCAAGAAGGCAAGGTAGTGGCCTATGCATCAAGGCAATTGAGACCTCATGAGCTTAACTATCCTACCCATGATTTGGAGTTAGGCTGCTGTGATTCATGCACTTAAGATCTGGCGACATTACCTAATCGGTGTCGTTGTGAAGTGTATTCGGATCACAAAAGCTTAAAATACTTTGTTCACACAGCTGACTGAACCTCGGGCAAAGGAGATGGTTGGAGTTGATCAAGGACTATGATGTGGGTATTCACTACCATCGGGCAAGGCTAATGTCGTTGCCGATGCGCTTAGTCATAAAAGCGCATTGCAATGCCTTGTTGTCGAGGAGCTTGACCCGCTCTTGGGGAGAATTTCAGCGTCTCAACTTGGGGTTAGTTGAGCATGGTTCTCTCATTGCCTTGGTTGTGCAACCAACCTTGATGGATCGGATCAAGTCCGCTCGGCGATCGGATGTTGGAGTGAGCCACATCAAGGCAAATGTCAAAACGGAACAACCAAGTGCTTTTACGAGGATGAGCATGGTGTTGTGAGGTTCGAACAACGCCTTGTGGTTCCAAAGGACATGGAATTGCGAATTTAATCCTCCGTGAAGCCCATGATTCGCCTTTATCCATTCATCCGGGCCACAAAGATGTATCAAGATCTTCGCCAGAGATTTTGGTGGACCCGAATGAAGAGGAGATCGCGAAGTTCGTTGCGAGTGCGGCGTGTGTCGTCGATGTCAAGGCCGAACATCGGCGTCAGCGAGGCTGCTTGACCTTTGCCAATTCTGAG
This sequence comes from Phyllostachys edulis, assembly GCA_036346405.1. NCBI lineage: Eukaryota > Viridiplantae > Streptophyta > Magnoliopsida > Poales > Poaceae > Phyllostachys > Phyllostachys edulis. The sequence goes on from CM070556.1 coordinate 21,103,933, forward strand.
TGGAAGTGGGATTCGATCGGAATGGATTTCATCACGGGTCTACCCGTCCCGAAGAAGAATGATGCCATTTGGGTGCGTCATCGATCGATTGACTAAGGTGGCACATTTCCTTCCGTCAAGATGAACTTGGTAGGTCTTTTGGCGGAACTCTATATCGCCCGCATCGTGAGTTTGCGGTGTGTGCGAAGGCGATTGTGTCGGATCGTGGATCCTTTTCACGTCTTGCTTTTGGCATAGCTTGCAGAAGCTATGGGAACTCGTCTTGCTTTACAAGACGGCATTTCACCCCCAAAGCGATGGTCGGGCCGAGAGGGTCAACCAAGTTTTGGAAGACATGCCGTGCTTGTGTCCTTTCATATGGGAAGCATTGGGAGAAATGCTTGCCATTCGCCGAAGTTTTCTTATAACAACGGCTTTGAGGCCGGTCTCGGCATGGCACCATTTGAGGCCTTATGCGGAGAAAGTGTAGAACCCGTTGAACTGGTGAGAGGCCGGTGAGAGACCTCTCTTTGGCGGACTCAATCAATGAGGCGGCGCCAAGTCGGCTTATTCGGGCGTTTGCGCCTGCAGCTCAATCGAGCAAAAGAGCTATGCGGATCGCCGTCGGCGTGAGTTGCGTTTTGAGCCTAATGACTTTGTTTATCTCAAAGTCTCTCCTTTGAAGGGCCATCAACGTTTGGCGTCAAGGGCAAGTTGGCTCCTCGATATGTCGGTCCCTACGCGTTATCGAGAAGAAGGAGCTGTTGCCTATAAGTTGGAGTTGCCGGCTGCACTTGAGGGGGTACATGATGTTTTTCATGTGTCGGCTTAAGAAGTGCCTCCGTGTTCCAGCGAGGAAGCTCGTTGGAAACCCTCGATGTCCGGGAAGATTTGACCTATCGCGAGCACCTGTTCGCGTGCTCGATGAGTCTGAGCGAAGGACAAGGAATAAGACCATCAAGTTCCTTAAAGTTCGAGTGGTCGAACCATTACGAGGATGAGGCTACTTGGGAAAGAAAGATCGCTGCTGCGTGCGGACTATCCATCTTTCTTTACTGAGTGAGCCAAATCTCGGGCGAGATTTTTTGTAAGGGGGAGATTTTGTAACATCCCAAATGTATAATTAGGGTTATTCAAGTATAATTATATGTGTAGAAATTAAAACTTTTCTCACATCTTGAAAACCCCAATCTCTCATGTAATTCTTGTCCAAGAGTTGTGTAATCTAAAACACAAAGCTCTTGTTGACCCAAAAGTCAAACTCATTTTCCAATTGTCTAAATCTTGTGCCAAACATTTGGAATATATTTTCCTTGGTCCCAAAACTGATGTGGGACCCTCTGAAAAATATCACAAGTTGTAAAACTAGTTTGATAAATTTTGGAGGTAAAACAATCCTTTAAACAACCTTAATGAATTTCCTGAGAAAAATGCATTGCATAATAACCTCTGGAAATTTTATGTCAGGTTAATCTCATTGTCAACAAGCTCCTGTAAAATTTCATGAATTTTGGAGTTGAATTGCTATCTAAAACAATTTGCAAAGTCTCAATTTGTTAGAAATTAAACTTAAAACATGGCACTGTTCCTTGGGCTAGCCACCTTGCAAAGTGGTCCACCAACCCCATCGACCTCCTTTCCCACCTTGATCAAGTCGCGCCGTTGGATTTACATCCAACGCCACGACCTCCTCATGATCAACACCGCAAAGACTTTCCCACCTCATCGGGTCATAGACGTTGGATCAAAGATCACGGTCATGACCTCCCAAACCGCAAAGACCTATATCTAAAGTCATAGCCCTTGGATTAAGATCCAACCGCCTCGACCTCCCCTTGATATCTATCAAAACCACCTTCCACCTCGAGGTCATAGCCCTTGGATTAAGATCCAACCGCCTCGACCTCCCTCACTTCGTTAAGCTAAGCAAACTTCCCACCTACATGAGGTCACACCATTGGATTAAAATCCATGGTCGCGACCTCCTCCTCTTAAGCTAACTATCGAGACCTCCTTTGCACTCACTTGAGGTCGTGGTCGTAGCCATCGATCCAACGACCCGACCTCCCTCAAAATATCCACGACAAGACCTCCCTATCTCATGTTGTGCACCGCGATTTGAAATCCACCTCACGACCTCCTCTCGGTCTCATGCGCATCGTGCGTGAGGTCGCTGTGGATCTAAATCCAAAGGCCATGATCTCCCGTGTGTTGTGCAAGCTCAAGACCTCCTTTGCGCCACGCGCGAGGCTCAGACCTCTGCTTTTGATCACCACCGTTGATCAAAATCCAAAGGTCTTGACCTCCTCGCTTCACGCAAAGCCTGACCTCCCTGGTTGTGTGCCCTTGGATTTTAATCCAAAGGCCATGACCTCCCCTCATGTCTTATGTTGGCGTGCGGTTAAGACCTCACAGGAGGTCCAGCTGTTGGATGGAGATCAACGCTTTGGACCTCTGTCCCATTTTCCCGTGCGCTTACACATTAAGGAAATCGGAGGCCACGACCTCCCCATCCTTGATCGTGTGGCTGGGACCTCCTCCCGACCATTTAGGCGTAACGGTTCAAAATTGTCATCCGATGGTTAGGACCTCCCCGGGTCTTATCCAGCGGTCATAAGGACCTCCTGTTCTTCTCCTTCCTCGGTCACGCATCGCGTGCTCTGAGCGAGGAGTTAATGCCGTCTGCCACTTGTACCTTTTCAATGACTCTTTGTTGACCCGCATTTAATGCAGGTCACCTTTCATCTCTTAGGTCGGCTCGGACACGCACCTTGTCAACCTCATGTCCTTGCCACCCCATGGACCAACCTGTGGGCTAAGCTCACCATGGAGCTTAGCCCGACTCATAACCTTCACCACAAAGCTATAAGTTACCCCTGGAATCCTCCCTTGGCTTCCTTTGCACACAATTGCTCTCGGCCTTGCACTTTGTGCGTGGTCGAGCTCCTCCTCCCTAACTCGACCTCCTCATGGTGGCTGCCATTGTCAAGGTCTTTGGAGCTTCTCAGTGGTTCAGGAGTTCCATGGCTTCTTTTCAAACCCCTCGCTCATCGTTGCTCCCAAAACCTCTTGGAAGTTAACCCTAACTTAATTTGTTTGGGCATTTTTCAGAGGTGGACAAAGTTGAGCTTGGAGCTTGGACTTGGGCGGTGAAGCTTCATTGTCTTCCCCAACTCGGCCATCACCTCCACGACCTCCTCAAAGACCTTAGGACCTCCGTGTACTCCTCTGGTTAGTCCTTTAGTCGCTTTAGCACCCGCTGAATGCATGTTGCGGAGCTTATGTTTGGGCACACGCTGGATGTCGCTATGCTGAGCTTCATTTTTGCTTTTTGGTTTTGGCCGTCTTGGCCTTCATTTTGCCCTCTCGGCTCATGGCGTTCAAGCTCGCCGCCGTTGAGAGAGGTCCGCGGTGCGCATGGTTATTGCGAACCCGGTGGTACCATGGATGTCGCGGTGGGCTCTACATCGCGGCGATGACCATCTCTTCAAACCGGGTTCTTTGTCGGACGTCGGCGTGTCATTTGTCGTTTTAGGACGAAGATTTGCCGAGTTTAATGCTAATCATGTGCTCAAATCATTGAAATCATTGGGGCGTCTTAAATGCATTTAATCCTCACTTTAATGCGTGCATTTAAGACCTCCGTAGACCTCCCTCGCTGGTCCCAAGCATTTATTCCATGTCCGAAGCGTGGTCGTGAGCTCTGGGCGCCCATGACCTCCGAGGAGATCTGGGCGTCCAAGACCTCCTTGCGCGATCGTGGCCGTCGAGACCTCCCCGGAAGTGCTGTGGCGTTAGGACCTCCCTTAGGACCTCCCTAGGTTATCTCGGCCGTTCATGACCTCCCGGGTAGATCTTGACCGTCAAGGTCCTCCTCGGACGATCTGAACCATCGAGGACCTCCTTGGAACATCTGGACCGTCCGGGACCTCCCCCGTGAGGTCTTGGCGATGTAGATCTTCCTTAGGGAGATCTTGATAGTTTAGATCTTCCTTTGGAAGATCTCAACCGTTGAGGACCTCCCTTTAGATCTGGTCCGTCCCGGACCTCCCTCTCATCGTTGTGGTCCGTTGGATTCTCCATCTCGGCCACGACCTCCCTTACCTCGCGCATGTGCGTTGCTAGGAGGTCCAGGACCTCTGGACCTCGTGGCGCGTGTGCGTTGTTCTCTGGGAGGTCTGAGCCGTTAGATCTATGATCTGTGGCTCATGTCCTCCCCTGTCCTTGTGAGTTTAGAAATTCCATTGAAGTCTTAATTATAAACTAAAATAAGGTATAAACTTTAGAATTTCTTATCTTTTTCATTTTAATTCCAATTGAGGTCATTCAAATTGTGTTAGCTCTGTCTTGGACTTGACTTTAATCTAAAAATGATTGTAAGTTGAGTTCAGCCCCAGAGCACAGCTTTACCATTAGATTTTAAGATTAACTTTAAATGTACACTCAAATTAATGCTTAACTTGTAAAATACATAACTAATGCTCTGTAGATTATTTTTGAGTGAGACCAACTTTGTTGGTTTCCTCCATTAATGGTCTTACTATGAACATTAGTTTTGAGCATGTTGCTGCTAGGAAAATGAGGACTTGTGCATTATAATTTTGTTCAAGTTCTTGTTTTTGAAAATTTGTAGAAAGTGCAATATAGCTCCAAATGAGATGAACTCAATTGTGTTATTCATCTCATGAGGTGCTGGTTTTACAGTAAAATTTCAGCTTCACTTCTGTTCTAGAAAATGTTGCCTCATAATTAAATTAATGAATAGTGCAGTTTGGTATTTTAGGGCTGAGCAGAATTGTTTTGCTCATAACTTTTGCATTGAGAATCCAAATCAATTGGTTCTTGTTGCAATATTCCCTAAAAATCACCCTCTTGCTGCTGTAGAAAATTCAGAGAATTTGGAGTTCGTTTGTTGTGCTGTCTTTGTTGTTTTTCGTCGTTCTTATCGGTTCTTTCTCGCCTTTCCGTTAGGTTTCGACATTTGTGGTGATCCCGAGAGTGACCCTCCGCAACAAATTGACCAGCAACAGCATGGCAAGCAGTTTGATCATTTCCATCATTGTCCCATTACTTTAAAGCTTAATATATTGTTTTACTTCTATGTATGCATGCTACTTTGTGTTAAATGTCGCTAGCAATCCTATAGTTGCATAATCTGTAGGAATTGTTTATCCTCTACTACCATGAGCCTAGGTTATTTGCTGTGGTTTGAGCTCGTTGGATGAGCTCTTATCACTTAGTAGTTTCGATTAAATTGCTTAGACATGCTTAGTTATCGGTAGAAATGGGCGATCATCGACTTAGTCGATGGTCTTGATCACTCAAAACTGATTATTACTCCTATATGTCCAGCACTTGTGCTTTGATTAATTGTAAAATCAAAACTGAAAATAAAAGATTGATTTAGACTTGGGCATATTGGATGGATGGTGTGGTTTTTGGATGTGGTGGTATGCCCGGGTCCCTAAGGACCGAGTACTTGGGTCACTAAGCCAAGCGATTTTATGTGCTAACCACACGAGGGCATATGGAACCCTCTTGACTAAGTACTTTAGGCGGTGTTAATTGGGGTCGCTTCGGTTGGTGTGTTTTAAAGATAAAATGTGTGTGTGATGTGGGAGGAGCATTAGCTTCGGGTAGGTTGTGTGATGTCTCCTTCTCCCGTGGGTTGTGCGACTCGTAATTAGCATTGTCCATTGGAAATGTCTCGTAGGACTTAGCCGTCTTGGCATACCAAAGGTAGTGTGCCTAGAGGAAAGGCGATCGACGTGTGGGTACAGTGGTACACCCTGCGCAGGATAAAACTATTCAATAGCCTCGCCCTAGGTTATGGACATGCTTGGTAAGGTCGTTCAAGACTAGACTACAACCTTTAATTAAAACTTGACATGGTTGGTATGAACGGGGAGTTCATGCTATTGTTGTGGTGACTTGGGTTGGTCACTTCCAGGTTGTTCTTGTTGTTGTTACCTTGTTATTTATCTCGTTGTTATTTCAACAATTAAAAATGCTTTGTCAAATTGCTTTCAATCTACTATATTATTGCAAATGAAAACTTGCTTTGTGCTTAAATGAGTCCAAAGCCTCATCCACTTAAATAAAGCTTGCATATAGCTAAATTATAGTTCTGTTATCTTACACGTCAGTCTTGCGAGTACAATAAACAATTTATTGTACTCATTTGCTTTTGCTTAACAACTTTGTTGCAGAGGAGGTAGAGCCCAAAGGGCTTTACTTTTAATGTTAGTCTTGATGGTTGGGAGAGCGACTAGCTTGGCGGTCCGGTCAGTTGCCTTGTGGGCTAAAGGCACACTGGTTGGCTCTTATTTTGGGCCATCTTTATGGCACTTTTGCTTCCGCTGTGTATCTTTGTAGTTTTGTTGTTATTTGGCCAGAAGGCCCTCTTTGTAATAACCTATCCTTATTAATATTAACTTCTGGTTTGTTGCTTATGTTCTATGTGTTGTATGGAATTGATACATTCTTTTGTTGTGAGGTATGTATATCGCATTCAGGGAGTATACATCTCTCGAGACCGGTTTATTTGGTTGATAATACTAGGGTCAATTGGATGACTAAGTATTATGAGCTTAATAAATCCGGGTGCTCACATACTACTTGCTCACGGTGGTGGCAGGGGATTAGCACTAGCCTGGCAAGGCAAAGAGATTTAATGGATTAATAGAGAAAGTTAAGGTGTGATTAGAATCACAGAGAGATACGCAGGCACTGAGTACATGAACGATAACAATGTCCAGCAAGAATTTACACAGAGCTATAGAGGAGAAGAGAGAGATAGGTGTGGGGCCCACATGGAAGGCACACAGAGAGGGGCACGCCACTACTACGTAAATGCTAATATCGACGCCGATCACGCACGGTTCATCGAAACCGCTCAGATAAACACAATCTCGACGGTTTTTGTTACCCACCGTCCGGTTATTCTCCGCGCTTAAAACCGCTCAGGAAGATGTCATATCACAGACGGTTCATGTTTGGAACCGCTCGGATACTTCATGACGGTTCCAAACATGAACCGCTTGTGATATTACACAATATCACGAGACGGTTTGTTTTAGAACCGCTCAGGATACTTCACGACGGTTCCAAACATGAACCGCTCGTGATATTGCCCAATATCACGTGACGGTTTTGTTAAAACCGTCCGTGATAATTAACTCACCACGACGATATATATAGCTCCGCCTCCCGCCAAAACAGATATAGTCTTTTGATCTCCATATCTCTAGGCGCCACGATAGGTCCATCGCCGCTCCGTCTTGCTTGAGTACATCGCCTCACCTCACCGAGCCGGCCGTCCATTTCAGTTGTATATTGTCGCCGAGGAGCTTGCCCGCCTGCTCACCGATCGACGACCCACCAGCGCCTTTGACCTTCCCCGACTTTCATTGACACCTTCCTCGTGATCGAGGTGAGATATCAAGCATAAGCATCCTTTAATTTGAGTAGTTTCAGCGCACGCCAAATCGCTAGTTTCAGCGCCCATGGGACATCAGACGCTTGCTTCGCCTCAAAGCGAGACCTTAGGCCGAGAGCCACGACTATATAGCAATGCGATGTCACCCTAAGCCCAGCTTTGAGCTTCAAATTAATTAATCCTACTGCTTTTAATCATTTAGTTAATAAACTAACGAAGTCTATGACATGTGGGATCGCCATAGATTTTATAAATAAAATCATGAAATAAAAATGAGTCAACGACAAGTAGGGCCCACATGTAAGTTAATAAAATCCAAAAAATGTAAAAATGAAAAATCATAATTAAGCCTCGTAAAATACGCCGAAAGTCATCACCCTTTATTTATTTTCGTGGTTTTCAATACGAACCGTGTGATGGACCGGTCGATGTACACCGAGAACCGTGTGAGTGAAGAGTACATTAATGGCGGTTCGCTTACAAGAGCCGCGAGGAGGATATGTTGAATAAGGGGCGGAATATATGTACCGCCCATGCATTGACTCGCGAGAATCAAGATGTTTAACAACCGAGCGCAGATCGAAGCACACTTGATTCAAGGGTTTCAAAAGGGTTATACATGTTGGACCACCACGTGAAGAGCATATTATACAGAAGTCAACGATATGCATATTATACAGAAGTCAACGATATGCCGCCAATGTCGATTGTGGTTCCGATTCGGATAGGCTCGCACGATGACAATCTAGATCGACAAGCCATGATGCGTAAGGAACCGTGATGAGAGGGAGTATGTTCAATTCCGGGCGTGATGGAGGACTCAGAGAAACCTTTGTTCCTGCCGCAAGTCGGAATACACAAGGTTGTCATCCGTGCTTAAACCGCTGAAATTGAAGGCAAGCAACGGTTGGTCCGACAAGAGTTTCACTGAGTCAGTAGGTCTCTTAGCGGACATGCTTCCGAGGGAAATGAGTTGCCCAAAACCACCTACAAAGCCAAAAGGTTCTTTGTCCATTGGGAATGGAAGTAGAAAGAATACATGCATGTCCGAACGATCAGATCCTCTACCGTAACGAGTATACAAACATGCATGTATGTCCGTGTGCAACGATCCCGATACAAGCGTAAGAAGCAATCGATGACGACGAGGAATCGAGGTGAAGAAAGGACCTCTGCTAAGGTGGCGTGGTATCTTCCTCGTAATTTCGCTTGAAGCGGTTTTTTATAACCCAAAGAATGCAAATCGCAGATATGGCACTCAGAGGAGCGTAAGAATGACGGAAAGTTAAGACACCTGCCGATTCCGCCAAAGGAGAAACATCGATAGGAGGTTTGCGACTTCAAAAGCGGAACCGAGGAATATAAGGTTTGGATTGAGTACAGATGGAATGAATCCTTTCGTAATATGAGCAATGACATAGCACTTGGTCTGTGGCGCTCAGATCTACAACCTTCCTCCTTGGTTGTGTATGAAGCGAAGTATATTTTGTTGTCGATACTTATCCAAGGGCCAAGCAACTCGGGAATGATATTGATGTGTACCTAGCACCATTGATGGAAGATCTAAAAATACTGTGGATTGAAGGGCAGTATGGGATGCGACAAACGAGAGAACTTCACTTTACGCTTCTTGTTGTTCTCGCACCATAAATGATTATCCCGCCTTGCTAACTGGTTTGGCCGAGTACAAAAGGGCCAAAGCCCAGACTCACCGCTAGATGATACCCAGAGTGTGGGTCAATCACTCAAGCAAAACCGCGTACATGCGCCATCGTGAGGTTCCTTCGAGGGCTCACCCATACCGCAGATGAAGAAACAATTCGACGGAGAGAAGGAGGACAATTCAGCTCCAAGGCATTTAAGCGGAAAAGAGGTCTATGATATGGTTAAGGATTTAGATGTTGTGCTTGGAAAGGATGTAAATCGAGGACAAGTAAGAAGAACATGTGGAAGAAGAGATCAATATTTTGGGACTTACCTTATTGGGAGCACCTAGAAGTTCGCCATCGTGATCGACGCCATGCATGTAGAAAAGAATGTATGTGATGCTTGATTGGTCTCTTCATCAACATTCGTGACAAAACAAAAGATGGTGTCAACGCACGCTTGACTTGGTTGATATGGACATCGACCGAGTTAGCACCAACAAGGACCGATAAAGGACGAACGTACTTTCCTCGCTTGTTACACTCTGTCCAAGGCCGAGAGAACCGAATCGTGCGGTTGCTTGCATGGCGTGAAAGTTCCGTCCTGCATTCGCCAACATGAAGAAACTTGTTTCGATAAAAGATTTGAAGTTAATTGGCATGAAGTCTCATGATTGTCATGTGTTGATGACACAAATGCTCCTGCTGTAATTAGAAGTATTTTGCCGATCAAGGTCCGAGAGACAATCATGAGGTCAGTGTTATTTTTAACACAATTGCTCGTAAGGTCATCGATCTCGAAGGACTAGATGCTCGCAGACGAGGTGGTGACGACACTATGTGATCTTGAGATGTATTTCCCTCCGCCGCTTTTTCGATATCATGGTCCATCTCATTGTTCATATTGTGAGGAGATAAAGATGTGCGCCCGTGTTCCTACGTAGCATGTACCCGCTCGAGAGGTTCATGGGAATTCTCAAGTCATATGTACGAAATCGATCTCGCCAGAGGGCAAGATCGCCGGGTTATGCAACCGAAGAGGTCATTGAGTTCTCTCGATTACATGGCTCAGTCGAACCGATAGGTGCCTCGATCTCGCCATGAGGGGAGGCTCGAGGGTATCGGACCATCGGAAGGAAAGCAATCACTCCAAATATGGATGCGTATGCTCAAGCCCATTTCACTGCCTTGCAACACATGACCAAGTGTCCTCAGATATCGACCAAAGACAAGGACGTGTTTGCAATGTAATCCGCCGGATCACGAGACAACACAATGCATTTGGTTCAACCAATGGTTGAAGGAGCGATTTGCTAGGAGCTCGCAATGATATGTCGACATGGTTGGCAAAAGGGCCAACATTTACAGCTTGTAACATGGCGAGGATAATGACATAAATGGGTACACATTCTATACGCAGCTCGTGATATAAAAAGCACTAACCGTAACAGCGGTGTCCGTGATAGATGCATTCAAGACCGATGGGCCGAGGAGCTCCTACTATGGGCAAATAGAGGAGATATGGGAGCTCGACCACGTGCTTTTCAAGATCCCCTATTTCGTGCCGCGGTCCATCTCCCACGTGAAGGTCGACAAGTACGTCACTACCGTGGACCTCGAACGTGTCGGATACAAAGACGAACCGCTCAGATCAAGCAACCAAGTTGTTCAAGTCTTCTATGTTACCGACCCGCAAATAAGAAGCACCACGTAGTTCTTCATGGAAAAAGGAGGATTGTCGGAGTTGAGAATGTAGTGGACGAGGAAGAATACAATCAATTTGACGAGTTGCCTCCTTTCGAAACGGCATAAGGGTCGAGGAAGAAGAACATGACTAAACTAGCTACATACGCCACGATCATCATGAAGGGCTAATTTTTAAAGATTAATTGAACAATGTGTGTATATGTACTATATACATTCTGATGATCATGGTTAATTTTAGTTCATTTGAGTTAATTAATTGAGATTTGTACTGTGAAATGGATGTGATTGTTTCTCAAATGAATGTGAATTGGATGTATATACATGTACTTGTTGTCTTTTCTGCTTGTTTCAGAGGGCATGGCTAGCATTTCCTGAGGCTAGCCAATAAATGTAATCGATCTAGATATTAACCAATACAAAATAATATCACGCACGGTTTGAACTACGTATCGTTCACATGTGTATCACAGACGGTTGTTTATCAAACCGCTCGGTTATATGTATATCATGCACGGTTGTTTATTAACACCGCTCGTGATACATCATATATCATGCATTCTAACTTAGAACCGCTCGTGTATATTATCATCACGCATTTGGTTCTAAATTAGAACCGCCTCGTGATAATCATATATCACGCACGTTGTTTATTAAAACCGCTCAGTGATTCATCAATATCACAGACGGTTGTTTATTAAAACCGCTCAGGATACATCACATATCACGACGGTTCTAAGTTAGAACCGGCGTGATAGGTATCACGCACGGTTCTAATTTAGAACCATCTGTGATGTCCATCCCTATTTACATTCGACTCTAGCTAGGGTTTGCCGCGCCCGCCACTCTCAAACGATTAAGTTTTCAACTCCTCTCGCTTCCTCCTCCCCGAGCCTGTCCATCGCCCTCGACGCCGCCTCCTCGAGCCCGGGCGCATTCTCCCCGATCCTGGCTGACGCCTCCTCCTCCAGCCTACAAGACTCTCCCGAGCCCGCCGAGCCTCCTCCTATACCACCGAGCCCGCTCCTCCTCCTCGAGTTCGGCCTCCCCTTCGACGCCGCATTGCTCGATCGCTTCCTCGTCGTCTTTCTCGACGCCTAAAGGTAACCAATGCCGAAGTTACCGATCGACCCCATGCCCCTTTCCTAACTATTTCTATCAATAATCTGTCATGGTCCTTCATGATAATTGTACTTGTTTTAGGAATTTGTATTTGTTCTAGTCGCTTATTCATATGGTATTTGTTTTGATATCGCCATCGAATACATTGCAATGTGGTGTGTTGGGCTTGAGATGAATGCTCTGTGATGATAATAGTCTTGTATCGAAATTGTTTTGATAATCGGGTTTGTACTTGAGCTCTAATTGAATGCTTACTCTACATCTCGATAGCAATATCAAAATGTTAAATCTTAGCTTTATGCTGATTTCATTTGTTCACATGATGTTCTATTTCTTGTGAAGATGTCTTCCGCTTCATTCTCGAGTCACCGCCCATGTGTCCGATGATGCACCATCCTCTCGAACAATATCCAACCGCGTAGAAGAAGAGGAATATCGAAAAGGCCCACGGGCCGATTTACCATCACGGAGGTCGATCAGTCTGGGACCCCTATCAATCCTCGCCGAGCAGCGGCCGCATTCCGGAGAATGGTCGGAATAGTTGCACGGGAACGGGTCAAGATCACCTACGATTCGTGGAAGGTGGTGCCCGGACCATTGAAAACTGCTGTGCTGACGGAAATTCTTGCATCGTTCGAGATCCCTAGAGAACTCCCCGACTCGTGGCGACGACACGCTGTTACAAGCGCAAAGCGTGGAAGAACTTCAAGAGCACGCTTGTCAAGAACTACGTGGAGAAGGATCCGCCGCCCTTCCACAAGTATCTATTATTGGAAGAGTCCCGGCCGAAGTTTAGGCTAAGAAGACGACAGATGAATTTAAGAGTGAAAGTGCGGCGACACGCCCTCCAGTAAAAAACAAGCACCCCACGCACTCTGCACACTGGGTATGCGGTAAAGCCCGATATGGAGGATCAGAACAGCAAAAGCGCTTGAATCTCTCCTCGCTATTTCGAGATCACCGATGCGCGCCGACAAGGGTTATTTGCGAGGTTAGCTATTCGCCCACGGGAAGTGTACTTTCCAAACCTCAAGACCGTGAAGTGTCCCAACGCTCGTAAGATATCGAACTACCTAGTTTGTAATTACTCCATAACTTCATAGGAAGTGAAATGACATGTCGGGCTATATTGCAGATAACGCTGAGTGCACAATCTTCCCAAGGCTCATTCCAGCAGATAGGAGAAGATATACTCTCGCGCCCTAGGAAACAAGTGAGCATCCGGTCGCACGAGAGGCGCCGGTGTTTTTGTTACATGGGAACAATGGTTCCAAGCGACAGAGGATCGCATCGAGTAGGAGGAGAGCCAAAGCCGAGCACGATGCAAAGCTACGAGAGGATCTTCGCATCCTCGAGATGAGCTCACCGAAAAAATCGAGCGAGGTCAAGGAAAAGTCACCAATCCTTTGAGGAAAGGATTCGTATGCTCAAGCAAAAGCAAGAAGAGACTTTTGAGGAAAGGATTAGGGATTGCAAATGCCAAGTCATTGGAAGCCCCCGCCTCTACTATACCGCTAGCTAGCCCCCCAAACATCCGAGTAGTCAAGGCCCAACCCTAACCCTACCACAATAGGTGATGACAGATTTTCCGTCGATGACATCCGTAATAATTATTATCTCTCGAATGCTCAATCCATTCATAAGCTCGTTGGAGTAGCTAATTTTGTACCGCTATGTACGAGGTGGCTACGGCGCAAGCTCCAAGTGAGATATGTCTCTGTTCCCTAGATGTCGCTAGGCTGTGTATCCATCCAAGATTGGAGCTTTGGTGCACGTGCAAATCTAGCTCCGGTTTCGCAAAAGTGAATGTGGACGGTGTTTGTGCCAATTTCGAGGCCGCCCCGCTGAAAATTCCCCAAACGATGAGGTCATGACTTAGGGCAAGCCGCTGGAACATTCATCCAAAGGGCCCAAGGAGGACATCCGCTCGAGCTACCGCTCCCGTGTCAACTTCACGGAATGTCTCAGAACGGCATCAAGTCCACGGACTTGACTGCACCGGCTACTCAGACCGACATGGCAAGGGCCCGCCGATCACATGCATCTACACTCGCGGCTCGATCGACTCTTGTGAAGTCGACCTATACAAAGCAAGGCAAGAAGGGCAAGGGCAAATCAAGACGATCGAGTCTTCTCCTCGATATCCCCTTCTTGCCGCTGGTCTGAAATATAAGCCAGCGAGCCGCTGCTCGAGAAGTTAGACAGACTCTACCCTAGGACCGGATTGCACGGAATTGCATGCATGGTACATTGAATACCCAACAAGCTTCGCTGATCAACGATGCTCGTGTCACCGCCAAGTTCAAGGAGCATCATTTTAACCACGTATCAAGACGCCGTCTTCACGGTGACCTTCGACGACTTGTTCTGCTCTTCAACCTCGACGAGCTCGACGCCTCAATCATACGATGTCGACAATCGTAAGTGTGTACAATCACGGTCAATGTTCGTGTAATATCGATAAATGTTATATATAACTCCTAGCTTTTGTATAATAGATACATGATCCGTGAAGCCGAAAGAAGGAAATCACCGTAGGTTTCTCGACCCACACGTTGTTTCCGAGCAAAGCATCATGGCGAATGCAACATTCGCCGAGAATTACGTTATAGATTTTTTCATGGCTCACCGCAACAAGGAATTCATACTTTTGCCCTACAACCGTAAGTAAGTAGTGTTGCACCACCGGCTATACTTAATGTTGATTTGTACTTTATAAGCAACACTAACTTAGGTTTAATGACCATGCCGACATACCCGTAGGTTCCATTGATTCTAATTGTAATTATACCAAAACGGAAATACGTAATATACCTAGATTCCCTACAGAGGGCCACCACAACTTCACAACTATCCGGAGTTTAATCATCGTAAACACATTTCTCCATAGAAACTCTATTGTAGTCTTTCCTTCCTTTGCAATGGCTAAGGCTAACTTCTTGGAGTCACGAGGGTGTTCGACGTGTTACATGCTAGAGGATGGAATATCAAGGAAGGACGCCGCAACATGATCAAACATTCCCTGACTTGCTAGCTAGTACACATTAATCCTATATAACACTTCGTAGCAATGCCTCTTGAACTAACCAATTTATTTTTGCAAGGTACACCAAAGCAATACGTCAAACGCCTCAGGATACTATGTTTGCCACAACATGCAACTACTCGCTTGCCCACGATCACCAATGATCCTCGTGTTTGTCAATCTTTCAACAATTATTTCATATATACTTACCAATTTATATAAGCCCTAATTTAACCTTCATATCGACAAAGTTGCAAACATCGCTGAAACTACATTGGAACAGAGCGAGCTCATAAAATTCGATCACACCTTGCGGCATTCCCGAATGCATGTGTCATAAATCCAAATGGGAGTTTCCACAAAGGTAGCGATTGAACTTGATTGAGATAGATTGAACATAATGGTACATGTGTGTAAATTAATGTACATTAATGGTTAATTTTAGTTAATTGATTTGTGAATTGATGTGTGCTTGTTTCAAATGAATGCAATTTTGATGTGCTTCAAATGAATGAGAATTGGATGTGCATGTTTCAGAGGGCATGGCTAGCATTTCCGAGGCTAGCCAATAAACGTAAATAGATTAAGCAATGTAAAGACTACCACGACGTCAGATGAAACCGTCAGGATAGTCGACCACACAGACGTTCAGATGAAATCGTCGTGATATCGACTACACAGACGGTTCAGAGATGAAACCGCCCGTGATAGTTCCACTATCACGCACGGTTTCATATACGCACCGCCCGTGGTAGTCTATTATCACGCACGGCTTTCATCTACTTTGACCGCCTGCGGGTAGTCGAATATCACGCACGGTTTTATTTACGCACCGCCCGTGGTAGTCGATCATCACGCACGGTTTTTATCTACGGACCGCCTCGTGGTAGTCGAATATCACTGCATTTGGTTTTATCTACGCATCGCTCGCGGTAGTCGCATCATCACGCATTTTTTATTTGATGCATCGCCCGTGGTAGTCGATCATCACGCATTTGCCAGATCTACTGCACTGCCCGTGATAGTATGTATTACGACGGTTGATGACCATTAGCATTATCGACCCATAAACTCGACGGCTCACGGAACCATCTGTGATGGCGCTTTTGAACCATCTCAGAAGGCCTTTTTCGTAGTAGTGGTCGCCGCCATGGCTTCTCGGTGATTCCCATCGGTGACATGTGGTGGCTGGTTGGTTCGGCAATGTGTAGGGCATCCACGGACCACGGCAAGAAGAGTGGCGCTGCCGCAAGACAAAGAGCCCGGGGGATCGGGTGAAGGCAAGGGCGGCTCAGCGAGCGCGCGCAGGAAAGAGTCCGAAGCGGCGGTGTGTCGGGTCAAAGAAGAACGGCACCTAGCGGCGGCTTGACGACAATGGCCACGGGTCCGAAGTGGTCTCGGGCAGCGAGAACCGGCGAAGTAGAATAAGAGAAAATGGGGTGGGGGTGGTCTCACCGGTGAACGTGGAACGAGGAGGAGGCGTGGGCGTATTTAATGGCGGTGACGCCTCGGGTTGGGGAGGGGTGGCGTTCTAGTGCCGGATCGACGACGGGGAGGGCCGATCCAAGATGAGGGCGACGTGGGGATCTCGCAGGCGGCGCCGGTCGGGGCAGGGAGGCACTGAGCCGGCGAAGGACATCGATGCGGGTGGTGCCAGCTCTGAGGAAGACGACCGGGGCAGTGGCGCGTCGGGTTGAAGAGGGACGGCGCCCCGGTGGCGGATCGGCGTTAGTGAGTACGGATCGATGACGAGGGTGGTGCGAGGACTTCAAGTGCGGCGTTGGCGAGGGAGGAGATGGCACCGAATGGCGGCGGCGAAGAGCTTCACACCTCAACAATGGAGATGTCGGTTCGGCTTCCACTCCAGCGGGTTCATGCGGCACGACGACGACCTCTCCGACGGCAGCGCCTAGGGCTTCGGAGGCGGCGGCACGAGGGCAACGCGGAGGCACCCGGGGCGTCCGTGCGGGAGAAGAACTCCCAGGCGGCGGTGTGGTATTTAGGGTTGGCGACGGGAGGCCTGGGTCTGGCGGCCACTGGGTCAAGCGGAGGAGCTGACAGTGGGTGTGGAGACGGGAGTGGGCCGGAGGGAGAGAGGAAGGGAATGGGTCGAAGGAGGCGGGAAGGCGAATTGGACCGGACCCAATTCGGCCCAAGAGGATTAACTGAGATTTGTTTTAGTTTTCTTTTTAGAAAATAGCTGAAAATCCAAATGGCAAATAGAAATTAGCAAATGCACTTGGAAAAATTCTAGAAAATATATCCAAGCACATAGAATCCAAATAAAATAGTTTTAATAATAGTTGATGTTGAATTTAATCATATTAAATTGTTTTTGATTTATGAAAGTTCCATTTAAGCTTTGTTAATTCCAATAAAATTGGTGAAATTTTCTAGGACCTAAACTAATCAAAAGATTTTTGAAAAGCCAAATTTTGGAACGTTACAAACCTCCCCCCTTAAAGGAATCTCATCCCCGAGATTCAGGGTGGCTATAGAATAGGTTAAAGAACTCACCTTTGGGTTCTCTTCCGCTTTCAAACTGCTTTGACTTTGATGTAATCGCTTCTCAACACTTACGAGGCAACGCTTTGCTTCTTATGAACTTCGCTTCAACGAAAGCTTGGCAGACCGCTCTTGGAAGGAAGGCATCTTGAAACTTGATTACTTCGACAGTCGCTTGATCGCTGCTCAAAGACACTCGAGTTGACGAAGTCCCATCACGATCGGCAACTCAAGTTGACAACTAACTCTTCTTCTCGAGCTTGAGTCCGAACAGACCGACACATCTATGTCACCTCTGGCTATACAATCCTTAACACGACCTTCAACAGTATCTTGAGGATGAACTTGACTACGAGGGTGATAATCTGATAAGTCGTGGTAGCTTTTCCGCTGACTAAGCTACCGACAATCCCTTTAGGATTAAAGACTCTTGGTCTTCGCCGTGATTAATGCAAAAATCCGATACTTTGTGATCTCGATCCTCTTTAGCTAAGCAATGACTTGCAATCAACCATCGCAAATTTCAGATGGTGACAATCGCGAACCGACCGCAACTCGTGTCAGAGGGGAACTCGCACAAAACACTTACTTGCTCGACCGGTACTATGAGTTAAGCCACACTCATTTTTTTGTTCGTTCAGAGATGCAGGTGATACACCCTCATGAATTGAAATGAGCATCCAAGGCTCCATAAACACTCATGTCGGCTACACGAGGTAAACCGATCCCGTCCGACACTAACTTTTCTCACATCGCGCAAATTGATCATCTCGCGATCTAGCACCATACCAACTTCGTGAATACCATCTCTGTCAGATACAATCTCGTCAGATGCCACTTTGCTAGACAATCTTCAAACTTAGTGATATTAGTAGGAATGAACAGCAGATTTCTTTGACAAAACTATCTAGTCAAGCCTGATTTTCTAGCATCGGTTTGAACTCTAGGGTTCAACGAATATCCTTCTGCACTGATTCAAGACTCGCTTCTGGCGATCTAGCAAACTTGCTCTTTTACAAAGATGAGGGGTCTTGGCTGACTTGAAATGACTGCCTTTATCGATCTTCAATCGACAATCGCCTTATTCATAGATGATCCTGGGGAAAACTGAAATTCTTACTCAAAACTCAAACAAGCTGACTCTGACATACTGAAGATTAGCTCCTGGATAGACTGAGATTCTCGCACAACTTGTGCTAACAATTCATCTTAATAGCTCACATTGGTGCTTGACAAACGGAAGAACTTGATTTGATACTGCCTATATCTGAGGGAATCCTTTGATCTGCTCTATCATTTCTACAAACTCTTTTTAACAACTTTTGTCATAGTTCATCTCTGATGTAATTTCTTCTGGCATTCTAGCATCTGGAGTGAGTGACTGGTTCTTCTGAGGACACTGGCTGATGTAGTGACCTTTTCCACGACACTGTAGCATACACGGGTCGAACCTTGTGACTTATTTGAAAAGACTATGGTAGAACGACTATCATTCTCGAAGGTTGAAGCTTGACGCTTTGCAGGGCATCTCTTGGCATAGTGGCCTTACTTACCACACTCGAAACACACTACTGATGATACTGGCTTGCTTCTCTTTTGAGGTGGGTTGGTAAGGTTAACATTCTGCTTTTGTGATTCTTCGGCTGACAAATCTTGTACTAACAAAGGTTTGCCTTCTTTTGCTAATGCTCGACAAGAGCTCTAAGTTTGCTCACGATGTTGTGTTGCGGTCAACACCGAGTACATGGGCAATCGCTCGCATTGATCATCGCCTTCACATAAGAAACACGTGATCTTGCTCATTAGACATTCTCCAACGAATGGTTTCTTCAAGAATCGAACAATTGATATTGTGCTCATTGGCACTATGGCATATTTCCCCACAATGAATATATGCACAATCTTCTCGACTTATCCGGTTGGCAACACTTCAAATGACAACGGCTAGATTTGGTGTAGGATGTCGGAATATCTGGTTTCTCTTGATCACTCTTGCTTGATGTCGCATACTGTTGACAAAAAACAGCAGTGAACTCTAACCAGGTGATGTTCTGTTCGTACTGATGGGCAGTGTGAAACTTTTTCCACCAATCTATTGCAACTCCTTCCCATTGATGAGTAGCATAGAGAACTTCCTCATCATCTGTGCATTGCACAACAGTTAGCTTTTCTTCTATGGTGCGAATCCAGGATTCTGCACCCTTGAGTGCGGTTGATCCTTCAAAGACGGGCGGCTTGGCCATCATGAACTTCACAAACTTAGTCTGAGGGCGTGCCGCTGGGATGGTAACGAGTTGTGCATCATAGCAGAGGTTACTATTGTTCGACGGTTGCATCGTCGCGGACATGAGCTAATTCTGGGTGGCAGGGAACTGGCTTGGGTTCTGATGTGTCACTACTGGCGCTGGAGATAGTTGCTGTTTGTCATCTACTCTGCATCGATAATCGATGACGGTGCGGCGACGCTTGCTTGATTATTCTGATTTATCAAATTGACCAAGGTAGCAGTGGTCTGATTCTGCTAGGTCATCATGTTGTTCATGTTCTGCAATGACAGGATCTCGAAATGGTATGATCGCCTCAAGATTACTGACAAGGTTGGCTTCATTAGGGCTCTTCATCTGCTTGCTGACTAGGGCTAATAGATGAGAGGAAAAAGCACAAGGTAAGGGAAGACAATCTACTAAGGGAAGTAGGTTTAACCCAAGGAACACAAAAAAACACACACAAATAGCCGGAAAGCTATTAAGAAGCATAAAACTCACAGACAAACTACACACAGAAGAAGAAAGAAAACGAAAATCTAATCGCCTAGTCGATTTAGCTCTAACTTAACTGGGTGACTTGGCTCAACACACGGGAGGAACCAACGCTGATTTATCCTATATGGCTGGTTTGAAGAAAACTCGAACAGGTCACGGTCTTCATCAAACTTTGACTGCTTACGATCCTTGAAGGCGAATCTCGGAGAAGGATAGGGGCGACGTACAACTTCTTCTGGTCTTCAACTCTTGTGACGAACTTGTCTTGAACACATGGGGAGATGTCGATACGCTGTTGGTGGTTGCATGGTCTTCGACAAGTTGTTCAAACGGCTCTTGGGCATCCACCGAGACATTTGGTACATATAACAACAACTATAGAAGTTATAAGGGAAGCGAGTCCAATTTAATACTCAAAACGGTGAGAAAGATTATGGATGAGAAAGATATAGATTGGAAGAGTGGAGAAGCTAAACAAGATGAGAATAGCACATCATTGAGATTTTTCATTTGTAAAATAACTTTTGAAGTTTTCCTTAATCAAAGGCCATTCTAACTAAGGTCGCGACTCATAGTTGAACTCCGGCTCGATACCACCTCTGTCGGGACCTAAAAATACACTCGACCCTCGTGTATATTGCACTAGTCCAGATCACGCTTAGTGCACACAAAGGACAACATCGGTGAAATATCATTTCCATATACAAAGATGACTAATAAATATATAAATACAATAAATATTAGAGTAAAGACCTTAAGGCCAAAGCTTACAATTAATGCCTCAGAAAGTGAATAGCTCAATGAAGCTGCAGTGGAACGTAACAGAATAACTTCAGTGAGACTCATCCATATGCCCACAGGCAATCGGCTGGGGTGCGCGACCTAGTTCTTCACGATCCTTGAAGTAGACCTTGTTGACTGACGATTCCTTCACTTCTGCTTGATTGATTAAAGCAAGCATGAGTACACAACCGTACTCGCAAGTCACACCACAGAAATGCAATTATACATGTAGGCTTATTCCAAAGGGATGACATTCTGTGGTTATTTTGCAGAAATGCAACATTTGCAATTGAATACAAATAATAGATTGAAAGCATAAGTAAAACAAATAAACAATAATAAGTTTTACAGTTTGATTTCACAAAGACACACAGCCTAAACAGATTATTCACATAGCCATATGATTTAGATTACACAGCTCCCTTCCCAACTATTTTATGAAAATCTACCCCTCATGTGAAAGGCATTAGAGCAACAAGACTTCAACGGAAGTTGTCTTTAGGGGGGAGCATATGCTAAACATTGATCATCATACTTGAGATTTTGAAAATCTTATTTTAGTAAAACCTAGAAGGTGTTGATATGATGATTAGTGCTTAAATTTACCTTAAGGTTTTTACCACTTAACAATTTAGATCTAGTTGATCAACAATACAAAGATCATGAAGAACATGCATAGATCCTGATGATCATTACTAAATCTCGAAGATATGCTGACTATTTGTCAAATCCCTATAGTGCAAAATCCCAAACTAGATTTGTATTACTTGGTGGTGGTGCAACCATCTCTTGGCGGTCATCTAAGACCAACTACTCAGAGATTATATCACTATATGAAGCCTCACTTGAATATGTTTGGCTCAGACATGTGATTAACCACATCTAGAAGTCTTGTGGTATTAATACCGTCAATACCTCCTCAATTATCTATGAAGATAATGATGTTTGTATTACACAAATGCAAATGAGTTATGTCAAGAGCAACATCACGAAGCACATTGCTCCTAAATTTTTCTATCCTCATAAACTCTAGAAGAATGGTGAGATAAAGATCCTGCAAACAAAGTTTTGTGATAATCTAGTTGATTTATTCACTAAGTCTCCGCCTGCATCCAGTTTCCAAAGATGCATTCATGGCATTGGAATGAGACGGTTTAGAGAGTTGCATTGTTCAGGGGAGTAAATCCCTAGATCATAACTCTTATAAAATCCTGAGGATTTATCCAAAATCTTGAAGATTGGACCCCGAAGATTAAACATTTTACTCTTTTCCTTGGTGAGTTTTCTTGAAGTTTTCTCACATAAAGGTTTTTAAGTAGGCAACAAATGTAATGCAACTTACAAATTTAATGTACTTTTTTGTCCATTACTTTTTTCCCAATGGGTTTTGGAAGGAGTTTTTGACGAGACATTTGCATATCATTGTCTATTGCCTAGGGGGGTGTTACGACACCTAATTATCGGACCCCAGGCGTGGAATACACGAAGCCCTCGTGTGTATACCGTACTAGTCTCATGATCAGTGGCTAGCACACACACCCACAACATTGATATTCACATCCATACATCATACATACAATATGAAACAAGTATAGGACATAAACTTAAGCGTTTACATGACTAGTATTTATTACACGGCCCGACCGACCAAATTAAAACTTAAGTATCAAGAGTAATAGCGGAAGCATAGAAAATAAAACCCAAAAGTCCAATGGTGTGCTTAACCATACCCTTAGGCAACCGGTCAGGACAACACCCTAGCAAGACCACACCAACCCTTGGGTACAAGGGTGCAAAGAACGATCGCTTGGCACAAGCTCATCCTCATACTCGATTAGCAATTTAAGCAAGATTGAGTACATTTTGTACTCAGCAAGACTTGTAGTGTATCGTAACATAATTATAAATGCAATGATGAGGGTCTGCTCTAAGTTATGTTCAGCATTAAGCAAAATTTATTTGCAATATCGATATGTAATACTTTGCAACGGAAATTTTAAAGAGAAGTTGACCGATATCGAACTAACAAGTATGTAACTCAATAATAGCAAAATCACAACCCTCCTCAGTTGCAATCAACATTTTATTCTCAGCTATAACCATGCCACTCACACAAACCAACCATCCCAACATTTTCCAACCAAACATTTTTGCAAAAAATTAAGACTATACTCAATGTGACTGCACTTAGCACACTCATGACCATGAGCATGGCTATTTAAATAGGTTTACACTCTGCAGAGGTGTGTAACTTTACCCACATTATATGAGGTCTCTAGTTTGTCCTGCATCCGTCGATACCACCACACACAACATGATAGTATACAGTCTAGAATTCATAACGAAGTCTTTACATCACCTAGACCTAACCTTGCACTAGCCTGATGTATGGATTTGGCAGTGCTTTGCTTGTTTTGTTGTTCTTATTAGCAGTATCTACACATGTTACTAGCTTACGATCATCCCAGTTCTGCATATGTCATCTGCAGATTAAAGAAGCAAGAGTTGGCAAAATTAGCTGAATCAGCTCAAGATATACTGGAAAAGTTGGTTGAAACTGCTAAGAAAGACCTTGAGGCCAAGAAACCACCTGAACATATAGTTCTAGATGAGCCATCTGAACCAGAAGTGGAGAAAGTGAGAGAAAAGATAGTCATAACGATTCAGGACAAAGATGGGCAGCAGCAGTATCGTATATACAAGGTTTGATTTTTACTCTGTTACTACTATTAGCGATTTATAATAGCACATGTACTCTTCTGTTAGATAGTTCAAATTCTCAGACATATAGTTGCAACAATGTGACGTGTTCCAGTTTACATATAGTTTACATTCAGTTTCACATAATAAAATGCCGAATATATTCTCCCTTTTTCATTTCATTGTTGACACTCTACCCGGTGAAATGATGTCTAAATTAGTTCAATGCCTGCAATTTGGGGGTTTGACATTTTAGCCGTCCATGTAACTTGCTGAACCGGAGTTCAATCTAACCTTGTATGCTTGGCTTGTGGCCACTACAATTACAGATCGTAGCTGTTGATTCCATTTAATGTCGTATACTCTTATTAGTGTTATTAGCGCAATCATTGCTTTACTTATGGGTAATACTTTTGGTCCACATGAATGACTCGCTATAGCTAACATTTAGTCCGGTCCGTCACTTCCTATAACACAAGCGTTAATTCAAATAGAGACGATGGCCGTATTAGCTAGACGAGAATGAGGAACTAGCCATGGATGATCAGAGACACTGCTCTATTTAATCAATTAAGCTATCAAAATAGAGCTACTATGTTTTTCGTGTCATGAGTTTTTTTTCAAGAGTTTACTGTTTGGGTCATTAGCTCTTCCCTCCGCTGGTCTAGTTTTAGCAGCTGTGCCGGTTCATACTTCCATTCCTTCTTAGTTGTGGCAAATGCCTACCTTACTAACCGACTAATTAACTAATCGTCTTCTTGCTTAACAAGCCCAGCCACGTTGAAAGATCTCTACTCTTTAACTGCAGACACGTGGAGTCTTTTCCATTCCACTTCCAATTACAAAACTAAATCCGTAACTTAAAGCGCAAGAAGATAAGCTACTGATATCACTATTTATACCCACCGATCAACTTATCGATCGATCAATAATACTCCTACCAAACTAACCAGACACATATACCACGTACGCACTATCCCAAATTCATTGCACCACAGCCTACGGGATCAAGAAAATGGCCGCGGCGGAGCCCAAGGAGGTGAAGCTGTACGGGGCGTGGGACAGCGCGCACGCCGCCATGGCCCGGAACGCGCTGGAGCTCAAGGGCGTGCGCTATGAGTACGTCCAGGAGGACCTGGACAACAAGAGCGAGGCGTTGCTGCGCCTGAACCCCGTCCACGGCGGGAAGGTCCCCGTGCTCGTCGTGGACGGCCGGCCCTCGCCGAGTCGCTCGTCATCCTCGAGTACATCGACGAGGTGTGGAGCCGGGCGCCGCCGCTGCTCCTGCGGGACCAGCCCGCGAGCGCGCCGCCGCGCGCTTCTGGGCCAGGTTCTTCCACGACAGGGTGTCGCCGCTGTCGCACGCGGTAGTGTTCGCGGCGGGGGAGGAGGAGCGGGCTGCGACGGTGAGGGATATGAAGGCGCAGATGGCCGTGATGGAGGCCGGCATCCAGAGGGACTTCCCCCTCGGCGACGGCGAGGGGCCGTTCGTGCACGGGCGGGCGCCCGGCCTGCTCGACGTCATACTGGGCTCGTGCGCCGCGGGGACCAGAGCACTCTCCGCCGCGGCCGGCGAGGAGATGGTGGCGCCGGGCGCGATGCCGCGCATGCACGCCAGCCTGGCCGCGTTCGACGAGCTCGCCGCCGGGTTTGGGACCAGCGTGCCGCACGAGCGCCTCCTCGCGCGGCTGCACGAGAGGAAGGAGAGGGCGCGCGCCGCGCCCGCGTGAGCCGTTGTGTCTTGTGTGCCGATGCGATGGCATGCATGCTTGGTTTCTGCATGCGTACTTGTGCTGTAGACTGTTGTGTTTTGGTTTCTGAAATAAATGGGATACCCACTGTACGGCTGCATCTCCGCGTCTTTCGTGCGGCAAATTGAAACGCAAATGCTACGAAACAACACGGACGCAAGTCTCTGGTTTCGAAACTCTCTGGCCTTTTCAGTTCAGCCCGTGTCTGGTACTGTTGGATGTTGGGCCTTGTCAGGCTACCAGCCCCAGGACCACATGGAATTGGGCTGCCGCGTGCGGGTGCGGGCAAATGAGCACGGCTAGTCGGTGAAAGCCCATCCAATCAGCATCCTGCCATCAGCCGCTGTTATTGGGCCGAAGGACATCGCATGTTTCTGAAGGTGTTGTTCGGCCCAAACCTGTTGTGGTTGGTGTCATGGTGTGCAAGTGCGCATGAACAGTGAGATGCATCTAGAAACGAGAATAGAAGTAACATGCATGTCAGCATCACGGAGATACATGTAAATATGTAGTTGTGTTTAGAATAAGACGGCAATTTTGATGCGAACTAGTGGTTTGCTGAGCTTTCGATGTGATCCGGCGAATTAATTACTTAGTTTATATCGGCGATACTTCTGCTGGCCAGATCATGCGTCAATCCTTGTTACAGGTAGCAGGTAATTTAGTCCACCCATTGTTGCTTTACTATAAAGAAGTTGGCGCACGCTAGCTTCCCCTTGCTGTTGGAAAGGGATTTGTGGATGGCCATCCTTGATACAGATAGTTGGCCAAGCTAAGCCTACCAAACAAATCAGGTATCTTCACCCTTTCATCTCCACACTTCGATCTTAATCCAATATCACAAAAGTAACAAGGATGTGCAACTACGTGCATTTTTTAAAGTCATTCCTTTCTTCTTCTTCTTTTGTGTCTAGCTTGTATTGTTATTTCGAATGAGATTGGGTTGGTGAAATAGTACTTCCATGCACGGACAGTAGTGTTTATCAAACATTCCTGTCGATACATGCAGTTTTGAGCTGTATTTTCTTTTTAAAAAAATATTTCGTATGTCTTAATACACAAAACTGTACAATCTCTCTCTCTCTCTCTCTCTCTCATACCAATGGACTGCGCGGATAAAAACGCAGATGAATTAGCTAGCTAATATGTAGAGGTAAATCAGTAGCTCAAGTGCTTAAAAGAAAACAATATAGATAAAAAGACAAGTGCAACTGCCTGGTTACTAGTTTTCAGAGAAAATCACCAGCCAAGTGTTTCTAAAGCTCATACATTTTTCTTTCAAGGAAAAGTATAGAAACACTCACACCCTAAAAGATGAACATCTTTAAAAGGTGTGCACTCTGTCGTACTAATAATTAAAAAGCTAACGTACTACAGTTTGATAAAAAAAATCGGTAAAATATTGTCTAAGAATCGTAGTGGGAAACTTAATCTTAAATGGCCTCGCTATTGGAGAAGCAACATGAGGCCCAAATTGTCCCAAACTTTTTCTCCCATCTATAGCTAAAGCTATCAACGCACTAACCCAACAACAGAGGATTGTACCGGACTTGTATGGACGGTTCATCTTAAGTTCATACGTGTTCAACTGAACGTCCATTAATTTTTGTAAAAAAAAATCTACAAGATAGTATGTGATTACATGTATAATAAAATATATTCTTAATTGGTCCAATCGCACCATAACTTTCTCTCAACTCATCAAACCACATCTCCCTATGGTGCCCCACGACCTCAAGCTGCCCCATGTGATGGCGGCCTATGGTCACAAGCCTTTCGGTCTTTTCCTTTGGGTATTGGATCATTCAATCGAGCCACAACAAGATCATTCCCTCGTCTCTCTCTCTCTCTCTAACCTAAAATCAACATACAAAGAACGATGTCACACATCTCCTCTTTCTTGACAAAGACGACCACGACGATGCAAATATACCAAAGAAATCAAAGGTCGGAGGAGCAAGGTCGGCCACGGCCGAACGTGTCGTTACCATTAGGCGCCGAAAGCGGCGAGCTGACGTGGTGACGAGCGAGGAGGGCCACCAGGGAGCCCTACGGGCCAGTAGCTAGTGGCGACGAACCGATGGCTCCCGACAAGAAGGCTTACCCAAATTCTCAACAGTGCAGATGTGGGTCCAATCCGATTACGATCCTCAATTCCCAAACTAGCAAAGAACAAATCCAAATGTCCAAATCAACAATTTTGTTTGTGTTAGTTTGAATTGTGATTGGTAAATCTTGTCTTTCTTGTGAAATGTAGATCTTAGAGCTTAAAAAAATTGAAGAAGAAGTTTGTCGATTTGAAAGGCATGAATGAAAATCGAGTTAAATTGTCACTTTTCTTGATTATTTTGTAATGTACTAAATTATTTGAGATGTTGTCATTAGTACAAATAATTTATACTTTGATTATTGTGCATATTTATATTTTACATTGAACAATATTTTTGTACCTTCAAATATTCATTCTGAAAATTCTGGGTTCACCACTGTGGACTTGCCATCCCATTACCCATATTTTAATTTCCCTTTTTCCAGGCGTTTCTACTACCTTGGATGAGTTCCAACATGTCGAACCATTAATGAACCCTGTCTTTCCAAGTCATCCTGGGTGAAAGAAAATGAGCATCTCAAAAAAAAAAGGTGAAAGAAAATGACAAAAGGAACCGTATCCGTATGTCCCTGCATTTTTACTGGCGCCCGTACACCCACCCCCCGATAAAAAATTCCCAAGATTCCAGACACCACCATCTGATCTGCGAGAGACCTCCATTATAAGTTTATAGCACCTCACGAAGGTGATCTCCTGAGTAAACAACCATTATAAGTTTCTAACACCTGACAAAGGTGATCTCCGGAGTAAACAACCATTATACAAATAAAATATGACCCCGAGACCAAAGCCTTGTTCAGTCACTATAATGCGCTCGTGATCCTTGCATCAATCATTTGGACTTTTCTCCATCCTGAGGTCCGTCAAAAGGGCCAGGGAACGAAATGGCGTTGCTGCTCGCACGAGCAATCCGTTTCCCAATAATGGTCGCTGTCTCGCTGACATGTGGGTCTAACTCGTGTCTAATTTACTGATGCAAAGCCTGTCTGTCAGTGACTGTTTGTGACGATGTCAGGACGGATAGTTCGTGCGCAGAGCACTGGCTGGGGCCACGAGGAAACACCCTATGATCGGCAGTTGCAGTCGACCCTGATCGCTACACGCATCAGCACTTCGTCAGTGCGCCGTGGTACGTGTGACCTCTGTGACACGCCGGACGGACGGAT
This sequence comes from Phyllostachys edulis, assembly GCA_036346405.1. NCBI lineage: Eukaryota > Viridiplantae > Streptophyta > Magnoliopsida > Poales > Poaceae > Phyllostachys > Phyllostachys edulis. The sequence continues at coordinate 21,132,624 of CM070556.1, forward strand.
CACGGATGCACCGAGAGGGCGAGAGATGTGTAGCGACGGATCATCGATCATCTCCGATCGGCTGGCTGGCTGGCTGATTAACTGTGCGACTGTGCTAACGTTTCCCATGTGTGTTATAGGACAGTTTTTTGGGGTTAATGATGGCCGGTGTGGCCTGCTGCTGCTCTCTAGTATCTCTATGGTGGCGTGTAGCTTTCGGAGAAGGCTAGTGGCGCTCGTGGTGGCGAAGAATAGGTATTTATGATAGACGTTAGGGTCCATTTGGCCGTAGAAATAGTGAAACACGTATCATCCTCATATAATTGTTGATTTGATTTGGTTTGTCCGTCTCGGATGAGCAAGACAGCGCACTACGAGAATCCGCATGATTATTCATGATGTTGGACCTGTTAGCGATTGGAGGATAGGAGCAGTGCAAAGCTACGAAGATTAAGGTCTTAAAATCATAGCAAAAGAATTATGCTAAAACAAGGAAAATCAAACTTCAACACCCTCAGAAGGTGTGACCGCTCCCATGGCGGCCTGACAAAGCAAAATCAAGACGATTTTGGAACCAACAAAAGACCTAACTTTTGATCTACAAGTCTAAATCACTTGAGATTCCACATACAACTCAACAAGAAGGTTAGAAACTATAACACCCTAAAATTTCAAAGTCTGCTTAAGTAATTTCAAAGTTTGCATTTCTAAATTTAGAGCAATTTTCGAAATTTTCTGCTTCGAAGAAAATATTTTCTTGATTTTTAGCAGCTGTTTTTGAATTTTAAAAATTATTTGAAAGTTTACCAGAACATGTAGACAATTTATTTGGGTTCTAAATAGTCTAAAGTGCCTCTCCAATTTTTTTCATAATTTTCGGACTTGGTTTGCTAAATTTACAAATTCCAAACTTGTTTCGTGTAATTAAAACAATTAGAAAACTATTTTTAAAATCCGATTCCATTTGTGGGCCAAGTTCCTCTATTGTTGGATTGGCCCATTCCTGTTTAGGCCCATAATAGGTCCGTGCACCGTCCCGGCCGAAGCCGCCTCCTCTTTAACGTCTTCCTGGTGCGAAGATGTCATTCCCGGGAGTGCACTTTCTCTCGCGTTTTTTCCCGCAGCTGTTGACACATGGGCCCAGGACACACCTGTTGGCCATCTTCCTCCACGCAACACTGCAATACCTCGCCACCGTGCCACGCGCGCGAGGAGAGAGCTCGATGCTAGCCTGCTCCCTCTCTCTTCCGCTAACCGGTGGGGTTAGGGCCCACGCCGCAGGAACCCATCTTCCACCTCACCGCCTGTGGCTCGATCTCCCGCGCTTGCTCACTGTTCGCCACACGTAGCCATCACCGGTCACCGTCCGCCCATTGTTTCCAACCGCGTCCGCCCACGGTTTTGGATGCTTGGCTAGCCGTCTTGTCGCTAACGCCCCTCTTTACTCCCTTTTGTCCTCCTCCGTTTGTTGTGTGCAAACGACAGAGGAGGAGAGAGCATGCGCTCCCATGAGCCCAGCCGTGCTCCCATTTTTCCCCTTGCCTCTTCCGTTGTCCTCTCAGCCATATAAAAGCTCCAAACCACGTCAATTCGCCCTCAGCTCGCCACTTTCTCTTTCCCCTAAAGAACCGAGGTATCATCTTCCTTGGTTTTATGGGAACGCAAGAACTCGTCTTCGGCACTGGCGAGAACGCTACCATGCTCGTGACCTCTCTGGTGAGCTGAGCTCGACGCTGGCCAGCTCCCTCTCTCTTCCGCTAACCGGTGGGGTTAGTGCCCACACCGCAGGACCCCATCTTCCACCTCGGCGTTTGTGGTTCGATCTCCCACGCCTGCTCACTGTTCGCCACACGCAGCCATCACCGGTGGCCGTCCGCGCACCGTTTTCGACCGTGTCCGCCCACAGTTTTGGACGCTTGGTGAGTCGTCTCGTCGCTAACGCCCCTCTTTACTCCCTTTTGTCCTCCTCCGTTTGTTGCGCGTGAACAACAAAGGAGGAGAGAGTATGAGCTCTCATGAGCCCAACTGTGCTCCCATTATTGCCCTTGCCTCTTCCGTTGTCCTCTCAGCCATATAAAAGCTCCTAACCATGTCAATTCGCCCTCAGCTTGCCACTTTCTCTTTCCCCTCACGAACCGAGGCATCATCTTCCTTGGTTTGATGGGAATGCAAGAAGTCGTCTTCGTTGCTGGTCAGAACGCTACCATGCTCATGACCTCTCTGGTGAGTTGAGCTCGACGATGGCCTGCTCCCTCTCTCTTCCGCTAACCAGTGGGGTTAGGGCCCACACCGTAAGACCCCATCTTCCACCTCGCCGCCTGTGGTTCGATCTCCCGCACCTGCTCACTGTTCGCCACACGCAGCCATCGTCGGTCGCCATCCACCGACCATTTCTAACCTTGTCCGCCCACAGTTTTGGACGGTTGGCGAGCCGTCTCGTCGCTAACGCCCCCTCTTTACTCTCTTTTGTCCTCCTCTGTTTGTTGCATGGAAACAACATAGGAGGATAGAGCGTTCGCTCCCGTGAGCCTGGCCATGCTCCCATTTTTTCCCTTGCCCCTTCTGTTGTCCTCTTAGCCATATAAAAGCTCCTAACCGTGTCAATTCACCCTCAGCTCACCACTTTCTCTTTCCCCTCAAGAACCGAGGCATCATCTTCATTTGTTCGATGGGAATGCAAGAAGTCGTCTTCGACGCTGGCGAGAATGCTACCATGCTCGTGACCTCTCTGGTGAGCTTCCTTGCATGGATGCATGTCTTTTCCTATCTAAAGCCTCACTGACCCTATCCCCATGCTCATTTTAGCAGATGGAGCCATGAGGAGTTGGGTCGTTATCGTCTTCTACACCTTCGACAGACGTGCTTCGCCATGATCCCCTGCTCCTCGCCTTGTTCGGTGAGCTAATCCCTCACCACTTGAGCTGTTTTGCGCCATTCTTCCTGTAGGTAAAAACCCCTGAAGCCATTTGATGTTTCCTTCAATGCAGTGCTAGATCCCCGTCGTCTTCTTCATCTCTGGCCGCAAACGCCATCGTCAACATTGTTGTCACCACGGTGAACCTCTACTTCTTCTACCGTACTTTATCCATCTCTGTGACCTCCTTGGCCTTAAGCGTGGCTCCATTTCAGCATTCCATCATCGAGTATCTGTGTCGCCATGAGCCCTGCCTTCGTCGCCATTAACCACATCAGTGAGCTCCCTGTATTCCCAGGATCACTTTGTGCTACTTAATGTTACACTCCACCTTGATTCACATCGTCGCCACCATTCTAGTGCTAGCGCCGCCGCTTTCTTCGCCATGATATCTGGGCCCAAATACATTAATAAGTCAGTTATGTATTTTAAACCAGTTTTAAGTGTTGTGTCACTAACATGTGGACCCCACAAGTCACGTTCTAAGGTTTAACACCCAGTCAGTTGCATGGGGAATGGGGCATACCATGAGTGCCCGTTGTCTTTTATTTATCTTTAGCTTCCGCTGCGATTTACTCTTTTTATGTGCTCATTTGGCTGGTTGGCCCTTGTATAAAATGTGGTCAATATGACCTATGTTCAAGTGTTTATTATTGTGTAATAATAAGTCATATTTATCTGGGTATGGATGTGATATGAATGTTGTAAAACGGTAAACACATAGGATTTCGGGATTAACCTCTCAGGGTCCGATATGAACCTATTCCAATTGAAAATTGGGACAATCATAGCTAAGGTTTCACAAATTTTTTGATTGAGTGCAATAGGGCTTAAAACCAGGTGAAGCATAAACTTGATCCAGATGTTTACTTGTGGATGAAAGATGGTTAAGATGACCTTAAATCAACTTTCACAAGTTTTAGCAAGCTAGATCACAGCAAAAGACAAGGGTAAAACCTCTAGAACACAAGAACCCAAAAACTCAAGAGAGAGAGCAAGAACAAGAGACAACTCATTTTTGCACGAATTGATTGTGTTGATATTGAAGAATTGAAGATTTATAGCTACTCCACCATGGAAGACAAAATAGCACTCATGAGCACCCAATCCCATAAATTTTCTCTCAAACCCCAGCCTCCTCTATTCTCTCCACTTTTCTCAAATCTCAAATCAGGGGTTTTAGGCTTATTTGGGGTGCAAACCCTGCACCACCCCTTATATAGTGGAGGCTAGGTCTAGAGAGAAATATTAACGGGCACCCGTTAAGTCCACACACAAACGTGTCTCACACTCATGCACACTTATCAAAGCGGATGACAATCCTACTTTCCCAAATCCATCTTTTTGTGATCTTGTCCTCTTCATGACCTAAATATCTTATCCTTTGCGTTATCATACGCCGCGGTTTCTCCAAGGTCACCAACCCGGTGTTTGGTAAAGATACCAAAATACCCCTTCTCGACCCTTCCATCCTTGACCGAGTTCAATCTCGTGAAGCAATCTTATGCTTCGTCACACTTAGGTTCATCAATGCCTTTCCTCATGTCAGCAAGTCTTTTCCATCTGTTACCTACCGGACTGCCTCAACACTTGCACCGACTGAAGCCACTTGATGCAGCCCATAGCACCAAACTTCTTATTCCTGTTGTCCTTGTACACCTTGTGCCTTGCTTGAGACCAACCACTTCCACGACATCATTGATCTTTCTGGACTTTGATTTCATCAAACCAAGTCTCAACCATCCTCGTCGTTGACCTTAGTTGACTCCAAGCTTTCCTGCACAACAATAGACCAAGAAATCAATTTTGGGCAGAAGCTCTTCACAACTTGACCCACATTAGCAAAAACATGCAACATGCAACACATATACAGTAATCCCATGACTTTGGCCAATTCACAAAATTCAGCATAGCTCATTGCACTGAAATCACTATGGCCGATCAAACCGCCACTACTTGGCCAGTCAGACCGCCAGCCCTTGGCCAGTTAGACCGCCAACGTCTGGCTAGTCTGGCCACACTCCCTGGTAACAGGGGACCAATCTGACCACCGTCGGTCTGACCATCATGGAGTGGCCACTCAATCTGCTTCTCAAAACCAAAAAAACACTTCCCTCTACACTTTTCAGTTAATCTCTATCTAGTTTCACGTCCAATTTATATTTTCAATGGCGCCTGGTGCAAACACATCCCAAAAACTCCCACACAATTGTTTGGTATCCGTTTGGCACAATCTTGCACCGTCAGGCTGACCACCCCTTGTGGTTAGTCAGGCTGCCCGGCCACAGCTGGTCAGACCACCCCTAGGGCCAGTTAGAACGCCTTATGACTGACAGCAATCCGACAAATAGCAAAACTGAGAGTTCACTCCCAAACTCCTTGACAATGATGTGAATTGTTCATCATCTAGATTAGGACCAAACCACATGGTCTCTACACCTAACCGAGCATGTATTATAATGTCACGATCGATTTTTATTTCTCTTCATCACGGTGTTAATTATTTCATTCCACGAACAAAACAACATGAAAACGATGATTCCAACTATAACCACCGATCGATGAAATCAACACAAATTACAAATATATGATCAAATGATTCCATAATAGGACACCCCACGAACGAATCAAATAGCCTTTCAAGATGAGTACGATTACAAACGTGCATATATTGATCGATCGATGGGGCCTATTTAGGCGTGAAAGCATGCAATAGTGGAGGGTACTAGCTACATCGATACCTTCTTCCAAATCTGAGCAAACGGATAGGTGCAAGCGGCAGTGCCTAACCAATATCGCCAACTTAATTTTGGCATTGCAATATAAGATGCAAAATAAAGATAGCTAGTGTAACATCCCATTTTCGGATATTGATTAGTATCTTTCCATTTGTCTTCTTAGTTTTTAAAACCTAATTCAAATTATTGTGTATTTGCAAAATTCTCTAGTTTCTGCCTCTTTTCAAAAGCTTGAATCTTGGTTTCAATTCAACTCCCCTCCTTGGGCTCGACCCATTCCTTTTTCCTAGGGTCAACGCTGAGCCATCCTGGTGCGCTCTGCACTCTCTTTGCACCCCGTGCGCTCACTGCTGCTTTCAATTTTTTGTAGCGTCCCACACCTGCCCCTTGCCGTGCCTCGGGACCATGCGTCTCTAAGCCCCTCCGTGGCTCCCTCGTTCTCTCCTCAGGCTATGAAAGAGCCTGAGTAGCCCTCCTTCATCTCCTTCCTCCACCCAACTCTCCCTATCTCACTCTTGTTGCCGTGATTTGCCCGAAGCTCCGAGTTCAAGCCGCCGCGCACCTCCTCTCGGTCCTCGTCGCATCAGTGCAGCCCCCTCTTCTACCCCGCATTAATTTGTGTCCCAGAGCTCCTTAAGGAAATCTCCTCACTCTATTTTAGTTTTGTTTTATATGAGCCGCCGCATTTTCGCTTCCCCTTCAGTCCCGGCTGACCCCTTCACCGTCGTCCTCCTTTACCTTCAACTGCGAGCTTCCCCACCGCCGTTCGCCGTCCGCCAACCTCCTCCAGCCTCTCTCTCTGCCCTGGTGAGTTTCTCTGTGCCCTGTTCTCTCCCTGGTTCTTTTGACTGCGTCGAGCAGTCGAATCTTTTTTGTTCTTTTGACCGCATCAAGCAATCGAATCATTCTTTGTTCTTTCGACCACGTCGACCAGTCGAATATTTCTTGTTCTTTCAACTGCGTCGAGCAGTCGAATCCTTCTTTGTTCTTCTGACCACGTCGAGCAGTCGAATCTTTCTTGTTCTTTCGACCGCGTCGAGCAGTCGAATCCTTCTTTGTTCTTTCGACCGTGTTGAGTAGTCGAATCGGATAATACTGGACGCCTCATCACCAACGGTTGACCAAAACTATCTGTATTACATGCAATCACAGACGGTTTTGGTTTAGAGACTGTTTGTGTTACTGGCTACGCTAAAAACCGTCTGTGAAGAGGTAATATCACATATGGTTCATAATTAAAACCATCTGTGAAGTATCACAGACGGTTCTTAACAATAACCGTATGTGATAATTCTACATATCACAGACAGTTTTCAACAAACAACCGTCTGTAAAACCTCACAGACGGTTCTTAACAATAATCGTCTGTGATATTACTAGATATCACAGATGGTTTTTTTTGTTATAACCATCTGTCATAATATCGCTACAGCTCCCAGTTGAAGTCCGATGATCAGTTTCTTCGTTGCCGATGCATCTCTTCATCGCATCAATGCCGTTTCGGCTTCCCGATGCGTCTCTTCGTCTCACGCTCCGAATGTATTCCTTGTTTTATAAAAAGGATCATCAACCATCGAAGATGATTATCCTCCCCACGTATAACTCTAGTACTTATAAAAAAAAACAGAAATGGCTGCCTCTTCTGTTTCCTTGTCGCTGGCATTGATGGCCTACCTGGCCGTACTGTACAAGCAACTCTCTGGCCGTACGTTGGCGGATGCTGCGGAAGAACACTGTTTCAACAGTGTCTTCACTCCTCTGTCCAAGAATTTGCTGGAGCAGGTGACGGCCACCTCCGGGTGATCTCCCACTTTCGGCGAGTTTACTGCATCATCGACGTGGTCCTCCACAATGACGTTGCACGTCTCCAGGAGGCTTGCCGTCACTTGGACTGCTTAATCGAGGCAGCGGGCGACCAAGTTTACTAGGCCGAGACCCCTTAAGCAAGGGAAGAGAGCCTATGGGCTCAATTCTTCTTGGTTGAACAGTCCAAGGGTCTTCGGAGACACTTTCGAACAATGCGCGTCGTGGTGGGCGATTTCAGCTTTATTCGATCACGAACTGTCCGATGCTGATGCCGCCGCCTACGAAGTATTGAAGACAGAGATAGCAGCCTACCTCCGCCACTAGAAAACCTTTGTTTATTTATAGGTTTCTACTTTTTTAATCTTTGTAAGAAGCGACTGGCCACGCTGTTTGGCCATATGAAAATGCCAAAATGAAAAAAAAAATCTAGTTTGGAGGTAAAGTTACTATATTAATTATATGTTGAATTATTACTATATATATATATATATATATAGTTAAAGTAAATTTTTAGCAATATTTAAATGACAAAATTGACATATAAACATGTAATTTCTTCATGTCATGTAAGTGTATATACAAGATAATATACTTGAGAAAAACTATTTCACAGACGGTTCCATAATAGAACCGTCTGTGATAAGTCTCTTTATTAATAGGAGCCTGGCCGGCCGCTAGGGTTTGCGCTCACCCTAACCCGTCACTCCCTAGCGCTGCTAGGGTTTGTGCCCGCCCTAACTCGTCACTCCCCAGTGCACTTACTCTCGTCCGTTTCCCTCCCCACCTCGACGCCGCCCGACTGCTGTTGTCATTGCCCTTCTTCCGTCGCCGGTTGTGACACCACTCTGCACTGCACAAGACACTCGTACGATAGGAGTGTCTTATGCAGTGTCAGGGTCATGTCACAACTGCGGTGACGCCGCCACCCAATCCACTGTGTCGCCACCTGCACCTACTGCCTGCCCGCGTCCATGGCTTGGTTCTCCTACTCGACCTCCTGCGCTCAAGCCCTAGCCCCCCTGGCTTTGCTTTCCCCATCCTCCCTCTATTCTCCTCTCTGTTAGCTTAATGTCTTTTGTTGAGTTTGATTTTTATGCTTGAGCCTTAAGTTGTGTCCTGATGTTTGTGTGATTTATGCAAGGTGAAGGAGATGGATGAGGGTTGTGCTGGTGGTGGGGTCACCGCCGTGGTTGCGCTGTACTGAGGTATCATCCTGCTTTATTCCCTCTCTGTCTCTACCCCCCTTGCTCTGCGATGAAAATGGCTAGTGCTCTACGATGGATGCCGAGGACTACTACTGGTGTGGTGGGTTTGGACATGCTTGGTCTTGTTGTCTTGCTGTTGAACTGCTCAATGATGTTAATAGTCTTATGCTGAAATTGAATTGATAATTAGTTCATATTAATAGTCCCCTTGCTCTGTGATGTAATTATTGGGTCACGGGGTAGGCTACGATAGCTACAAACAAAAATTTTTACCACACAAACTAGGAAGTCAAGCAAGTAGATGATCATAGATCGTTACCACCAGACGAGCAGAGCAGTGGAAGAAGGGTTAGAGCAGCCTGGTCCAACGTATAGCGCGTCGATGTAGTGGTTGTAGTCGATCGTCCAACGTCCAGCAAGTCGATGCAGTGGTCGTAGTCGATCGTCCAGCGTCCTCGCGAGTCGATCGTCTCCTCCAGCAACCTCTGCAGTTCCTCGTGAAGATCGCGGATCGTCCTCAAGCGCAACAATCGTAGTAGCGCCTCTATGGTATCCACACGTCCAGGGAAGGAACAACCATACGCCGGTGTGCTAGCACCAAGTCACACGGCAGAGCTCTCAGGAAGATGGTGGCTAGGGTTTCGGTGGTGATTCTCTCATCCCGTACCTCCCCACAGCCTCATGCATCTCCTTATATAGTGCTCGTGACGTATCCTATCTGAACACGTTTGACGAATCGTATTCGTACTGGTTTGTTCCAACCCATTAAGTGTGTGACCCTGTAGGTTCATACGTAGTTCGGTCGTGACTCGGAAATCCTTTCCGATCACGGGTCGTAGCGGCTCCTAGCAGAACATAACGATTCCCGAATACACACAAATTATATCGGACGAACCTTAATGCAATATGATCTACAACCAGGTCTTCATCACTTATGACCAAGTCCTATCTTTATATGACCAGTTCGTATTTAGTCACGACCAGTTCGTAACTCTTTACGACCAGGTTACGACCACTCTGTGATTACGTTCGACCAGTCTACGACCAGCTCGTATTTCTATACGACTAGTCCGTAATGTTAGAACTGAGCGAACTACTCGTGTATACTCCCTTTGCATCACGATGTCTGGTTGAAATCCAGGTGAGATGTTGTGTCATCCATGGACTGTTCAATACTTTCTCGATCGAGTGTCGAATAACTTCACGTGGTCGAACACTTCGACTACTAGTGGCATGGCCATGCACTTTCTTTATCCGATCACAACGAGGGCCCAGACATCTCTCCTATTATGTTAGGAGGGCAAATCCCATATCCGACCGGTCACATTCCTCTCCATGTTTCACAAAGATACCCAAAGCTACCTTTATAACTACCCAGTTACGGTGTAGCGTTTGGCAGCCCCTAAGAGTGCTATTACACATGTAAGAAACCATGTTGATCTCAGGTCTAAGGACTATACATCATCATTGCTTGAGACCAACTAACGACACATAGAATCATAACAATCTCAATAGTGTCTCAAGGTGGGTCTTATCCAACACCATGTTCTCTAACATGTGTCCATATTATTGGTTTGATATCTCCATATCTATGACTTGTGAAACATAGTCATCAACCAATACATATGCTAGTCTATTCATATGTGTCCTTATATGTTTCCGACCAGGGATCGTATAAGAATAATTATCGCAGAAATATAGAGTTTCACAACCAAGTCACATACTTGATAATAAATATTAACAATATTATTCTAGGAACAAGATAACACATTATCCAATGTCATGAACATAATGAAATATAATCATCTTTATGATTGCCTCTAGGGCATATTTCCAACAGTAATGATGTTAATATATAGTCTTATGCTAAAATTGAATTGATAATTAGTTCATATTAATAGTCCCCTTGCTCTGTAAACTGAGGGCTATTGGTGTATGTGCATTCTGTGCATCTTGCTTAGTTCATCTTTGTGGGTTCAGATTGACAAAATGAATGGGGCAAAATGGTGGGTTTGGTTAATGCTCTCGATGGATCTTGAGGGTTATTGATGCTTGGTTCTTTGTGCTTGGTTGGCTTACATGGGATCGATGTGGTTCGAATCGGGCTTGGCGCAATTAACTTTTCAGATTTGTAAAGGTTAGGCTAATTTGTAACCGTATTCACGTTGGTCAAGTTCTCCTCCCTTGCGTCCCGAGTGCGTATCGTCCCCGCCATTCTATTCTGATAATCTCAATAGTGTCTCAAGGTGGGTCTTATCCAACACCATGTTCTCTAACATGTGTCCATATTATTGGTTTGATATCTCCATATCTATGACTTGTGAAACATAGTCATCAACCAATACATATGCTAGTCTATTCATATGTGTCCTTATATGTTTCCGACCGAGGATCGTATAAGAATAATTATCGCAGAAATATAGAGTTTCACAACCAAGTCACATACTTGATAATAAATATTAACAATATTATTCTAGGAACAAGATAACACATTATCCAATGTCATGAACATAATGAAATATAATCATCTTTATGATTGCCTCTAGGCATATTTCCATGATAATGATGTTAATATATAGTCTTATGCTAAAATTGAATTGATAATTAGTTCATATTAATAGTCCCCTTGCTCTGTAAACTAAGGGCTATTGGTGTATGTGCATTCTGTGCATCTTGCTTAGTTCATGCTGTGGGTTCAGATTGACAAAAATGAATGGGGCAAAATGGTGGGTTTGGTTAATGCTCTCTGATGGATACTGAGGGTTATTGATGCCGGTTCTTTGTGCTTGGTTGGCTTACATGGGATCGATGTGGTTCGAATCGGGCTTGGCTGCAATTAACTTTTCAGATTTGTAAAGGTTAGGCTAATTTGTAACCGTATTCACGTTGGTCAAGTTCTCCTCCCTTGCGTCCCAGGTACATATACGTCCTGCCATTCTATTCCTGATCTCTTCTCTATAAAACCTCCAAGCGTGGTACTTGTGCCTTTATAATATATATATATATATATATATATATATATATATATATATATATATATATATATATATATATATATATATATATATATATTATATAGTCCCAGTCCTTTTGGTGGGTCGTGAGGGAGGATGACACAGCTGCCACGGGCAACCTCTCATCCAGCCTACAAGTTCAAGAAGTACGACTGCAAGAGAAAGCGCGTGGACATATAATTATCACTGACGGTTCCATAATAGAACCGTCTGTGATAAGTCTCTTTATAAGTAGGAGCCCGGCTGGCCGCTAGGGTTTGCGCTCTAACTCGTCACTCCCCAGCGGCCTTACTCTCGTCCCTTCTCCTCCCCACCCGAGTGACCCCGTCGCTGCTGACGCCACCATTCTTCCCGTCGCTGACGGTTGTAGCTTCTTGGTGACCTTGCAAAAGACACTAAATGCGATAAGAGTGTCTTTTCCAGGTCACCGTTATTACTAACTCTGATGACGTGACGCCTAACTCTCGTCACTCCCGGCTCTGCTAGGGTTTGCGCCCGCCCTAACTCGTCACTCCCGGCACATTTACTCCGTTCCCTCCCACCTCGGCGCCGCCGCTCAAACCGTCGCCGTCGCCGCCCGACCCGTTGCGCCCGCTAGGGCCCTGGCGCGGCTTTGCTTTCCCATCCTCCTCTATTCTCCTCAAGATCTGTTAGCTTAATGTCTTGTGTTGAGTTTGATTTTTATGCTTGAGCCTTAAGTTGTGTAGTCCTGATGTTTGTGTGATTTATGCAAGGTGAAGGAGATGGATGAGAGTTGTGCTGGTGGTGGGGTCGCCACCGTGGTTGCTTATTTCTTGAGGTATCACCCTACCTTACTCCCTCTCTGTCTCTACCCCCTTGCTCTGTGATGAAAATGGCTAGTGCTCTGCGATGGATGCCGAGGGCTACTCTTTGGTGTGGTGGGTTTGGACACCCTTGGTCTTGTTCTCTTGCGATGAACCGCTCAATGATGTTAATAGTCTTATCTTTGAAATTGAATTGATAATTAGTTCATATTAATAGTCCCTTGCTCTGTGATGTAATGATGTCAATAGTCTTATGCTGAAATTGAATTGATAATTAGTTCATATTAATAGTCCCTTGCTCGTGATGTAATGATGTCAATAGTCTTATCTTGAAATTGAATTGATAATTGGTTCATATTAATAGTCCCTTGCTCTGTGATGTAATGATGTCAATAGTCTTATGTTGAAATTGAATTGATAATTAGTTCATATTAATAGTCCCCTTGTTCATGCGGTCAAGTTCTCCTACCTCTTGCGTACTAGCACGTCCTACCATTCCATTCATAATCTCTTCTCTATAAAGTCTCCAGCGTTGGTACTTGTGCCATTAAAACCGGCATCATATATTATATATATATATATATATATATATATATATATATATATATATATATATATATATATATATATATATATAATAGTCTGAGTCTGACTTTAGGAAATTAGTCCCAAGACATGAGAAGGATGAGGCGGTATCCACGGGTAACCTCATTGAGCATGCAAGTTTAAAAAGTATAGATGCAAGGAGGCGTCGGGACATCCAATTACGGATTGGGCGTCGCTATGTTAATACGTTGATCTTAACTTCTCCTTTGAAGTGGCATCATCTATCGACAACCAACAATTCTTGAGTATGTAATTGTCTTTAAAGCCAACAAGAACACCAAGCAACAAGTTGAGAATTCTTTTGAAATATGAGAATAGTTGCATCCATGTTTTTTAAACTTAAAACGATCAATGAGATTGCCCGTGGCTACTACCTCATCCTTCTCATGTCAGCTGTGGACGATCCCCAAAGTGGCCGAGAGACTACGTAACAATATATATATATATGATGCCGGATTTAATGGTACAAGCAGCCACTGCTTGGGGCTTTATAGAGAAAAGTCATCACAGACGGTTTGTGGCTGAAACCGTCTGTGATGCATACTTATCACAGACGGTTTGTGGCTGAAACCGTCTGCGATATTACTTATCACAAACGGTTTGAGCCACAAACCGTCTGTGAAAGTATGCATCACAGATGGTTCAAAACCGTCTGTGATGACCTTGTGTCATCACTGACCTATAAACTCAGACGGCTCACGAAACCGTCTGTGATGATGTTTTTGAACCGTCTGTGAATACCTTTTCTGTAGTAGTGAGACCCCGCAGATCATGGGGACTAGGACTACTACGAGGACCCCGAAGTCGAAGGGCAAGACAATGGCGAAGAGTAGTCTAAGTCTCGCCCCAGTCTAGCCGGCTCGTCGGTACTTGCGTATGCCCAGTATTGTCTATTTCTTTGGTTAATACCAGTCGTACACGAGTACCTCAGTCGCTTGTCTATGGAGAGATGTGCTCTACCTCCCCTTTTGCTTCCGCTGTAGTTTTCGCTGTTTTGTAATGTAATCTTTTGGCCTGTTCGGCTCTTATTGTAAAACCCGACCCGGTGTAGTCTATGTAAACTCTGATGTGTTAAATTATTGGATGGTTTTAGCTTTCATCGTGTATGAATTGATTCAGTGATGTATTATGTGAGTGCTATCTACTGATCTAGAAAATAACGCAGTGTTTTCACAAAGGATTTAAAATTATGAAATCTGGGTCCGACAGCAAGGCAGGGATGGAGTGTCTGTGGTACGTGGGCCAAGTTTTATCGAGTTGTATATATGACCAAGATAGCTGAGCTAGTCTTTAGTTAATTGAGTTTCAAATATATATGTGTAAGCAACTTGATAAGAACTGATTTAAAAACGGTTTCTCGATAGTATTACAGTAGTATAAATCACATATATGTTGCATTTTATATGAAGTAATATGCTATGTCATTTTTTTTTTGCGAGGAAACAGATTTTATTGATTATTGGGAAGAAGCATTGCAATCGTTGAGCACCAGGTGCTCAGTACAAGAAGGGACTCAGCTAGCCCAACAGCCGAGCTACAAGATCACATAGCATGCTGAGCTAGCTCATGTACTACTCTATATTATTTACTCTTAACCTTGATACGAACATCGCCTATCAAAACCACCAACTCTTTCATGTCTCGGATTAGACCCAAGTAAGATGCTACTACCTCCGTTCAAAAAGGATGTCGATTTGGACATCGACATGATTCTCAAAATATAACTTTGATCACTCATTTCAATTGTAATATATTTGCAAAACCCAATGAGATTATATTGTTATTAAAGTATTTTTCGAGACAAATATGCACATATCATTCTTATGTGTCCAATCTAAATATTCAAAAAGATATTAATAGCTAAAATTTTGAATGTTTGACTGTATGTAACCCAAAACGACTTCCTTTTGTGGATGATCGGGTATACGTCTTAAGCCAGAGTTTTAAATGTACAACGCGATTCAATGCCTTTAGTGTTTATAGTTGATCTGACCAACAAGGCAACAACGTACTAACGTATTGCGGAGGACATTCAGCAAGGCATGATGATTTGGACTCAGAAGCTAGGCAGTATTCAATTCCTGCGGTGAGAGAGATAGCTCAACTTGATTTGGTTGCATGAACTAGGTCAGCTCAATTCCTCAGCGTGTAAGTTAGGATAAAATAATCACCAAGTTAAGTAGTAAGAAAGCTCAGAGGGTTGCACTGAACTAGAGCTCATTTAATTCAAATCTGAACATGTGACCTGAATGATAAAAACTTGCAAAAGATGCTAGTTAATTACTCCTGTGGCGTTGCCTATAAGCAACGAATTGCCACCTAGAAAAAGCTGTCTTTACTTATTCACGTTGCAGTACAAATCTTGGAAGATTGCTTGGGCATGCAATGTGACACCAAGATCACAATAAATTAGTAGCGTTGAAATTGGGAGCAGCGTTTCCTTGAACCAGAGACAATTGGCCATATATTGATGTAGGCAAAATTGACTCTTAAGACATCGTATAAGTGCGTGGTTGGATCGATGAAGGACACCGGAAAATCGATAATTCGCTGTTGGACACTGCAAAAATATAATTATTTGCTAGAACACATCGCACCCATTAAAAATAACATTGTTTTAAAATTAAGGAGAGATAAGGACGAGTGAAAAGTCCTATTTTGCCAAACACTTTTTAAAACAAAGCCTGAATGGTTGTATTGTCGATGGCCAAATTATCAAGTCTGGATGGAAAAATTTAAAGATCCTTTTAAAATAGGACTTTAAATGCTCCTTATCTCTCCTAAATTTTAAAATAAAAATATTTTAATTGGTGCGATGTGTTTTGTCAAATAGCCATGATTTCACAGTGTCCATCGGCGAATTATCAATTGATCAATGTCCTCCAGCAAACACCACACAGTTTCGATGTTTTAGAGCCAATTTTGTCATCTATGTACAATAAACACGGATATAAAAATTAACTCAATTATTAAAAAGAAGGCATATATATAATTCATTTCTACTTTATATTGTAATAATTTGTCTCTAATAAACAGAATCCATTTCTAGTTTATGTGGAGCGACTAGCTAGTTCATGCATGTTCTCTAAGAATACGACCTCAGTTACTATTTTTTTCCCACGACACGTGTTAGCAGATTACAGTTATAGTGTTATACTATATAAGTATTTTTATGACTATATATGATTTTCACGTGGTAAACTCTAAAGAAAAGAACCACTACAATCTAGCATTCTACAATGGCATCTATTGTTAAGTTAGGTAATGTTCACGTGTGTCTAGAATGTCTTCCTGACACATCATGGTTGCTACAACACGACTATCACCACACTAGGTACATGCACTAAGGTCAGAGCAGGATTAGAAGCACTGTTAATTATTCCAAAGTATACCTAATTAATGGACATTGCCGTCCGTCCCAAAAGACCGATCGATCCAATGGCCACTGCGTACGGGATCGATCGACATTATCATCTTCCTCCTACCCCATCCGCTATCTGATCTCCTTATCACGGCGACTGTTGGTATTTGATCCATCGGTCAGACCCACATGGCGCCCTTTCCCTGTAACTAACAATGACCTGAAACCTGACGACGACCACGGCGGATTGGTGCGTTATGGCCGGCGGACCCCCACCCGGCCGTGCGCAGAGCCGGCAGCGTACAGCCACTAGTGTAAGGGACGGCTGGGGATCATCCATTCCAATGTGAGAGGCTTGTGAACAACAGCAAAAAATGGCGATCATATCCATCACGCTTTGCTAGAGCAGTCAGTCTCGGATCGATGATGGGCATGCATGGCTAGCATATTCCTCTTGTTTTGTGCTCATCTGCATTCCTTTTTTTTGTGTGTGTGGATGGTATGTGGACCAGATTGGTTTTTTATAATATTGTATGATGATGAACCGGTTGATTTGATGTGCATGAAAGTTCAGTGTTAAGTGGACTAGGAGCAGATCGATCACACATATTAGTGAATCATCACTTCTGCCTTTCAATGTGGTGGACTCGTGAATGTTGGCAAGTGGTGCATATGTGACACATCCAAGATATGACATGCGAACAACAAACAAAATTGGAGATCAATGTGCATAATTTGGCGGTCTTAATTTAATGGTGGACATGCATGATTTGCCCCGGCCGGTTCTCCTTTGTGTCTATATCTGTGCTTTTTAGGGGCTGCTAGCTAGGCTAGCTGAGGGTATTCGTTGGCTCTCCCAATAGGATTGCAGCCGGAAACCTTATTGGGTTGGTTTAAGGTCAGGTTTCAAAGGTAGTTTGCGAAGTTTCAACATATTTTACAAGTTTTAGGGGGGAAACACGGGGTTGCAAATATAGGGTTCAAACTAGAGCTTAGTAACGGTGGACAAAGATGAGGGCGAGGTGGTTCAATTCCATGGTCGCCAAATTAAGCTGTTGACAACAATGTGGTTTGACGGTACAACTTGTGAGTAGCAGAGCACGTCGTTGAAACTGTCAGATATGACGGCCATCGGATTTTTTTTTATATGTGCATAATCATATGGAGTTTTGGCTCATTTAGCCTCTTGTTTAAACGAAGTAGCAAAACCAACTCTTAGTCCGCGACATGATAGCATGCGCAGCAAGTGGCCTGCCTACGTTCCTGCTGCAGATTAGGAGCGGACGCGGCAGCCCACGTATCGTGGTTCCGGACTGCGGCAGGACCTGCCGCAGTCTGGGAGCACGATACGTGACTTCTGAGGCAATTTATCGTATTAGGGGTGTCATTCTTGTCATTTCGAATGCGCACGTGGAGGGTGTTAGTTTTGCTATTGCAAATAAAAAAACATGTCATTTTAGTCAAAGACTCCATAATCATGTATCTTAGTTTGGTGTGTGTTCGTATGGTTTGATGAATTCGGTGGAAATATCAAAGATCACACGTAGACAGGGGTAGCAGTAAGGAGCCGCAATGGGGCATGGGGGTTAGTTGAACCCACAAATTTAATTTTTTTTTGAAATGAAGTTAGAATCCTTCTCTATGCAAACATTGGACATGGGTGAGTCTACCTATCATTTGAATGTTTTTATCAAGAAAATTAGTCATTTTGTTATCACCGGAGCTACATCTAACGTCCCTCAACCTTCATCCTCATTCTCGACATAAATCCACGACCGACACCATCCCTTCTCAGTATCCGCTGCCATTGCATCGAACCCTAGCGCTGCCTTGGTTCCTGCTGCTCACACACCGGCCGCCACAGTGTTGCCCCACCGGTGTCGTCTCCGACAATGAAATACAACTCCTCCGGTGCTTCTCCTTAATATAAGGAAAAGAAGGGGGACATGCAGTGTAGAGTGCATGCTTCGGAGCGGGCACGTGGTATCTGGCGGCGGCGGGGGAGAGCCGGCTCTGTTGGTGTCGGGGGATGAGCTGATCTCACCGGTGATGGAAATGGAGGTGCTGCGGGTGTAAATCTTCAAGCATATCCTAAGGTCAACAAATCGTCTGTTCTTTTTTTTAAAAAAACTATTGAGTAGACTTCCAACAGTTCTGTCCCAAAATTTCCAGCTGCACCACTGCACATACGGAGGTACCTTGTTCCTATCTTATCACATGTTCTAAATCCATAAATCAAGTAGAATTGTCATAATTTACAAACCAACTGGAATTAGGTCCTGTCATGCCACATATCAAGACGTAACACGGCATGATTGTCACGCCATGGGATATGACGTGACTACTGCCACGCAAGCCTCCACGCTGGCACGGCGGGTGGACGAGAGCTTTCGTGACATGTTTGATCATGTTGTCGTATGTGGCGTGACAGTACGCTTTGGCCACGTCATCACCAAGGGATCAGAATTAGAAATAAAGTTCGTGAGAGATTAACTCTAAAATATTAATAAAAAAGATTAAATAAAAAAATTTCTGTCGGCAAATGGTGCAACCGATTAACAATGGCAAATGGTGCAACCGATTAACAATGATGTGCGCTTGTTCCATCGCTACCTCGTTCGTGCGTGTATGATTGACCTCGGCGCCATGGGGACGTGACAGGGAGGGTTTCGTGACAGTTCCATCGCTACCTCGTTCGTGCGTGCATGATTGACCTTGGCGCCGTGGGGACGTGACAGGAAGGGTTTCGGGACAGCACTTTTTGACATTGCTGTGACGTCTGTGTACACATTCCTTGTCGGGGGGTGAGTGATGATGCATGGGCCATGCAGGTGTAACTCTAGTCGTCCGGCCTGAGTGGAGAGAGGATTTCCTGGCCTGCCCCCCTTCTTCTTCATGTGGTCCTGCACAAATGTACGTTACTGTGTGCGACGGCACTAGTCAACTCTGGAACAGAGCTTCTCGCTGTCTAGGACCAATTGATCCCTGACGACCTGACCCACGTTTCATTTGAACCGGTCATGCATGATTGCAATGAAATTGCTAACAGTGGGATTCAGCCATTTCTTGATTAATTAAGGAGAGCTGGTTAATTAGATTAAAGTACCGATTATGTCCTAGCAATAGTTTTGGGCCAATTGTGTTGCAAGACCGAATAATGGAAATTTGGCTGATATGAAGCAAATGTTTGACCGTAACGACGGACCCATGAATCAGCCTAATTTTTGAACCTAATGGTTCAAATTGACTGAGATTTCAAACATAGCCCAACAAGAAGGTCAGTAATCTATTCTAATCGAGGATCGATAGGATCATGGGAAAGATTCCACAAATTTCTTGATTGAGGGCAAGAAGTCTCAAAACCGGGGGAGAACCTAAACTTGATCCAAAAGCTTACTCGTGAATGAAAGATAGTCAAGATGACCTTGTATCAGATCCCACAAGTCCTAGCAAACTAGATCACAACAAAAGACTAAGGCAAAACCCCTAGAATACAAGAACCCCAAAATCACCAAAGACGGAGCAGAAACAAGAACAAGAGAGAACCCATCTTAGGATAAACTTGGTTGGATTGATTAGAAGGATTGTAGGTTTACAATCACTCCACCATGGAGAACAAAAACCCACTCATGACTACCCAATTTCTCAATCCATCTCTCTCAAACCCTAGCCTTCTATATTTTCTCCACTTTCCTCCAATCTCAAATTAGGGTTTTCAAGACTTGGTTGTGCAAATCCTGCACCAACCCTTATATAGTGGATGCTATGTCTAGAAAGAAAACCCTAACGGGCAGTTGTTAATCCCACACACAAACATGTCTACACTCATAGACGCTTCTCAAAGCGGATGATGATCCGGGTCTCTCAAATTCGTCTCTTCGTGATCTTCCACAAGGTCACCAACTTGGTATTTTGGCGAAGATACAAAAATATTCATTCTCGATCCTTGTTCATGACCTAGTCTAATCATCATGAAGCAATCACATACTTCACCACACATAAGTTCATCAACGACTTTCCTCACATAGGCAAGTCTCTCCCATCCGGCTCCTACCAGACCACCTTGGCACTTGCACCGGCGCCAAGCCACTTGATGCAACCCATTGCATCAAACTTCTCGTTCGGTCGTCCTTATCCATCTTGCACGCATGCTTGAGTCCAACCACTTCACCCGACATGCTTGATCGTTCTAGACCTCCGCTCTCCTAGCCTAATCCCGGTCATCCTCGTCGTTGCCCCTAGTTGATTCCAAGCGTTCCTATACAACAATTAATAGATCAAGAAATCGATTACGGGCATAAGTTCTTCACAACTTGACCCACGTTAGCCAAAACATACATCATGCAACACCTATGCACTGAATCCCATGACTTTGGCCAATTCTCAAAGTTCAAGACCTGACCCTCTCGCATCAACTCTCCTGGTGGTCGGAATCACGACCCTCGGTACCGCCTTGCCAACCACCTACTGGTCAAGCCGCCAACCAATGGTCAGTCTAATTGCCAGCACTGGTATGACCGCCAGCCCAGGTAATAGGGGATCGATCGGATTACCCACCAGTCTGACTGCCAACTGCTTCTCAAATCCTGAAAACATCATCTCTTGTTTTTCGGCAAAACTCTATTTAGTTTCGCATCCAGTCTTCATTTTCAATGGCATCTGACGCAAAATCACCCCTAAATACTCCCACATTGGTGTTTGGTACGCAATCCTCAAAATCTCATACCGTCGGTCTGACTACCACCCCTGGTCGGTCTGACCGCAAGCCTCGCCCGGTCAGACCGCCCAACAGAGCTGGTCAGACCGCCGGCACCCAGACAACAAAAATGACATTTTGCTAAACCAGTTTCTCTCCAAACACATCGACACAGATGCCAATTATTCAACGCTAAGATTAGGACCATACCACATGGTCTCCACACCAAATGACCGCAGAACAGACTTTAATGGGCTAGCCATCTACGTTGTTTGGAACATTTACAAGGAGAGGACTAGGAGGACATAGAACAACGGGGTAGAGCTTTTATTAATCTGTAAAAGTCCCCTTGTTTTTCTAAGAAGGTGCTCGGCCAGCACCTTGTGCTCCTCTGTTTGAGCTTGTATCCGTTGGTAAGTCACCTTCGGGGTGGGGTACCCCTGTAAACTTATTTCCCCGTTAATTGAATTAAAGGCAGAGCTCCGAGCGCTCTCTCTTCAAAAAAGAAAAAATGGCTCTAAAACAAACACTCTCAACTATAATTATTACATTCAAAAGTAGCAAAATATCAAGGCTTTTGAAAAGCTTGCGTGATGCCAAACAGACCCTTAATCTGATTTTGCTCTATGTTTCATACTCTCTAATTCTCTACCCTGTTAAAGCATGTTGCCCCCTACCGCGTTCGCATTTGTTATGCGTCGCCTCGCCTACAACAATGCTGTTCCGAATTAAATAGATACTGTGCTTTCATAGTACAAAAATTTCCACACACCCAAAATGTTTGTTCAGATTTGTTTCTACATGAAAGCTCAGACTTGGCTTTTAAGTTAGTTTTAAGTTAGGATGTTTCTATCTATTGAACGTATGCGTGGACATTATCATCACAAATGCAGTACGTGGTGGTGGGGAATCATGCACTTCATTTTCCTTTGCAACTCAACGCCTTCTATGCTCTTTTAGAAAGATTCCTCCTAGTAAATTTGTGTGAATGTGTGATATGGTTGATCGTGTAGGGTTGCTGATACATGTATGGTTTGCAGCTGGTACAGGCTTTGATACTTTTTTTCTCTCTGGAAAATACAAGCTTTGATTCCCCCACCCCGAAAATACAGGCTTTGATTTTTGGACACCCAACGGTGGGTATAATCCCAATTAGATCTGATGTCCATGCTAACCAGATGTAATTGTAACGCCCCTAAATTTCGGGACCGTTAAACTCTTTAAAACCGTCTAGGATGTGCAGTTGCAAAGTAAGCAGTGTCTCCAGTCTTCAGCAAGCTTTCGATTACAACAAAAGTCAACATTTTATTACACAAGGATAAGCCTTAACAACCAGTTTTAACCTGACACGAGCATCCAAGTCCAAAGTTAATATAATACAAGACAAAGGAACTTCAAACCACAGACATGCTTGAGCGCGGTCGAGACCTAATAACAGTAGTCGTTGCCATCTGTGGGTCCACCAATATCATGCTCAACAAGATCGTCTGTATTCTCCCAGGTTTCCTCTATAGATGTTTTGCAGATATTGCAAGAATGAGTTCAATGGATGGTTAGGGTTTACCATATCTAGCATATGTGGATGCATTTTGCATTTAAAAGATTTATCTCTCACCTAATTTCAACTTTTCGTTATGGGGCGGCTTTTATAGCCGGCGAAGAGGCGGTGGGAGCAGTGGGAGGGTCCGGTGCTGGCAGTGTGCGCACAGTGAGGTGGATTGTAGCATCCTAATTTTTTCTGAGCTTTAAAAATCCTTTGAATAGTTAGTAAGGAGAAAATTCACCATTTAGATTTATTTGAATTTAATTCAAAAGCTTAATATTGGACTTTGGATATCAAAATAATTTAATATGATTAAAGTCAACATGAACGATGGTCAAAACTATTTTATTTGGATTCTATGTGCTTGGATATATTTTCTAGATTTTTCTAGAATTTTTCCAAGTTCATTTGCTATTTTCTACTGCCATTTGGAATTTCTGCTATTTTCTAAAATAGAAAACCTATTTAAAATCTCGGAACAGTCAGTGGGCCGAATCTCCAAGCCTTCGGCCCATTTCCTCGCCTTTTCGGCCTAGCTTCGCACGTGGCCCAGCTCGCCCGGGCCCACGCCTTGTCTCCCTGCTAGGTGGGCCCGCCACTGTGTCGTCTTCCTCGCGCCCGCCTTCTTCCTCGCGCGCGCTCGCGTCCATTCGCCATTGAAGCTCCTCGAGCCCTCGTCCGACAATGTGATTTCCCAACTGAAGTCCTTCTAGAAACCGTGCCAAATCTTATCTCTAACTCCCCCGCACCTGTTTTGGT
Organism: Phyllostachys edulis; assembly: GCA_036346405.1. Classification (NCBI taxonomy): domain Eukaryota; kingdom Viridiplantae; phylum Streptophyta; class Magnoliopsida; order Poales; family Poaceae; genus Phyllostachys; species Phyllostachys edulis. The sequence goes on from CM070556.1 coordinate 21,156,030, forward strand.
TGAAATCAAATCCCAAATCAGCCTTTATCTCTGAAAATTCTGAAATCGTTTCCGTGTTCTTCTCGGACTCATTTTGGGGATTTCCTATCCCGTGTCGCCCAGACCCTATAAATAGGACCCCCTAGGTTCGCAATCCTCCCCTCACCTCGAACCCTCGGTCAATTCCACCCCGATTGCCCTAGCGCCGCCTTGATTCGAGTTTTAGGGTTATTCGTCGAAACCCTAAGAACTTCAATTCCGCCGCCGCCGGTGACGCCCTGTCTCCGTGGAGTGCACCATCGCCTTCTCTGTCATCTGAGCAACCTCCAGAGCCTCTTCGCGTCGCCGGAGCCCTTGTCCGACAACAGACGTATCACCTCTGCTGCTTCGAGCTCGCCGCCGGCCACCATAGTGCACCTCAACCATCCGGAGTTGGCTCAGAAGGTTCGCAATAACCTGGGCTCCCTCCTGGTACCATCCGCCGCCGACGAGTCGTCGCCGTTCGTCGGATGCCATTGGAACCCGAGCGCCGCCTACCTCGCCGCTGTCCACGTCAGTGCCAGCTTCGCCTCCGTGCTTGCGTGTCGCATGCATGGCGCCAGTTCAGCAGCCACATGGGCACGCGTGTGCCAGCCCAGCCTGTCGAGATCTGATCGGCTCGGTGAACTTGGTTCACTGTGAGCCATGAGACTGACATGTGGGTCCCACATGTCAGTATTTTTTCCTTTTTCTTTTATTCCAAAAAATCCATTGCTTACGTCAGCGTTGCGCAATAATCTAATTTTTTTTCTTTTAATAAATAATTCAGAAATTCGGAATAATCCAAAATTAGGGTTTTTTTAGATTCAAACTTCCAAAGCCCATATCTTTTGCATCCGAACTCCGATTGGGCCCATTCAAATTTCTAAATTCATCTAAATTCAAGATCTATTTATTTGAGATTTGTATTTAATTTTTGGAGTTTGTTTTGCCTCTGTTATTTATTTGTTTTGTTTGTTTGCTTCGTTTGCGAGTAGACGTCGATACTTCGGAAGATTTGAAGAAGAAGAAGCATCTTAAGAGCAAGATCAGTACCTAGACCTATTCCAAGGCAAGTTATACCTTTGATCATATTGAACCCAGTTTTCAAAAAAATACTTTGGGTTTAGTTATTAATCCCATTTGTTATATCCACACTTGTCTATTGTTATGTCATAATATTTTGTCACCCTAGATTGATTTATTTAGTTGGTATTATCATAGCACCAACGTGGGTTGGTTAGAAACGATTAGTCTGCTTAGCCATACCACGAGTCATCATTTCATGTGAGTTGCAATTATAAACTTGACTAAGTGATTATGGAACTAAGTGATAAAACTGTGTGTACTATGTGCTATTACTTGTTGATGACATGTGTTGCACTTAACCAACAGGGTGGGAAAGGATTTAGATGGAGGCAAGTGGTACTGTGTGCTACTTTGGGCGGAGCTGTGTGCACAGGATTAATAAACTGTGTGCATAGGGATTTTTTTTTAGTATAAATTGGAAGTCTTGTCTTGGTCAATTAAGAACTTAATTTTGTGCGCCATTAAACTGAGCCTTACTATACGACCACATCCCTGATGGGACAGGCCTACCTTAGTAAGTTATGGATTCTTGACATTGCTACTCAGGTAGTAGGTTAGACTGTGTTGAATGGGTGGAGGTGTGCTACCAAGTAGTCACATCACGGGGCGGTTCGCCGTGTCCCTGTCCAACGGTGTGTGTTGTACCAATCACTGTGTATAGTTTAGTATGACGGTTAAGCACACTAGGAGTGTTAATGCTTGAGATGAAGTTTCTGAAACGTTTTGTTATGATTAATGCTAGCTACACTAGTTGTATCGTGTGGGTAAAGTGTACAACCTCTACAGAGTGTTAATTTAATCTATTTGAATAGTCGCGTCTGTGGTCATGGACATGCTCTGGGATTTCACAAAAACTCTGTGAAGGGAGCTATGTGTTCTAAGTCATATGGCTGTGTGAATAACTTGTTTAGGCTATGTGTCTTTGTGAAATCAAGCCGTCAAATTAATATTGTTATTTGTTTTACTTTATGCTTTCAGTCTATTATTCATATTCAAATTGCAAAAGTTGCATTTTTGCAAAAGAACCACAGAAGTCATTCCTTTGGAATAAGCCATCATGTATAATTGCATTATGTGGTATGACTTGTGAGTACAGTTGTGTACTCATGCTTGCTAAAATCAATCAACAGAAGAGGAGGAGTCATCGCCTGCTTTTGAGGATTTCAACAAAGGTGCTTGATCGTAGGGTCTTGATCCCAGTCGATTGCTTGTGTCGAATTGATGGGATTCCGTTAAAGTTATCTGTTCCGCTGCTATTTATTTCTCTGTCAGCCCTACATGGCTTAATAAGTGTAAACTCGACAATAAGGTCAAAACCATTATTTGTTAATAAAATTACTCATTTATGTTATTAATCGTCTTGTGTGGATCGATATTCATCTATGTTGACATTGTGTGCACTAGCGTGATCTGAACTAGTGCATTATACACGAGGGTCCGAGTGCATTTTGGGTCCCGGCAGAGGTGGTATCGAGCCATCTTGTTGTAGATCTTGACCTTAGTTAGATCGGCCGTCTTAGAGTGTCCAAATTATTTTCTAAAGCAAAAATTAACTTGCAATGGCATGAGAAATTTGATTGTACTATGACAGTGGTCGGTTTTTGTGTAAACGAAACCGATAAATGTGTTTACTATCAGTTTAGTGGGGACGAATGTGTCATTCTATATCTTTACGTAGATGACATATTGCTTTTTGGGACCAACATGGATGGAATCAATAAAACAAAATCTTTCATCTCTCAGAATTTTGATATGAAAGACCCGAGTGAAGCTGATGTTATCTTAAACATCAAGATGATAAAGGATGAGAATGAGATTATTCTTTCACAGTCCCATTATGTGGATAAGGTCCTAACCAGATTTGGGTTTATGGACTGTAAGTTAGTAGCCACACCCTATGATCCAAATATTAAGCTACATAAAAACACTGGACATGGAAAAGACCAGCTTAAATATTCTCAAATAATTGGATCCTTAATGTATCTAACTAGTGCAACAAGACTGGACATTTCATATGTTGTAAGCAGATTGAGTCGTTATATGACCAATCCAAGAAATGATCATTGGATATCACTAGAGATGGTACTTAGGTACCTGAAAGAGACTACAAATTTGGGAATACATTATGCTAGTCATCCGGCAGTCTTGGAATGATTCAGTGATTCTAAGTGGATCAGTGACTCGGATGATATGAATGCTACGAGTGGCTATGTTTTCACTTGACACTACTACACAAAACATCATCACAGACGGTTTTGTGAACCGTCTGTATTTATGTGTCTGTGATAACAGGCAGTCATCACAGACGGTTTTCAAACCGTCTGTGAAAATAGCTATCATAGGAGGTTCTTAACAAGAACCATCTGTGATAATTACTATCACAGACGGTTCTTGTTCAGAACCGTCTGTGATAGTAATTTTCACAGACGGTTCTTGTTCAGAACCGTCTGTGATAGCTTTTTCATATTACCAAAAAAAAAATCGCAGCGCGCTCGCCGGCTCAACATGGTCTCACCATGTCAAGAACAGTAGCAACAGCTCAGTAGCAGCTTCTAAGAACAACTCCTCACACAACCAACAAAAACCAATTGTTAAAGCAGAACAAAAGGATCAAGCCACCGCTGCCACGACCACCACCACCACGACCACAACCACGACCACCATAAGCACCAGTAAGATTCCTCCGATGGCTGTGAAAGAGGAGGCAGTGGTAGGGTCAGAAATGGAGAAAGGCGTAGATGATACCTCAGTTACAGTAGATGATCACAATGATACCTCAGTTTTGGTGATTGGTGCTCCTTGAGTGCATTCGGCTGGTGCACTGTGGTGTAATTCTTGTGTGACATTCTCTGTAGCTCGACTTCATAATTTGGCGTGTCCTGGTTTGCGAATTGGCATTATATCTCCTACCTCGTTTGTTCAAACGCGGCACAGCGGGGTGATTGGTTTTCTCAGTCAGCACCTTCGGTGTGCCTTGCCCGGTTTCGACTTGGTGGCTTTGAGTGCTATCCGCGTCGTGAGTATCGTTGTTTTCCTTTTCGCTTTACTTTGCAGATTGTGTTGTGTTAGAGTTTTTCATATTAATGTCTTGTTCAGATCGATCTAGCACATGGTGAATTTGCATGGTAATTGTGGGGCTTGTGAAATGCTTGACGAGGATAATTGTCATATTAACGGAATTGGTTTGATAAACTAGATCAGACTTGAGCTTATTGCTTTGCTTACTGTTGTCACTTCATCTCATTCTGTCAGGCTCAGTTATTTTCAGTGGTTCAATTGTGTAAGTTGATACTATATTAGTGTTTACTGGACTGGTCCTCTATTGGCAGAAATCAATAAATGCTTATTTGAGACTTCAGTTTTGAACTAAAGATTACTTGATCCTCTGCTGGCCGAAAGGATAAAGTGCTGAATTGTGATTCTCTTTGCCCTGTCAAGTAATTTCTATCCTCTGTTGGCTGAAAATATAACTTGTTCTTTATGAGATAAATTTTGACGTGTCAGTAAAGCATTCTTTAGAGTTCAAAGTCTGATTTTTGGTTGTCATGTCCAATTTGTAAAGAATATAGACAATAGTGGTGAGAAGGCCAAGATCTTATCTTGTGCAGCCCGACATCTGAGAGCAACAATGAAACATTTAAATCTGAGCACTGTGCTGATTTTACTTATTATCGATTCCTATCTTATAAGCATTTTATCTTGTTTAATTGATATGAAAATATTACATGTTGATATATATGTCATTCTTGTCAATTATATGCTATTGGAATTATGCTTTAATTATCTTAATTTATGTTGAAATTAATTCTGAATATTTACTAAAACTGCTAATTTTACAACATTGTCAACTAATACCGCATATATTTCTTCCAAATCTTTTTGACAAGGAACAAGCCGCATCAGCTGCATCCGTTAACTTGTGCAAACTCTGCAGCGCAGTACACAAATAAGCTATACCGCTTCGCTGATCATCAAACGAAGCATACGTACATACGCACGTAGGCGCGGGGAGAAAAATACATATACGTACACCAAGTATGTACTCGATCTCGCTATCTACGTTCCCAGTACGCGTACACGTAGCTCTAGCTCTCTCCCTCTTGAACAGAGAGAGCACACGTACACACACTGACACACGTAGACCGTACATACATTGACTAGTACAAATGGCTTCCCGCGCTCGTATACGTACGTGCGTACGCAGGTACGCATACACGTGCAGTCCAGTACGTCCATACAGGTACAGTACGTACATACATGCACGCAATGCATATACGTAGGTGCACCGGCCGGCCGGCGGATCGATCAGACGTTGTCGAACTCGTCGGCGGCGATATTGCACTGGCTCTGCATGCGGCGGAGCTTGAAGGAGGAGAGCTGCTGGGGCCCGTTCTTGGCGGCGGGGGCCTCCTCGAAGCGGATGTAAGTGTAGACCCACGCGCCGGAGAGCGTGCCAATGACGGGGCCGAGGAAGTAGATCCAGAGGCCCGTGTAGACGTTGCTGGCAACCGCCGGCGCCAGCGTCCTCGCCGGGTTCATCGATCCTCCTGACACAGGCCTGCAAATGCCACTCGTTTCGCCTCGTCTTAGCTAATCTGAATCAACATGTCATTTTTGGTTCTACGTGTCTAAGGGCTAGTTATATGGCTATCCTACGTGGCCTTCTGTCGTGTATGTGCATTGCTGATATGTCTAGCTAGTCCATTATACGTACGGTCAGAAATGATGTCTAGTGTTAGAAGGTCCAAAGAATCGTTTGTACAGATTAATTAGTGAAGGTTTGCAAAGTGTCATTTAACAAGTTTATTTTAACTACGGAATGAATTAACCAAGGGCCAGTTAATTGGGGTCCAATCCTTCGTAACTAAGGTTAGTTTGGTCGTTAGTAATTCATTTACCCTGCAAAGATCGATGTAATGCAAACCGCGGAACCAACAGCTAACCCTGCCAACTCACCCACCTGCAGTAAAGCAAAGCAAGCGCAATTAAACAACGTCAGAACCAGGAATTTTCACGGCGAGATCAGATTCAGATCCAGCCAGATTGGGAAAAAAAACACACAGAGGAAATTGAGTAGAACACTAATTAAGTGCTTACAGCTCTCGAGTCAGTCGCAACGGCGCAGGTGACGAACATCATGTTGAAGGTGACGACGATCTCGATGACGAGGGCGTGCCAGTGCGGCCCCGTCGGCGTCGTCGTCCCCAGCACCGTGATCGGGTGCAGCACCGCCCGCAGCACGAACGCCGCGCACATCGCCCCCGTGAACTGCGCCGCCCAGTAGAACGGCACCTGCACGCGCCCATCAGAAAACACACATCAACCGAGTTGTAATCCGAATATTCCTTGCTTCACGACGCCGAGACGCAGCCGCCAAGGCCACCCGAAACCACACACGCCGGTGGATCCTACTTTGCATGGTGCGCGCGCGCGCACGCGTACGTACGCGCTGCATGATGTTATGTGGCACAACTATAGTGCAACCTTTTGATTCTAGCTTGCAAATTCACGTACGAATCTTGAACTCTATGCATGGCCACAAGTATGGGCATGCCACCACATCTACCGAATCCGGCTGCATGGTCAGACAAGCAGCCGTGGTGATTGGCTGGCTGGATATACGGGAGGAATCTTTCACCGAAAGGCTAGCCGCGGCTCATGGCAAACCCTGGCCGGCTCGGGTCCTACATAGATCATAGATATACATGTATGCTAGCTGCCTTTCACTTCTAAAGCACGGCGCCTTTCTGAGCATGCGAGAGCCGTCAATTTCACTAGGTATTGGGCCGGAGGAGAGGTTTCTGTCGCCTCTTATTCTCGCCCGCGCGCCTTTTGTATATTGACACGGTTGATTTGTGACCGGGTATATATATATATATATATATATATATATATATATATATATATATATATATATATATATATAGTTAGTGTTAACATCTTGTTTATGTGGGTGATTACGATCAACATACATATGGCTATAAAAAAAACCATGCGACTGTCAAACCCCATTGGTTGGTACGTACGTGGTGGAAGTTAACCAAGGCTTTCATGGTAAGCATATACCCTAATAATGCGATAATTCTTCATCAAGTTGCTTTATCCTACTCATCTAAAAAAAATGGCTTCTTGTTTAGTTATGTTCCTTTTGCATTATCTAGAGCCTTGGGTTCGATCCGGATAGGTTGTTGATCTTTGTTGTTCACATGCTGTGCTGCGCCCAGCATGTTGCCAATAACGCCAGTTATTGTTTGGCCGCTACTGCATGCTGCCGACCTGACACCTGACTAGGAAAGGACCCCATGGAGAACAAATATGTTGTTGCACAAGGGGAAATAAACTGTTTTTTTAGCTACTCCAACTTGTGCTACTTAAATACGGGAGATGTTTGATTGGCTGCTGCCTCGAATATGTATCCAGTTGTCCGGCTGATCTATATGTGTACACACACCATCCATCCAGGTGCACAGTTTTCTAAGTTCTTGCAGTAGTTAAGTACTACTAGTAGAGTACTCGTCCACAACACCAATACATCTCATTTTGGATATGGTATGGTTCTAAAATGCAAATTTGACCACTAATTGCTATTATAATATAGTTATAACACTCAATAAATTATAATATTATGAAAATAATTTTTGAGACAAATATATATATGATTTTTATGTATCCAATGTAAATGTTTAAAAACATATCAATAGCCAAAATTTTGAAAGTTTAATTCTGGATAGCCCAAAACAACACATATTAGGAGTACTACATACTGCACATAGATCATTACTCTAGGCTTCATTAATTATCTGCATCGATCATGCATGCTACTCGTAGTAGTACCAGTTAGACTCCAAAGGTTTTCTTAAGCCTAACTAATTCCTATGTACGTCCATGACAACATGTTGACAACTAAGTCCTACTAAACTCCTATTATAACATCTGGAAGGACTCAACAAATGAGCTGCCTTGAAAAAAAAACACAAAAGAAAACGAACCCAGCATGTACGTACGTATCAGAAAGAACAAGAGAGAAGAGAGAGGAAACTATGAATGTAACAAGAACACATGATGCAGGCGTGTGTGTACGTGTTTTTAATTTATACCTGAATCCAGGGGAAATGCCGGAAGCAGGCGAAGGAGAGCGTGACGGCGGGGTTCATGTGCGCACCGGAGATGTGGCCGGTGGCGTAGATCATGACGGTGACGATGAGCCCCCCGACCACCGACTGCCCCAGCTGCGAGACGCGCTTCATGTCCTCGTCATAGATGGACGCCGCCCCGCACGTCACGAACACCAGCAGGAACGTCGCCACCACCTCCGATATCACCTGCCATGCATATGCAGATCGAAACAACGACTCAATCAAAACCTGCAAGATATATTAACTACCACTCTCTATATATCGATCAGCTACTGCAGGCAGGTCGTTTCTTTTCCCAACCTTCTTGAGGAGGTGAGGAGGGAAGATGTCGGCGAAGGACTTCTCCGGGTAGTGCATGCTAGGGGCGGCGGGGGAGCCGCCGCCCTGCACGGTGGAGAGGTCGTGGATCTCGTTCGAGTAGTTCACCCGCGAGTTCATCCTCGAGGCGCTGGATGCCATCTCTAGATTATCTCTCGAGCTTACACTACGATCACCGAGCTATTAACTCGCAGTCTCGCACAGCTAGCTTTCCGAGCCGGGAAAGAAGCTAGGAGGCGAAGGATGAAGCTCAGCTAGCTCTATGACTCGCCGCTGCTTGCTGCTTGCCTGCTCTCCGCTCTGAGGCGAGCAGGTGGGTATTTATAGATGGATGGCGAGACAACTCGGAGCGAGCCGTCCCCGTCCGTCTCGGGAGGGAGAGATGACAGGTGGTAGGCGCCAGTCCACTGCGCGCGATGCCTTTGCGCTTGTGGCCGCGCCCGCGCGCGCGTGCTGGGCCAGACGTACATACGTTGCCTGCTGTGGGAGACGAACCAGCGGCCGAGCTAAAAACTGACAAGGAACTGGGCATTATTGCTGCTGATCGAGTTGAGATGAGCAGTGTGCCGAAGAAATTTAGGACCGAAAGTTTACCGCCGCGCGCACGCGAGACATAGTGTATCAAGGACAGCCCGGTAAGCGAGTGGCTACGGTAAATCTTGATGGCATCCGGGGAGTAGTTGAGCCTTGTCGATTGAGTGCGGGTCGTTGCCTACAGTGCCGAGTCTTCTCTGTGGCCAGGCCAGGGTTTTGAAAACCGGCCGGTACCGTGTTAACTGTAGCTTATATTTTGTTTTAGCGTTTAATTTGTGTTTTCTCGTGATATCGTGCTTTCTTAACCTTCAGCCGAGACTTGACAAGACAAACCATGCGCGTTCCCTGTAGCCGGCGGTAACCAACTATAGACAACCGGTTACTGCCAACATTTTCAGCCTGCTGGAAGGCTGGACGTGCCTGCCTTTCACTGGAGCGTGGATCCGTTGCAGCTATTACCAGAGTTTTAAAAGTCGGTATCAGAAGAAGAAAAAAAAACGAAGAACCCGGCCCTTTGGCTGTAAATCTTCTCCGCGATCTTATAATCAACGTACCGTTTATTAGGATTTGCTATTTCTAAGTCGTCTGATTTTTTTAAAAAAAAGTTTAAGCCAATTATTGTGACTATTAGATTTGTGTAGAAATTGATGTGCCATATGATTAGATGTTGATCCAATGAATAAAAAATATAATTTATGCTTAAAAAAATTTCAATCACTTTACAAATAGACAATCCCTTGTTTATTTTAGTTTTATGCTTTCCACTAACCCTGGCACCAATATTTTTAGTTGCTTAATGACAGTGTTTTTGGTTTTCAACCTAGCGAGTAGCTTAGTTAAGTCACCGCGTTGTATGAAACTTATTCATACTCTTTGATGAAATTGTTGGATCTAGCCTCCACCAGCATGCAACCGCTAGATCCGACCATCTCCAACCGCGTCACCCCCGAATCTAGCCTCCCATGCCTCCTCCGCTTGTCCCGGTCGCCTGCCGCCGTCGCTTGTCTTCTGTGTCGCCTCCTCATCCTTATCGCCTGATTGTGTCACTGTCTCCTAGTAGAGGGGGGGGGGAGAGAGACGAGAGGGATGGAGTGGAAAGAGAAAGACAGGGATGACAGAGGTAAGAGGGGGATATGTGTAAATGTGCATAACGGCAGGGGGTATTTGTAAAACCACTTGAGAGAAAGGGAGGAAGAAGAAGGGTGACGTGGACCTTGACAAGCATATCGATGTAGATGCCATGTTAGTGAAAATTGTCCATGTACATGCCACGCCATTGAAACCAATGGTGGTTTTGGTCAAGGGGGTAATATACCTAGTTTTGACAATTAAGGGGTATCGGTTATCCGGTTTTGTATGTAGTTAGAGGTTGAAAACTAGACAAACATGATAGTTCAAGGTTGTAAAATAGACTTTTCCTATAAATAAATAAATAAAGGACTCTATGAAAGCTATTTTTCCATTTTACTCTTCAATCCAGAGTTCCGGATGGTTGTTCCTCGATCCAACGGCAGGGGCATCAATCGTGCACCGTAGGAGATTCTTCGTCCCATACACGTAAGTTTCATGAAATTCAGGTATTTTAGTCCCAGCCGGCACTGATGTCGGATCGTGATTGGATCTAGGGGAGGGGGCTTGCTTAAGGCATGTACAATGGTATAGGCAGCTGCTGTCTATAGCAACTTTCCATGTCACCTGTAGACAACACTAATGACAGCTCATATAATAGTACAGATGGCTGCTGTCTTTTTAGTTGTCTTTATAGAACACACAATCTTTTAATGTTTTTCTTGTTTCTTGTGCTATAGTCGGCTACAAAATTGTAGACATCATCTTTCTCTCTCTTTATTCTCTTTCATCCACGTCAGCAAAAATCCTACGTGGCAATGACTATAGACGGCTGACATAAGCCCATTGTATATGCTCTTATTGGCTAACACCATCGTTTTGTAAACTTCACCGCCATTTCTAACCTTTGTTTCTTGTTTCTTAGCGTGGCAGTAGTAACCAGTAGCAAGAAGGGTTTTTCTATCGGGATTTTTTTTTACCGGGGGTCCAGTTTGGCCGGTAAGGCTGAAAATCGGGAATTTTCGGCCGAAATTTTTTTAAAAAAAATTGAATTTTAAATTAAAAAAAAAATCAAATTCGAACAAAATTCAATCAAATTCGGCAAAATTTCAACCAAACCCAAAATTTCAGCCCCGGTTTGTTGTTCACCGGTAAAACCAGTTTTCAGCCGATTTTCAAATCACTGGCAGCAAGTCGTAGTCGGACCACATGAGCATCGCGTCACACGTATGAACTGCCAAGCAGACGGCCAGGATCTTGAACAATATATAATACGATGGGTTTGATCCAAAGCTTCAAACAACAGAAACCTTTAGTGTCGTGCGTTCTAGAAAAAAATAGAAATCTTCAGCACCGTGATCTAGGAAAAACAGAAGTTTTCAGTACCGTGTCGACCGGACATCGGTCAATGCACAACATGCATGGATATACTTTTATAACTTTGTCAGATTTGTTTTAAGTACAAAACTGACAATCTTGGACGTAGCTCTGTGACTGTGCTCTGGCAAGCGAAAACAATTGAAGCTATTGTAAGTTGGTATAGCTGCTACTAGTAAACAAAAATAAACGGCACTTCGATCGGATCAACGCGCAAATATTCCACTGTTGCGTTTGTCGTCGATCTCGAGCAGAGCGATCAATCTGTTGTTGAGACGTAGTAATAACGAGTAGCTGTGGCCTGCAATGCGAGCTAGCGTTTCTCCCTTCTTCTGTCGATCGATGGAGCTACGTGGGTCAAGATTAGGCCCGTGATTCTGCGGGATTTAATCATTGATTATGGCGAGTACGGCCTACCCTAACCACTCCACGTCATGCTGCTTTGCAGGCCAGATCGCCCCCGTAATGGTCGACGTCAGGCGTAATTAAGCACTGGCCTGCCACCATTGACAATGCTGCATGGATGGAAGCCTCAGTCAGTTACTTCATCAGCTTGCAAGGTTTGGGTGGCCACAATGCAAGCCTTAGCCTTTGGGCTTGGCCATTTTTTCTCCGCCTCCGTTCCGTAATAGTTGCAGGTACAGACGAGTTTATGGCATGCAGTGAGAGAGCTAGAGAGAGAGAGAGAGAGATGACAATAAATCTAGCCATACTATCTTCAGAGTTGAGTAAAGTCGTCTTCATCCGTTTACTTCAACTACTGGCGCTACCTAGCTAGCTCTGGGTGAAGTCAGTGTCTTAGAATGCCATCTTTGTTGGAGTGGCCTTTCAATCCTTCGTATGGACTCCTGTGTCCTTAATTGTTTTTGTTCAGCTCAAGAATTCGCCCATTGCAGTGACAGCTAGGAGAAGGCATTTCTGCAGGCTGGGCTGGCCCCCCTGCAATGTTCAAGCTAGGTTCATGCATGCATTCCAGAGCAGTAGTGTGCTACAATGGCGCATCCACTTGGTGGCTGGCCGGTGGGCAATGCAAGCAAGAGCCCCTTGATGAGGGCAGTGCAAGGTAGCAGCAGCCAAGGACCTAAGCTGCCTCCTGGTTTAATTGTGGTGCTCTCCAGAGAGAGATCTACTACTACTATACTGCAAGAGTGCTACTGTGGCTTTGCCTGGGATTACATGATCCATATTGATTGGTGGGATAATCATGCTAAACTTTGCTACCCGTGTCGGCCTGGTTTGTCATTTGTACCGGGGGAAACGGATCTGATGCATGCAGTCTTGAATGGCCTTACCAGATACCGGCTAGTGGTTCAGAAGCCCTTTGGCATTGGTCAAGGGAAAAATAACTCTAGTACTTATAAATTGCCAATTGCTCGTTAGAATTTGGATCGAATACATATTGTCATAATAAATAGCACGTTTTTTTTTAAAAAAAATGTTGAGTGACAGTTTTCTTTTCTGATTGATAGGTGGCTCCCTAACCATGTTGATGTTGTTGTTGCGTGACTGCAGTAGATCTAGGTAGGTTGCTTACTACCATATCCTATGGTATCCAACTAGTGAATCAATTATGTGTGCAATAGCTGTCCAAGTGATGGAAGATAAGCATGCAAATTGTTATGAATATTGTGTATGTATTCAAGAGGCCCAATAGACAATTTATATAGGGTACAAAGGGATATGCTATATTCAGATAAGGAATTACAAAATGCAGATAAGGAAATGCAAAAGAGTTCCTATTCTAACACCCAATTAAATGCAAGGTGTATGCAATAGCATTGTATTTAGAAAGGATTGACACTAAAATATAAAAAAAATCCAAAGTCCGAGTCTTGATAATGTCATCGTAACGTGCAGCTCTTGGAAAATATGTGGAGTATCAGAAGATCTCCTCTCATCCGAGTTCATGCGACAGTCCATAAAACACAAGGTGCAGGGGCTGGCAAAGTAGGGACAAGCGGGAGTAAAGTCGACCGTGATAACATGACGAAGAAGATGATGAAACCGACATGAATAGAAAAAGCTATCGAATCAAACCGAAGAGGAATAGATAGAAGTATAGCGGCCAAGATCGAAGCTCAAGACGGTTGTGGCGCAATGCATAATAAGCGCAATGAAGACACAGTGCAGAAGAAGGACGACGGCCTTAGAAGCTCGGGGCAGCGGCTAAGAAAGAAGCGGTGGCATCATAATGACTTCTACGATCTGCAGCGGCTCGAAGAGAAGAGCGGCGGCTGCTGCCATGAAAAAAAAGGAATTCCTATGCTTCTATGACTGACAATAAATTTATGGACTCGTATGGCTGAGACGAACTCAAAGATAGAGTAGTACGGACTTGGATGGACGCAATAGCTAGCAACAAATACTGGCAGCAACAAAAGACACATCTCCTCATCCAACCAGCAAGCACCATTGCATCTCAAAACGACATAATGGCCCAATCCACAAGTGCATTGTGCCTCCGTTCTCTGTTTTCTCAATCTACCCCCCTCTCCACCGACAGCAGCACAGGCCCGGTCACAGTCACACTTTCGCATCACGGTCATGCTTTCACGCACACAGAAAGTGCCACGCGAAATTGGTCGTGCGCACGGGCGAGCGAGATGCGCATCCTCCAGCCGCCGCTGAACGACTCAGTGGCCCTCGCCTGCATCGCTTGGTCGAACCCCAACCCAGCTAGGATATTGGACGCGCATGCCCAGGCGGTAAGACGGAACGGCGAGGAGGCGCGATCTGAGGCGGGGCGGCCGGATCCGAGGTAGCTAGCTGCGGATCCGAGCGACGCGGACTCAGACCCAGAGCAGGAGAGGGGTGACGGTGGTCGGTGTTGGCGGAGCTCGGGCGGCGCGGATCCAACATCCTCTCCCTCGGGTTCCTTCTCCCCTGCGCTGCGCTCGCGAGCTAGCTCCGGAGGCGGCTGCGCCTCGGTCCAGGCCGGATCCGGCAGCCTCTCCCTCGGGTTCCTTCTCCCCTGCGCTGCGCTCGCTTGTTCGCTGAGTTGGCTGTCGAGGAGGAAGACGCATGGAGCGGGGTCCTGCGAAGTCGAGCACGAAGATGATGCTGCTGCGCTGAGTAACTACAACTAGAAGGAGGCCACCCCTGGGAGTGGAGATTGCTCCTCTCGGGGGGCGGCGGCAGTGGAGGACGAGAAGAAGCTAGGAGGTGGTGGCGGCTGCAGTAAACCCTAACCCTAACCTTTGATCTGATACCATGTTATGCATATTGTGTATGTATTGAAGAGACCTAATGTGCAATATATATAGGGTACAAAGAGATATATCATATACAAATAAGGAAATACAAAATACAGATAAGGAAATACAAAAGAGTTCCTATTCTAACACTCTATTCTAACACAAATATCATCGATGCAATTCTAAATTGATGAGATGATATTTCCCCTCTCTGGACTGGAAGTAGTGGTTTGATGAGAACATGCTGATGAGTTCAGCTAGCTACAATAAGGTCTTGCAGATTGCAAATCAAGAAGCCTAGTTAAACAATGTGAAAAACAATATTATTTTTTCCATGTGGGAGTTGGAGGAACAAGAAGTGTAAGTTTGTTTCCCTTTGTCCGGAGGCAAAGCATGCGTGGAAGTCCGGCCCAGCATATAAAACGCACTCACTTTTTGGAATTCACGTGTTTATACCAAGTAGTTTAATTTTGACTTTTTCATCTTTTTGGAATTCACGTGTTTATACCAAGTAGTTTAATTTTGACTTTTTCCCATGAAAGGGAAAAGACAGTTCCTCCTAAGAAGATGAAGTAGAATGACACCACCACAAAAGAGGTGACATCTTCCTTTTTATTTCTCTTCTATTATTCACACAAAGGACTGATGACTATGAGAGACGCATGTCGATGGATCTAGCTTCATTATTTTGATAATAACTCAGTATAGTTTCTTATTATATATGTTGGTATCAGAATTGTGCCATACACTCAACTAAGGCTTAGATTTTGACAGTAATCGTCTGGTTACCGTAAATTACTTGAAATGGAATCCTGATAAGGACTCAGGATCAGCCTCTTTTATTGTCCCATCCATTTCAAAGATCGGTAGAATCATAGAACCACTATAATAAGGTTTCAAGGAGAAATCACAAACGATCGAGGCCAAATTGAGTAAGTTCTGTAATATTCTTCCACGCTATCACAGTCGAAAATTTTGCAATGAGTATATACAGCGCTTGGCATGAACCACTATTTTTGCATTATTTGTTTGAATTTGACCTATAATTTATCTTGTCGATCGGTATAGTACCGGCCTCTTGAAATTTTATTGGTCAATTTCTATATGGAGATTGTACTGCTAGCTACTCCAGAAACTTTTTAAAATTAACAAAACCTTCTGAAACCCAAGTGGGGTTATGTTATAGCTCATACTGTACTAACATCAGTTGTTTTGCCGTAACGTTTGTCAATAATCCGACATAACAAATGCGGAAAATTTTCTAACAAATTAAGTGTGTGTGTGTGTGTGTTTTGTTTCAGCTTTTCCCATTCGTTATATACTACTTAAAGCACTGCATTTTTCAGGGAGCGAAAATGAAGCTACTGCTACCTTTTCGTTCTAATGTTCTCTCCATTAGATGGTCGGATGGTCCCCTCTTAACTACCGGCAAAGCGAATGCATTGGTGCTTTCTAGACATCTTCAATTCAGATTGGTATTGCTAGTAGTGGACAGGCTTGTGTGGCTCCAATCTGGAGCGAAAGTGGGTTGAATCTTGCTAGACTATCCTGCACCAGTGTGACAATATCTACAATTTTTCAGTCGAGTTTAGAAATTTGGTTTCTGATTGAATCAGGTCTAGTGGTTTTTGTTCCCTTTTCTAAGAACACTACCTAACTGTGTCAAAAATTCTATTAAACGGAAGAAATAAATCCCTGTATACCTAGACAGATTTATTAGGTATTCCTCGATTGAGTTCTACGTAGGCTTGTAACCCTCGCCAGATAATGAATTTTTTTTTAAAAAAAAATATTTTTTAAAAAGATAATTACAAAAATATATAGTTGCTCCAAAAAATTACAAAAATGAGTCCTTGTCGCCAGTTGAACTAGCGACAGGGACGCTCATCCCACCTGTCGCCGGTCCAACCACCTATCGTCAGTTCAACTGGCGATAGTATGTCATCTATAAAAACCAAGAAAAATCCGTCCAATCCTCATTTTAATTCCAGAAAAAAAAACAGAAGAGAGGAGGAGAGGAAGAGAAAAAAAAAAGGTAGCAAAGCTCTGCTGGTTCGTCGTGGAGAAGAAAAATTAACAGAGCAGCAGATCCAGTAGGCCGGCCATCTTGCAGGTACATGTAGAATAACGATATAGAATTAAGTAAAATAGCCAGTAGAGTTAAGTAGAATAGCGACATAGAATTAAGTAGAATAGCTAGTAGAATTAAGTACATAGAATTAAGTAGAATATCAATATAGAATTAAGTAGAACAACAACTAGAATCAAGTAGAATAGCGACATAGAATTACATAGAATAGATAATTGTAGTGAAATTATGTATTACATTATTTTTTACAATCTTGTACATTATGTCAAATTAAGTAGAATAGCAACATAGAATTAAGTAGAATAGCCAGTAGAATAGTGACATAGAATTAAGTAGAATAGCGAGTAGAATTAAATAGAATAGCGACATAGAATCAAGTAGAATAGCGATATAGAACTAAGTAGAATAGCGACATAGTGTAGTTTGTCGTAGAACATGTTTCTTACTCTTTATAATGTATGCACTTAATTTGTAGATATGGCGGATGGAGGCCAGTTGCTTGACCCGGTGATTGACGTACGTCACCGTAGCGAATCTCGATGCGTGCTCCCCGAAGGGCGGCGTCGATTGAGCTTAGCGCGTTTGATTCGCCGCGCCTATCGAGGCATGGAGGTCGCATGCGACTGGATTCGAATGCGTATAGTTATAATCTTAATACACTCAATTGCGGCATGACTACTTTGCGTGCATTCGCATTTGTTCTTAATCGTTTCGACGCAGGTTGAGAGCGGCAGGCCTCCTTGCACTAGACCATGACCGTGGTGCTGGTCGTACGTCTAGATGTTTTCCATACGATCGGGCGCTGCTGACGGCGCTGGTTGACCACTGGAGGCTAGAGATGCACACGTTCCACCTTCCGTGCGGGGAGATGGCACCGACGCTGCAGGACGTGACTTTCCTGCTCGGGTTGCCATGCGCAGGCTCCCCCCTGGCGACGTACGACATATCGGCCATGTGGTGCACGGACCTCCTAGAGAGGTTCCACGATGTCTTTGCCGCGACAAACAACTTCACCGAGTTCAAAGCTGACACTTGCAGGGCCGGCGTTGAGTGGATCTGTCAATTCTCGTAAGTATTTGTAACTATTGTGATCTCACTTAAATTAGTGTGTGAACCTCGGGCGTGTACATGTCTTCTTACGACCGGCGTATGGCGCTTTGCGAGGGGCGTCATTGTTAGGAGGCACTTCGAGGCCTACCTGCTATGGTTGTTCAGGTGGGTAATGTTCCTGGGGTCCCACGGCGACAGCGTCGACAAGCACTACATCTGGTACGCATATGAGGTGGCCAACTTGCCGATTAGAGAGATCCCCTCCTACACCTGGGGTCCGGCCGTACTGTGCGCGACGTACCATGCACTGTGCGACGCGTGCCACTATGCCCAAGACAACTCCATCCTCTCGGATGCCCACTACTTCTGCAGCTGTGGTCCTTCGAGCACTTCCAGATCGGATGACCACAATTGGACTTGGGAGCGTACACGCCCAACTTGTACGCTACGAGCGACGAGGTGGACCGGCCCACTATGGGCACGGTTTGGTGCCGCCGACGGGTTAGTTTTATGATCATTTATTATTTTTCGTATTGTAATCACAATTTCGTGTGCTAGGTTTGCCGTGTTCTATTGCACAGCTCACCTTCACGCCGATCACTTCGCAAGGGTTCTACCCGGAGTACGTCGCGATGTTCGATCAGCTGACTGATGACCGCGTCATCTGGACACCGTACACTATGGAAAGGCTTCAGCAGTGGGTGCCCGGCGGACTGTCGCTCCTGTGCATGCGAGACTACATGTACTGGTACACGCGGAGGGCCTTGGTACATGATGTCTTCGTGGAGGAGTACCAGGTGCAGCGGGTCCTACGCCAGTTCGGTCTACGACAGGAGGTCCCAGCCACTTGGGGGGGGACGCGGGTGCCGGCGCACGTCCACGCGTAAGTTCACATCTTTACTTTTTTCACACAATGTAATTATGTGCTGACCAAATAATTGTGTTCTTTGTCATGAGTACACTCTGAAGAGTCGTGTACGATGTCTGGATGGATAGGATGAGGCCTTAGGTTCAGGCTTGGAGTGATGTGCACGAGGATCTCATCTAGTGTGGGGATGATCCCTACGACTTCGAGACGTATGCGGATTACATGGATTGGTATGCTGGTCGAACGAGGCTTCGCTGCGTCCGGGTCGTGGTCGACCCACCACGACACGAGGCTGCGACGCCCAACACGTACCCTACCCAGCTAGACTCTGCTTTCCACCGCTCCGTACGTATTGAATGGTCCTTAATTTATATTTAACTTGCCAGATTTATGTTTCCAACTTGTTCATTACTTGTGCAGACAGATCTACACCGGGAGATTCTCGAGTTAGCAACCACCATGCACCATAGGACACAGGGGGACACGAGAGGGCTCGTGCAACAGATCATGGATGCGGTGAGACGAGGCACCCAGATTGCGACTTGTCGCACGCCGAGGGACTCGGTGGACCGACCAGTGCGAGGACGAGAGGTCACCTCGGGACGATGGGGTCAGCCGAGGTGGTTCACGTCTACGGGCTCTTGCCCCAGACGTGGCGGGCGTGTCATCGTGGCACCATGGTGGGAGCACCACTGGGCAAGAGTACGCGAAGTCATCGGGGCATGCCTTCGTGCCACTAGGTATGACCACCCTGCTTGCTTGCGGAACGTAATGCTTGTTTCTTTCGAACCCCAATAGTTACTAACGGCAATATTCTCTTTCAGGTCCTGAGCTCCACCATCACGTGGGCCAGGGGTACGCGGAGTCGTCGGAGCACGTCTTCGGGCCAGCAGGTATGACCACCTTGCTTGCTTGCGTAACTTTCTTTTTCGTGCTTTCGGCATGATTACGTTTGTAACATAATACTTCACAGGAACGCCTTGGGAGGACGGTTCATTGCTGGACGACGAGGCACACCTATCGGCACCCCTCGATTACTTCTTCGGTGACCCGCGTGACACCTCATTCAACATGGAGGCTTCTCAGCTGTAAAGTGCGCCGCCACCGACCCAACCGACACAGGACGCTCCCCTCGGGACACCACCTCAGACTACTCGTGTCGGTTGTGTAGTCATCCCGCCTGATCCTCTGACATACTCGAATCATCACGAGGCGAGGCGAAGCGACTTCGGAGTGTGCCCCAAGAGGGGCCGCTAGTAGATATTTGGTCCTCCAAATATCAGTCATGCCATGTAAATATTAATTTGTGTACAACTATTATTATGCGAGTCTCGTGTTTCGATATCTCTTTTTTGCTTGCTTGCAAACCGCGACCATATGTATGATTCTGCATCGGGACACCCCACACCACCCTCTTTCTACGACTTAAGGGTTTACGGTTTAGGTTAAGGGTTTAGGGTTTTAGGGGATGCTGGGTGTACTCCTTCATACAATGCATGTTTGTTCAACTCGATGCATATATACATCTATAGCTTAATGCACGCGATATATCGATGCAACAATCAACTCGATAAAAAGGCAACCGCAAAAGACAAGCATGAGATTGAACATAATTGCGTACAGAAGGGGAGACTACCGAGGTACAAGCTTCTCCGCCGGTGCCTAATGGTAGAAGCTACCTCGCACTACCCACATAGTGTTCTACAGGGGGCGCCTCGGACGTGGCTGGCCGTCGTTGTAGTGGCATGCACATATGCAGCTAGCGTTCGCGCAGCAGCATGTGGGATCATAGGAACTTTCTATGTTCATGACCTCCTCGTTGCCCCTCTCATGCTGCATCTGTTGGCGAAGGTCATCATTTTGCTCGTTGAGATTGTCAATTTACGCCTCCAACTTAAAGATTCGGTTCCACAATGTATCCACATACATCACAACATGTCATTCATGGGGAGGATCGATCCAGTGGACAAAGTTGCATTTCGCTATCTACTGCAAGGGACGGTTAGTATGGACGATGTATTAGCAGTAACATGAACAAAACCATTTACCTCAGAGTGTGGGCATCGGAAGAAACGTCGTCCGCCATCGAAAGGGTCGTCCAATACCTACACGACAACGTCCTCGCTGTATCCGCATTTCGGCCATACCGGTTGAGCACACTTGTTCGGCATCAACCGGTAGTTTGGGCCGAAGTTCTCCCTCCTTTCGAGAGGAAGGTCTTGCTTCGGCGACCCCGGTTGGACTGGTCTCTGCACGTCTGCCATAGTATGTTACTGTACGACGGAGAAGGTTCTTCTTCCTACGGTTTCAAGAGTCCAATGGTCCTATTTTACAGCCCGCGGGGGGAGGCTAACAAAGCAGGTAATGTGTTAGCTTGCAGATAACAAAAATAGACGGGACTGCCTACTTTGCACAGAGACAAGACCAAATGGGACAGCTTTTCGCAGTGACAAGACCAGACGGGGCAGCTTTGCGCAGTGACAAGACTAGACGGGGCAGCTTTGTGTAGTGATAAGACCAGATGTGGCAGTTTTGCGCAGTGACAAGACCAGACGGGACAGCTTTGCGTAGTGTCAAGGCCAAAGGAGACAGTCTTGCGCAATGACAAACCCTATACGCTGTGTTATTCCCAGCTTCATTATAAAGTGTATTTTAATTCGCAACATCAAATCTCCTCGTCTTTTCGTATTCGACTTTTCCGTGTTATTCCCAGCATCGTAATATCACTTACCTTTCTACTTACGAATCATTGATACTTCAATCGTCCTCACAAAATTCTACAGAAATTCACCGCACTAGAACAACATACGATGATCACAAAATGTTATTACGAGACTAATAGATTTTGTACCATTCACAATTTATGAAAATCACAAATACGTAAAGTGGATTAGGAGGGGGGGTAGGAATCTGTCTCCGGTTGAACTGGCGACAGGAAACTATCGCCAGTTCAACTAGCGATAGGTACTTGTCGCCAGTTTAACCGGCGATAGGTGCTTTGGCCCGGCGACAGGGGGATGAGGGTCCCTGTCGCCAGTTCATTTTTGTAATTTTTTTTTGAATGACTATATATTTTTGTAATTATTTTTTAAAAAAATCGCCAGATAATATCGAGACGAACTAGACTATGGTTGAAATCCAACCGAACTCGAAAACACCCAAGGACATCTATTACCTCCCATCATCTGACAGTTGTCGCTATAGGCTCTCCTGGCTTCCCATTCAGAGTTTGCCTGCCACAGAAGCACTGTTCTTGCCACCCAATCGCCATGGCTTACTTTGTCTTCGTCCAAAATGCATTACATGGTAGGCTAGCTCTTGTGCAGGTGTACCCGGCCGTGCCGGCTCAGCCATTCAGTGTTTTTGCACTGTAGCTGTGTACAAACATAGGTACAATTATATTCTCAGGGCTGTCCAAAGTTGAGCCCTTGGCCGCGCAATTACCGTAGACTAGCGGCCTGTGCGTGCACCGACAAAAAACACGACCAGTGGGGCCGCGGTGGACGAAGCGACGGCAAAAATATCGCTGGCGAGAGGTGTGTTCGCCCGCGCCGCGCATGGAGAGCCAACGCGAGGGGAATCCAGCGACGAATCGATCGGCACTGAAACTAATTAAAAGACGATCGGATGGCTGAAAAAAATTGTCGACGTGGCGTGGCTCTCCTCTCCTCAATTCTGCCTCCAATTATACCGAAGGATTCTGTGGCTGTAAAACCTTCAGAGTTTTAAGCCATTATATGTATACAGCCTGTCAAAAACTTTCCAAGTGCATATCAAATCACGGATCATTCCTAGATACATTGCGCGAGATGTAATGTGCAATGTCGACATGAGCCGGATCGATCGACATAATAATGCAATTCGATGAGAAAGCTGTTAGGCAACGTTGACCTATCCTAGCTTGTCAACTAATACAACATGCTTAGTAACTGTGATGACTAGTGACGTGTGAAAGCTTGGAAGAAAGAAAAAAAGAAGAACATCACACGATGTGAAGAAGAGCCTTGGGGGAATTTGAGGTGCTACAGTCGCCGTCGCATTCGGGGACGATGGACCGATGTGCGATTCAGTGATTCGCCATCTGTATTTTTGGATCATGTGGCCAATAATTCGCCTCGCTAGGCCCTCAGCCTCTTGGTGGTATAAGGCAGGGGCAACGTTGACCGGGTCATGGTGCCGGATTTTTCTCAAGTCTCACCACGACATGGACGGCAGCGGCCGGCGTGCTTGCTAGCTTAGCTTCAGGTGATCCGTCGGGGTTTTTCCGGTAGATGACACAACCGCGCGCGACGCGACGTGCTTTCCCTCTGGTTAGCACGCTTGGGCTTTCGTTCTTGCATCTTCTATCTCTTATAGCTTATAGTAGTATTTTCTTTTTCTTTGGAGGAAAACAACTGTTCGGTGGACATTCTTTGTCCGGTCACATTACTCTCATTTTGGCTCTTTTTCTCCTCCCAAATAAGTACTACTAGTGCTCTGCCCGTCTGCCCGGTTAGGCTTTTGTTATAATATGATGGGAAATTTTACGGTATATTCTACCGGGAATATATAATAGATTTTTCTTAGTATTTATAATTTTTTTTGAGGGTATTATAAACTTTTTTTAACTAGGGTTCAAAGTATTACTCTTGTGTCATGTGATCTCTATATATAATTACAATTATACACTTCTTGAGATTCGACTACTCATACTACCGGGTGTAGTATAACTAAATCTTAACTAATTTGAACTATTGAATAAAAAAGAATGGACGGACTGTATTAAATTGAGTGCACAGTAAAAGAACTCTAATATGATACCCTCTTTATGCACAACAGCCTCTAGATCGGATCAGAGTTGTGAGATACGGCTTTGAATAAGTTGGTTTATGACTTGTGTTCTCCATAACCACCTCTCGAAATTTTATATAGTGTCATCTAGTTCTCCTTCAAAGAGAAGTCTGACTCCTAATTCGATTAGAATTCATATAAAAAATCCTTGTAGCACATATTTTCAAGTCCTAGTTAATTAAGATTTCAGTCACCATACTCAACAGTTTTTTTGTCTCCTAAGTAGACGAGTGACTTATAGATACGGCTCGTTCATACCTAATGGAGTTAAATCATCCGTATGTATCGTGATGGACTAGTTGCATTTCTCCACGATGTGATAGCCCCAAAACAATTGATTCCAACGCATGATTTTTCTGAATCGTATTCAAACGATGCTCTGAGATATGGGATTCTTGGTGCTGTATTTCGCGTGATCCTCGTGCAATTATACGATTTTGAGGAACTTGCGTGGTACCTAGCCAAGACGGAAGAAGCTTGCTCGCTCATGAACAATGGAGATCATTGTCGGGAAAAGAATGTGTTGGTTGATTAATTCAGCTGGCTAATTGCATGCAACCTTATTTTAGTTGGAATCATTCTTTGCTGACAACGAAGGCTAGATGGGGCCTCGGGCAACTCTTCCTCCTCTGCCACCCTTCCCCTTCCCCCGTCTCATCCAACCGCCCCGGCCACCATCACCCGCGCCCCTCGTCCTTTCTCTCGGCCTCCAGGCGCCCCTCCATCATCAAGCCCTAGAGCTATATGCCGTCAGCTCCCTCCACCCCCTTCCTAGATCCAGATCTGGATCTGCTCTATGCATGGAGGGGCCCGACGCCGACGTCTCAACCTCGATGCAGCAGGCTCTTCAGGGAGGTTAAGGAGGTTCCGGAGACCCCCCCTCCCCCCCCCCTAGGGCTCGACGGGCCTTCCAGGGACAGAGGGAGCTAAGCACTCGGCAGGAACTCCCGGGGCGGCAGGTGCAGGTCGTGCGGGTCTTCAAGAGCCTACAAAGCAGCTGGTGAGTAACTCCCACCCACTTTTGCTGCCCAACCACCACCACCCTCCCACCATCAAGACGGTCTCCCTCTGGCCACGCCTCCTGCTGCACGGCTCAGGGAGTGAAGCCCCGAGGCGGCTTTGCTCCAGTGTCCTCACTTTGACGACATTCAACACTGAAGCACAAAAGGGGAAAAGAATTCAACGCTCCCGTTGCCATCCCATCCCCTACTACCGCAACCTTAGCTCGGCGCCCGTCCCATCCACACGTCGTTGGAGGCCCAGCACTACCTTTCACTCCGCCGAGCAAAGCCGCCGATTGCGAGGAGGAAGAGGGGTGGCAGAAAGTAATGAAGCTAGTGGCGTCGTTAAAACTCTCATCGGCCTCGAGCCCCGCATCATCGCCAACTCCCCAAGCATCCCTTCATTGCAACACACCTCTCGTTCCTCAACAAAACAAAAGGCAAGTGCTTCATCTTCCTTACTCCCGACCACAAAGCCTCCTCTTGCCGAGACCCAATAAGGTGCCTCAGAAGCGGCCACCGCACCACTATCTGCTCGTGCCAGCCACCCCGACCTCCCTCACCGAGTGGCCGACCACCTGCACCAGGCCACCAGTCTAAGCCCAAGCAAGGTCAAACAACAACCATGGCGTTCCTTGGTGCTCCCGGCACTCGGCTAGAGGAGGATTACTGTGTCATCAATAACACTCCATAGCTCGACAGGGACCACACTGACTGGGAAACGTCCGTGTTGGTGGCTTAGGTCCTGGAGGGGGGGCTCGGCCGTCAAAGACAGCAAAATCGCTAAAGCCTTTCCGCTGATGCTTGGATCTTCGTCGCGCCAAGGTGACTGTCACTCACCACCACCTAGAGGAGTTTCTAGTCAAGTTTGAGAGGAAGACTCACTGGGACAGAGTGCTTGAAGCTTACAAATTCCGACATGAAGGACTGGAGCTCCACATCCAACCTTGGCACTCCGTCAGTCACGCCTTCGGTGTGGCCATGTTCTTCCGGGTGTGCCTCTGCCTAGAAGGAGTCCCGATGCATGCCTGGCGACCGGAGCTAGTGGAGCGCGTCATCAGCCAGAAGTGCTCCCTCTAGTGCCTCGAAAGTATCTTGGAGGGCAAGGAAGATACCAGATCACTCAACGTTTGGGCTTGGACGGCCAACCCAAGCACCATTGCCAAAGTGGTTTGGATCACCTTTACCAACTGAAGTGACAATGCTAGTCACCCCATGGCAGAGGTGAGCTCTTGTCTCTCGGATAGACCTGTTCATGGGCGGCTCGGCCACGGCCGGCCGAGCCCGATCTTTATGCAAAATGGGCTTGGGATGAAATCGACTCGATGAAGCCTGCCCGCTCGACTCGAAATCGATAAAAACAATTAAAAAAGCGAAAATCTATTTATTTAATGCTGGGAATGAATTAAATATTATTTTTTTATTCTGAAAAATGATTAAAATAATACTTTTAAACTGAAATTTTGGTTTTCAGGCTGGGCTCGGGCCTGCTGATTTTTGGTTGGGCTTTTCAAGTCCGGCCTGGCATTTGAATAGGTCTACTCCCGGACCAGTGGCGGCACAGACTTTCCTTTCGAGTCATCATCCACCTAGACTATATCGAGGAGGGTCACACTATCGCGCCCCCTCGACGACTTCACCATAGCCGCGGACACGGTCCCCTACGAGCTGATCACCACCATATTTCCCTGGTGCCTTGGGGCCATCGACGGCACGCCAGAGTCCAAGCTCGGGCACTGAAAACCAGAAGAGGGAGGAGGGAACTAGAAGGATCGTGCCTAGAGCCGGCCCCAACCTCCACATCGCTTGGACGATGACGATCACCCCACGCACTTCACACTGAGGTGCAAAGAAGATAGAGACGACGACCATGATGATCGCCATAACCGGGGGGAGCCGCCACATGCTTAGGCGGCCTAGCTCGGGGGGCGACAAGTTGCGGATTGGCTTGGGCTGTGACCGCGATTGGTCTTCCCATCGCAGGCATGCATATGGCTATTACAGAGATAATGGGCGCCATCGAGCCGTGCCGATGGGAGGGGTGGTCTACGCAGGGCATTTCCTAGCAGGCCCAAAATGCTTCGCCCCCCAAGCCCTCTCCGGAAGAGCTCAAAGAGAAAGTTGACATGACTCTCCAAGACCTCTTCTCATCCTATGCTAAGCAGCTAAGGGAGGAGCTCCATCAAGTCCTTGGTGGTCCGGCCGAGGTGACTGTGCCTAAGCAGCGGCAAGAGGGGGCCAGTCAAGATGAGAGGGATGACTGGCTCTGCAAGGCAAAGGCATACATCAAGGCGACAAGCATAGAGGCTGCCAGGCTCGGTTTGGCCGCACAGTGGCAATTTCCCACTGCCTACTATCTGGTCGGATCCCCCTCAAGCACTAAGACACCCCACGCGCCAATCGGGGTCGGGGCAACCTCCCATGCCGCTGGTGTTGGGCAAGGCGGAGTCCTACACCCCGCAGCTGCGTTGGGTGGGTTGGACACCCCCATCCCCATGCCAGCGCATTACGAACCCCCCCCCACCCACCCACCCCGTCGCAAGGGCAAGCCAGCATGGTGGCCTCCATTGATGGTTGCCTGGACGGGGAGGACTAAGAGAAGGAGCATGACGGGTCCACAGTCCAGCCCCCTTGGGGCTAAGAGCAGGGGCAGGTCGGGCTTGCCACAGATCTACACCCCCCTGTAGGGTATGCTGGCAGCGCAAGTCTGCTTCGACCATGCAACCGTCACGAATGGTGGTCCCACGGGTGAAGTGCTCGAACAATCAAGCCAGCAGAGCGGCAAGCACCGGGTGGAGGACTAGCTCTTCAGCACACCTGGCGAGCCACTCCTCACCGCCACGGTGTCGGCCTCGGCCAAGACCACTCGATTGTCAAGGAGGTTCGGCCTCACGATCGTTCGACGCAGTGTGCACCTAGCTCAAAGCGGCGTACTGGGACCATGCTTCACAGGGCACAGAAGACTCTAGCCCACAAGATGGGGACATCGCCAAAAGGAGAAACCCTCAACGAAGATGCCCTTGCGGACTACATGAGATCCTTCAATGGCCCCCAGACCCAACAGGCCATCGTGGTGCTTTCCGGTCTATTTAAGCCAGACTGCCACCTTACAGCACAAGTGGACGACGCTCTCGCTGATCATGGAGGCCTCGGCATGCTAGGAGCGAAAGCCCCACCCCTGGCCAGCGCCAGCCTAGGTGTCCCGACGGTTGGCCTCGTGGCGTCCTAGGCAAGCCAGCACCAGACTTCAAAGACAATGACCACCATTGCCATGATCGAACACAGCCACCCCAGCTTTTGCTCAATTTTCATCTACGTCTATTTGTGTTTTCGTCCTAGGTCGCCTAGCTCGTGCTCAAGAAAGAACTTTGGTACCAGCGAACAAGTGCTCCGATATTCGTAAGTACTTCTGTGTGATACCTCCTCAGCCCCTCTCTTAGGGTCTTCGTCACTACACCCACCCCCTTGTTCGGCAGCACCGCCCCACCCCACCCCTCTCTTTGGTTCGCCTTCGCTTCAGCCATCCTGGTTGGACTCCACACGACTGCCCCAAGCTTGGGTCTCACCACTACCACCACCTCTGTCACCCGTACCTCCCCTTCACGATTGCCTCCGTGGCTACCTGTGGCCACAACCTAGAGGACCTAGAGGGCTCAGCATCATACAAAAATCATGACTAGACCAAACCTCAATGCCATCTGCTGGAATGTCTACAGCCTCAACACGTCGGCTAGACAAACAATAGTCCATGAGAATCTATCATCCACCGCCTGCCACTTAGCTTGTTTACAAGAAACAAAGCTTCAAATGGTAGACCAAGCGCTAGCTTACTATCTAGGAGAGCACAGGCTGCACAACTTCGCACAGAGGCCAGCCTCTGGCACATGAGGCGACATCCTACTTCTATGGAACGACGACCACATTGGGGTCGAAGCCATCCAGCTAGAGGGACATAGTTTGTCGGCGACGGCACAAATCAAGGATCGCGGCACGATTTTCCACCTCATGGTGGTCAATGGCCCATCCCGAGACAAAGACAAGCTGACTTTCTTGTAAGAACTCAAGTCCCTTGGTATGGCGACCACCAAATGGTGGTGCTCGTGATTTCAACACGATCTCTGAGGCAAGTGACAAGAACAACGACAACATTAACTGAGCAAGGATGGGCCAATTTAGGAGCGCCCTAGATTCTTGCGAGCTTAAAGAGATCCACCTGCAAAATAGAAAGTACACGTGGAGCAACGAGCGGGAGAATCCAACGCTGGTCAAGTTGGACAGGGTCTTCTGCAATCAGGCTTGGGATTGTTGGAAATATGTCCTAGAGGCAATCATAGAGATGATTATATTTTATTATGTTCACAACATTGGATAATATGTTATCGTGTTCCTAGAATAATATCGTTAATATTTATTATCAAGTATGTGACTTGATTGTGAAACTCTATATTTCTGCAATGATTATTCTTAAATGTTCCCTAGTTGAAAACATATGAGAACACATATGAAGAGACTAGCATATATATTGGTTGATGACTATGTTTCACAGGTCATTGATATGGAGATATGAAACCAATAATATGGATGCATGTTAGAGAACATAGTGTTGGATAAGACCCACCTCGAGACACTATTGAGATTGTTATGATTCTATGTGTCGTTAGTTGGTCTCAAGTAATGATGATGTATAATCCTTAGACCTGAGATCAGCATGATTTCCTAGATGTGTAATAGCACTCTTAGGGGTTGCCAAACGCTACTCGTAACTGGGTAGTTATAAAGGTAGCTTTTGGGTATGCTATGAAACATGCAGAGGAATGTGACTGGCCGGATATGGGATTTTCTCCTCCTAACATAACGTTGTGTTTAGATAAAGTAAGTGCATGGCCATGCCACTAGTGGTCAAAGTGTTCGACCACGTGAAGTTATCCGACACTTGATCGAGAAAGTATTGAACAGTCCATAGATGACACAACATCTCACCTAGAGTTCAACCAGATATCATGAGGCAAAGGGAGAATACACGAGTAGGTCGCTTAGTTCGTCGATTCTGAATTTGTCATTATGGAATCTGTTGGTTATAAACTGGTCGAACATAATCACAAAGTGGTTGTAACCTGGTCCTAAGGAGTTACGAACTGGTCGTGACCAAATACGAACTAGTAATATAGAGATAAGACCTGGTCGTAAGTGATGAGGACCTAGTCGTAGATCATATTGCAATAAGGTTCGTCCGATATAATTTGTGTGTATTCAAGAATCGTTATGTCCTGCTAGGTACCGCTAACGACTCGTGGTCGAAAAGGTGTTTCCGAGTCACAACCGAATATGCATAAACCTAATGGGTCACACACTTAACGAGTTGGAACAAACCAGTACAAACACGATTCATAAAACGTGTTCGGATAGGATCCGTCATGGACATTATATAATGAGATGCTTGAGGCTATTGGGAGATAGACGAGTTGACGTAAGTTGCTCCACCGAAACCCTAATTGCCATCTTCCTGAGAGCTCTACCGTGCGACTTGGTGCTAGCACACCGGTGTACGGTTGTTCCTTCCCTGGACGTGTGGATACCATAGAGGCGCCACTGCGGTGGCTGTTGCGCTTGAGGATGATCCACGATCTTCATAAGGAACTACAGAGGTTGCTGGAGGAGACGATCGACTCGCGAGAACGCTGGTCGATCGACTATGACCACTACATCGATGTGCTCTGCGTTGGACCAGGTTGCTCCAACTCTTCTTCCGCTGCTCTACGCGTCTGGTGGTAACGATATGTGATCATCTTCTTGTTTAGCTTCCTGGTTTACGTAATAGAATTTTTGAATTGTTGCTATCGTAGCCTACCCGTACCCCTACAGGGATATACACTTCGAAAACCACGTTCTGCATGCCTTGCTTGCTTCACTTTTGGACCACTGCCCTCTTCTCCTCTGAAATGGCATAGGCACGAGGCGGCCGACCAGTTTTTGCTTCGGGAATTTTTGGGTCAAGATACCCGCCTTCAAGGAAGTCGTCTAACAAGCGTGGACATCGTACAACTACCACACGGAGCCGTGCCATAGGCTCAACCACAAATTGGCCACAATGGTAGAAAAGTTACGGCCCTGGAGTAGGAAGCTTTTCTCGCAGGCAAAGCTTCAGCTACACATGGCCCTAGAAGTAATTCTCCGGCTTAACATAGCCCAGGAAAGCAGAACACTATCGTAACCAGAAAGGGGTCTCAAAGCAGGCCTCAAGAAAAGAGTGATGGGGCTGGCGGTGATAGAACGCTCCAGGAGAAGACAAAATTCCCGTATCACAAACTTAAAAGAAGGCGATGCAAACACAAAGTTCTTCAACCTAAAAGCAAATTCAAGGAGGCGAAAAAACCACACCCAGAGATTGCAAGTTGGCAGGGTTGGGTGCACACGTATGATGAGAAATAGGAATCCCTGCACCTCTACTTTTAGGACGTCTTGTCCACATGAAACATAAGAAGCTATGACCTAAACTGGGAGGCGTTGGACTTCACCCCGCAAAACCTTAACTACCTTGACGGACATTTTTCGGAGCAGGAAGTCACCTCTGCACTAGCATAGATCCCAAGTGACAAGGCACTAGGCCCTGATGGCTTCACGTTCTTGTTCTCCAAAACTTGCTGGTGGTTTTCCAAAGCTTTTATAGCCTCAGAACAACGAGCCTCCACCTACTGAACACAACAAGCATTGCTTTGGTTCAAAAGAAAGAAGGGTAAGAAAGAAAAAAGTGTGGTAGACTACAAACCCATTAGCCTCATCCACAGGGTAGGGAAGTGGATTGCCAAGACTTTGGCATTACGCCTAGCTCCGCACCTGGAAAGACTGGTACTCATAAAACAAAGCGCCTTCGTAAAAAAAGAAGCATACATGACGACTTCTTGTATGTCAAAAACCTTACAACGAGGCTGCACAAATCCAAAACCCTGACGCTCTTTCTCAAGCTAGACATAGCAAAGGCGTTCGACACTGTGCGCTAGGACTACCTCCTGAATCGCCTCCAAAGAAGGGGTTTCCCCTCCAAATGGAGAGACTGGCTTGCGGCCTTGTGATCAATGGTCTCCTCTAGAGTCCTCCTCAATGGTATTCCCGGAAGCACCATCAACCACGGTAGGGGTCTACGGCAAGGAGATCCGTTGTCCTCTTTTCTTTTCATCTTGGCAATTGACCGTCTACAAACACTGTTCAGAAGAGCAACAGAGATGGGTCACTTGGAGCATCACTGCGGCCACATCCACATGCTCAGGACTTCGCTGTACACGGATGACGCGGTTATCTTCATCTCCCCCGCCGAAAGAGACGTGCAATCGACAACCAACATTCAACAACTCTTTGGGAATGCCTCGGGCCTTGAGACCAACGTCCACAAAAGCACGGTGGTGCCTATAGGGTGTGATCACATTGACCTCGACACGCTTCTCGAAGAGTTCTTGGCTAAGCTCTCTAACTTCCTTGTCGAATACCTGGGGCTCCCACTCCATCACAAAAGACTCAAGAAGGTGAATTTCTAGCCGCTGTTGGACAAAGCCAGGCGAAGGCTAGCGGGCTGGCAGGGTAGGTTGCTGACCCCTGCCGATCGCTCCACCCTAGTAAAATCGGTGCTCTCCTCGATCTCGACCTACTACCTCACGACCTTTAAAGCCCCAAAATCCATTCTTCGTTCTCTGGACCGCTTATGGAAGATGTTTCTTTGGACTGGGGCGGAAACATTAATAGGAGGCAAATGCAAAGTAAACTGGAAAAGGGTGTGTCGACCAATAAAGCTCGGTGGTCTGGGGATCCTTAACCTCTCTAAGTTTGCAAGGGACCTCAGACTTTGCTGGCTATGGCAAGAACGGAAGGCTAAAAACAAGCCTTGGGTTGGCATGCACATACCTTGCGATGATCCGACAGATGTCTCTTTTCGGCGGCCACCTCAATCACTCTTGGCAATGGGAAAAAAACAAAGTTCTGGACTTCAGCTTGGCTCAATGGGACTTATCCTCATGACTCTGCCCCGAAGATCTACCATCTTTCCTTCCGAAAAAACAAAACGGTCTCTACGACGCTTCAGGACAACCGTTGGATACATGATATAAACATGCAAGGTGAAGTCTCAGTTGGGCTAGTCCTCCAATTTCTAGGCCTTTGGGAAAGAGTCCATCAAATCGCCTTGGATCCATCCGTCTCGGATGAGATCAGCTAGAAACAATCCTCAAAGGGGGAATATTTAGCAAAATCGGCTTACGATTGGCAATTCCTTGGATCAACGACAATGGATTTAAAAAACCTCATCTGGAAAACCTCGGTACCCCCTAAATGCAAACAGTTCACGTGGCTAGCAATTCAAAACGGACTCTAGACCTCTGATAGACTGCAAGCTCGGGGTTGCCCGAACCAGGGCTTTTGCCCTCTCTACAAACAAGCCCTAGAATTAGCTATCCACTTTTTGTCTGAGTGTAGGTACTCTCACTAAGTCTGGCATTCTATGGCAGACTGGCTGGGCTGTGCACCACTTAGGCCATCATATTGGTCGGCTAGTCACCGCATCGAGGACTGGTGGAGGACAATTAGTCACCCTGGCCATCTGCCAAGGAGGGCAACGACCTCGGTGGTCATGTTAATCGCTTGAGAGATCTGGAAAGAGGGCAATGCTAGAACCTTCAACCGTAGATTCTCCTCGCCCATAGAGCTGGTCTCTAAGATCAAGGAAGAAGGAAGAGCTTGGACCCTAGAAGGGGGAAATGTCTGGAGCAATTAATCTTCGTGTAAATAGTTCGTAGTTTTATCTTGAGGGTCTCGTCCCTTTCAAACTTTGTTTCTCGATCTGCTTTATTAATATAATAGGTAACCCTCCTGCCTATTTCAAACAAAAATATTGTAGTCCAAGCAGGGGAGCCGAGTCAACTGGCATCTAAAGTTGTTTTCTTAGCTCCAAGAGACAAATGCTCCTTTCACATTTTTTTTGGATTAATAGGAATTAAACCAAACTCGGTATATACAGAAACCATGGTAATGCTTTCGGTAGGGTTCGAAACCATAACCATAATCGTAAACACATGGTGTCTTTTCACCTTTTCAGATGAGTAAAAAAACTTCTAAAATGTTGGTCCAGATATCTGGTGAGAACTCACACATAACTTCTTAGAACACACGCACAACAAAAAGATGAACAAAGACGACTCTTTTTGGCTGGCCGACGCCTTTGTATTCTTTTTTCTTAAGACTTAAATAGGCGGAACATCACTCTTTGGGCGGGCTCTTTGCGAGTGCTGTTGCACTCGGCAAAAGCAACTTTACACTCGATAAAGCCTTTGCGAGTGCAACACTCGACAAAAGACCTCCGTCGAATCCCCTTCCGGTAAAGGCTTTCTTTGGAGTGCCAAATTCGGGCACTTTCGGCAAAGGCTTTGCCGAAAGTGCCGTCTTGAACACTCGACAAAGATTTGGCGCCGTCGACGACGACGGCACGCCGTCTATTTTTTTTTTGCGAGGTGCAACACTCGGCAAAAATTTTTTTTAAAAAAACTCTTTCTTAAGTGCCACGATTCGGCACTCGGCAAAAATCTGTTTTTAAACCTCTTTGCCGAGTGCCACGACCAAGACTTTCGACAAAGGGTGTTTTTATTTTTTAAAAATTTTCTTTCGAGTGCAATGACCATTGCACTTTCGACAAAGCGTGTTTTTATTTTATTTTAAAATTTTCTTTGCGAGTGCAATGGTCATTGCACTCGCAAAAAATCCTCTAAAATTCCTTTTTTTTGGTTTTTGCTTTTCCATTTAAACAACAATGCATATATATATAATAGAAACCACAATTCAACGACAATAAATTACAAACCACATTTATATATTACAAACGACCAAATTTGTCAAAATCCACAATTTATTACAAACCACAAGTTCATAGTCCACAAGTTCGATACATAGAAACTACTCATAGCGGCTCACGGCTGCTAGCCCTAGCGTCTTGATCCGTGACGGTCCGGTGCGGATGGCCCGACTTGCGATCTGGCGACCCTCCGCCTGGTTCGGCGCCCCCGATGTCCATTGCACAAAAAGAAGATATTGCGTGGTGACAAGATAAAAATGTAAGGAGTTTAAAGAAAAGTTGAAAATTTGGCTGACACCTCCTGCCGCGGGGCGTTTCCAAAACACGCAAAAAAAGCGTCGGCCGCGAGGCCGACAACCACATTCGACGAAGGCCGTCACATCAACTAACCCGACACGAAGGCCCACACATCAACAAATCCGGCGAAGGCCATCTCTAGGTTTGACACTAAGCATGAGCCGAGAAAGTAAAACATACTCACCGGAGTAGGCTGTGGTGGTGGGCGTGGTGCAAGCGGTGTAGTGGGATCTGCCAACCTTGTTGCTCCCCAAGTTGTTGCACGAACTGAGCAAACCTTCTTCTTTGGGCCTCAACGACTTGTAGCCTCGGCGCTTTCGGCCTCCGCTCGGCCGCTCAACCGCCCGCTCGGCTTCTGGGCCTCTCTGCTGGGCCGAAGTTCTTTGCGACTCGACTGCAACATTTGACCCCAATGTTTCAATATTGCGAGCTAAGGCGTAAAGTCAAAGAACGAATGAAACTGGAATACTTACAGAGTGCATACACGTTGTCGGCCGTTGGCTTATGGGCACGCTAGAGCTTCGTGCTTTCATTGCTCGGAGGCGGTTCGGAGGAGGAGTAGAGCCCGTGTTGAGGGCGCGTCGCCAAGCGAACCGCCCATGCTTCTTGCCTTCCCCGCCCGCATCACGATCTCGGGATCAAGGTGCTCCTCGGTCCTCGGATCGTAGGCGGCCAGTAAATGACCTTGCGCCTCCGTGTAAGAAGTGAGGCGGGTGTGGGCTGGGTTGGTGTGCGCCTCTGGGCCCGCATCCGGGTTGTACTCGATGTTGGACCTTGCCGGGCCCATGTGGGCCAGAGCAAACGCCGTGAGTTAAATACCAGATGAACGAGTTACAGAGAATTAAAACCATACAAGATCTCATGTAGCACAAGTTCGTGTCAACTCTTAACATCCATGTCACATACAGC
The DNA here is from genome assembly GCA_036346405.1 of Phyllostachys edulis. Taxonomy (NCBI): domain Eukaryota; kingdom Viridiplantae; phylum Streptophyta; class Magnoliopsida; order Poales; family Poaceae; genus Phyllostachys; species Phyllostachys edulis. The sequence goes on from CM070556.1 coordinate 21,191,616, forward strand.
GTACTAATGCTTGATAGATGAATCAACTATCATTATCAAAAAATAACAAATCAATGACTTCTAATTTAACCATTGTGCATCGGTTGTGTTTCATGATTCATCTTGTTCCTGCTGCAAGTTTGACCGAGAAAAAAAAGGCAGAATCTGAGATGGCGTAGAAGAGAGTGAGTTGGCGTGCCCATTCGATCCCAGCTCACAAAGATTATGCGAGTAAGTTCTTGCAAAAACATGCCACTTGCAATTAGAACATGTCTTCACCACATGCGATTCTAGATAACACTTCTTCACCCCGACCCTCCTCTGCTTTGTACACACATGGTTAGTAGGCGTCACAACACCGCAACATACATTTCTAATTGTTCAAGAACCACATATAGGGTGTTTGGTTTGAGGAACCGGACGGTGAATAGACCGTCCGGTCCTAGCTCGAACCTAATCCACTTGTTTGGTTTGAAGAATGGAATGAGTTGGTCTATCACCAACTTATCTCTCATAAGCAAAAGTCTAGTACAAAATAAGGGATTGTGTCATCCCACCAAATTTGAGGATGATCCATGATGGACCAACCCATCCTTGGATGAGGTGATCCCTCAAACCAACACCCCAAAGGGAATCGGAAAATAAAGAGAACCTAACAAACAATTGGAACAATTTGAAACATATGCCAAAATAATGTGAATTGATGTAGGCATGTAGCAACGATTAGCATCGGTTGTGTAATCCGATGTGTTGTGTTAGATGAACATCATGCCTTCAACATGCGAAACTTGATTAGGAGTTAGGCTGTTCTTTCAATGCTTAAGTAAAATTATGAACTTGGATAAATGTGAGAATCGTGAGCACTATTTCTAGCTATAGCATGCTAATAACTTGGGTTTAAATTGGTGCCCCAAATGCATTGATGTCAATGGGCGCTATTGTAACACGAGGAGAAAGCAGTACAACTATCTCCTACTACTCACTTCACGGTAGCTCACCCAATTTTTGCATTTGCTACCCTATGATAGCACTAGACTAAAGGCAACAACATGCGGGAGAAGATAAAAAACCACGACACATTGATCATATTATCTCTCGGAAAAAATTTCCATCATTTAAAGGCAAACCGGTTTGGTTCTTTCGAAAAAAAAAAGAAAATGAATTTGCGGATAAATACCTCTAAAATGTATCAAAGCAATAATATTCAACTAGGCAAGTGACAACATTTAGGCATAGTGGTGGGGGTTTGTGGTGCGACAATCGATTGGGCAAAAGCGGGTTGGGCAAAAGCGGCGCTAGTGTGACAGAGCAACAATTTAATGGGCATGTGTGGTGATAGGCCAAGCACGATGCTGATTGGGTCGTCTTTGCTGACGGTGAGGTTGATTCGGTGGAATGAATGAAAATATGAAATAGTGGCAACTAGTAGGTGACTAGGTTCTCCAGTGGGTAAGGTCTGAGCGCGGTTGTAGAAACAACGATATATCGAGCGAGATATCAAATAGTGGCAAAGTGTGTCAAAGTTTAGGAGGGACACATTTGCGAGGATCAACTTCGATATATGATCAAATGTATACCGCGGCAACATAAAATTGTTGCTAAAGGTTATTATTTAACCACAAAAGTGAACAAAGAAAAAGCAGTAAAGGTTAACAAATCTATTTACGTTCCAAGTTCCACTATCCAAATGCAATTATGGAACCGATTAACTCAAATAACTTTGTAAGTTAAAGGAGTTAGACACACTATAAGCAACTAAGAAAAAGCGTAAAAATAGTCATTAACAAATCACAACATGTGCATTGTATATGCAATCAATATGACAATTTGTCTTGATCGTGACAACTTATGTTCATTTTCATAAACTCAATGGAGTCAATAGCAATCATCAACCATGCCACGACTATCAAAATTCGAGGAATATGCATAGATATAGCCATCTAAGCGAAAGAGTTCGCAATTCCCTGTCCCAAGCTATTACTAATGTTCAATAGGCATTTATACAAACACCTTCTACTCACTTGAAGCACTGTCGTTGCAATCAAATATAAGCAAGCAGCCATGCAGCTCAAATAAGCACAAGCGACAACCGGGTAACACACGAACGCATCAATCTCATCGTGAGTCTGAACCTTTCTTAGCCGTGAGTGGATGTCTGGTAGTGGCGGAGCAGGGTGAAGGGCAGAAGCGGTATGCGGGCGGCGCAGGCCTTGTCGAGGACGGGCGAAGCGACGGTTGGGATGGTGGGCAGGATGGGAAGGCGAAGGCGGGCGGCAGGCGAGCGGCAGCGTGTCGTCGTCGTGTCGTGTGTGTGTGAGTGGTGAGTGTGTGGGCCCCACATTTGGATTAAGGGTTTCCCCTTGCGAGTCTTTGGTAGGCTTCGGCAAAACTTTTTTTTAAAAATTTCTTTCTTGAGTGCCACTTCTGGCACTCGACAAAATTCTTCTTAGAGTGCGGTAGGCGCTCGGCAAATTTTTTTTTTTTTTGTTTTTTGCCCCATTATTTGTTTGCACCTTAATATATTATTTAAAACTCCATGTTCAAATTTGGGACAATTTTGACTTTTTTTCTATATTTAGTTAGTTTTTTGTTTAGTTGAATTTTATGGAATATTTCAAATTTGAGCTAGGTGCATGGAATAATCGAATTTGGTCATTCAAAAATGATATTCATGATATTTGGTGTATGTTGAGGCCGTATCCGAGGAACTCACATGAAATTTCGAGCATCTTGTTGGCGTAACATGACGAGGTACTGCGGGAAAAGTGTATTTAAATTATATAAAATCGAGCGAAGTCGAAAATAGCCAAAACTTGTCGAGGTGTCGTGTTATACATATAGAGTCTATGGTAAAAATTGAGAAGGTTTTGAGCAAGGTGCGGCGTCGGATGCCTAAAACCGGACATGCCACATGTGATCGCATGAAGATGTGCAGGTTTTAAACAAAAAAAAACAAAAATCAAAAAATTGTCCCAAAAACATGACAAAATAATGGGAAGGCCTCACAAAAAATTGGTCAAAAAACCAAAAAAAAAAAAAATTGCCGAGTGCCGCCCTAGGACTCGGCAAAAGAGGTCCTTACCGAGTGCGAGGAAGTGGCACTCGGCAAAGAAGGATCTTCTTGAGTGCAGGAATTGGCACTCGGCAAAGGACCTCTTTGCCGAGTCGAGGGCCGACCCTCGGCAAAAATTTTTAAAAAATTTGACGACGTCGTGGGCTCGGCCAGTCATGGGCCATTTTTTTGCGAGTGTTGCACTTTCGGCAAAGAGGGCTTTGCCGAGTGCCGCCTTTGCCGAGTGCGGGCACTCTGAGGCACTCGACAAAGCCACTCTTTGCGAGTGCTAGACTTTCTTAGAGTGCCACGGCGGCACTCGGCAAAGAGTGGCTTCGCCGAGTGCGATTTTTGGCACTCGGCAAAGCTGACGGCACTCGGCAAATCTGCGTTCTCCCGTAGTGCATGCACTCACAGACGTGCAACTCACCAATGCCAAAATTCAGACCACTACCACCACTAATTCTTACATGTACGCAACTAATCCACGGACTCTTTGCATGGCATGCATGCAGCCACTAGTAATTCCATCCTACTAAGCCACGCCATACATTGGAGACCTATTCTCATGGCTTAACTAACAACTGATGCATGCAATCGATGGACTCGGTCTCATCTACTCCATGCGTGCTCACAACTAACGCATGCCGCAACTAGCTCTAATTAACATGACTAGAAACATGTAGCTCTTCATGCAGCCAACACAACTACTTGCATGCATTGATAGCTACTTAATGCACGGCAAACTCTAATGTTTGAAACAAGTAGACTCGATGATAAGATTAATTTCAACGTAAAAAAAGCCAACATAAGTTCAATACATGAGATGAAACAAGTAGTATTGGTACTGTGCTAGTGGAAGTCCAGGTCTCCAGCTATTAGCAATTAATCTTCAGATCAAGGATTAATTGCTCCTTTTCCCCAGGCGCAAGTAGGCACGCACAAGTGGGAGGTTGCTAGGAGATCGAGGGCATGCAAGTTAAGATCATGTGCAATGAGTTTACATCAGCTGTCTAACGTCTCTGTTATGTAGGATTTAAGCTGATGTGGATGAAAAAAAAATATGCTGTCTACAATCCTGTAGCCGACTGTAACACCAAAATAAAAAAAAACATTAAAAGATTGTGTGTTGTCTACAATCTCATGAATGATCAGCTACTACATTTCGTTGTATGAAATGTCTTTTCTTCTTGTCTGTAGGTGATATAAAGATTCTTCTGAGCCGATAACTATCTGTATCTGGTGTATATACCCTAAACAGAGCTAAGCTAGTGGGCGTGCTGCAAGCATCCATGGTTCTTTCCTTTTCCGAGAATATTTGGAAAAAAAGTGTGTGCAGTGGCGGCGACGGCGACGGATATACACACACCACTCGTCCGCGCTCGCGCGGAAATGGCTCGTCGGAGGCCTCGCAATCGGTGCACACACACACAAGAACAGCGCGCGCGCGCGAGCGACCGCCTGGTCGGCCAGATTAGACCCGCAGTTTCTTTGACGTACTCGGTGAGACACGGAGAGGAGGTCGTTGTGATGTGCAGGGACGACGTCCGCGTCAGGAAGGCCATCGTCCATGGGTCAACGATGGAGAAGGGGTGTGTTTCTTTTTCTCCTAGTGATGCTGGCGATCGAGTGACATGAGTAAAGTTGGCGATAAGTTATTAATAAAAATAAAATAAAAAAGATTAAATAATAAAAATTGTTTGGCAAAGCGGGGGAGAAGACGATAGGGAAAGAGAAATGAGAAATTGAGCTGTAGCGGTTCAGATCCAGGGGAGGCTAAAAGAAACAAAAAAATTGTGCTACCTATTTAAGGTGAAGTGTCATTCAAGTATGAGCATTGTTTCTATCAAATTTTGTGTGTTGTATTTGAATGCCGTGCTATTTTTACGTTGTAGTTCACCCTAGTGCCCGTGTAACAGGGACCCATTTGGAACACAACATGAACTTCACGATAAACAGCTCGGTTTATACGGGAATCGGAAAAATTGGCACGCCCAGACGGGGTCTGGAAGTGAAAGCACGGTTCGGCGCTTTCACCTCTACCATTATATCCAACGGTAAAAGAATGTAAATTCGTTCCAAATATATATGAATGTAACGAAAAATACAAGACGTGGAGTTATTGAACTGAGAGTATATATATATACATATATATATATATACATATATATATATATATATATATATATATATATATATATATATATATATATATATATATATATATATATATATATATATATATATATATATATATATATATATATATATATATATATATATATATATATATAGGTGGTAGATGGGCTTAGTTACAATGTGATTTGGCGGTCGGGGCGGCTATTAGAATCATGGGCCGACCCGAAGATGGAAATTGGACCTCGACACATGGTGCCATGGCGGCTCTTCGTAGGGAGAAACGGCTTGGTGCTGGTTTTGATTTTTTTATTATTATTACTTGCTGGCTTTGATCCTTTGGAGAGTGACTATTTTACCCTTTAAAACATTGCTCTTCCTAGTACTTGACAAGGTAGCATAAGAAAATCCTAACAAATCTAGTTTGTTGGATTAAAAAAATTAGACGGTTGAGAAACATCAGGAGATCTCTTGCTTTATTAATCTGTGCAAGTATGCGCCAGATCATTTGGCAAGAAGACGGGAGCACAAGTTGCACAGCCCAACAACTGGAGACACTAATCACGAGGTCAAAGTCAACACATGAGGAGACACCAACGCTATTTAGTAGTATTCCTTCTCTTTTTTATGGATCAGAAAAAGCAAGGCAAAGAATAATGAATCTATCTGCACGACAAAAAAGCACAAAAAACAACAGACACTGTTCTGATAATGCGCTGCGTGGCAGAACATCAGTTGACCTCCTACAGGATACAGTCAGCGACGAAGCTAGAAAATCTACATGATGCGATGGCGCCAATCGAACAAAGATCATCATGTTCCAAACAAAAACTTTTAAACGGGCAACATAGCCTCCTCTTAGACCAATTTCTGTATATTTGCTCAAACACTCAGTCAGTGTCCACTCGAGTAGATAACCTGTATAGGATTAGTGATAATTTTTTTTTGTCAAAAACAACCTCATTCTGACATAACCAAATAGACCAACATAAGGCACTAGCTCCCATTAGGAGTTGTAACTTTAAACACTAATCGTCCACCAACAGACATATTTTTTTTTCTTTTCCAACTACTAAGCTTCTTTTCGACTCTATCTTCAACCATTTTCCAATCAAAATTCCTTAATTTTCTGTAGTGAATTGAAATACCTAAGTACCTGAAAGGAAAAACACCCACTTCACAACCAAATAGCTGAGTATATTGTTGTTCAACTTCTTTGGCATTACCAAAACAAAAGATCCCACTCTTGTGAAAAATTAATTTTTAAACCTGATAATTGTTCAAAGACACAAAGAATAAGTTTGATATTTTTTGCTTGTTCTAAATCATTATTCAAGAAGAGGATAGTGTCATCAGCATACTGTAATATTGACAACCCATCATCAATCAAGTGAGGAACGACTCCTGATAAAAGACCTTCTTCTTTAGTTTTCGAAATAAAGATGGCAAGTATGTCCGCAACAATATTAAAAAGAATTGGGGACATGTGATCACCTTGCCAAAGACCCTTTTGAGTTTGAAAAAAAGACCTAAGATCCTTATTGACTTTTATTCCAACACTTCCTCGCTTAACGAAACTTTCCACCCAAGCACACCACTTAGATGAAAAACCTTTCATCCTCAAGGTTTGAAGTAAAAATAGTCATTTTACTTTGTCGTAAGCTTTATCAAAATCAACTTTGAAAACTATTCCATCCAATTTTTGTTTATGTAGCTCATGGATGGTTTCATGTAGGATGACTACACCATCAAGAATAAATCTCCTCGGCATAAACGCCGATTGGGATGATCTAACAACCTTATTAGCTACACAAATAATTCTATTAGTAGTCACTTTAGTAAACACTTTAAAACTAACATTTAGAAGACAAATAGATTTGTACTGCTATATTTGCTTAGCATCCGTTTTTTTTTGGGAAGCAGTATAATGATCCCAAAATTCAAGCTAAAAAGAGGCAAATAACAACTATGAAAATCATGAAACATGGTCATCATGTCATCTTTAATGACTTCCTAAAACACTTGATAGAACTTAGTTGGGAATCCATCCTGTCCAAGGGCCTTATTATGTTCTATTTGAAAGGTCGCCTCTTTCACCTCCTTCTCAGTGAACGATTCTGTTAGAAAATTGTTTTTAGTATCCGAAACTTGAGGTATATCATTTCTAAAGACACCAATTATGGATAAATGATTGACTTCGGATGGACCAAACAACCCTTTATAATAATTGGTGATATACCTTTTGAATTGTACATCCCCCGAATTATCCCCTCCTCTTGTTCGAGCTAAAAAATTCTTTGTCTTCTATGTTTACCATTCACAATCAAGTGACAAAATCTTGTATTTTTGTCTCCCTTCAAAAGAAATTTCACTTTGGACCTTTGGTACCATCTAATTTCTTCTTCTCTTAAAAGATGTGTCAATTGCTCATTAGCATTTTTTTAAACTACACTCTTCATCAGACAAACTCACAAACATAGCCTTTTTATCTAACCCATCAATTATCAAGTTAAGTTCTTTATTTTCCTTTTTATAAGTCCCACTGCCTTTTTTAGCCTATCATCGAAGATATTGTCTAAGAGTTCTAACATTACATTGTTAAATTTGTAAAGCAAAATGACCTCCATTTTCATTTGTCCACACATCAGCCACCATTTCCCTGAATCCTTTCCTATATGGCTAGTCTAATTCAAATTTAAATAAAGGCCGATTCCCTCTATAGGAAGCCTCTCACGTATTTAAAAGCAAATGCGTATGATCGAACAAAAACCTTTCAAGAGCATTGACTGTGACAAGTGAAAATTTATGCTTCCAGTCTGTACTCATTAAAACTCTATTCAGCTTTTCAAAAGTTGGATTAGCTAACGAATTGGTCCAAGTATATTGTCTACCAGATAAATCAATTTCCCTTAAGTCCAAATTATTAATCACAGAATTTAACAAAAAAGGCCACATATACTCAATGTTATCATTATTTTTTTCGCCTGAGTGCATGATATTAAAATCACCTCCAACTAAAATGGGAAGCGATTCTTTTCTACAGGCATGAACAAGCTCATTAAGAAACTTATCTTTGAATTGAATTTGAGCTACACCGCAAACAGCCACAAGAACCCATTGGAAATCATCATCATGGTTTTTTAGATGGAATTTTACATAGAAATCACCAGCATCAATAGAACCAATATAGTATACCTGAGGATCCACTCCTAAAAGGATACCACCCGACCGTCCTTGTGGAGAGAAAAATGCCACAAAAACTCCCGTCCACCACAGAGATGATTAAGACTAGACACTGAAAAGTCTTTTTTACCAGTTTCAAGAATAGTTACAAAGTCTAAATGTTGTTCCTTAACTACTTCACAAATATAACGATGTTTAGCCAAGTCTCCCAGACCTCTGTTATTCCAAAAAAAGACATTTTATTTCAACATTAATTTGTTTGGCCTGGCATGGGAATTTTTTTCCTTTCTTCTTCCCAGAGCTGGATGATCTCTTTTTATTTGTTACCAATATGAAATCGTCCTCCAACAAAACATCATCTAAATCACTACAAAAATGATTAATGGATGAGATATCACAATCATCCTGATTCTCCTCCTCTAACACCTCAACATCTATAATTCCTTTATTTTTTAATCTTCCTAATTCAAGATTCTTAATACTTTTAATAGTACTAACAATCTTTGCACTATTATCTCCTACTGAAATTCCAATGCTATTAACATTTTCAATAACTTGCCTATCGGAAAAAGACAAAAAGAAAAATTTATTACCAGACTTACTTGGATCTACTTCGAGGTTTCGAATTTTCGCACATCGCGTAGCCTTCTTGACTAAGTCCTCATCACCAATCTGCTGTCTCTTGATGCGTTCACTCTGCCTGGGCTCCACCATATCAACCCCAATAGGACTTGAACTTCGTTTTGCCACCTTGCTGTTTACTGTATCAGTTTTGACAGGCAAAGAGTCAACCACATCTATCCCTCGGTTAGCCGTTGAATCATCCAACCGAGTGGGCTTCACGACAGTCTCCACTACAGTAAACTTATCCACCTCAGGAACAAGGTCATCAGCCCACTGCAGCCTTAGGCGAGATGACGACACCGCTCATCACCTCAGCTGCCTTAGGCGTGATGACGACACCGCTCAACACCTCGACAATTGAATCAAAGATCTGTTCTATGGGGCTGTATTTAGCAGCAACCAGCCCATCCTTTACCGCGGTATTCGATGCCAATATCCCCAAAGTATTCCCCTTATTAATTGAGGTAGATTGACCCTCACGGCTCTTAGGAGCACTTGATTTAACATCCGAATTATTCTTGAATCTCTTAGAATCTCTATCCTCCATCTCAGCATCTTTGACTCTGCCCGAATTGTCCTCCCCTTCATGATCCTCTCGCTGATAAATGTTTTCATCCACAACAGCTACCTCTGCAACTTCAACTTTGAAGAACATATCGTAGACATATTCACCAACCACAATCTCAACACTTGAAGGTATGGCTTCTATGTCCAGAACTCCTACCAGCATACGAACAAAATCATTCTTGCGGACCTTTTCCGTGTCCACTCTCATTGCGGTGCCGATGATCGACCCTATAGCACAAAGGCTCAGGAAGTCATGAACTTCAAAAGACACTCCTAGAACATGAACCCAAACCTTCTGAAGTTGGTACTTAGGTGTTGGCTTCAAATTCCATTCCTCAAATTGCATCACCACTTTATGCTCCTTCACGTGCACGTCACCAATAACCGCCATACGAGGCATATCAAGCCTGGTTGGAAAATGCACTAAAAATGCATTGTCACCCTGCATCTCCACCTGTGGCTGCCAATTCATTGGAATTAGTCTTCTCAGCTCTGCAATCAAAAAGTCTTTTGACAGTTGATCATCAATGATCCTAATAAGCCCCATCTTATTATTCTCTTTTTTCAACTTCTTCGACCCAGATGTTGAGATGTGGTAAAACCCCAACCCATCAGCACCGAACCCATACAAGTTAGCGATAGGTCTCGGCATCAGTGACAATAGGCACTTATTTGCCAAATGATTATCGCCCTCACAAATGTTACACATTAAGATTGCTTTGCAATTAGCTATTCCATGCCCCTTCCCTTTACACCGAAAGCAAATAACATTGGAAACAGTACCGGCGGAATCGGTATTGCCATGACGAATGCCCCCTCTGAACCTGCCACGACCCCAGCCTCTGTTGCCGCCTCCGACCCTCCCTCGGCCATTGCTAGGCACCCGAGCCTGATGCTGATTAGGGTTATTGCCGCCAACACCAATAACTGGGAAGCTTCCTTGCTTTCGAAGCGTCGCTTTGCCCTGCGGCGCCCACCAAGGCACCACCACCTCTGGTTACCGCCCACCCGACCACTGTTCACATGAAATTGGCGGCCATCACCGCCTCTAGATCTTCCCACCACCGAAGGCAGTAGCTCCTCCAGGCCCAGCAATCTGGCCTGCAGTGTCACCGTTGACGGAGAAACCACCAGTGCCTCCGTTGCCTGGTAGATGCCCCCCACCGAAGCCGACCGCACCACCATGCCCAGCAGCCGGGCTGCCACACCTCCAGTGATGGAAAACTGCCCACCGCTAAAGCCAATCGAGGGCACACTCGTGCCTAGATCATTTAACTGACCGCCAACGCAACCCCGCCCAAATGCCATGGCACTATGATGGCAGAGAACCTCCACGAATGTACGTCGATCACCGTCTACTGTCCCCAACCAGCCGTCGACTCCTTTTTAGGGTTCTGTCAAGCCGCTCTCGATTCGTCCAGCGGTAAGCGTAGCAGGCGGAACCTCTCTTTTGGTTTTGTTCCACTTTGCTAAGAGGCCAACAACACTCGGTTAGGGCCATCCCAATGATATCAGTGTTAGCCAGATTATGGACGGGTAGCATAGCCGGTAGAGCTGACGAGACATTCAAAATTTGAATGGATTCCAAATCCAGTGAAATTGTCGCGCTTTTGACGTTGCACACTGACCCGATCTTCTGAATTTGGCGAGCTCAATCCATGGCAGTGCCTATCGTCATCAGAGGTGACAAGCGAGGAGGTGGTACCGGCCCTTGCCATGGCCGACTAACACCACAACACTGCTTGTTCCGTCCCAACGATAGTCCCACCGCACAGAGCTTCGCTGGAGAGTATCCTGTCGCAATTGCATCGCATAGACCTACAATGATCTACGTAAGGAAGATGAGATAGTAGATTGAACTTCATTACCATTAGAAGATTTCGAAACGTCTTCGGAACACTCGGTCGGCCGATTCTCCGTTTTCAATTCAACTGCCTCTTCCGCCAAGGTGATATCCTCATCATCGGATGAACCACTTTCTTGCAACTGCCAAAACCTAGATCCAATCACAGCACAACAACTCGATGAACCTATGAAAACGACACTAGGACCTCACCGTCGGCGGCAACACCTCTGACGCTGGCTTCAACCCCCTCCAACTCCGGCCTCATCTCCCTACAATACATTACCTGCTATTCATTCACCTAATGATCTTGCTTCAGAGTTTAGATGGCTAATGCAGCAATACTCTCTTTCTAGTGTTTAGATGGCTGTGTAGTAGAGTCCAATTGAGGATTAGAGGCAGAAGCTGACTCGGCCAATTGCTATGCATCTTGTGGATTAGAAGTAGAAATTGGTTCGATCAATTACAATATATCTTCATAATTAGACGCATAAATTGGCTCAACTGTTTGTGGTGCACCAACAATTTGTGCTTTTTTCTTAAAAAAACAATAAATTATTTTCCTCTTAGCCCTGATTATCCTAGAAAAAATAAACAAAATCATAGAACGAAAAAGTTTCTTAGAAAAATGGCGATGTGCATATGTAATAATTAGGACAATTATAACTTAGCAAACAAAAAATTAGTAGCCTTCTCCTTGTTCGAACAAAAACGCAACTATCTAGCCAAGTACCAAAAGTTTAGTAGCCACTAGCTAGCCAATTTTTTTTGACATACAACTTTTAGCCCCTGCCGGCCAGATCACCACGTACGCTGCTCGGCGAGTCGGCGACGGTGTTCGTCGCGGCGCTTTTTAAACAGTGCCGGTCACATGCTGTGGATGGTAGCTTTGGTTATCTAGCTTTGGCGCTGCATCTGCACGCATGATTGCGCCTAACATATTGCGCCGAAGGTTCTCCCATTTTGTTTTGTCTCCGGCGTAAAGCTGCCTGTGCGCTCGTTACTCCACTCTTCTGTTCTGTTCTGTTCTGTTCTGCTCCTGTTCTCCAGTAACAGGAGACCTGCATCACTGCATGGCTCTGTCGATAAGATCTGCCTGCATCACTGCATGGCTCTGTCGATAAGATCTGGCATGGGCAGGAGAATGAATAGCTGCTTCCTTTTCCTTTATTTTTGAGAGGAGAACGGTAGCTGCTTTGTTCTAAAAAAAAGTAGTTGCTTTTCACTGATAGGATAAGAGGCAACATGGTCATCGTTTCTCTCAGTGTGGGCTGACTTCCATGGGCTGACCTTAGGCTGTGCCTTCGGCTAATAACATTGGCCTGTTGGGTCCGATGTTATCGTATAATGGGCCGGAAGCCCGGCGCAGTCTATCTAAGCCTGTCGGCTAGGTGGAGGCTTTATGGGCTTCGGAAGTACGGCCCCTTTGTTGTTCTATTGTGGGCTCCAAAAGTACGGCCTTTTTCTTAGCTAAGCAGTTACACTGCAGTTTGCGGTGGCAGAGTTGCGTGGGGCCGATGGCGCGGTAAGGCCTCTTTAGGTCAGATGGAGGCGCGGCGGTGTTGAGCCCGTGGTATTAGGCCTCTATCGGTTTCCCAGGCGCTGAGGCCCTTTGCTGCTTGCGCGCGGGCCTCGGCAATTTTTCACGCGGTGTTGCCCATTGCGTCATGTTGATCTGGGCTGCGGGCTTCTCAAACGCCGCTGTTTGCTGTCCCGCCGCTGAGCGTGTGGGCGGGCCCGGTTAGACTCGGAGTAGTGGCGTTTTGCAGGAGGCCCTCCATGCCCAGGAACCCCAGGACGGCAGGATCCCACCGGAGTACGGGTGTAAGTGGGGCGGACTGTGGCCCCGCACTGTCCGCTGAGCACTTTTGCCGGCAATACGGCGAGTCAGCTCTGCCACTCTCTGCGGTTGAGCCCGCATTGGTTCTGAAGCACTAACCAACTAGTAGCACTAGTGTGCCAATAACTAACTACTGCTTTGAAAAACCACAAAAAATATTTTAAAAATGGAAAGCACCAAGAAACGATATTAATACTCAGAAAAGTACGTGTTCAAGCAATTAAATTGCTTACAGCAACGAAATATTGTCAAATCATTTATCATTACATCATTGAACAAGACTAAGTATTAGCATAAGTTTCCTTCAACAAGAGTACCCGATAAAAAAAGTGATTTAGATAAAAGTACTAGAAGTGATGCTTCAGATCAAAGCTTCGTTACATCAACTTAAATGGAATGTCGGCAGAGCAAAAGGAACAAGAAGATTAAAGCAGCAAATATTGGAAGCTAAAGATAATTAGTGATGAGTTCTGCAGTTTATACATATCCTGCATTGACAAAAAAAATCAGTAAAAAATGGAGGCAGAAATAGTTTGCATCTATCATTGGAACTCATTGCCTTTGGTGAGTTGATGTATAATGCGCTTGGTTTGTCTTTTCGCCTGTGCGTTTCAGGTTTAGGGCGGGGAGGGAGCCGCTGATGCCGCCGGTCGCGCCGTCGTCCGCGCCGCAGGTATTTGGCGTGTGGACCAGGGGTTGGTGAGGGCTAAGAAACGCTGTGCCAGTGTGCTGTTCGTCGGTACGATTCCTTGACAAGTCGCGGTGGTGATGCACAATGTGGGTATGATGTGCGGTGTGCTGGTTTAGTTTCTACTCTAGGATAGAGCTGGGACTTAGCTGTGCTTTTCTGAGCCGGTCTGAGGTTTGTTCGGCATGATACGTGTCACGGGGTTAATTGCTGGGCCGACGACCAAGTTTACATCATGGGCCGTGGTGAACGTTGGGCTGTCCTGATCATCCAGTACAAGAGCCGAGCAGAAGCAACACAGGAGGAGATCGAAGAACATGAACCAGCTACAGGCTCCTCCTTCCTCCAGCTGCTTCTCTTCCCCAAATCCCTCTCTCTAAACTCCAAGTCCCCTATTTGCTACTCCCAGTCTAGCTTTTAATTTCCCCTAAGTTGTATCGAACTACTTGTATCCTGTGTTTGTACTGGATCACTGGTTCTTGTCCCGAGTGTTCATCCGTCTTCATCCATCGGGTATGTAACAAATGGTATCAGAGCCATCGATTCGTGGGAGTTCTAGTGTTGAGATGGTGTGGGAAGGGATTGGTGGCGGTAGCAGAAGCGGCGAGATTTGGCGATGGCGGTGTTGGTGGAGGAGCCACCGCCACTGTTCGGCGAGGCGAGCTACGAGGCAAACATGGGCGGCGTTCTACGCATCACCGTGAGCTATGTGCTCTATTCGGTGATGAAGGAGGTGCTACACCAGATCCTTGAGGTGTATGGCGTGGAGAAGATGTCCGTGTTTGAGAGAGGCAACAATGTGGAGGCCATGGTACAACTCCGATCATGGCAAAAAGCGAAGCGAGCCTGAGATGCCTTCCATGGTCGGTGCATCTACGAAGGCTGTTGCTTCCTCGACATCCTGCTGGTGCAGTTGACACCAGACTCTGCTTCCACTACGACGGCTTAATGCGGTGTGGAGGCCTCTATGCTTGCCACCGAGGTCATCGTGGCGGATCCACGTTCCTCACCACCTGGCACACACCCTGCTGGTGCTGATGAGCCCATGTCCGAGCCAGTCTCGTCATCTTCATCGGGCTGGGACTGGGAAGCCATGTCCGACGAGCAGAAGGACAGATGCTTGAGGATGATGACCGAGTTGAATGAGACGCTGCGCAACAGGCTTAGGCAGTCTACGCCTTCCCCAACCTTGTGCTATGCCTAGGCGACGTCCACTGTCGCCATTTGGGACCACGTTGTGGCCTCTGTTGCTACCCCATCTGTAGATGCTACTCCTACTGCTAAGACGCCCGCCAGGTGTTCAACAATATGTCACTATGATGACATCATCCGCACTGGCACCACCGTCAACGCCCCTCCAGTCATGGTCGTGCAGTTGGACACCATTCCAGACGGCGCTCGCTCGAGTGACCCTACCTCCACACCTAGCGGTGTCGCGGCCAACTACGCCGACTATGGCAAAGAGCTCAATCACGGGTGTCTCCTCTGTCTCCATGGCACGCCCAACAGGGGCGGAACTAGAACGAAAATAATTGGGGTTCACTATTTTACCATACATATAACAACATATATAATTTTGAAGTAACAATATACTAAATAATAATTTATGCTGCAAACATTGGCAAAATGTATCATCCAACCGGAGATTGGGCTGAACCAGGGTGCACAACTTTTAGACTAGGGGGTGCACACGTAGTATATATAGGCTAATCTCTACTAAATTTTTTTTTGAAACTGCTAAATTTTTTTTTTGACCCGGTGTCCTGTGACACCGGGTCCACCAACTCAGTTCCGCCACTGACGCCCAAGCTGTTCGATGGAATGCTTATTAGGAGTATAGTGATATTGTGGCCACCTTCGGTAAAATGTGTTGGAGGGAGTCTGTAGCCTTTCTTTTCCCAAGCCCAAAGCATAAGTTGTGGAGCTGAAACACGACCAATGTTGTGGCCATCTTTTGGGTATGGTCGAGAGGGTGAGCAGCTCAAGCAACCGTGGCCACCAGCAATTCAATTCCTCTCAGGAGTGTCTGTTGAGGTGGTGTTCTTGATGGTGAAAGGGTATGCATGTCAGGATACCAAAATGCTCAATGAGAAGATTGAGTCACTAGGAGCAAAATTCAAGGAGCAGATTTATTCAGGTAACAAATTGCAGGAGATGCCAAGATGGATTGAGGCACATGCGTCGAATCTTTGCTCACTGGATATCATGAGCACGGTTGAGCTGCTGAATAGGTGCTTAGTTGATGGCCCTTATTGGCTGGTCATCAAGGACATTCTACAAGTCCACGGGTACTCGACTGGTTCCAGTTACATATACTATTCCAAGAGCCCTTACATCTTTGAGAGCAATGTGAGTACTGAAGAAATCTACATGGAAGAGAATACTGTAGATTTTGATAATTTTGATAATGCATCAACAGAAAGCAGAACTGCCAATCAAGAAGATGTTTCTGTTTCAGCTTTAGGTACTGGCTTTCTAGAAATCAGTGGCTTCTTTGATTCAAAAGTAGTTAAGACACGAACTACCAAGATAGACACGAACTACCAAGATAGAAGATAATGTGCCGGATAGGAATATGGAGAGGTCCATACCGAGCCTCACTCGTTGCCGCATGCATAAGCTGGCAGAAGTTATCCCTGAAAATTGGTGAGGTTCAAGAAGGTGCATGTAATATCTCGTTTAACCTTTGAGAATTAATTGAGTGAGAAAGAAAATTAAATAGAATTAAAATGAAATTAAATGAAGTTAAAAGTGTAACTTCTGAATTTTCTAAGAGAGTGGGTTTTTGAGCCACGATTTCATTGGCCCAAAGGGACCAGTCCTATAAGGCAAAAAGACAAAAGACTCCAAACACTAGCCTTTTCTTGTGCCTCCTCAATCCCTGCCGCCTCTAGCTCTGCTAGCCGCCGCTGCCCCCTCCTTTTGTCGCCATTGCTTCTAGTGCTGGTGCGCCGCCACCAGTGTAGCGCCTCGCCACCTGCTGCGCGCAGCTAGCTACCCGTGTGCTGGCGCTTGCTGCCACACGCGTCAAGGTGCGGCCGCTCGCCTGCCCGCATCGCTGCGTGCTGGCCGTTCGCGTGTGCGTGCTGCTGCCTGCGCTAGTTGCATGGCTGCCGCTGCTAGCAAGTGCCGCACGTAAATATCCTTGGCTGCCGCTGCTAGCTAGCGTTGCATGTGCATGTGCCGCTGGATGCACATGTGCTGCATGTTTCCTGAGAGAGAGAGAGAGAGAGAGATTAGAGGGAGGCTAATGATGTTTCTGCTAATCAAGGGAGGCCGACTTTTGTTTTGGTGCTGCTGCTGGTTGGTGCAACTAAGGACAAACAAGAAGAGAAGGAAGAAAAGAGAGGAAGGGAGGAAAATTAGGAGGAAGAAGTTGGGATCTAGGTTTTCATCGTGAGTAACGATCTGTTGTTTCCTCTCCGTTTTATTAATTTAGTTAGAGATTAAAATCGAGATTAGAAAGGGTTTTATAATTTTCTAGTCAATGGGCTGTTTAATAGATCTGTTTAGTCTGTTGTTCTGTTGCACGATTATTTCGGGTAGTATGGAGGCTTAATCTGAGAATTTCACCTACTAGAGAGATGTAGAAAATTTCGATAGAATTTTCATTCATGTCAATCCGATGCATAGATTGTGAGATATGAATTTTATAGTTCCGATGTCCGGTAGAGTTTGTCCTGTGTTGACAGTCTGTAGTAATTAGTAGATTAAAAATAGTAGGTGAGTTAATCTGGAAATTTGGTCAACATGAATGCTGTAGTTAAGTTCTTAAGTTTTCCAGAAAGTCTTAGTTGGTTGAATTTGGAATTCGGGTGATTAAGTTAGAGACGTTTTACTACTGGGACAGCGAGTAGTGCGTCCGGTAAATTTGGGTTATTTTGGTCGGATTGACGTAAACATGCAAGGTCGAATAGTGTGATAGGTTAGTGCTATGATGATATAATTTTAATAATATTTTTGAGTATGTGTTATTACTTGCTTGTTCAGAGACTGTGACCTCATGTGTCGTGCCACAATTTCGTCGTACAGCTTCGAAAGGCTAAGAGGCAAGTAGCCGGCTCGCCGCCCGCGAGCGCGCCCCCGCCAGTGACGCCTTGGACGCCCGCGCCTCTGCATCGCCGCCCCGCACGCGCCCGCCTCTGCGTCGCCGGCTCGCCGCCCACGCGTGCGCCCATCCCCGCCTGCGCCCGCGACGGTGGGGGAGAAGGGGCCAGGGGGGCCGAGGGACGAGGGTGATGGGGAGATGGGGGTGTCGGCCTGCCGGCCATCTCACGCCCGCAGGACACCGTGCGCACCGTGACTCCGTGAGCTCGCCGGAATCCGGAATCCCTCCCCTTCGTTCCAAATCCAAGAATCCGGCGGCGGCCCGGTCTCGCCGGAAGCAGGGCGCCTTCGGGGCCATCCATGGACCGCGCTGGGCACCGCGGGGTCAGGATGGGCTGGGGGAGACCGGAGATGGCGGAGAACAGAGATGGGGGAAATGGAGGAGGTGGGTGAGCGGGTCAGCGGGAGATGGGGGGATGGGATGTAGTCATGCGGCTCTCGGTCTATCTCTCCCGTTAATTTTGCTTGAGTAGTAAATTCTGAGCAGTAGGCCAGTAGCGTAGGGTCATGGGTTTAACCAGTCTAGCTTGATTCCATTATCCTTTTTTGTTTTTTTGGTGATCCCATATATCTTTAAGTTCATGTATGCAAAAACACGTACGCATGTTAATTACACAATATTGTTTAACCACACAAATATGTCTGTTGGGTTCGCACATGTCAACAATGCTGTTGTATATATTCGTACTCTTTACCCTAAGGTTTTTAGCTCCAAACAGTTCTTGCTGTAGCTGTATATATATGCATGCATGCTTTGTGTGACTCATGGTCTCCTGGGCATGCTTTGTGTGACTCATGGTCTTATGGGGTGGCTGACTGGCTGTGCAGTGTGAGTGTGTGGCAGACGAGTAGACGCATCACGATTCACGCATCTGCACTTCTGCAGTTCGGTTCCTCTCAACTTTTGACACAGTGACACAAAGTAATAGAATGACTCCCAGGAATTTTTGTTGTCGGCGCACCTTTCTGCACAAAGATGAGAGGCGGCAAAGGGCAAACCACAGGAGACGATGATACAAGAGTGACAACGAGTGAGACTACGAGAGATGCAACGGGTAAGATAATGGCTTCGACGCTCTGTGTCTATAAATTGTCATTCGCTCAGCTTCGCTTTCGTTACACGAAGCTCAACTTCTTTATTGCTCTAGTGCTAACTCGTTTTCCATTCTCCATGCGTATAAATGGTCTTTTGCTTATTTATTCACCACCGAGCGAAGCACATTTTTCATTCTTTGATTCTCTCTTTGCTCTAGTGTTTTGTACAATAGAAAGCATGCTACCAAGAAGTTGAAACATGATGCCGGCAGAGGGAGTGGCGAAGCTCGGTAGCGCTATGCTATCGAGGAGTCGTAGCACGAAAGCAGCAGCGGAGAGAGGGAGATGCTCAGTCTCACACCGCTCCTCTAGTCCTCCTCCCCCCCGCCTCTCCCATCGATGCTTGTCAGCTCTCCCCAGGCATGGGGGACTACGACATGGATGACCATCATAAGAACGGTACAGAGGATATGAGGAGTACCAACGCGGGCCGGATCCGATGGAGATGCCAGACTTCGGTACCTCGTCTACGGATGGCAATATTGATGGGTCCACTCCAAAGCAAGCCGGCCAAGACTAAGGACAGTCTTTGGAAGCACATGACCTGGAGCGAGGAAATTCGAGATAGACAAACGGTAGAGATCACAACTTGTAATTATAGCAAAGCTCAATTAACTGTTCGTACAGGTGGAGGGACGAGACACTTGAACTGGCCCTACAAAGCATGCTTGAAAAAGATGAGGACGCACACGCGAGGTGGAGGAGTCCAGACGCAGATCAACTTCAAGGCCGATGGCTCTGTAAGTACTTGGGCATACAACCCTCATTATGTCTGTGAGGAAATTGCTAGATACATTATTTCTGAGGATCAACCGATTAGGATGGGTGAAAGTCGCTTGTTCAAAAGAATGATCCAACACGGTTTTTGTCTACAGTACCAACATGTTTGTAGGAGAACGACATCGTCTGATATTTTAGGGATGTATAGTAGAGAGCTAGCAGCATTAAAAGAAATTTTCCTAAAAGTTCAGTACTTTTTTGCTTTAACTTTGGATATTTGGACATCATCGCACCAGAGAATTGCCTACATAGTTTTGTAGCTCATTATTTAGATGACGAGTATAAGCTAAACAAGAGAGTCATTGGGTTTAAGTTAATTACTGAATCACACACAGGAGATGCCATTGCTGAGCTCATACTAGGGGTAATTGATGATTTCCAAATAGAAAATAAGATTTTTTTTCTATAACTCTTGATAACACATCGGCGAATACGACGGCTATGTGTTCGTGATATGCCCTAGAGGTAATCATAGAGATGATCATATCATGTCTATGTTTATGAGTTATTAAATAAGTGTTATTCTGTTCCTTGAATGAATCATCAGTTATAAAGATGAACAAGTATGTGACTTGTTGGTGAAGTGTAACACCCTGATTTTCGGAGCCTTTTTGAATTTTCAAAATAAAAAGAACCATTTTGTTTTGATGAGAATTTAAAGCTTAACTTGAGAATTTCAGAATGAATTTCACTTGACTAAATCAAACTTCAACTAAAACTCGCATCTGTTTAATTGGGTTTGTGGAGTTTCGGTGATCTCCTCTTTTCTGCACAGGCTCTGTTCTTCTCTGGTCCGGACCTCCTTAGGTCTAAACCTCTCAAGTGGTTGGATTTTCTCTGGTCTAGACCTCCCTTCTCAGGTCTAAACCTCACTTCTGTTCATTTGAACTCACTCCCTGTGTCCTCTAGGACCTCCTCTTTGTCAATTTGGACCTCTCCGTGTCCCTCAGGACCTCCCTGTGTCCTCTAGGACCTCCTCTTTGTCTATTTGGACCTCTCCGTGTCCCCCAGGACCTCCTTGTGTCCTCTAGGACCTCCTCCTTGTCTATTTGGACCTCCTCGTGTCCCCCAGGACCTCCCTATGTCCTCTAGAACCTCCTCCTTGTTTATTTGGACCTCCCTCGCAGCCTTCCGCTTGATCCAGACCCCTATCGCTAGTGTACCGTTCAATATGGTTGGACGGTTTGATCTTGGTGAGACGTTTGGATGGTCCGAACGTCCCACCCTCTTTGAGCTCTCCGATCCATATTGGACGGCCCCGATCTGTTGGAGCGTTCGCTCGGTCCGAACGGCCCAATTGCCTTGACCCGTCCAATTGAAATCTAGCGGTCCTGCTCCACCGCGCCTTATCTCACGGTCGCGCAGGACCTCCCCTCGCGCCAGACCTCCCCTTTGTTAGATCTGATATTTAAGACCTCCTCTTTGGAGATCTTAACCGTCCAGACCTCCCCTCTGTTAGATCTGACCGTTAAGACCTCCCATTTGGAGATCTTAACCGTCCAGACCTCCCCTCTGTTAGATATGACCGTTAAGACCTCCCCTTTGGAGATCTTAATCGTCTAGACCTCCCCTCTGTTAGATCTGACCGTTAAGACCTCCCCTTTGGAGATCTTAACCGTCCAGACCTCCCCTTTGTTAGATCCGACCGTTAAGACCTCCCTTTGGAGATCTTAACAGTCCAGACCTCCCCCTTGGGAGATCTAACCGTCAGGACCTCCTCGTTGTGGTGTCTTTTGGGACCTCCTCTCCGCAGGACCTTCCCGCTGGAGCCTTGACTGGTCCCATTTGTCAGTCACACCTATTTTCTTTATCCTTTGACCATGTCCTTTGCACATGGGAGTCTCTCCACATTTAATGCATGTTGTATCGCATTAAATGCTTCCACCTTTTTGCAGCACCTGTGCTGTTCTTTTGTCACATATTTTGCCTACTCCCATTGTCCTTTTCACTAACCCCTGAACACGCCTACCCTTGGAAACCTCGACGGCTATGGCTATATAAGCTTGGGCAGCCCTTCCTCTTCACCCTTTGCTCATTTTCACTCCCAGGCTAAACCGACCAGCTCTTGGATCTCCTCCAAAGCTCTTTGGACCTCCTCTCCTTAGCTTCGAATCTCCTCCAGCAAGCTCCTTAGACCTCCCCCCTGATCACCTAGCCTCTCTATTGGTTTTATTTCAGTGTTTTATTGGAGTTTCTTTGGATCTTACTTGAGCTCTATTTGAGTTGTTTTGTTTCCCACCGTGTATATTGCGAAGGCAGTGAAGAACAAGAGTTCCTTGAGGCAGAAGAGGACACCCAGGCCTTTGAGCAAGGCAAGTTACACCCTTGACCATGTTGCACCCACTACTTCAAAGTACTATGTTTTGTTTCAAAGGTTTATGCATGCTTACTTTACTAAGTTATTTCAATACCTGTTTTAAGATTGTAGCTATGCCTAATTTCCATTGTATGGCCACTGTCGACATTGAACCCACTCCATTGTCACCCTAGATGAAAATCTAGTTTTCGCAATAGTGAAAGCTTGTGGCATTCGAAAAATGTATGCATAGTCTTGCTAGACCAAAATCTTGATTTGGGAAGTGTTTCTACCAAAAGACCAAAGGATCTTGTGTTTTAAAGCCATGACATTGGGTTGTCATGGAGGTTTTGGCAAATGGTTTTGGAAAAGAAAAATAGAAATGGAAAATGGATTTGGTCTTGGGCGAATTGGTTGGCTTGGCTGGTACAATATTTATGCACGGACTCCATCCTAGGTAGGGATGAGGTCCAGGGGTATGTGGTGGTCGCCCAAGCCAGTTAAGGACCGGTCTACAAGCCGCATCTTGCTATGCCTATAATGGGTTATGCCTCACCATACAACCACATGTCCTCAGTATGGGGATTTGGACCTAGCCAATTAATTTGCAAAGCTCCATCTTGGTTGATCCTGTTGGTGTGTGGGTAGTCATGTTACGACCTTCGTAGTCCCACCTGGCGCAAGAGGGGGCCTGAACCCTGTGGATGGGTAGTCCAAAGGGGGTGAAACCTTAGCGAGGATGGGCTGCGGTGGAGCGATGCATTGTAAAGGCTTTGTCACGTGCTCTAGACCTCTCACCAAAGGGAGTGTAAGGTGGCAGCGACGGTTGCCAAACAAATTAGAGAATTCGTGACATGTGGGTAAAGTGTACAACCTCTGCAGAGTGTAAATCTATTCGAATAGCCGTGTTCACGGTCATGGACATGCTAGCAAAGCCACTAAAAGTTAGACTTCATCTTTGGGTTTAAAATGATTTGTGAAATAGTTTTGGATTTCTATCCAAATGGTTCATGGGCGGGTAGCCTTGTGACAGGAGGGTATCCTTCACACTTTGTGATGAATGTTATCCAATTGTAAAAATTGAACTTTGAAAATGAATTTTAAATTATTGTATATGCCTTGTAACTTATTACTTATAATTGGAAACAAACTTGGCTTTATGCAAACTAACCATATTATGCCATCCTTGAGATATCCACTTTTGCATGTCATTCTGTTTATTGACGGGTGTAACTTGCGAGCACGGTTGTTGTGCTCATTCTTTCTTGATTGATGAATTGAGCAGGAGAAGACTTCTTTGATGATGATGAGGACTAGATCAACTAGGCCGCGCCCTCTAGCCAATTACCTGTGGTGTATTGGATGGACATGGTTTTGCTTCCAATGTGTATTTTTTTTTGCTTTGTTGTCTTGGCTTGTAAGCAACCTTGTAATCAACTCTTTTGCTGTTAATATAGTTTCTCGTGTATGTATGTTACCACTCGTGTTTGCTGTGTGAACCAGCCATTGATCCTTGGGACTGGTTCAGATCACAGGAGGGTTAGGACTTCTCCAAGTCCCATGACCTCCTCAGGTTGGTCACTGGACCTCCCCTAGGTCTGGTCGTGGCTCTTGGGGAGGTCCTGAGCCTCAAGACCTCCTCGGGTCAGTTCCCTGGACCTCTAGGAGGTCCGGTTGGACCTCTTGGGAAGCCTGGGAGGACTGTCCGAGAGGTCCTTGGGACCTCCTGGGAGGTCCTGGTGGACTCCTAGGGAGGTCTTGGAGGACCTCTCAGGTAAGGCCCCTGGCCGGGTCGCCACAAGTGGTATCAGAGCATCTTGACTGCAGAACGCAGCCTAATAGAATGGTCGTTAAGAAAAAGCTCAAAATGTGTTTTACTAAACAAGAGAAATAAATTATTCTCTGCTTACTTAAGTCATCCATCTATTCTTATCACCTTCTCTGTGTCCCTCCTTACTTTATATTCCCCTTATCTTTTGCTTGCTTCAATGTTTTATAAAGTTGAATGGACCCTCTTTCCTGAAAATATCAGTAGGACCGATTTAGATCCTTGTTATAGCATTAAGGACCTCCCTGCCCATGGTTTAGAGTGGTAGTCCTTTGCAAAGACCACCCATGAGGTTTCTTTGCAGAAGACCATCCCTTATAACCATGACCTCCTTGCTTACAGCCTTGAGGGCAGCAAGCCTCGAATAGAGTGTGTTTGAATTTCTAGTTGTCGGATTTTTGGTTTTGTTGGTGTGAGTGTTTCGACCTCCCCCTTTAGCTCCCCTCCCCTTTCCTAACTTCTGGAGTCTTTGCAGATGGTGACCACCCGTGCTAGTGGCAGCACAAGCGGCCAAGGCCGAGTAGATGGAAATGATCCAGAGACTCCCTTGCCGCAGCCACCACCTCCTCCAGCTGAAGGTCCCAATTGGAATCAAATGATGGCAAATCAAGCTCAATTGATCAATTTGCTGGCTCAGTCCATCAACAACACTCAAAACCTACAAGTAGCAGCAGCAGCCCAACCTCCTATATATGTTCCACCCCCTCCAAGGGCAAATATTTCTGAGTTTATGAGGATGAGGCCACCTACATTCTCCAGCACCACTAAGCCTATGGAAGCTGACGATTGGCTCAGAATAGTGAGTAGGAAACTTGATATGATCCAATGCTCAGACTGAGAGAGAGTTCTGTTTGCCTCTCACCAACTTCATGGACCAGCCTCGGAGTGGTGGGACAACTTTACTCAGTCCCACACCGATGATCAAGCTATTACTTGGGATGAATTTGTTCAAGCTTTTTGCCAGGCACATATTCCCCATGGTATGATGTTACTAAAGAAGAAGGAATTTCGATCTTTGCGCCAAGGGAATCGCACTGTCAGTGAGTATCTTCACAAATTCAACTAGTCGGCAAGATATGCACATGAAGATGTAGCCACTGATGAGTCCAAGCAAGAGTGTTTCTTGGAAGGGCTCAATGATGATCTTTCAGTTCAGCTTCTTGCTCATAACTTTCCAGATTTTCAGCAGCTTGTCAGTATGGCAATATGACAAGAAGGCAAGCACCTTGAGATGGAAAATCGCAAGAAAAGGAAGGCAGCCCAGCAGTTTAGTTCAGAAGGTTCTTCCAGGCCTAGGACCTCCCAATTTCAGCAAAGGAGACCTGTGACCTCCTTCCCTTCCAAGCCTCCAATGTAAGCAAAGCGTTCGAGTGCCTCTAGCCCCCCGTATGACCTTTCCAGGAGGTCAATTTCAAAAGAAACCGATCACAAATTCTGCCGCAGGAGTAACCTGTTTTCATTGCAATGAAGTTGGGCATTATGCCAATAAGTGCCCAAGGAAGCAACAAGCAACAAGCAACAGCCACTCCTCTTACCTGATTCAGTCAAGGAAATTCAGCACATGGCAGCAACTCCAACATGAAGTCTTCGGCTCAATTTGTCAAGGGACATGTGAACCATGTCACAGTTGAGGAAGCTCAAAATGCTTCGGACGTGGTCCTTGGTACGTTTCTTGTTAATTCCGTACCAGCCTCAGTTCTTTTTTATTCCGGAGCTTCTCATTTGTTTATCTCTTCTAAGTTTGTGGGTAGTAATGGGTTATCTATATCCTCCCTAGTAAACCCTATGCTGATCCACTCTCTGGGCTCTAAAATGAGGACTAATTCCTTGTGCCCAAACCTTTCCTTGGAAATCTTGGGAGTTCCTTTCTCTGCAGACCTTATAGTCTTGCACTCTCAAGGTTTAGATATAATTCTTGGAATGGATTGGTTAGCCAAGAACCAAGGTAAAATAGATTGAGCTAAAAAGTCTATTGTGCTGACCAATGAGCAAGGGATACAAGTTGAATTCAGCCCTGAGACCTCTCCTAGAGCAGGTCCTAGCTTGGCCTGTTTAAGGGAAGTTAAGCTTCAAGACCTCCCTGTGGTGAGGGAATACCCCAATGTGTTCCCAGGTGAGTTATCTGGAATGCCTCCGGACAGAGATTTAGAATTTGTCATTAACTTGATTCCAGGGACAGCACCTATTTCCAAGAGACCCTATAAATTGCCAGTAAATGATCTTGTTGAGTTAAAGCAACAAATTAAAGAAATACAAAGCAAAGGATTTGTTAGGCTGAGTTCCTCTCCTTGGGGAGCTCCTGTTATCTTTGTGGCAAAGAAGGATAGTACACAATGCATGTGTGTGGATTATAGAGCTTTCAATGATGTTACCATCAAGAATAAGTATCCTTTGCCCAGGATCGATGACTTGTTCGAACAACTAAAAGGAGCAGCAGTTTTCTCCAAGATTGACATAAGGTCAGGTTATCACCAATTGAAGATCCGACAAGTGGACATCCCAAAGACAGCCTTCTCAACTCGGTATGGACTTTATGAGTTCACAGTCATGTCTTTTGGATTGACCAATGCTCCTGCATACTTTATGAATTTGATGAATAAAGTATTTATAGAGTATTTGGATAAGTTTGTCATTGTCTTCATAGATGACATCCTAGTATACTCCAAGACTGAGAAAGAGCATGAAAATCACCTTTGGTTGGTTCTAGACAAGCTTAGAGACCACCGGCTTTATGCAAAGTTTGAGAAGTATGACTTTTGGCTTAAAGAGGTTACCTTTTTGGGTCATGTAATGTCAGCTGCTGGTGTAGCAGTTAACCCTAGCAAGGTTCAGGATGTGCTGAATTGGAAGTCTCCCAAATCAGTGTCTCAAATTAGAAGCTTTCTTGGCATGGTCGGGTATTATCGCCGGTTTATTGAAGGCTTTTCAAAGATAGCAAGGTCTCTTACTCAGTTGCTCAAGAAGGAAAACAAGTTCGTTTGGACCACAGCTTGTGAGCAAATCTTTCAAGAATTGAAGAAGAGGTTGACCTCTGCCCCAGTGCTGATTTTGGCAGACATCCAAAAAGATTTTGAAGTCTTTTGTGATGCCTCTAGGCAGGGTCTTGGTTGTGTCTTGATGCAAGAAGGAAAAGTGGTAGCTTATGCTTCTTTGCAATTGAAGCCCCATGAAGCCAACTACCCCACTCATGATTTGGAATTGGCTGCCGTAGTGCATGCTCTAAAAATTTGCGCCATTACCTAATTGGTAACCGTTGTGAGGTCTTTACAGACTACAAGAGCTTGAAATACATCTTTACTCAAGCAGACCTCAACCTTAGGCAAAGAAGGTGGTTGGAGCTCATCAAAGACTATGATCTTGGAATCCACTACCACCCAGGCAAGGCCAATGTGGTGGCTGATGCTTTGAGCCGAAAGAATTATTGTAGCACCTTAATGGTCCAAGAAAGTCAACCCAGTTTGTGCGAAGAATTAAGACGCCTGAATCTAGAAATTGTCAACCAAGGTTATGTGTATGCTCTAGAAGTTGAGCCCACTGTCCAGAGACAAATCCGTGAGAACCAAGCTAAAGATGAAAACCTCCAAGAGATCAAAGACAACATTAAAAGAGAGAAAGCTCCTGGATTTTCAGAAGATGAAGAAGGGACTTTGTGTGCCGGACTGTCAAGAAATAAAGCAGCTCCTACTTAAAGAAGCTCATGAATCCCATTACTCCATTCATCCAGGGAGTACCAAGATGTACCAAGACCTCAAGGAGAGGTATTGGTGGGTCAGCATGAAGAGAGAAATAGCTATGTTTGTAGCACATTGCGACGTATGCCAAAGGGTCAAGGATGAGCACCAAAGACCTGCTGGTTTGTTGCAGCCCTTGCCCATTCCCGAGTGGAAATGGGAGCAAATCGACATGGACTTTATCACTGGTTTGCCCAGGACCCAATCAGGCTATGACTCCATTTGGGTTGTTGTTGATTGCTTGACTAAAGTGACACATTTTATTCCTATCAAGACTACCTACCGGAGCAGCAAGCTGGCTGAGTTGTACCTAGCCAGAATTATGTGTCTACATGGTGTGCCCAAGAGTATAGTGTCTGATAGAGGTTCTCAATTTACCTCAAGATTTTGGGAAAGTCTCTATGAAGCCTTAGGGACAATACTCAAATTTATCACAGCTTATCATCCCCAAACTGATGGAGAAACAGAGAGGGTGAATCAAATTCTTGAAGATATGCTTAGAGCCTGTGCCTTAGATTATGGGAAAAGTTGGGACAAGAACCTTCCCTATGCTGAGTTCTCATACAACAATAGCTACCAAGCTAGCTTAAAAATGTGTCCCCTTTGAAGCCTTATATGGAAGACAATGTAGAACCCCTCTTCTTTGGGATCAAGTTGGTGAACACCAATTCTTTGGGCCCGATGTAATCAAAGAAGCTGAAAGTAAAGTGAAGTTGATAAGAGAATGATTAAGAGTAGCTCAGTCCCGGCAAAAGAGCTATGCGGATACTCGTCGCCGAGACTTGTCTTTTGAAGTGGGAGATTTTGTGTACCTCAGGGTAACGCCGCTCAAAGGAGTTAGAAGATTTCAGACTAGAGGGAAGCTAGCACCCAGAATCGTTGGACCATACAAGATCTTGGCAAGGCAAGGTGAAGTAGCTTATCAATTGGAGTTGCCAGCAGCCTTGTCAGTGGTGCATAATATTTTTCATGTGTCCCAGCTGAAGAAATGCCTTCAAGTCCTTGAAGACCATACCCTTCTAGAAAGCAACGACCTTCACGAAGACCTCACGTATGTGGAGCGACCAATCAAAATTCTGAACGTCGCGGAGCGTATCACTAGAAGCAAGGTCATCAGAACATACAAAGTACAGTGGAGTCACCATGCTGAAAGTGAAGCCACATGGGAAAATGAAGAAGACCACAAGACTAACTATCCCTACCTCTTTGCTGGCCAAGCTTGAATCTCGGGGTCGAGTTCCCTTAAGGGGGGGGGGTAGGTTTGTAACACCCTGATTTTCGGAGCCTTTTTGAATCTTCAAAATAAAAAGAACCATTTTTTTTTGATGAGAATTCAAAGCTTAACTTGAGAATTTCAGAATGAATTTCACTTGACTAAATCAAACTTCAACTAAAACTTGCATTTGTTTAATTGGGTTTGTGGAGTTTTGGTGATCTCCACTTTTCTGCGTTGGCTCTGTTCTTCTCCGGTCCGGACCTCCTTAGGTCTAAACCTCTCAACTGGTTGGATTTTCTCTAGTCTAGACCTCCATTCCCAGGTCTAAACCTCACTTGTGTTCATTCAAACTCACTCCCTGTGTCCTCTAGGACCTCCTCTTTGTCTATTTGGACCTCCCCGTGTCCCTCAGGACCTCCCTACGTCCTCTAGGACCTTCTCCTTGTCTATTTGGACCTCCCCATGTCCCTCAGGACCTCCTTGTGTCCTCTAGGACCTCCTCATTGTTTATTTGAACCTCCCTCACAGCCTTTCGCTTGATACAGACCCCTATCGCTAGTGTACCGTTCGATTTGCGTTGGACGGTTTGATCTTGGTGAGACGTTCGGATGGTCTGAACGTCCCACCCTTTTGAGCCCTCCGATCCATATTGGACGGCCCCGATCTATTGGAGCATTCGCTCGGTCCGAACCGCCCAATTGCCTTGACCCATCTGATTGAAATCTAGCGGTCCTGCTCCACCGCGCCTTATCTCACGGTCGCGTAGGACCTCCCCTCGCGCCAGACCTCCCCTTTGTTAGATCTGACTGTTAAGACCTCCCCTTTGGAGATCTTAATCGTCCAGACCTCCCCTGTGTTAGATTTGACCGTTAAGACCTCCCCTTTGGAGATCTTAATCGTCCAGACCTCCCCTGTGTTAGATCTGACCGTTAAGACCTCCCCTTTGGAGATCTTAACCGTCCAGACCTCCCCTCTGTTAGATCTGACCGTTAAGACCTCTCCTTTGGAGATCTTAATCGTCCAGACCTCCCCTCTGTTAGATCTGACCGTTCAGACCTCCACTTTGGATATCTTAACCGTCTAGACCTTCCCTCTGTTAGATCTGACCGTTAAGACCTCCCCTTTGGACATCTTAACCGTCCAGACCTCCCCTCTGTTAGATCTGACCGTTAAGACCTCCCTTTTGGAGATCTTAACCGTCCAGACCTCCCCTCTGTTAGATCCGACCGTTAAGACCTCCCCTTGGAGATGTTAACCGTCCAGACCTCCCCCTTGGGAGATCTAACCGTCAGGACCTCCCCGTTGTGGTGTCTTTTGGGACCTCCTCTCCGCAGGACCTTCCCCCTGGAGCCTTGACTGGTCCCATTTGTCAGTCACACCTATTTTCTTTATCCTTTGACCATGTCATTTGCACATGGGAGTCTCGCCACATTTAATGCCTGTTGTATCGTATTAAATGCTTCCACCTTTTTGCAGCACCTGTGCTGTTCTTTTGTCACATCTTTTGCCTACTCCCATTGTCCTTTTCACTAACCCCTGAACATGCCTACCCTTGGAAACCTGGGTGGCTATGGCTATATAAGCTTGGGCAGCCCTTCCTCTTCACCCTTTGCTTATTTTCACTCCCTGGCTAAACCGACCAGCTCTTGGACCTCCTCCAAAGCTCTTGGACCTCCTCCAAAGCTCTTTGGACCTGCTCTCCTTAGCTTCGGACCTCCTCCAGCAAGCTCCTTGGACCTCCCCCCTGATCACCTAGCCTCTCTATTGGTTTTATTTCAGTGTTTTATTAGAGTTTCTTTGGATCTTACTTGAGCTCTATTTGAGTTGTTTTGTTTCCCATCGTGTAGATTGCGAAGACAGTGAAGAACAAGAGTTCCTTGAGGCAGACGAGGACACCCAGGCCTTTGAGCAAGGCAAGTTACACCCTTGACCATGTTGCACCCACTACTTCAAAGTACTATGTTTTGTTTCAAAGGTTTATGCATGCTTACTTTACTAAGTTATTTCAATACCTATTTTAAGATTGTAGCTATGCCTAATTTCCATTGTATGGCCACTGTCAACATTGAACCCACTCCATTGTCACCCTAGATGAAAATCTAGTTTTCGCAATAGTGAAAGCCAGCGGCATTCGAAAAATGTATGCTTAGTCTTGCTAGACCAAAATCTTGATTTGGGAAGTGTTTCTACCAAAAGACCAAAGGATGTTGTGTTTTAAAGCCATGACATTGGGTTGTCATGGAGGTTTTGGTAAATGGTTTTGGAAAAGAAAAACATAAATGGAAAATGGATTTGGTCTTGGGCGAATTGGTTGGCTTGGCTAGTGCAATGTTTATGCACGGACTCCATCCTGGGTAGGGATGAGGTCCAGGGGTATGTGGTGGTCGCCCAAGCCAGTTAAGGACCGGTCTGCGAGCCGCATCTTGCTATGCCTATAATGGGTTATGCCTCACCGTACAACCACATGTCCTCAGTATGGGGAGTAGGACCTAGCCAATTAATTTGCAAAGCTCCATCGTGGTTGATCCTGTTGGTGTGTGGGTAGTCATGTTACGACCTTCGTAGTCCCACCTGCGACGGTTGCCAAACAAACTAGAGAATTCGTGACATGTGGGTAAAGTGTACAACCTCTGCAGAGTGTAAATCTATTTGAATAGCCATGTCCATGGTCATGGACATGCTAGCAAAGCCACTCAAAGTTAGACTTCAGTTTTGGGTTTAAAATGATTTGTGAAATGGTTTTGGATTTCTATCCAAATGGTTCATGGGTGGGTAGCCTTGTGACAGGAGGGTATCCTTCACACTTTGTGATGAATGTTATCCAATTGTAAAAATTGAACTTTGAAAATGAATTTTAAATTATTGTATATGCCTTGGAACTTATTACTTATAATTGGAAACAAACTTGGCTTTATGCAAACTAACCATATTATGCCTTCCTTGAGATATCCACTTTTGCATGTCATTCTGTTTATTGACGGGTGTAACTTGCGAGCACGGTTGTTGTGCTCATTCTTTCTTGATTGATGAATTGAGCAGGAGAAGACTTCTTTGATGATGATGAGGACTAGATCAACTAGGTCGCGCCCTCCAGCCAATTACTTGTGGTGTATTGGATGGATGTGATTTTGCTTCCGCTGTGTATTTTTTTTGCTTTGTTTTCTTGGCTTGTAAGCAACCTTGTAATTAACTCTTTTGCTGTTAATATAGTCTCTCGTGGATGTATGTTACCACTCGTGTTTGCTGTGTGAACCAGCCATTGATCCTTGGGACTGGTTCAGATCACAGGAGGGTTAGGACTTCTCCAAGTCCCATGACCTCCTCGGGTTGGTCACTGGACCTCCCCCAGGTCTGGTCGTGGCTCTTGGGGAGGTCCTGAGCCTCAAGACCTCCTCGGGTCAGTTCCCTGGACTTTTAGGAGGTTCGGTTGGACCTCTTGGGAAGCCTAGGAGGACTGTCCGAGAGGTCCTTGGGACCTCCTGGGAGGTCCTGGTGGACTCCCAGAGAGGTCTTGGAGGACCTCTCGGGTAAGTCCCCTGGCCGGGTCGCCATATGAAGCTCTTTAACTTATTTGATGTTCTAAATGTATACCTGGTCGGATGTCACTGATCAGAACGCTAGTGACTAATCGACCAGCACATATATTGATTGATGACCATGTTTCACCGGTCATGGATATAGTGACATCGAATCAATAATGTGAACACATGTTAGAGAACATGGGGTTGGATTGACCCACCTTGAGACACTGTTGAGATTGTTATGATTTCATGTGTCATCAGTTGGTCTCAAGCAATGATGATGTATAATCCTTAGACCTGAGATCAACATGGTTTTCTACATGTGTTATAGTACACTTTGGGGTTACCAAACGCTACTCCATAACTGGGTAGTTATAAAGGTAGCTTTCAGGTATGCTATGAAATATGCGGAGGAATGTGACTGGTTGGATATGAGATTTGCCTCTCCTAACATAACAGGAGAGATATCTCTAGGCCCCTCGATGTGGTCAGATAAAGAAAGTGCATGGCCATGCCACTAGTGGTCAAAGAGTCGACCACATGAAGTTATCCGACACTTGATCGAGAAAGTATTGAACAGTCTGGAAGACATAACTTCTCACCTGGAGTTCAACCAGTTATCATGAGGCAAAGGGAGAATACATGAGCAGGTATTTCAGTTCGATCAGATACGGACTAGTCGTGTGGATAAATGAGCTGGTCGTAGGCTGGTCAAACATGATCACTAGCTAGTCTGAACTGGTCGTAAGGAGTTACGAACTAGTCATAACTATATATGAACTGGTCGTATAGGGATACAAGCTGGTCGTAAGTGATAAAGACTTACTTGTAGATCATATTGCATTAAGGTTCGTCCGATATAATTTGTGTGCATTTGGGAATCGTTATGTACTGCTAGGGGCCGCTAACGACTAGTGATCGAAAAGGAGTTTCCGAGTCACAACCGATTACGCATGAACCTAACTGGTCACACACTTAACGGGTTAGAACAAACGTGTTTGGATAAGATCCGTCATGGGCACTATATAAAGAGATGCTTGAGGCTATTGGGAGGACTAAGGAATAGGAGATAACATGAGTTGCTCCACCAAAACTCTAGCCACCATCTTCTTGGAGACCTTGCTGTGCGAGTTGGTGCTAGCACACCAGCGTATGACGTTCCATTCCTGGACATGTGGATACCGTAGAGGCACTACTGCGGTTGCTGTTGCGCTCAAAGACGATCCACGACTTCATAAGGAACACGATTGGTTGCTGGAGGAGACGATCGATGTCGAGGACATTGGACGATCGACTACGACCACTTTATCGACGCGCTCTACGTTGGATTAGGCTGCTCGAACTCTTCTTCTGCTGCACTGCATGTCTAGTTGTAACGATTTATGATCTTTTGCTTGCTTGGTTTCCTGGTTTACATGGTAGAATTTTTGGAATTGTCAGCTGGTGTAGCCTACCCATATCCCTTCACTATGAACATTTTCACCCTAAGGTTGTAGACATATATCGGTTGATATGTTCTCCACCAGAGATGCGTATGTCACATCCTCAACCTCATTGTGCATGACGATATGGAGGTGATTGGCGTTTATTTTAACAATATCCGCGATGCTTTTCGTTTCCTCTCAAATTCAACGGTGGTGGTAGCCCAGTTCGCGGAGTATTAGCTAATGACAAGGCCCCAAGAAAATTCGGTCTTGACATGAAGGTGAGGTGGAACTCGACATACATCATGCTGAAGAAGGTGCAAGGCTATAAACATCTTATATCTATCTTTGTCAATGCTAACGCCGATAAGTTGATAGTTGCTAACTCAGATTAGGAATTTTTTAGTTATTTTCGAGAGTTTTTGGCACCTTTTTACAAAGCAACTAAGACTCTATTCAGTATTTACTACCCTACCTCTTACTTAGTTATAGATTTTATTTGGCTAATTGCAGACAAGTTTACTAAATTTATAGGGTATGCCCTTTTAGGTCATGTTGTTGCAGCAATGGAGAAAAATTTTGTTAAATATTTTGAATCTATTTCATACCTATATTGCTTTGCTATCATTTTGGATCTTACAAAAAAGTTAGTAGGTTTGCAGATGGCCATGGAGGGAATAGGTGAGTGCCTCGGCCTTGATTTCTCTGAAGCTTTTGAATATGTTAAAAATGAGTTTGTTTGTGTTTTAAGCTTGTATCATGACAAGCTTGGTGGCAGCACGAGATCGGAGGCCTCACAACAGACACATCAAAGCAAGACAAGCTTGACAACATACTTGTGAAAGAAGCTGAAGGGAAAGTCTAGTTCTTCACCCTCTCAGTCTCCGGCGCCCCCCAAGTGGAATTCTACCTCTGACCTGAACCACTACTTGGAACATGATTTTGCAAACATAGATCCTGATCTTTCTAGCGAAGGCAAGTTAGATTTGCTCGATTGGTGGAAGAATAACAAGCGGATATTTCCTGTGCTATGCCATTTCACACGAGATGTTCTACTAGTTCCGGTGTCGTCTGTCTCTTTGTAAGCAACGTTCAGTATGGTAGGAAGAATAATTGAAGAAAGGAGGTCATCCCTCAAGCCCAAGATGGTGGAGACAATCACCTTCCTTAAGGACAGAGAATTAGCAAAAGAGTGACATCAGCATCAACTAGAGGATTATGAGATCGTAGATGCGTTAGCCGATCTCAATGTCGAGTAGCCGACATGTATGCATGAATGTAGTTACTGTACTCTTTTCCTTATCGGGGAAACCCCACACTAGGGCGTAAGTGTCAGGACCCAAAAATACGATTCAGAAACCCTCTGTGTATTCTGAACTAGTCCCAGATCAGTAGCTAGCTCACACAGGAAATAGTGATGAAATACCATCCATTTATTCGATTTAACTAAAAAGATCTCAAAGTAACAAATAGTAATAATAACTGGACCTTATGGTCAATGTTTACTTAACTTGCCACGCATGGCCAAAGAAACAAATAAACTCTTGTAGAAGAATGAAACTCTTGAAATGGCCAATCAACATGCCCACAGGCAATCAAGTGGAGAACACATCCTAATCCCCAAAACCTTCATGATACTCCTGGGAGAAGAACTCTTGAGCAGCTTGATATTCTTCAACTAAGCAATAATGGCGTAAAGCCGTGAGTACATAAAGCACTCAGCAAATCGTGGGAAAATGTATGCAAATAGTATTCATGCAAGGCTTGAACAAATGTTAGATGTATGGTTCTTTTGCATAAAGCAACATTGATGATAAATACAATTAATAGGTTGAAATGCGTAATTGAAAAGAATAGTAAATAAGTAAACAATTACTTTGAAATGACCAGTGAACTCCCCATTCACTTCCCAGGACAACCCACCAAATGAATTACCCATTCACCAAACGAACATTATATTTATTAAGTGAACTTCCCATTCACACTCCGACACATTTTATAAAGAAACTCTACCTCTCGTGTGAAATCCCCGGACATGTCCATAACCGAGGACGTGGTTATTCAAATAGATCAATTGACACTCTGCAGAGGTTGTACACTTTACCCACAAGATATAACCAGTGTAGCGATCATCAATCATAACAAAACCTTTTAGAAATTTCATCTCGACAATTGACTCTCCCGTTGTGCATATTGTCACCCCAACCTCACCGTTGGTTTGATGTGCACCGTTGGACCTGGAGATGATAGCCTCGCCCATAGATGTGACCTTAGAAAGGGTACACACCTCCACCCATATTCTACCTGAGTAGTCAATGTCAAAACTCCACAACTTACTAAGTTAGGCCTGTCCCATACCAAGTATGTGGTTGTACGAAAAGGCCCAGTTCAATGGAGCACAAGATTAAGTCCTTGACAAGTTACTCAGGCATGTCTACCATAAACCCACAATGTGTTAAATCCACACCCTCAATCCACAACCGCTCGCCCGAGCGAAAATCATTTTGTTTAACCAAGACCAATGACATACCCTGTCATGGTACACAAATTTTAACAAAAGTGGCTAACCACCACGATTTCATATTTCGTTAAGTCAACACATGTGATAACAAACCCATCGTAACTAAGCTGAATTAAGCATCTTGTACGATACTCATGTTGGTGATATGAATATGTTTAACTAAAAATTATCCATGCTTAGGTGACAAATGATTCATGGTATTCAAATAATCAATGGAGGCATAATGACAACAGGTGATAGCTAATCCCAAAATAATTTGTATAAAGATAGCATGAAGTTGTATAAAAAAATATACTTTTGAAATAATAGGTTCAATATGATAAAAGGACTACGACTTGCCTTGGAATAAATCTTGAGATTGATCTTGATCATGGTGCACTCCCCCTTTCTCAAAAATCCCCGAAGTATCAATGTCTACTCGCAAACAAAGTAAATAAACCAAATAAATAAATAATAGAGAGAAAACAAACTCCAAAAATTAAATAAAAATCTCAAATAAATAGGGCTTGAATTTAGAAATTTGAATGAGCTCAATCGGAGTTCAGATGAAGAAGATATGGGCTCTGGAAGATCAAAACCCTAAGACAACAGCAGTGCAAGGGGTCTCCAGCGAAGACAAAGCGTGCACCGGAGAGGACACGTGGCGGCGATGCTCCCAGGCCTTTTGGCGGCATGGAAGCGTTGACAGTGGTAGTGTAATTAGCAATAGAGAGCTTCGGCTCTTGAAACCCCAAACCTCAGATTCTGGCTAACTGGATTGATTTGAGGCTAAAAGAATTTGGGGCTCGGGACGAGGAGGCAAGGGTGAACCCAGGGTTCCCTTTTATGCCGAGAAATCGTGCACGGATAATGAATCCCCAAAATGAGTTCAAGTTGGCTATGCGAAGAAATAGGAGATAGAGAGGGATTCGGGATAGAGTCCAACTAAATTCAAATGCAGGAGGATAAAAAGACCAGGATGATGCGGACGCAAGAGATTTTCTAGTTGGAAAAATCTATTGTCGGACGGAGCTTCAAGGGATAGCAATGGCGGCAGCGACACCCTGCACGGGGAGGACGAAGGTGCGAGGTAGACAACGGTAGGGGGGTCCACCTAGCAGCGGGACAAAGGGAACAGGCGTGCGAGCGGGTTGGCGGAAAGAAAGAGGCTGAGCGGGCTGGGCTGGCTGAAGGAGGAAATGGGCAAAGGGTTAGGAATTCAGCCCAAAGAAAAAACTGGGATTTTAATAGCCTTCTCTTTTTAGAAAATACTGAAAATCCAAATAGCAAATAGAAAATAGCAAATGCACTTGGAAAAATTCTAGAAAATATATCCAAACACAGAGAAACCAAATAAAATAATTTTGACAATAGTTGATATTGACATTAAACATATTAAATTATTTTTGATTCATGAAAATTCAGATTAAGCTTTAACTTTAAGAGACAAATTCAAATGGTTATTTTTATTTTTAAAACTTGAAAACAAACCAAATTTTTGGGATTTTACAGTAAGGTTTTTAACGAGGTGGTAATAATGTGTGTAAAATATCAATGAAATTTTATTTTCTCCCTAATTTTTAAAGTTTCCATAATTTCACATAATTATGGTTTCACCTAATTGATTAATTATTTAATTTCTCAAAAGGCAAGAAGATCTGTAAGATTAATTGTGCTGACCTTCCTAACTGATTAATTATTTGTTTTTAGCATGTGCTTGTTTTTACCATAACTTTTCTTTAACATGTAAGATTAATTGGCCTCGGTCGCAGTGCTGTTGTCCATGTGCGGGCATTCGGGCATGCGGCTGTGCCTCCATGCACGCCACTGACCACTCCATGTCTTGTCTCCATCGGTTGAGTCATCGATTCCATCCATCCATTTCTTTCTATGTGTGCCGCATAGCCGCAGTGGCAGTGGTAGTGGCTGTGGCGCAGTGCTAGCGTGCTACTATCTCTCTCTCCTTCTTCCTCGTTTCTTTCTTCCCCTCTAGTCTCCATTCCATGTTTCCATGACTGACTCCAGTCTCCAGCTCCCTGCTGTAGTGTGGTAGTGCCACTCGCCCGCTCCGCATGCTTCTCTCTCTCTCTCTCTTCTTCTTCCTCGTTTCTTTCTTCCGTTCTACCCCAAATCAATCCTTTGGCACCATTCCTCCAACCCTGGCGGGCTTGCGGTGATAAGAAGACCGCGTCGCACCGCCACCTCACCGACTCGCCCTCGGCCCATGTGTTGGCTCAGTGGCCTTGTGCTGTGCCCGTGCTGGCACGGCCCGACGGTGACATGGCAGGCCAACATGCCATGCTCGACCTCGCCGACGGGTGTCCGTGCTGGCACGGCACGGCCCGGGGAGCTCGTCGTGCCGGCCACCGTGGCTAGCAGCCCGTCGTGCCCGTGCCATGCTGGCACGGCATGGCACGACTCCCACCTCTACTCTCGGGTCATGCTGCTTCTACTTCTTGTTCTTTGGCTGATTTAATACATGAGTTATGGGTTAATATTGTCCAACAATCCTGGTTCATGTTATCTCTGTTTCTTGCACGACAGGAGACTAGGCATAGGTACCAGTCTATTTTTACTGCATATTTGACAATGGCGGACCCAAGATTTTCGGGATAGGTGTTCGGAGTTAAGAAAAATATCACTCAATGGAAAAATAAAAGGTCATCAGTGGTAAAAACCAAAGTACAAATTGTCCTTACAAAAAATATCTCAAAATAATGTAGAAAAATGACAATAGGATTAAGAAAAAAAATCAATTTTAACTTTGTGACTCTTCATGCAATTTTAGGGACAGTCATCTCATTTCATTGTTCCTTGGAACCACCTTGCTAACTTCTTCAAAATTCCATGCTAGCCAATTTTAAAGCTCAAGGAAAATTCCTTTATTATGTGAGTCTAACCAGCACTATCCCACAAAAAAAATTCAAATCTACAAACTTCTTCTTTATTTTTTAAGATTACACGATCTACATTTCACAAAGATACAATCATTCAATTAACTATTTGGTATTTGTCGATTTCAAAATTGGGAGGGAGAGTGGGAGACCAAACACAACTCACCTGGTGATGAGACCTCGTCGCAATGCCAGCCACTCCTTGCCTTCCTGCTATCCGTGCTGCTACCCTGCTTGCTGCGTTGCCTCCCTGCTCGCCTGCGCCACCTCGCGCCCTCATTTCACTTCCAGCGCCGCCTACTTGCAGTTGTGTTGAGGCTTTGTCGTAGCTAAAAGACTAAACAATAGAGAAGGGGGACCCCCAGTACATGAAGGGTCCTTGAAAGAGGGGACTGGTTGTTAGGAAGTAGATGAACTTATATTTCAAATAAAGTCCAACAATACAATTCCTCCCCACCCCTAATGGGGGGGGGAGGTGGCTATTTATAGCCTTTTTATGAGGTACATGAGATTACAAGCTTACCCCCTGCAAGGCCGTATGTTGGTAGGGGCTGCAGGGACCTTTCCTAACCCTAGGACTAGCCCTCGGCTCGTGGTGGACTGTCCTGGGCTTGGTCCACCATGCTGGCGCGCCTGGTCCAGTGGTACAGTGACTCCTCTGGGCCCCTCAGACCTCCAGACCCCTCGAGGCCCTCTGGACCCCTCAGGACCCCTAGGATCCTCCGGACAGCTCAGGGTTAAGCGGACCCTTTGGGAACCCTCCGGGACCCTTCGGGCCTCGGGACCCTCCGGGCCCTCGGGACCCTCTGGACATTGGGGCCTTCGGAGCCCTCCGGGCTGGGGGCCCTCCGGGAATAACCGGACCCCTAGGCCCCTGTTGGGACCCTTGGGGTGACTCGAGCAGCTGGGTCGTGCGCGCTTCACTGTTCACCAGGTCGTGGGGGCCGTTGTGCCACCCCTACGACAAGCCCCTCGTGGTCGAGGTCTTGCTTCATCATAGCTGAAACCACGCCTCTCCACGGAGGTTACGGGTACACCGTCCCCTTCGGCCTGGCAAAGCGTTATTTGTGCATCCCACGTCGCTCGTCGTTGACCATCGAGCGGATGGTCATTGCAATGTGCGCTTTTGTTGGGTTCTGTGCATCATAAATTTCTCCATTGTTGGGTTGCTTCGTTTTCCTAGTTGGCGCGTGTTTCAAGGTGGCGCTTCGCGCCGAGGGTCGACGCGTGTTTTAATGCAGCACCTCGGTTCTCGTGTGTCATAATGCCTGTTTGTTGCCATGTGTCACGTTCTGTTTGGCCTTGGACTCCTCGGTTTCTGTGCTTGGCGGAACTGTTCATGCTCCTGTCTATAAATAGGTGGCCTTAGGCCCGAGTTCCTCCATACTCGCATGTGTCGACCCTTCGTTTGTCCCGCCCCTTGTTGCTCCTAGCGCCTTGCCTTGTGCTTCCGTGATGACGGCGGATCAGGGATTTGGAGGTGGCAGCGTGTCCTACACCAACGAAGCCGGGCCACGTGGTGATGGCCCACGCCCCGCAGCCACGAAAAAGAGGGGAAGATTATAAACTCGATGGCGTTCGCGCCCGGGGCGAAGTTGTTCCGGATCCCCAGGAGGAGGAGACGATCGTGTTCGTGGCGTATCTTGACTCAGGTCTTCGTCTGCAATACGTTGCCACGCTTTACCAGGTCCTTCAGCTGTACGGGGTGGACCTGGCCCAGTTGACGCCCAACTCGATCGTAAAGCTTGGCGTTTTCAAGTGGGTGCTCCGCTCCGCAGGGGTAACTAGCAGTGAGGCGCGGCTGTTCGTATATCTCCATGACGGGCAGTGCCAGCCGAAGAAGAAGAAGGACACGGGGGAGAC
Organism: Phyllostachys edulis; assembly: GCA_036346405.1. Lineage (NCBI taxonomy): Eukaryota > Viridiplantae > Streptophyta > Magnoliopsida > Poales > Poaceae > Phyllostachys > Phyllostachys edulis. The sequence goes on from CM070556.1 coordinate 21,232,783, forward strand.
GCTGAACTTCGGGAGCGTCAACTTCCAGCCGAAGGCACGCCTTCTTCATTACCTACCCACCCCGGTCGCCCGGAACAGGTGGGATACCGACTGGACCCGGCGTTGGTTCTACCACAAGTGTTCTACCGAGGTAGGGCTTCGCTCAATCGGGGGGCCTATTCAAATTATCCCCACGCTAGCCATTGATCTTTCCTCTCGGGAGGACGCGCTGCTATGAGTACTGCTCAGCGCGGCACGGAGGATGTCTACGTGGGACTTCATTGATGAGTTCTATGTGCTTCGGCTGTGGCCCCTGGAGCAGGGCTGGGAGGTGGGGCTCGGCGAGGCGAGGGATGGGATGCCCCTCCTGGAATTTGGGGACCGCCCAGGTGCTCTCCGGCTTTCCTTTTTTTTAAAAAAAATATTTATTTGTTTTATGCTTTTTACCCCTGCGCAGTGTTGCCCATTGCCAAGGCTGAGCGTGTTGCGGAGCATCTTCTCAGACCCTACACGGGGGAGGATCATGTGAAGCAAGCGAATGTGGTGCAGGAGCGTTGCTTGAACCGCGCGTACCAGGATCCAACCGTCCGCTTGCTGGAGCGGCCATATCCTAACGCCGGAAAGAAGAAACGGGTTCGCGGCCTGGAGGAGCTGGAAAGCCTTGGTCCCATCAGCGCGGTACCCTTACGCACTCTTAGAGCCGCAGGAGCGGGTCAACCTGGCCTCACCGTATGGGACGCAGCCGGGCTATCTTTGAAGAAGGCGTCGCGGGAGCCCGAGGGCCCGAGGGTAATGAGCAACGCGGCAAGCTCGTCTGCAGAGTCTCTAGCAGTTCCCACGCCGGCTGGCGCTGCGGAGGCAGTGGCTAGCTCATTTGGGATCGCAAGTATGGCCCTTGAAGAGGTGTCCGGTGGGACGCCCTCGCATGTTTATGGTGAGGGTACTGAGGATACCGTGGTGGAGGGCCGTACTGATCTCCCTGCCCCGATTAGTGAGCCTTTGTTCATGCTCGCCCTCATCCAATTGTTAGAAGTTGGCTGACTTGGTTGTCATGCAGCGCAGGTCATCGAGGGGGAGCCCGGCGCCGATGCTGCCTCTGTTGGTGCGGTGCCTGTGGGGGATCCTCGGGATGGTGACAACGTCGGGGCGGCTGACGGTGGCTCGGGCTCCGAGTGAGGCGGGGTGGACGCTGCGGCCTTTGTAGCCGTTGGTGTCGCGAATTTGGGGCTACTTCTCTCCTCCGATTTCAGGGTCAGCCCGGGGGCTGCTGCTGTCTGTGAAGAAGTGTCTCGCTTCACCGCCCCGCCCTGTGTGTCCGAGCTCTTTGTGAAATGGAGCATGGAGAAGATGTTCTGGAGCCTCGAGGCCAATGCGATGAAGGTAGGTCCGAGTGAGTGTGTCCCTTCTTTGTAGATGCATCGTTGATCGTATTTTTCCTTGGCAGACGATCATTCTCTCGCGCTCGCTTGAGAGGGATATCCAGAGTGGCTATGCGGAGATCTAGCAGCGAGTCGACCTAGAATTCACTCGGAACACCCAGCTATCCACGTCTTGTTTGGCTATTACCGAGAAGGCGAAGGGGCTGGAAGCGAGAGTTGCCCAGCTAGAAGAGGAGCGTCGTACCTTGTAGGAGGAGGTGGAATCTTTGCGCAACACCTGCTCTGTGCTCGAGGTGGAGGTTGCGACAGAGTGGTCTGTTTCATCTGCTACGGCACAGGCTAGCTGGAGGGCGCTGGAACGCATGGAGGGCGCTATGTCTGAGCTTGGCGCCGTGCCCCCTCCTCGGAGGCACACTGTCGACTAGTTGGATGCCACCCTAGAACGCCTCTGCCGTGTTGGGGAAGTTTTTCTCCCAGCCGCTCGCGCCTGTGGTAATCACTGCGCGAAAGTGGCGTGGACAGTGACCTTCATTTCTTTGTAGCGGGCTGGGTGTGGCCACGTTGATGAGCTCGGCTGATGCACGGTGCTGTTGCTTCTCTTCAGGAGATCGCCGCCAAAAGGTGTTCGGCGGGCCAGCAATGCCCTTGCCAAGGACTTCTAGGCTTCGTCTGGTTGGGACGCTACAATGGAGTCGCTTCGGGTGTCCTTGGCTCAGAAGCAAAAGGTGAAGGGTCCTGCAGATGGCGCGGGTGCGGTAGAGCGGAGGGCCAGTACCGGAGGCAAGGTGTGACCCTCCGCCTCTTTTCATGAAGAATCATTTTGTTTGTCCTAGTCCAGGGTCTCTTTTTTGTTTCCTGGACCGGCCTCACTGCGCGAGCCAGGACGTGACTAGTGACAGTGACTTGTACCCATCATTTTGCTAATGAATAGAAACCGAGAAGGTCTCCTTTGCTGCCGCGTGGGCTTGTTTCATGTTAGTGTCTATTTTGCTCATGGGGTATGTTGTTTCGCCGTACTGCCGGACGAGGCCCTTGTCCACGAAGGTGGCGCTCGAAGTCCTTTGCCCCTTCACGCGGTACAAAGGATGAGCGGACATTGGTCCGCAAGTGGCCCTTAAAGGTTTGCTACCACGGTATCGTGTGCCACGATGCCAAGTGGCAACGCTAGAAGAGGGTGAACCCGGAGGGGTCGATGAAAAGGTGTTTCCGCTTGCGCGAAGAGAAAGCTTTGCACGCGCTGGAGGAGATACGGTCTTTCTGGTTGAGTCGCAGGGTTGGGACTGCGGCCGAGGGGCCTTCTCCGCCTCGTGTTGCCCCCACGATTTCGTTGAGCTCTTCTGACGCGTCAGATGATTGCGCCACGGAGAGGGAGTACCTGGAGTTGATGGCCACACACCCGTTTGACGAGGAGCTGCTCGAATGGGTGTTACGGGAACAAAGAGAGCGCGAGGCAGACGATTTCGTGCCCGTAGGTGGTTAGTATGGTCGTGGGTGGGCCTCGCTGCAGGGCAGTCTGTACTGTTAATGTGTCTTCGTTGTGTGGGCCACGGTACTTGGCCTTGTACGGCGTGTATTTTCTATTGTGATAAATAATGTACTTGTTGTGTTACACTCATTGGCCCCCCTTTTTTTTTGCAAGGGGGAGGCGAAGTATCGCGTCGTCCCCCATACTTTTCGTGTAGGGCTCTGGGGAGCCCTAACACTTGCGAGGGGGAGGCGAAGCATCACGCCGTCCCCCATACTGTTTGAATAGGGCTCCAGGGAGCCCTAACATTTTTGCGAGGGGGAGACGAAACCTCGCACCGTCCCCCATGCTCTTTTAGATAGGGCTCCAGAGAGCCCTAACCCTTTTTTTATGCAGGGGAGGCGAAACCTCGCGCGGTCCCCCATACTTTTTTAGATAGGGCTCCGGGGAGCCCTAACCTTCTTTTTTTGTGAGGGGTAGGCGAAGTCTTGTGCCGTCCCCCATACTTTTTTAGATAGGGCTCCGGGGAGCCCTAACGTTCTTGAGGGGAGGCGAAGACACGCCGCCCCCTGACTTTGCTCGGTCCTCGGACGCGCCAGTGGGTTCACTTATGCATTGTCTTCGCTATGCGTACTAGTTTGGGTTGCCACCGCGGACCTTAGTTCCACGGGGCCGTATGCTCGGAGATTTGGTTATACGCATTTACGGGGCCCGGGGCCATGCGCGGTCGCTCTGTTTATACACCCGTGCCTGCGGAGGGCACCGGTGTGCACCGGGGCCAAGGGCCATGTGCGGTGGCTTCGTTTATACACTCGTGCCTGCGGAGGGCGTCGGTGTGCATCGGGGCCAAGGGCCATGCGCGGTGGCTTCGTTTATACACTCGTGCCTGCGGAGGGCGTCTGTGTGCACTAGGGCCGAGGGCCATACGCGGTGGCTTCGTTTATACACTCGTGCCTGTGGGAGGCATCGGTGTGCAGTGGGGCCAGGGGCCATGCGCGGTGGCTTTGTTTATACACTCGTGCCTACGGAGGGCATCGGTGTGCACCGGGACCGAGGGCTATGCGTGATGGCTTTGTTTATACACTCGTGTCTGCGGAGGGCATCGGTGTGCACCGGGGCCGAGGGCCATGCGCAGTGGCTTTGTTTATACACTCATGCCTGCGGAGGGTATCAGTGTGCACTGGGGAGGGCCATCTTGCGTGGTAGCCGTTTATACACTCGTGCTGCGGGAGGCATCGGTGTGCACCGCCGAGGGCCATCGCGCGTGGCTTTGTTTATACACCGTTACTGCGGAGGGCATCGGTGCACCGGCCGAGAGGCCATGCGTGGTGGCTTTGTTTATACACTCGTGCTTATGGAGGGCATCGGTGTGCACCGGGCGAGGGCCATCTTGTGATGGCTTTGTTTATACACTCGTGTAATACGTGGAGGGCATCGGTGTGCACCGGCCGAGGGCCATCTTGTGATGGCTTTGTTTATACACTTGGTTGCTCAAAATAACAGGGCAAAACGCCGCGGGGTAGATAAGTTTCGTACAAGCCCCGGCCGACCAAAGGTGGCGGGGTGATCCTCCGGGCGCAACCGGTTTTGACAAAACGTTTGTACATGCCCTTGCCGATTGATGGCGATGTGGCGGTTCTCCGGGCGCAGCCGATTTTACAAAATTGCTAACGGTAGAACTTTTAGAGGGTCTTTATATTCCAGGTGTGGCCCAGCTGGTGTCCCTCCGGCATTGCGATGCGGAAGGTACCTGCCCTCGTTGCGCTGGTAACAACGTATGGCCCTTCCCACTTGGACTCCAACTTGCCAATTGCAGCTTGGTTTGTGGCTCGCTTCAGGACCAGATCGCCCAGGGCGATGTGGCGGGTTCTGACCTTTCTGTTCTATGCTTAGGCGACCCCTTCGCTATAACTTTGCATAGTTGAGATGGCTTGCACGCGTTTTGCGGCACTTGTCGGAGCGGGCTGCCGGAAGTCTACCAACTCTCGACGGAGGACCGCCAGCTCCTGTTGGAGTGTTTCGTATGATCCTTGGATTGCGCCCCCGTGCGCCGAGTTATTCGCTTCCTCCTCCGAGGCGTGGGCGCAGGGCGCGCTTGCCGCTGAGGCTCGGCTTCTCTTGGCCCTTGGGGTGGTCGGCACCACGGCCATCCCAGCCGCTTCGGCTGCTGAAGCCTTGGGCTTGGCCCTCATTCGGGGGGCCTTGCTGGCGTATCAGGTTAGTGCTTCACAGCTTTGCTGCCGGTCCCCACAGACGGCGCCAACTATCGTAGCTAAAAGACTAAACAGTAGAGAAGGGGGACCCCCCGGTACACGAAGGGTCCTCGAAAGAGGGGACTGGTTGTCAGGAAGTAGATGAACTTATATTTCAAATAAATTCCAACAATACAATTCCTCCCCCCACAATGGGGGGGGGGAGGTGGCTATTTATAGCCTTTCTATGAGGTACATGAGATTACAAGCTTACCCCCTATAGGGCCCTATGTTGGTAGGGGCTGCAGGGACCTTTCCTAACCCTAGGACTAGCCCTCGGCTCGTGATGGACCGTCCTGGGCTTGGTCCACCCTGCTGGCGCGCCTAGTCCAGCGGTACAGTGACTCCTCTAGGCCCTTCGGACCTCCAGACCCCTCGAGGCCCTCCGGGCCCCTTAGGACCCCTTGGGCCCCCGGGATCCTCCGGACAGCTCAGGGTTAAGCGGACCCTTCGAGAAGCCTTCGGGGCCCCTGGGACCCTTCGGCCCTCAGGACCCTCCAGGCCCTCAGGACCCTCCGGACGTTGGGGCCTTCGGAGCCCTCCGGGCTGGGGCCCCTCTGGGAACCACCGGACCCCCGGGCCCCTGTTGGGACCCATGGGGTGACTCGAGCAGCTGGGTCGTCCACGCTTCACTGTTCACCAGGTCGTGGGGGCCGTTGTGCCGCCCCTACGATAAGCTTTTTCTTCATTTTTCAAATCTACAAACTTCTTCATGTTTCAAAGCTCTAATATCTACAATTTACAAAAAATACAAGATTTACCAACCACAATTACTCGTTCAAACTGGTTTGGGAATTGGGGATTAGGGAATTGGGTACCTTTGGCCGAGTGGGGATTTGGGAATTGTTGTAGATGTGCAGACCACCACGCCTTCTTCTTGGTCTCTCCGGCTCACCATCGTCAGTGCCTGGTGGCACTCTACACCGCTGTGCACGCTCCCCTTCTTGAGGCCAGCCACAGCGCAAAGACTTGCGCTGTGGCCTTGCGTTACTTGCCCAGCCATCGCCTCCCATGCCAAGTTGGCAAGTCGCCCTCGCCGACGCTCAGATTCGCCTTGCCTCAGTCTCCTCGCCTCGACAGCCTCGCCCAAGACGAGCCAGAGCCGAGAGAGAGAGAGAGAGAGAGAGAGAGAGAGAGAGAGAGAGAGAGAGGTTAGGGTTAATGGGTTAGGGCATTGAGGCCTTCAGATGCGGGATGAGCCAGCCTGACCGGCGCAGTATGGGCTTGCATGACGCATGGGCTGAGGGAGAGTTAGGCCCGGGAGGTGTTGGTGGGGTGTGATTGAGTTGTTGAATGCAATTAATGTACAAAGATGAGTGTTTGGCCCAACTAAGAGTATATATGTGTAATGTATTGGATTTTTTGCCAAAAAATTTGGGTGTTCAACTGAACATCCATGAATCTAGGTGGTTCCGCCCCTGCTATCTGATACAATTTTTGTGATTGTGCATAAAAAGTGTGCTTTATGTAGCTTGTTGATCTTGTTATTGGATCCTCATGCAGAGTTTGGATTCTCTGACGTTTTGGGCCTCTTCATAGGGATTTTTTTTTATTTAATCCTTTTTTAAAATTATTTTAAAGTTAACTCATCATAAACTTTATTTCCATTTCTGACCCCTTTGGTCAAGGCACTCCCCGTGGTGTGGCGAAAGCATTCTGTCACGTCATATATCTCAACGTGACAAAACATGCCACGCAAGCCCTTGTCCGTGCATTGTGCCAGTGTGGAGGCTTGCGTAGCAAGTCTCACGTCAGATCCCATGACGTGACAAGGCTAGTCCTGCCATTATATCTGGCGTGACAATAGCTGCATCTATTTGGGCATGCGGTTTGGCTTGAGACTAGTTGCCTCTATTTGGACCATTTAGCGATGAGAGTTTGCGTCTGTTGCATAAGATAAGTGGACCATTCTGCACGACAGATGAAAATGTAATGCACAACTTCATTGTCATGTACCTTGTTTCTAGCATGTGATTTTCCACGAACGTATGTTCGAAAGTATGTAAACCTGAGTTGAGATAGAAAGAATCAAATTGTGCTAAGTGAATGCACCTTTTTTTGGACTTTATATTTATGCTGTTCCATGCATTGCTTCACGAAGAATTGAAAGCGAATGGACAATGGGATTTGGAGTCGTAGTAGCGGATTGAAATAGACTTTATAATAAAGTTGCAAATTACATGGCACATAGGGTTTGGTTACGTGCATAAGCAAGTACATCATGCATGATGTAACAAACCGAATTACATCTACGATACATATGCGCCTAATCGTGCTGCCACGCTAGGGTTTGGTCCGTTCCAGAGGGGTTGCAAAAACATCGAGTGCTGTGGTGCTAAGTCCTATCATGCTATTTATTTGAGCGTGACAGGACTGCTTTGTCACGCCAATGTCCATGGCGTGGCAAAACTGTACTGCCACGCCAAATTACTTGCCGTTCTAGAGGGGTTGTAAAGAAACATCAAGCGTTTGGTGCTATGTCCTGTCACGCCATTTATCCCGGCGTGATAGGGCTTCTGTGTCACACCGAGATCCATAGCGTGATGTGACTGCTATGTCATGCCAAGATCCGTGGCGTAGCAAAAATGTGCTGCCACACCAACTTATTTGCCGTTCTAGAGGGGTTGCAAAAACCTCTCTGGTGCTAAGTCTTGTCACGCCATTTATACCGACATGACAGGACTGCTGTGTCACGCCATGTATATTGGCGTGACAGTATCAACATATTGCATATGCCATATGCTTAGTCCAATCATCCATTCATTCAAACAGAAAATATACTCAGTCCATTCAATCAATTCAATTAGGAAATGTACTCAGTACACTCAATCCATTCAATCAGAAAATGAACTCAGTCCATTCAATCCATTCATTCATTCCAACCATTCAATCCATTCATTCATTCAAAGTGAAATGTCCAAATAATTACATGCAATCATTACATCACTTGCGCTTTCGGCGCGCACCCGTTCCCGGTGTGAACCTCGTAGCTGGGTGTTGGCCTTGTGTGCCCTCCATGACATTGACTGAACTTATGTCCACGTGATCATGCCATTTACGGTGCGACGGTGTAGCCTGAGTCGGCTGCGTGGGGGTCGGTGCACCAAGAAGGTCCGAGAGGACCGTCTCCTCAGGAAGCCTAGCATTGACGTCCTCCTCATCCTCACTGGCCTCGTTGTCATCCTCCTCGTCCTCGCTGCCCTCCTTATCGTCCTCCTCGTCCTCGTCTCTTGCGGCCGAAGCGGATGTCGATGCGCGCGATGCTGTAGCACGTGAGGAGCCACTTCGGGCTGGGGCAGGTTGAACGACCTCTCCGGTCACTGCCGTTCAGTTCATTTTTACGACCATTCATCGGCATCAGTGGCGAACCATCTACAAGGTAAACAAAAAAGAAGAAGGATACTACAGCTTAATAAAACAAAAGAAATAACAGGGATACTAAAAAAATATAGTGATGTAAAGTGAAGTACTAAAATGAAGAAAAATACAATGCGTATAAAAACAAGATGTGGAATGAAGTTGCAAGTTGCTAATATTACGAAACTGAGCATTTCTTTACTGTTATTCAATTATTCACATTTATTGGAGTACTCACATTCAATTACAAGGCCTACCTAAAGCAATTATTCTAGATATTAAACTGTAAAGAATGTAAGTTGCGTACCTAGCTTTCAGTTACTTTTATTGGAGTACTCACATTTGAGTTGAGTCAAATTAAGACATGTTATTACTATAGACCACTAATGTAAGCAATCAATCAATATGTATCCATCACTCCTGATGCGATTGTTATTTAGTTCAATTCTCAAAACCTATCCAACAAAGATGGTGTGTTACCTCAACAAAGTCCCTGAAGCATTGGAAGCTCCCCTCCGAACCCTCCAGCAGCATGAGGGCCTCATTGGCCTCATTGCTTATGCATGCGAGCTGCCTTCCCTGTGAACAAGTCGGCAAAGAAAATTAGTTTGCTCAATATGACAGTGCAAAATAGTAGCGGGATAAAATATACTCACGTAGTAAGCGTTGATGGGGCCCTCTTTGGCTGCATGCTCGCCCTTGTGAATTTGTCATAATCATCCCCGATTTCCTCCTCAGAGAAGTGCCCCTCCCCTATGTTCGCATGGGTCATGGCTGGTCCAAGCTGGAGGCGCGCGACGCTGTGGAGCCACTGGAGGTAGCGAACGAAGTGAGTCCTCTGATGGACCTGCGGCACATCCCTTGACCGATTGGACCAGTCGGCCCACTCCAGCAAGTAGTCACGGTGATAATGTCCCCAGTCGGTGTGCCAGTACCTCCACCTTTGGTTCATCTTGCCACATCCAGAATCTAACTGTTAGCATTGAAACCGCTGCCGAAGCTGCAAAGGCACGACGTTAGGTACCCTTACCCGGGATGGTTCAAATCAGTGGAGAATGCCAATGGTGGAGTGTACTGGAGCTTCCCAAACTGCCTCATCACTCGATGGGGCAATTGGTACTCCACCGCATGGAAGAAGATCAGCGGTGAGAGCGTCATCCACAAGCTGACATCTCGCTCGCACATAGGGTTTAGCTCCATTTCGTCGACCTTGTCGTGGGTGTATGGAAACCACGTAACCTGCACTAGATGTATAAGATAGTAGCGATGAAATCACAGTTCAAAGAGGTGAATGCTGCAAGCAAAGTAACTTGTCAAACTGTACCTGGTCCTGCATGATGACGTCGAGCTCGTTTGTGTACCCGATGTACCGCGACCTCAGACGCCCAGTAGGTGCCACAATGGAGCTCCAGAGGTAGGCTACCATCGGTAACGATGCAGTGTCTTGAAGGGGCCATTCCTGCATGACGATAGATTTAAGTCGCAATTTATTTGGAACAAGACATATATGATAAAAAAAAAATACAGACCTGCTTGGTAGAATGAGTGGGCCGACGCATGGGCAAATGCTCCCACATCCAGACTTGTAGGAAGAATGCGCAGCCACCTAGGTTGCCGTCGGCACTCCTTGAGCGGTAGGAATCTCACAAGTGCTGGTAAAGAAAGGCCAGCGTGGCAGAACCCCAACTGTAAGTCCCAACAATTGCAAAATCAGCGAACAAGGGCAGGTAGATCCAAGAGACGGCATTGCTAGTACTGTTTGGCAAAAGGAATAACCGGAGTAGATGCCAAACCCATGCTTGTGCAAAGCGTCGCATTGTGTCCACATCTACGTTCGAGGGAACACGTTGAAGTCCCCGCGCAGCCAGGACGCAAGCACCGCGGATGGCCAGTTGTCCATCGAGTCCGTAGGTGGGTCCTTCGGCCGCACTCCAAGCCACTCTCCCACCCAGTCTCACCAACCCATGCTGTTGATGTCCCCAGTCACTGAAAGCCCGTCTATGGGAAGGCCGAGAATCATACCGACGTCCTAAAGCGTGATGGTCATCTCACCCGACGAAAGGTAGAATGTGTGGGTCTCCGGGCACCATCAATCCATTAGTGTAGTAAGTGCAGTGCCGTCCATACGGGGGAGCTCGTTGATGACTATCCGGGCCAAAGCAAGGAAACCAACAGTTTGGACGTGTGGCATGTACCGTTGATCCCAATCTAGCGGGGTGTGGGTCCGAGGGCAAAGTGGCTGGAGTACCTGCAAGAGAGATAAGCAAATAAATAAGTGAAACAAGCAAAAGGTCAATCAGTTGGAAGCATGATGAAATATAAGATTAGCAAATTTCACCACACCATCGTCGGCTATGCGGTGGGCGCGGTGGTCGTCACCGTACTCTATGAGGAGCAACGCGTACTGCGGGTACTGCGGCATCCTGCATTACAGGAAAAAGATTTTGGTAATATACATCAGGTACAAAATAATCCAGAAAATGCAAAGGAGTGATTACAAAAGAACATACATTTTCGCACAACAACAATGGTTACCTCAGGGGGGTTGCACACTAGAGCGGCACCGCCTTACCCTACACGGCTGGAAATCCGTACTCACATGCTTTGCCCTGGTGTGTCCGTGCTTGCGACACTCCGAGCACCTGTTGGTTAAGGTGGTGTCGTCGAAGTCCCCAAGATAGTACATGTCCTTACCGCCTTGCTGTGAGAGAACCATATCATTACGAAGTCTCTTCCTCTTCCTTTGACCGCGCCGCTTGTTCATCACTTCTGTGTCGAGAATGTATTCCTCCCCCACGTACGGTGACCAATGTGAGGGATCAAGGTAAGGCTCGAATCTCTTCTCCCAAGTCCTCATCGTGGCTAGCTTTGAGAATTCTTCCGCAACGAAGGTATTAGAAATGTGACTTACACTGCGCACGCAACAAGCGGCGATAATGTGAGAGCATGGGGCATGTTGCAATGTGGGGATCATGCAAGTACAGTCTCCCACAGTCAGGTTCACTCTATGGTTTCGGCCACCATAATGCTCACCCCTATTGATGTGCCCCCAGCTACCCTGACCGCATATATATGCAAAGTGGGATCATATTCCTCCGCCTCCTGATTGCATGACTCCGCCTCCACGATAGCAAGGTGTTTAGCAGCCGCACCCCAACGCTGGCCGACGTTGTACACATCCGTTGCGTGGGTCCACCGATCCACAAAGTATGAATTGGTCTTCCAAAATGAGTACTCCAAGATAGCCGATACTGGCATAGCACAGATGCCCTTTATAACGTTATTGAACACCTCCGAGGTGTTCGTTGTCACCATACCATACCGACAACCACCTTCATCTTACACCTGTGCCCACTTAGTCTTCTGCTGCAAGACCTCGTCCAACCACCTTTTATCCCATTCGTTGGTCAGTCCCCTCAGCTCTGTCAACTTGACCTCGAAGTCCCTCTTCTCCAAACATCCGCACAACAGTTTGAACTTTTTTGTGAGATCTTCCCTACTGCATTGCTTAAAGAAATTAGCCGCTAAGTGGCACATGCACCACCTATGTAGCACATCTGGGTGTCCGTCAAGTCTGGTCTTGATAGCGTTCAGAATACCGCGGTGCCTATCCGAGACGATGCAAACAACCCGTCCAGGCCCAACGAGGCATAAACGAACTATATCCATGAGCCATTCCCAACTCGCAATGTTCTCACCCTCTGTCAGTGCGAATATTAATGGAATCAGCTGGTCCTCCGCATCAATACCCACGGCGAGCATCAAGGCACTGTAGTACTTCCCAGTTAGGAATATGGTGTCAACTGATAAGAGAGGCCTGCAATGCTTGAAGGCCTCTTTGCATTGCCAAAATGACCAGTACACCCACCCGTGGACATGTTTCATAACCCCTCCGTCGGGTTCCATTTGGTTGCCATGCCAAGGATAAAACTCCATGACCGGATTCCTGGCCTACATAGCGGTTAGGATACGAGGAAGTAACCCGTAAGCCTCCTTCCAATCACTCCACAATAACTGCATCACTATCTACTTTGCCCTCCATACTTTACCGTACTTCACGTGGTACTTAATGAACCTGAAGTTAACCTCGATGAGGGTGACGACGGTCACATCAGGATCGATAGCCATGACCCCGGTAATACACCTTGCAATGGAATTGGCGGTAGCCTGAAGGTGCTCCCCAGACACTCGTGCGGTACCACAAGAGGGAGGCTCCTTCACATTCGCTATTTTCCATTGCTTGTCCTTAGTTTCGCGCCCCCATACCTTCCATCCGCACCCCCTTTCGCACCTCACGATATACCTCTTCTTCACATCAGAGTGTTGCACTACAAACCGACGATGATGCCGCGCTAAGTATTCTTGCAGCTAAATCTTCATATCCTCCATGCTTGGAAACAACACGTTCTTGCGTATTAGGTCATTCTTCGGGTCCACGGTGCCGTTCCTGCTCTTCAACCCATTAGCATAGATCACATTATCAGCCATTCTGACATCATCGAATGCATGCACTGACAGGACCTCACCCATTACACTACGAAGAACCCGACCTTCCTCAGAGGAGAAAAGCGGTGCGGGAGCCTCATTTTTGGTCGAGCTCCATCCTTTGTTGGACTCTACTTCAAGGGTTATTCCATCTCGGAACACCTCCTCCTCAAGATCGTTGTTCATTACAACACCATTGAAATCAGTCACGGGGTCACTAACATGGTGCGGGGAAGAAACAGTCACATATGACAGATCCACCAACAGGGGGGCATCATTGTTAAGACTGATGCCAATGAACTCTTGGGAAGGTTGCTCCTCCATTGGGGGGCTGGCGAAAGAAGGACAACAGATTCTAGTTGCTCCGTGTTGCCATTCACCACATCCAAATTGTTTGGCAAATCCTCAACAACGATTGCCCTCTCCACCACCACCTCCAACGACCGGAGCTGAGATGCGAGCACAACATCCTTGTACGTGTCCCAATCATTGTCGGACAAGATTGGTACTGACGAGGATCTAATAATCCTCATTTATTTATTTATCTGTAATTCTCATTATAGATGACAATATCTTTATAGTACCTACAAGTATACCCCTTATTGTTCATAAGGGAAAAGCTTTATGGAGTAGTCGTAAGTCTTACTACGACCACCCCCTGGTCATAAGTTTTCCTACGACCAGTCTCTAGTCGTAAGTTCTCCTACGACTAGCCCTTTATTGTAGGTCTTGTCTACGAGCACCTCGTGGTCGTAAACTTCTCTACAACTTGGTTGGCCATGACCATCCTATAATCTATGGAGTCTACAGACATGTGGGCCCGTCGGTAAGGGAATCTTATGCGCCGTGTTTTACACACAGGGTATTTAATATACGTTGTTATTCTCTGTGAGTAACCGCAAGAATCACCTTTGTCCCTGACAATAACTGCTTGACAACGTGGGGGTGCCACGTCCTTAACAACAACTGCCATCAAGTGGTTCATCATTTGGAACGTTGAGGCGCCTTTTCACTTAGAGAAACTGCCACTCCTTCATACACTATATAAAGGCTGAAGTCAGAAGGCAAAGGGAGGGATCGATCAGGAGCACAAGACATTAGGTTTTAGTCTTCCTCTTGATTGTAATCATCACACTCAATACACTAGCACAAGAGTAGGGTTGTTATTATCCCCGGAGAAGGCCCGTACCTGTATAAAATCCCTGTGTCATTCTTTGTGTGATTTTATCTCCAGGTGTCCCCCGAATCAAACAATCATACATAAGATCAGTTCTAGATCACCGACAGTTGGTGCCGACCATGGGCACCCTTCGGTGATTCCTTTTCAATAAATTCTGTTTTTTTCCTAATGCGTCCCTGGTAGGAGAATGGAACAAGGAGAATTGGTTCGACCTGGCCGACTACGTAGATATCGACATGGATGCTTACTTCGACTATGAGCCGAGTATCATTTCATCTGATGGTAATGATGCCTCCAGAGATCATTCACTAGATCCAGGAGACTATGTCACCGATGGAGTTGAGGAGGGATCCTTTTCCCCCACAACAGTGCGTCCAAATGAGGGACCAGTTTCCTCATAGGGCAATAGTCTATCTGACCACAATCAGGACTGCACCAAGGCAGACCCAGAACATAGCGAGGGTTTCCCCTCCAAGTATTCGAGTCTGCTTGAGGTAGTCTGACTTGGCGTGGCAAGTCCTAGAAGCCATCATTTTGGGACTCTATTAGCATCTAGTGGTTGTCTCCCATCGATTGGCCCTGCGGAGGATGTGGGTGAGCATGCTTTTTCTACAGGTTCAATGTAACATCCCAAATTTTGGCTTTTCAAAAATCTTTTGAGTAGTTTAGGTCCTTGAAAAATTTCGCCAATTTTATTTGAATTAATAAAGCTTAATAAGGAATTTCCCAAATTAAAAATATTTAATTTGACTAATCTAACCATCAATTAAATAAAAACATGTGTTATTTGGCTTCCTTGTGTTTCAAGGAATTTTTGGGTGTTTTTTTGAGATTTTTCTGGATTTGTTTGCTATTTATTTGGTCTCCTTGATTTTTCAGGATTTTCTTTAATTCCGAAAATCTTTCCTCTCTCTCTCTCCTACCATACCTCGCGGTACTGTTCATCTGCAATCTCTAGCCGAGCAACGAGAGTCCCAAATCGAACCGAGAGCTCTTCTTCGATACGTATCACAACCAAATACTTCCAAAAATCCAAGAGCTCTTCTCCGGTATGTATCACAACTGAATACTTCCAAAAATCCAATCTCCCTCTATGGTGCATATAAAAGCAAACCGTTCACGTCCAAACATCCATCTTGATCTCCTCTTCCAATCCCCTAATTTGGTTTCCTTCGAATCAATCTATTTTCGTCGCAATCGGTAGAATACCGAGCTCCAACCGAAGGTCTTTTCCGATGAGTTGCGCCTCCATCCGACATCTCCCGGTTGAACCGTCTACGGTGTTGGATTCGTGTCGTCGCGTTCTACGTCGTGCTTCCTTCCTCTTCGCCCAAAGACCACTGGAGCACCGTCGGCCATGTCGAGCCATGACACTGAAACACGTACGTCGAGCGTCACTCGTCCTTGGCGAGTTTTTCCAAAATAAGATCGTGTCATCTCGTGCCCCTCGTTGATACCTATTTTTGCATCTCTTATATTCATGTTTCATCCACCGTGCGTCAAGAATCGAGCGTTCTCTTGCCTCTTGTACGTCTCCCTTCTCCGGCCAATTACTCCGTAACTGTTCATCCTCTGCCTTCAACTCCACCACCGTTGAGTTCGTATCGCCACGTTCTACGCCATGCTCACCTCCCTTTTCTTAGAGCATCGTCCAAAGTGGTGCGCACCCGTGAGGCCGCCGTCGTCACCGTTCTTCGCCTCGATGCTGTCGCATGGTACCGTTTCTCGCTGTTTTGATCGCGTCATCACGTCTGCCTCGTCGTTACCTTTCCGTTTTGCCCCTTCTCCGCCGCCGCCGACCACCGCCGATGCCATGCGCGCAAAACTGCCATGCCCTCTGTTCTCCGATCGACTTGGTTGTCTTCAATGTGGTTTCTTCTCTGTTGTGTGGTTCCCTTGTAATCCAACCATGCAATAGCATGTGTCTTCTTTGATCCTTCCCTGACATTTCTTTCCCTATTGTTTTTGCTTGCCAAATCCATGCGCCATAATCAGCCGTGAGGCCTTGTTCTTTGTTTCTTCTCTAGATCGATGCAGGCAGCACATGTTTCTTCTCTGTCTGTCTTTCTTTCCCTTCCATGTGGTCCCTCTTGTCAGCTAACTAGCCAAGCCTTCCTTGTCTTCTCTGTTGTTTCCTGTCCCCATTGAAGCACTCGGCTGAACACGTTTCCTGTTCTGTCTACCCTGTTAATTAGTTCTTTGATTTTTCCCTGTCCGGCTGCTTCCATTAATTCATTCTGTCTTTGCTTTGCATGTCAGCCGCACCTCTCTGTCCTCTACGGTTATTTTCTTTGTTCTTGGTTATTCCTTTCTATCTATGAAAATGGACCCTATATGTCATGCAAGAAAATATATCCCTCTCATTTACATGTGGACCCCACATGTCATCCACTCAATTAAAAATCATAATTATTTCTCTCTTGAGTCCCGCATGTCAGCCATTTTCTAATATTTTCAAAATAGAATATTCTGAGAATATTCTGTAGACCCCACTTGTCAGTTTCTCTCCCCCTTTTTATTTTTCATCATTTCATGAGAATTTCAATCTTCTGAGAGCCATATCTTCTTCATCTGAAATCCGATTGAACCCATTCAAGTTTCTAAATTCATCTAAATTCATTATCTACCTTCCAGTACCATTCAAGTTCAATTTGGAGTTTATTTTATTTGTCTTTTTGAATTTAGTTTGTTTTTGCGCTTTCTTTCTCGTTAGACGTTGAAGTCCCGAAATCATCCGAAGGAGCTGAAGATCAAGGAAGTAGAAGATTGAAGATAAAATAAGATCATCATTGCTATAGCAAGGCAAGTTATACCTTTGATCATATTGAACCTAGTTTTCTAAAATTACTTTGATTTAAATTATTGCATTTACTTTAAGTATTTATTTAAATGCTTTTGGGTGTAGTTATTATCTAATTTGTTATATCCACCTTGCCTATTGTTTTGTCATAATCTTTTGTCACCCTAGATTGGTTCATTATTTAGTTGGTATTATTGTAGCAACAACGTGGGTTGGGTAGATACGATTAGTCTGCTTAGCCATGCTACGAGTCATCATCTCATGTAATTTGCAAATATAAACCTGACTAAATGATTATAAAACTTTGTGATAAAACTGTGTGTACTGTGTGCTATTACTCATTGATGGCATGTGTTGCACTTAACCAACTGGGTGGTAAAGGATTTAGACTGAGGCAAGTGGTGGACATTAAGTGATATGGTGGAGCTGTGTGCATGGGAATAATAATCTGTGAGCATAGGAATAATAATTAGAAATTAGAAGTCTTGCTTTGGTCAATTAATGACTTAACTTTGTGCACCATTGAACTGTGCCTTTCGTACAACCACATGCCTGATGGGACATGCCCTTACTTAGTAAGTTATTGATTCTTGACATTGATTACTCAAGCAGTAGGTTAGGCTGTGTGCATGGGTGGAGGTGTGGACTACCAGGTAGTACACATTTATGAGCGGTTCGTCGTCTTCAGGTTCAACGATGTGTGTCGAACTGGCTTCTTGTGTGGGGTAGCCTGGCGGTAAAGCACATCGGGAGTGTTAATTGTTGAGATAAAGTTTTTGAAAGGTTTTGTTGTGATCAGCTCCGTACAAATTGATCACATCTTGTGGGTAAAGTACACAAACTCTGCAGAGTGTTAAATCAATCTATTCGAATAGCCGCATCCGTGGTCATAGGCATGCTCAGGGATTTCACACAGAATGCAATGTATAGATGATGGCTTATTCCAAAGGAACAACTGTGTGATTTAAGTCATGTGGCTGCGTGAAAGAAATTGATTAGGTTATGTGTCTTTGTGAAAACAACTGATAAATTAGTATTATCTATTTTTTTTCGAATTATGCTTTCAATCTATTATTCATATTCAATTGCAAATGTTGTATTTCTGCAAAAGAACCACAAAAGCCATTCCTTTGGAATAAGCCATCATCTATACATTGCATTCTGTGGTATGACTTGCGAGTACGGTTGTGTACTCATGCTTGCTATAATCTGTGGATATCATGGGGATATTCTCATGATCTTAGGATGATGAGACAATTGGCAATAGCTTTGAAGTTTTGTCGAAAGTGTTGTTTTCAGCAAAGTGTCAGGAGAATCGGTAGTACTGGCGTTTAAAGCGCGGTACGACCGCAACTTCAATGGCGGTAGAACCAGAGTGCGGTTGTACCGATTGATATATGGCTGTAGGTTAATTCCAGAGAAGATGTTTCGTGGAGTTCTGGTCTTCATTGGAAATCGGAACGACCGTTGTTATTGAGGCGATGCGGTCAAGATCGGTAGTCTTCTTTGCGGTTATCTTAATTTATTGAGATTGTCGACCTATTGGGAGAAATGGTTATTCATTAGGTCAAGTTCATGGGTTTCAGTGCATATGTGTTGCATGATGTATGTTTTGACTAACGTGGGTCAAGTTGTGAAGAACTTGTTCCTAGATTTGATTTCTTTGTCTATTGGTGTGCAGGTTGCTTGACGGTCAACGACGGTCAACGGCGAGGATGATCGGGACTAAGCTTGGAGACCTGAGGTCCAGAACGATCAAGGATGCCGGGTGAGGTCAATGGACTCAAGCATGGCGCAAATTGGACAAAGGTGACTGAACGGGCAGTTCGGTGTGACGGGTTGAATCAAGTGGCACGGGGGTCGGTGCAAGTGCCATGGTGGTTTCGGCGGGAGCCGGACGGGAGAGACTTGCCGACATGATGAGAGCCGTTGATCAACCTACATGTGGCGAAGCAGGCGATTGCTTCACCAAGATTGGACTCGGTCTTTAGAGAAGGATCGAGATGGGTTATTTTGGTAATTTCACCAAATACCGCCTTGGTAACCTTTTGGCTAAACTACGGCATGAGACGACGCATGGAGAAGTGGTTTAGGTCAAGAGAAAGTGAAAACGACGCTTTAAAATGCGTGCGTGATTTAACCCGTTTGTTAGTGGGCTTAACGGGTGCCAAATGGGTATAGTTTCTAGAAGCTAGGCCTCACTATAAATAGAGAGGGTGTGCTGTCCAGCAGCCTAGGAAGCATTCATTTGGAAACCCTAGTTGAGTCTTAGGGTTTTAGGAACGAAAAGTGGGTCTAGGGTTCTAGGGAGTGGATTGATTTTGTGCTCCTTGGTTGTGCTTGGTCCTCTAGGATAGAGTGGCTGTAAACATCCATCAAACTCGAATCAATCCAAGCAAGTTTCCCTAAGATGAGTCTATTCATATTCTTGCTCTCTTCTTGTTGATTTTGAGTCTTTTGATGTCTTGTTGGTTTTCCCTCGAGTACTCGCTGTGATCTAGCTTACTGTGATATGTGGGTGTGCATCTAAGACCATCTTGATCATTCTTTACCCACGAGCAAGGTTTAGATCATGTTTAGGTTTGTTACTCGGTTTTGAAACCTTCTTCACTCAAATTGCAAAAGGTTGGAACTTTGACGTGGATCTAGTCAATATTTGATTAGAATAGGTTCCTAACCTCCTAGAGAAGACATGGTTCAAGTTTCATGGAGTTTAGTTGGGTGAATCAAAAGTTATATCATTTTTGGTCTTTGTTTTCAAACTGTCGGGTTGAACTCTAGGATAATCAGTTGTACCGCTCATTTACCTGCGGTTGTACCGATTATCGGTAGTACCGCGGTTTGTACGCCGGTTGTACCACTCATTTGCCTGCGGTCGTACCAATTTTTGGTTTTTCAGCACATCATATGTGTTCTTTGACTGCTGTGTTTTGGGGTTGATTAGGAGTCAACATAAGCCTTCCACTATGCTTATTGATTGATCTTCATAGCTCTCATAGCTATTGGAGTGAAATATGAATTGAATCCAATCGAAGTGAAAAATTTATAGAGCTCCTATTCACCCCTCTCTAGTCGCCTTTCCGGTCCTACAAGTGGTATCTGAGCCCGGTTAGCTCTTTTCATAGATCTTAACCGGTCTTTGGAGCCATGGCGACTGACAAGTATTCCACCAAACCATCTGTGTTTGATGTAGTCGATTTTGCTTACTGGAAGGCTTGCATGCATGCCTACATCGAGGCTCAAGGGCACGCAATTTGGCTTAAAGTCAAAAATCCTTATGTTGTGCCAGCCAATGACGATGTGATCACTCCAGATGTTGAGGCTAATAGCAAGGCACGAAACTTCTTGATTCAAGGACTTAGTCGATCTGAGTTTGAGCGTGTCGCTCATTTGAGGTCTGCTCACGAGATCTAGAAGACCCTCTGTGATTACCACGAGGGATCTACTGCGATCAAGGAAGTGAGACAGAACCAGCTTAAGAAAGAATACTCAAATATCGAACAAAGGCTTGGTGAATCTTTGGATGAGTTGTGGGGAAGGCTTTCCAAAATCCTTCATGATCTTCGTGCTGTGGATCTTGTGTTCACTGAGTCTGAGAATGCACATTAGCTTTTGGGTGCTCTTGATGTGAAGGTCTGGGGGATGAAGATCACTTCCATCAATGACAACATTGTCATGAGTGAGCTTACCATGGATAAGCTCTACTCGAGGTTGAAGATGCATGAGATTGACTTCATCTCGCGTCTCCCCAAGATAGAGTCGATGTCATTAGTGGTCGACCCATCTAAGGGTAGCTCTTATGATTCTTTGGATTTTGGTTCATCTGGTTTTTCATTGTCCACTTTGCACTCTTTGAGCGATGAGCAGCTAGAGAAGCTACCTGAGGATGATTTAGCCCTCCTATCCACAAAATTTTCGAGAGTCTACAACAAGGTGAGGAGCAGAAGGAAAGGTGGCCCTGTCACTTGCTTTAAGTGTGGTGAGCCAAACCACATTCGGTCCAAGTGCCCCAAGCTGAAGGGCAAGGTGGAGAAGGACTCTCGGAGGCGTCCTCAAGCTAAGGATGCGAAAGCCAAGAAGCCTAACTATCGCAAGTTCGTTAGCCGAGTCCTTGCCGCTCTTGAGAGTGTTGATATGAGCGATGTGGACTCGGGGACAGAGGACGACAACGATGATTCTCATGGAAAGAAGAAGACCCAGGATTTCACCGGTATGTCCTTCATGGCCAAGGACATGCACTACGTCGACTCCTCCAACGATGATGACCCTTTCAGTGATCCCGATGAGGTATGTCCCTCACTCAATGATATGAAATGTGCTTTGGTTGTTGCTGACCAAAAAACTGAAAAAGCAAGCTAAAATGATTAAGAGACAGGACAGCATGATTGACAACTTGAATCTAGAAGTTGTTAGGCTCAAATCCATTAATCCTATTGATGTTTGTGATTCTTTCTCTAGCTTGCAAAATGAATTGACCAATCTAAAATATGCTCATTCCTCTGTTGTGAATCAACTTTAAGATGCTCTTGATGAACTAGAATATCTCAAGTCTAGTCCTGTGTGCACGAATGCTATTGCTCTAGATGTGACTGATGTAGATGCTATTCCTTTACCTTGCTTAAATTGTGCTTTGCTTGAATTAAAATTGGATAGCACTACAAAAGAATTAGTGAAATTTGATCCTAGTCACACTCATTGTGAGGATAACAAGATTAAAATAAAGAAAATGTCTGAAATGATTCTTTATTCTAAGACTGCTTCATGTGAAAACTGTCTTAAACTCACAATTGAGAATGATACTCTAAACAAAACTCTTGAGGAGAAATCTAAAATTGAACAATCCATGTCCATGAATGCTTCCAAGAAAGTTGTTGATTCTGCTTCTTGTGCTTTTTGTACTGAAGTTGGGACAAATTTAGATGAGATACAAGAGGCGTTTAGAGTCAAATTCAAAGAGCAAGTGAGTAGGATTGAGAATGCTTCTTGTGTGTCTTGTGAGGCTTTAAGGGTTGAGGTAGCTCTTGTCAAAGAAAAGCTTGCTAGGACAATCAAGTCAAATAGGTGTGTCACCTGTAAGGACCTAGCCAAAGAAAATGATTACCTCAAAAAGACCCTTGAGAGATTTTCTAGTGGGAAGAAGAACCTCAACATGATCCTCGACCAATCTAAGGTGAATGTGAAGAAAAGTGGCCTAGGTTTTAATTCCCTAGAGCATTCCAAGAACCATCCACCTAAGATTGTGAGAGCTGTTGAGAGTGGCATGTTCGAGGTAGAACCCCCTGAGCCATCTAAGGTAGTCTTTAGATTTGCAGATTTTGCTCTAACCCCTTCAAGCAAGACAGGTGCTTCTACTTCATCAGGTCAGATGTGAGCACCCGGATTTATTAGGCTCATAATACTTAGTCATCCAATTGACCCTAGTATTATCAACCAAATAAACTCGGTCTCGAGAGATGTATACTTTCCAGAATGCAGTACACATACCTCACAACAAAAGAATGCATCAATTCCATACAACACATAGTACATAAGCAACAAACCGAAGTTAACATTAATATGGAATAGATATTACAAAAGAGAGGCCCTTAGGCCAAATAACAATAATTACAAAAGATAACAATGGAAGCAAAAGTGCCATAAAGATGGCCAAAATAAGAGCCAACCAAGTGTGCCTTTAGCCCACAAGGCAATGACCGGACCACCAAGCTAGTCGCTCTCCCAACCACACTTACGGCAAGATAAAAGTAAAGCCCTTTGGGCTCTACCTCCTCTGCAACAAAGTTGTTAAGCAAAGCAAATGAGTACAATAACTTGTTTATTGTACTGCAAAACTGACGTGTAAGATAACAGAACTATAATTTAGCTACATGCAAGCTTGATTTAAGTGGATGAGGCTTTGGACTCATTTTAGCATAAAGCAAGTTTCATTTGCAATAACATAGTAGATTGAAAGCAATTTGACAAAGCATTTTTAATTGTTGAAATAACAACGCGATAATAACATAATAACAACAACAAGAACAATCACGAAGTGACTAACCCAAGTCACCACAACAATAGCATGAACATCCATTCATACTAACCCATCAAGTTTTAATTAAAAGTTTGAGACTAGTCTTGAGCGACCTTACCAAGCATGTCCATAACCTAGGGCGAGGCTATTGAATAGTTTTATCCCTACAGGTGTACCACTGTACCCACACGTCGACCGCCTTTCCTTCGCGCACACTTAGAAGGTGTCTTTGTGCAGCTAAGTCCTCTGAGACCTTTCCAAAGGATGAATGCTAATTCGAGCTGCACAACCCACGGGAGAAGGAGACATTAGGCGACCTACCCGAAGCTAATGCTCCCTCCCACACTATACATATACATTTGTTTTGAAAACACACCAACCGAGCTCGCTCATAATTAACACCTCCTAGAGTACTTAGTCAAGAGGGTTCCATATGCCCTCGCGTTGTTAGTACATAAAAGCGCTTGGCTTAGTGACCCAAGTACTCGGTCCTTAGGGACCCAGGCATACCACCACATTCCAAAAACCGCACCATCCATCCAATATGCCCAAGTCTAAATCAATCTTTTATTTTCAGCTTTTGATTTTACAAATTAATCAAAGCACAAGTGCTGGACATATAGGAGTAATAAACATGTTTGAGTGATCAAGATCATCGACTAAGTCGATGATCGCCCAATACTACCGATAGCTAAGCATGTCTAAGCAGTAGGAAACGCAACTACTAAGTGATAAGAGCTCATCCAACGAGCTCAAACCACAGCGAATAACCTAGGCTCATTGGTAGTAGAGGATAAAGAAATCCTACAGATTATGCGACTATAGGATTACTAACGACATTTAACACAAAGTAGCATGCATACATAGAAGTAAAACAAAGTATTAAGCTCTAAAGTAATGGGACATGATGGGAAATGGTCAAACTGCTTGCCTTGTTGCTGTTGCTCAAATTGTGGCAGAGGGTCGCTCTCGGGATCACCACAAATGTCGAAACCTAACGGAAAAGTGATAAAGAACCGATAAGAACGACGAAAAGGCAACAAAGACAGCACAGCAAACGAACTCCAAATACCGTGAATTTTCTACAGCAGCAAGGGATGATTTTTAGGAAATTTTGCAACAAGAACCAATGGATTTGGATTCTCAATGCAAAAGATATGAGCAAAACAATTCTGCTCAGCCCTAAAATTACCAAACTGCACTATTCACTAATTTAATTATGAGGCAACATTTTCTAGAAAAGTGGTGAGGCTGAGATTTTTATTGTAAAACCAGCACCTCATGAGATGAATAACACAATTGAGTTCATCTCATTTGGAGCTATTATGCACTTTCTATAATTTTTCAAAAACAAGAACTTGAACAAAATTATAATGCACAAGTCCTCATTTCTATAACAGCAACATGCTCAGAACTAATTCTCACAGTGAGTTCATTATTAGAGGAAGCTAACAAAATTGGGTTTACTCACAAATAACCTACAGAGCATTAGTTATGGGTTTTACAAGTTAAACATAAATTTTGAGTGTATATTCAAAGGGAGTTTTAAAACCTAGTGGCTAACTGTGCTCTGGAGCTGAACTCAACTTACAATCATTTTTGGATTAAAGTTAAGTTCAAGACAGAGCTAACACAATTTGAATGACCTCAAAAGGATTTAAAACGAAGAAGATATGAAATTCTAAAGTCTATACCTTCTTTAGGTCTATAACTAAGACTTCACCGGAATTTGTAAAACTCACAAGGGTATGGGAGGGCGTGAGCCACAGATCTCAGATCCAACGGCTCAAGACCTCCCAGAGAACATCACACACGCCAAGCGTGAAGTCCAGAGGTCTGGACCTCTTAGCAACTCACATGCGCGAGGTGAGGGGAGGTCGTGGCCGTAGATGGGAGATCAGCGGACCACAACACGAAAGGAGGTCCGGAACGGACCAGATCTAAAGGGGAGGTCCTCAACGGTGAGATGACCTCGAGGAGGTCCTAAGTGATAGATCTAAACATCACAGACCTCCAGGGAGGTCTGGACGGCTACGATTGCGCAAGGGAGGTCTTGGACGCTCCAGATTTCCTTGGAGGAGGTCTGGACGTCCCAGAGCTCACAACCACGTGCTTGCGCACGCACGTGCTTGGACAAGAGGTTAATGCGCGCGGGACACAAGGAGGTCATGCGCGGAGGTCTTAACTACGCACAATAAATGGTGGATTTAAGAACATCAAGACCCAACCAATGATTGCAAGATTGAGCAATTGATGACCGCATTAAACACGGCAAATCTCTGTCCTAAAAACGACAACGGTGCTGCCGTGTCCGACAAAGACCCGAGCTCAAAGATTTGGTCATCGCCATGGCGATGTAGACCTCGCCGGCGAGAACCAAGGACATCCCCGTGTGCGCAATAGTGTTGCGCACACCACGGACTCATTCTCGACGGCGACGACGGCCTTAATCGCCGGCGAGCCGGAGAGGACAAACACAACCCGCACGGCCAAAATACGAAAATGCAAAATGGAGCTCATGCGACAATCAGCGTGTGCCAAAACTTAAGCTCCGCAACATGCATTCAAGCGGGTGCCAGCATCTAAAGGACTAACAGGAGGTGTACCTGGAGGTCCTAAGGTGCTGGGGAGGTCGTGGAGGTGATGACCGGAGTTGGGGAAGGCAGTGAAGCTTCACAGCCCAAGGCACCAGCTCCAAGCTCGACTTTGTCCACCTCTGAAAAATGCCCAAACAATTCAAGTTAGGGTTAACTTCCAAGAGGTTTTCAGGAGCAAAAGTGAGCAAGGTTTGAAGGAGGGAGCCACTGGAACCCTTGTCTCACTGAGGAGCTCCAAGGACATCAACAATGGCAGCCAAGATGGGAGGTGAGTTTGGGGATGAGGAGCTCAGCCACGCACAAGTGCAAGGCTGAGGTCAATTGTGTGCAAAGGAAGCCAAGGGAGGATTCCCAGGGGTGACTTATAGACTGAGGTGAAGGTTATGAGCTGGGGCTAAGCTCCATGGTGAGCTTAGCCCACGGGTTGGTCCATGGGGTGGACAAGACATAAAGGTTGACAAGGTGACAGTGCTGAGCTGACCAATGAGGCGGAAAGGCGACCAAGCATTAAATGCGGTCAAGAAAGAGTGATATAATGTACCCCAAGGTCGACACGCATTAATGCCTTTGCTCGAGCTTCGCATGCGCGCAGAGGAAGGAGAAGAACAGGGAGGTCTTGGTGACCGTTGGATAAGACACAGGAGAGGTCTAACCATCGGATCAATTTTTGAACCGTTATGTTTTAAGTGGTGGGAGGAGGTCCCAGCCACACGATCAAGGTGGGAGGTCGTGGCCTCCGATTTCATAATCGCAAAACGCATGTGAGGAAAAGGGACAGAGGTCCAAAGCGTTGGATCTCCATCCAGCAGTCGCGGACCTCCGGTGAGGACTTAACATGCACGCGATCAAAAAGACATGAGGGAGGTCATGGCCTTTGGATTTAAATCCAAGGGCACACAATGACCGGGAGGTCGATATGATGCGCATAGCAGCAAGGGAGGTCAGGACCTTTAGATTTAGATCTAAGGGCTACGATCAAAAGAGGTGGAGGTCTGAGCTTGCGCCTTGCACAAGGGAGGTCATGGCCTTTAGATTTAGATCTAAGGGCTACGACCTCACCAAGGCGGAGGACCTTGCCGTGATGTTTTTCAGAGGAGGTCGTGGCCTTTGGATCTGAATCCAACGGCTCGACCTCAACAACTAAAAAGGGAGGTCTGTTAGTTAGATTGAGAGGAGGAGGTCGTGACCATGGATTTTTGATCCAATGGCTGTGACCTCATCAAGGTGGGATGTAGACTTTGAGGTTTGACACACGGGGAGGTCATGGCCGTGGATCTTTGATCCAGCAGTTTGTGACCTCATGTAGGTGGGATGTTTGCTTAGCTTAACGGTGAGGGAGGTCGGGCCGTGGATCTTGAATCCAAGGGCCAAGACCTCAACAAGGTGGAAGGTGGTTTTGAGGTTTGATAGCCAGGAGGTCGGGGCGGTTGGATGTTAATCCAAGGGCTATGACCAGACAAGGTTGGGAGGTCCTTGCGGTGTTGACTGAGAGGAGGTCGTGGCGGTTGGATGTAGATCCAACACTACGACTGATCAAGGTGGAGATGAGGTCTGGCGAGGTGCGACATGGTTGGGCTGGACCAGCTTGAACATGGCTAGCCCAAGGAACAGTGTAGGCTTTTAAATTTAGTTTCTAACAGCTGAGACTTAACAGAATTGTTTGGGATAGCATTTCAACTCCAAAATTCATGAAATTTTTACAGGAGCTTGCTGACAATGAGCTTAACCTTGCATAAAATTTTCAGAGGTTATTATGCACTGCATTTTTCTCAGGAAATTCATGAAGGTTGTTTAAAGGATTGTTTTGCCTCCAAAAATTATCAACAAGTGTTATAACTCATGATATTTTTCAGAGGGGTCCCACATCAGTTTTTGGACCAAGGGAAAATATTTCCAATTGATTGGCACAAGATTTAAGATGGATGGAATATGAATTTGACTTTTGGTCAA
This sequence comes from Phyllostachys edulis, assembly GCA_036346405.1. Lineage (NCBI taxonomy): Eukaryota > Viridiplantae > Streptophyta > Magnoliopsida > Poales > Poaceae > Phyllostachys > Phyllostachys edulis. The sequence goes on from CM070556.1 coordinate 21,260,240, forward strand.
CAAGAGCTTTGTGTTTTTGGATTACACAACTCTTGGACAAGAATCACATGAGATTTTAGGGTTTTTCAAGATGTGAGAAAAAGTTTTAATTTCTACACATATAATTATGCTTGAATAACCCTAATTATACATTTGGGATGTTACATCAGACCTCTCAAAAGGTCAAGTACCATTGCACCTTCTGCAAGAAGGATGGCCACATCGTTGAGTTCTGTTTGCGTAGAGCCAAGATTGAGAGGAAGGAGAGGATGAGTGCCTTGAGGACCATTAGAGGAGTTCCCTCATCTGTGACAGTCTCTAGAGCCAGGCAGCTTGTCTTTCCTGCTAGACATAGGCCTAGGTTCGTAGATGATTTCTTTGACTCTTTTGGTGGCTCTAGGTAGCATTTTGGGTTAGGATATCATGAGAAGAGACCATGGGTAGCATCTAGACAGGGGGAGTACCAACCTTTTGGTAGGTCGATTCGGAGAGGTCTAGGTGGTTCTCGTGTGCATTCTTATGATTATTCCTCTAACCATTTTATTACTGCTTCTACTACTATTCCTAAACATCGTGTGACTCAGTACTGGATTCCCAAGTCTTTTATCACTAACCCCAGTACTGAGGCACATATGTTTCCTGTTCGTGCTCTGTAGGTCCGTCATGCGAGGAAGGAGGACATATGTCTTGTTGACTCCGGGTGTTCTCGACACATGACTGGAGATTCTAGATGGTTCTCCTCCCTCACACGTGCATCTGGCAATGAGTTGATCACATTTGGGGATGCTTCTACTGGGACCGTGACAGCTAAGGGAACAGTGCGTGTCAACAACAAGTTCTTGCTTAAGGACGTCGCTTTGGTAAGTAAGCTGAGGTATAATTTGCTATCTGTTTCTTAGCTTCTTGATGAGGGTTTGGAAGTGAGGTTCAACAGCGGTGAGTGTAGAGTTCTAGACTCCTCGGGTGAGTGTGTCTTTGGAATCTCTAGGTTTGAGAAGATCTTTTGTGCTGATTTCAGTGTCTCTTCTGCTTCCAGTCCTAGATATCTTGTGGCTTCTGTTTCTCATGATCTAGTTTTGTTGCATCGTAGACTTGGACACATAGGTTTTGACCATTTGACCAGGATTGGTAGCAAGGATTTGATTAGAGGGTTGCCTAGACTTAAGCCTGTTAGAGACCTTGTGTGCACTCCCTGTAGACATGGTAAGATGGTTTCTGCTTCTCATCCACCTCTTACTTTAGTGATGACTGATGGACCAGGTTAGCTCTTGCACTTAGACACTATTGGCCCTTCTAGAGTTCAGTCTGCAGGTGGAAAATGGTATGTGCTTGTGATTGTGGATGATTTCTCCAGGTATTCATGGGTTTGTTTTCTGGTTTCTAAGGATAAGGCTTTTGGCTATTTTAGAGAATTGGTCCTTAGACTAGCTGTTGATCTTCCTGGAGTTCTGACAGCCATTAGGAGTGACAATGTGACAGAATTCAAAAACTCTTCCTTTGCCACTTTCTGCACTGATAGGGGAATTGAGCACCAGTTCTCTTCACCTAGAGTTCCCCAGCAGAATGGTGTTGTAGAGAGGAAGAATAGGACCCTTGTAGAGATGGCCAGGACTATGCTAGATGAGCATAATACACCTAGGAGGTTTTGGGCTGAGGCGATCTCTACTGCTTGTTGTGTGTCAAATAGGGTGTTCTTGAGATCTGTGACTGACAAGACTTCTTTTGAGCTTAGATTTGGTCATAGGTCTAAAGTCTCTCATTTCAAGATTTTTGGTTGCAAATGCTTCATTCTTAAACATGGCAACCTGGATAAATTTGAATCAAGATGTTCTGATGGTATTTTTCTTGGATATCCTGCTCATTCTCGTGGCTATCGTGTGTTTAATTTGGATACTAACAAAATTGTTGAGACTTGCGAAGTCACTTTTGATGAGGCTAGTCCTGGTACTAGACCCGATGGTGTAGGTACACAGGTTTCTGAAAGCATCTTCGTCGACGACGACTTTGAGGATGAGGACCCAATCCATCCTCCAGTCACTTCTGAGGTGGTTAGAGAGCCTGCTTCTACTTCTCCAGCTTCTGATGAGCAGCCTCTTCCCACCTTCACCGACGATCCGAGTGGCTCTGCTCCTACCTCCACAATCCATGAGGTAGAGGCCACTTCTGCACCAGGACCTCCTCTTCACATTCAGCGACAGCATCCATCTAAGCAGATGATTGGGGATCTTCATGAGCGAGTCACTCACTCCAGGTTTATTTCTCCAGATTCTCATGCACATTCTGCTTTTGTCGTGTCTTTTGAACCCCGAGATGTCACCCATGCTTTATCTAACTCCTCTTAGGTCAATGCCATGCATGAAAAGCTTGAAAATTTTGAAAGAAACAAAGTCTGGACCTTAGTTGAACCTCTACCTAATCATAATGTAATTGGAACAAAATGGGTTTTCAAAAATAAGCAAAGTGAGGATGGGTTAGTAGTTCGCAATAAGGCTAGGCTTGTAGCTCAAGGTTATTCCCAGGTAGAAGGCTTAAACTTTGAGGAGACCTTTGCTCCTGTAGCTAGATTAGAAGCCATTCGTATTTTTCTAGCATTCGCGGCATCTAAGGGCTTTAAGCTTTTTCAAATGGATGCCAAGAGTGCTTTCCTTAATGGTTTCATAGAAGAAGAGGTCTTTGTCAAGCAATCCCCTGGTTTTGAAGATCACAATTTCCCAAACCATGTGTTTAAGCTCTCTAAAGCCTTGTATGGATTGAAGCAAGACCCTAGAACTTGGTATGATAGGCTGAAGAGTTTCTTGCTTAAAAATGATTTCAAAATAGGAATGGTAGATAAAGCCTTGTTCACTCTCAGGCTTGGCAATGACTTTCTACTGGTTCAGATTTATGTGGATGATATCATATTCGGTGGTTCTTCTCATGCTTTGGTGTCCAGATTTTCAGATTCTATGAGCAGCGAATTCGAGATGAGCATGATGGGCGAACTGACCTTCTTCCTTGGTCTTCAAGTTAAGCAACTGAAAGAAGGCACCTTCATTCATCAAAGCAAGTACACAAAGGACCTTCTTCGGTGCTTCGACATGGGAAGCAGTAGGCCAATGTCTACTCCCATTGCCACATCCATCGTGCTGGACCCTGATGAGGATGGAGAGTCCGTGGACCAGAAGAAGTACCACAGCTTGATTGGTTCTCTTCTCTACCTCACGGCGTCGAGGCCGGACATACAGTTTGCTGTGTGTCTGTGCTCTCGATTTCAGGCTTCCCCTCGTGCCTCACATCGACAAGTAGTGCGTCGTATCTTTAGGTACCTTCAGGACACTCTTGATTTTGGACTTTGGTATTCTTCTGATTCTGCTCTCTCTATTCGGGCTTTTTCTGATGCTGATTTTGCGGGGTGTAGAGTGGATAGCAAGAGTACTTCTGGCTCTATTCATTTCTTAGGCACATCTCTTATCTATTGATCATCTAGGAAACAGTCCTCTGTTGCCTGATCCTTCTTGAGGCCGAGTATGTAGTCATGACCAATGAGTTGCTCTCAGATTCTCTGGATCTTGTCTACTCTGCGGAACTATGGGTTATCTTTGGATAGTGTTCCTCTCTTCTGTGACAACACTAGTGCCATAAACATTGCCAAAAACCCAATGCAACACTCTAGGACCAGGCTCATTGACATTCGATATCATTTCCTTAGAGACCATATAGAGAAGGGTGATGTTGTGCTTCACTTTGTAGAGTTTGAGCAGCAGGTTGCGGATATTTTCACTAAGGCTCTTCTTCTCGTTTTGCTTCTTTGCGGGGAGAATTGGGGGTTATTAGTCCTCTTGGCCTGTTTTGAGGGGGAGTTTGCTCTTTTGCATTCATTGTACCATAATGCATTTTAAATTCAGCAACTTGCATTGTAATATAATTACATGGAGCTTGGATTATTATCCTTGTATGACTTGATTTTATACTTTATACCTTGCCATGTCTTGTGCTAGGTTGCCAGATTTCGTTTATGGCTTTTCATGTATAGCTTAGCTTTTGCCATGCTAGCTTTATTATCTGTGAGAAAATTGAATCAAAACATAACTTGTTGGATCTTGTGACTAGTTTTGCCATAGTGATCCTCTCATAATTCATGCCATGTCATATAGGCTAAATTGAGTCTTGAACTTACTTTGAGCTTTAAATTGAGCTATGATAGTTCTTAAGTCAAGCAAATGAAAAATGAGTTTTTTTTTCTGTGCGAAAAAACTGATCTCACCAATTCTTTCTCATGAGACAGTTTGCCATTGCACTAGGCATGAATTCAGGGGGAGTTTTGGATGACCTAGACCACTCTCTTAAGCTTATTGCTTGGGATGGTCGCGACAAGGCTTGAGATCTAGCACAATGCTAAGAAAACAAATTGTCAATTGGTTGAAGCTTAGGAGGTAGTTGTGGATGGCTCCTAGTCCAGGACTTGTTTTACTAAGATAAAACCAAAAATTTTTAGCAAAATGCTCAATGTGCTAAATTTCAAATGCTTGAACAAATTGATTCTTAATTGAACTCATAGCGCTCAAAATTAATTCATTTTCTAGTTTCTGGGCTCCATTTTGCTTATAGACATGGCTTGACTCATTTTTGGATACCTGTAGCTAAACTATGATCTTGAGCAACTTGCCATGCTTACAATTCATTTAATTTCATATTATTGCTTTTTTGGCTTTAGCTTTGTTGTACATGTTTTGCCATGATAGAAAGTAGCTTCTTCACGTAATATGGCTTGGTGTAATACTTGTATAGTCCTCATGGATAATTTTCATGGCTCCCTGTGTTAAAAATTGAATAAATTGCAGCCATTCTATGTCATTCATGCTCTATCTTCCTCTATGCACCTTGATGAATCCATTGTTAAAGGGGGAGAAATGGTAAAAATGGACAAATTGTTGATCATAGTGAGGGGGAGCATCTCATATGCATTTTTGCGATCTTATTGCCATTTTTGAACTTGAATTGCAATTCTTGCAACCTCACAATGATCAAAGGTCAATTTGAACAATTGTTCTTTCTTTTGGACCTTAAGTGAGACTTTTGACTCTTCTCTGGATATTGAAGCTTTCTAGTCTTCTTCTCCCTTATCTCACTTGTCGTTTCTATTCTGAAGCCAACTTGGTCATTTCCATTGCTTTCTCTTGCATTTAGACCAAGTTGTGCCTTTGCGCGAAAACATTGAGTTTTTCTTTCTCAAACCTCAAAACTTACATTTTTGGAAAATTACCAATGTGTTCATCAAGGGGGAGATTGTGGATATCATGGGGATATTCTCATGATCTTAGGATGATGAGACAATTGGCAATAGCTTCGAAGTTTTGTTGAAAGTGTTGTTTTCAGCGAAGTGTTAGGAGAATCGGTAGTACCGGCATTTAAAGCGCAGATGCGACCCGCGAATCAATCGACCGCAAGTTCAATGGCGAGTACCGAGTGCGCTTATACCGATTGATATATGGCGGTAGGTTAATTCCAGAGAAGTTGTTTTGTGGAGTTCGGTCTTCATTGGAAATCTAAACGATCATTGTTATTGAGCTGATGCGACCATGGATCGGTAGTACCGTTGGTAACATGGCGGTTGTACCGAATTTATTGAGATTGTCAACCTATTGGGAGAAATGGTTATTCATTAGGTCAAGTTCATGGGTTTCAGTACATATGTGTTGCATGATGCATGTTTTGACTAACGTGGGTCAAGTTGTGAAGAACTTGTTCCCGGATTCGATTTCTTTGTCTATTGGTGTGCAGGTTGCTTGACGGTCAACGACGGACAATAGCGAGGATAATCGGGACTAAGCTTGGAGAGCTGAGGTCTAGAACGATCGAGGATGCTGGGTGAGGTCAATGGAGTCAAGCATGGCGCAAATTAGACAAAGGTGACCGAACGGGCAGTTCGGTGCGACGGGTTGAATCAAGTGGCGCGGGGGTCGGTGCAAGTGCCATGGTGGTTTCGGCGGGAGCCGGACGGGAGAGACTTGCCGACATGATGAGAGCCGTTGATCAACCTACATGTGGCAAAGCAGGCGATTGCTTCACCAAGATTGGACTCGGTCTTCGGAGAAGGATCGAGAAGGGGTATTTTGGTAATTTCACCAAATACCGCCTTGGTAACCTTTTGGCTAAACCATGGCGTGAGATGACGCATGGAGAAGTGGTTTAGGTCAAGAGAAAGTGAAAACGACGCTTTAAAATGCGTGCGTGAGTTAACCCGTTTGTTAGTGGGCTTAACGGGTGCCAAATGGGTATAGTCTTCTAGAAGCTAGGCCTCACTATAAATAGAGAGGGTGTGCTGTCCAGTAGCCTGGGAAGCATTCATTTGGAAACCCTAGTTGAGTCTTAGGGTTTTAGGAGAGAAAAGTGGGTCTAGGGTTCTAGGGAGTGGATTGATTGTGTGCTCCTTGGTTGAGCTTTGTCCTCCAGGATGGAGTGGCTGTAAACATCCATCAAACTCGAATCAATCCAAGCAACTTTCCCTAAGATGAGTTTATTCATATTCTTGCTCTCTTCTTGTTGATTTTGAGTCTTTTGATGTCTTGTTGGTTTTCCCTCGAGTACTTGCTGTGATCTAGCTTGCTGTGACATGTGGGTGTGCATCTAAGATCATCTTGATCATTCTTTACCCACGAGCAAGGTTTAGATCATGTTTAGGTTTGTTACTCGGTTTTGAAACCTTCTTCACTCAAATTGCAAAAGGTTGGAACTTTGACGTGGATCTAGTAGATCTTTGATTAGAATAGGTTCCTAACCTCCTAGAGAAGACATGGTTCAAGTTTCATGGAGTTTAGTCGGGTGAATCAAAAGTTATATTATTTTTGGTCTTTGTTTTCAAACTGTCGGGTTGAACTCCAGGATAATCGGTCGTACCGCTCATTTACCTGCGGTTGTACCAATTATCGGTAGTACCGCGGTTTGTACGCCGGTCGTACTGATGTCCGGTCGTACCACTCATTTGCCTGCGGTCGTACCAATTTTTGGTTTTTCAGCACATCATATGTGTTCTTTGACTGCTGTGTTTTGGGGTTGATTAGGAGTCAACATAAGTCTTCCACTATGCTTATTGATTGATCTTCATAGCTCTCATAGTTATTGGAGTGAAATATGAATTGAATCCAATCTAAGCGAAAAATTTATAGAGCTCCTATTCACCCTCCTCTATTCGCCTTTCCGGTCCTACATAATCAATCAACAGAAGTGGAAGAATCATTAGTTAGCAAAGTCTACTTCAAGGATCATGGAAAACTAGGTCGCTACTGACCCAAATTGATTGCTGTGGGCATATGGATGGTTTTACTAAGTTAGTCTCATTATGTTCATTGCGACTTCATTGAGCTATTCGCCTCCTGAGGCATTATTTATAAGCTTTGACCTTAATGTCGTTACTTTGATATTTATTGTTATTTGCCTATTTATTAGTCATCTTTGTATATGGAAATGATATTTCACTGATGTTGCCACTGTGTGCACTAGCGTGATCATGTACTAGTGCAGTATACGCAAAGGGTCTAGAATTGTATTTTTGGGTCCCGACATTCGACCATTCCATCGTAGGCACACCTACGGACAAAGACGGTTATAACCCGGAATTCCCCTTTTTGGAAGGGTTTACTCCAAGTCACCAAACAGTGTTATTTGACCACTCCTCAAGCTAAGATGCCTCAAGCGCAAGTGGATATCATATACAGGAGGTCTTCGTCCTCCCCTGAGATCACGATCTCTCTCCTAGAAGCGCGCCCAAGGATACTTCCCGCCAATCACACCCTACAACCCATCGTGGGAATGGCAAGGAGGCCTCCAGCAATGAACAGTATCAACACTCTGATGAGCGTGGGAGAAATCCTCGAAATGATCACACTCCATTGAGGCAAACTCATGGATCAGATGTGGTTGACCCTGAGACGACCCGAAGGAGAAGAATTGCGGCTCAGCGAAATTTGCTTGGGTGCATTCAATATCAGTCGGAGGAAGCTTGGGAACTCCAACATATAAATGATCTGCTCGAAAATCTAACCCAAGAACTTGCACGAGCACCATGGTATGACCTCTTCGCTGACGGTATTGCGCGAAGGCTTCGGAGCACGATAGCCAGACTCGAGCATCCTCGCCGACATCATTCTAGAAGTCGTAATGGTATGACCCCATCGACCACCAGTCGTTTGAACAACTCACTTTATGGAGATCGGCGCGACAACAGGTTACGTCGTTCCCCTAATCTTAACTCCAGTTAGAGAAGAGTTCTTCGAACGTCTCACGATCGACAAGTTCCCAGGGGAGGTGATTGTTCACCACTTCAACCCAGAAATCTGCAACACCAGATGGAATACGAGGAGTATTACCCTTGTAGGACTAAGACCTGTCATAGGCAGGGTCCACCTATGGCCGGGTATCATTGCCTATGATTACCTGGTGATATCAACCCTTCTTTTCTACAGAGAAGGCGGTATGATGTCATTACTGGATGTCGCGCGTTCTCTGGCCACCGCGATTTCGACCAGTGAACTTAGATAAATTTGATGGATCACAGAATCCCATCGAATTCCTTCAAATCAACACTACCACTGTTCGAGCAGTAGGAGGAGAGCACGTGATGGCAAATTACCTTCCAACTGTGTTCGAAGGATCTGCTCGATTGTGGTTGTTAAACCAACCACTAGAGTCGATCTATTCGTGGTAACACCTCTGTGACCTTCTACTGGTCAAGTTCCAAGGGGCCTACCATCGACCTGAGAAGGAGGACGACTAGCACAGGATAAGACACAACAACCACGATACCCTACACTAGTTCATTAGGCATTTCAGTCAGGTTCACAATTAGATTCCAGAGGTTTCTGACTCATCTGTTGTCAGAGCCTTTAAGCAGGGAGTCCGCAGTAGAAAGATCACAGAGGACATCGCTTTGAATCCTCCGGCTACTGTCGTTGAGCTCTTTGAGATGGTCAATCGATATGCGACTGCTACTAAAGCAGTCGAATGAAATAAAAACCATCGATCGAGATGACAAAAATCCTCAAGAAGCAGGCGAAAGCAGCAAATAGAAGGATAATAAGTCCAAGAAATCCAAGAACAAGGCGAAGGGCCAAATGCCTCAAGCTAACAGTTTTGAGGAAGTGTTGGCCGTAAGTGATAAGGAGCCTCGAAGTTCCAAGCCATACTTCGATCGGGGCAAAGGCAAACGCCCCGAGCGGAAGAATGACAAGCCCAGGTGGTGTCCTTTCTATAAAAAGGAAGTATATGACCTTCGCAATTGCTGGGTTTTCCAAAGAAAACTCGAGGACTACTACACCGGCAAAGGACCACTTCTTATGCTCGAGGAGGTAGGACAAACAAGTGCTTGAAAGCAGTTGGACAACGATGAGGAGATGCCGTTCTAGGATCCGAAGCACACCATCGACCATATCTTTGGGGATCTTCGATGTACAAGTCAAAGCGATAGCTCAAGGAAGTCGCATGAGAGGTAAACTCCATTGACCTTCCTCTTATCAATAAATTGCCGAAGTGGTCGGAGGTCACTATCTCCTTTGAGAAAAATAACTGCTCGATCTCTTCCACTCGACCTGGTTGGTTTCCGATCGTGGTCGAGCCCACCATCAACAACTGTCGAGTAAATCGAGTGTTAGTTGATGGTGGTGGTTCGTTAAATGTTTTTATTTACGAGTGCCCTGGACGAGATGCAAGTACCTCGGAGTAGAATAAAACCTATACGATACTCATTCCATAGGATCGTACTCGGTTCTTCGGCCAAACCAATTGGCCAAGTTTCTTTTCCTGTTACGTTTGGTTCTCCAAGTAATTTTAGGACAGAGAAAATCTCTTTTGATGTGGTTGATTTCGACACAGTGTATAATGCCATACTCGGACGACCAACTTTGGCACAATTCTTAATGGCTGCTCATTATCAGTATCAATGTCTTAAGATGCCAGGTCCTAAAGGAGTGATCACAGTCCGCTGTGACAAGAAGATGGCACTTACATGCGACCACAAGTCCCTCGAAATGGTTGGCCAGATACCAACTAGAGAAGCATGTTGGGCCACGGGGTAGGCTACGATAGCTACAAATCAAAAATTTCTACCACGCAAACTAGGAAGCCAAGCAAGTAGATGATCACAGATCGTTACCACCAGACGCGCAGAGCAGCGGAAGAAGGGTTGGAGCAGCCTGGTCCAACATAGAGTGTGTCGATGTAGTGGTCGTAGTCGATCGTCCAGCGTCCTCACGAGTCGATCGTCTCCTCCAGCAACGTCTGTAGTTCCTTGTGAAGATTGTTCATCGTCCTCAAGCGCAACAGTCGCAGTAGCGCCTCTATAGTATCCACACGTCCAAAGAAGGAACAACTGTACGTCGGTGTACTAGCATCAAGTCATACGGCAGAGCTCTCAAGAAGATGGCGGCTAGGGTTTCAATGGTGATTCACGTGTACCTCCCAACAGCCTCATGCATCTCCTTATATAATGCTCGTGACGGAACCTATCCGAACACGTTTGTCGAATCGTATTCGTACTGGTTTGTTCCAACCCATTAAGTGTGTGACCCTATAGGTTCATGCGTAATCGGTTGTGACTCGGAAATCCTTTCCGATCACGAGTCGTAGCGGCTCCTAGCAGACCATAACGATTTCCGAATACACACAAATTATATCGGACGAACCTTAATGCAATATGATCTACGACGTGTCCTCATCACTTACGACCGTGTCCTATCTCTATATGACCATTCAGATTTGGTCACGACCGACCAGAATTCCTTATGACTAGGTTACGACCACCTGTGACTACGTTCGACCAGCCTATCTCGACCAGCTCAGATCTCCATACGACCAAATCAGAATCGCTCGAACTAAGCATTACCTACTCATGTATACTTCCTTTGCGCCACGATGTCCGGTTGAACTCCGTGAGATGTTGTGTCATCCATGGACTGCTCAATACTTTCTCGATCGAGTGTCGGATTATTTCACATGGTCGAACACTTGACTACTAGTGGCATGGCCATGCACTTTCTTTATCTAACCACAACGAGGGGCCCAGAGACATCTCTTCTGTTATGTTAGGAGGGGCAAATCCCATATCCCACCAAATACATTCCTCTGCATGTTTCATAGCATACCGAAAGCTACCTTTATAACTACCCGATTCATTGTAGCGCTTGGCAACCCCTAAGAGTGCTATTACATATGTAGGAAACCATGCTAATCTCAGGTCTAAGGATTATACATCAACATTGCTTGAGACCAACTAACGACACATAGAATCATAACAATCTCAATAGTATCTCAAGGTGGGTCTAATCCAACATCATGTTCTCTAACATGTGTCCATATTATTAGTTTGATATCTCCATATCCATGACCCGTGAAACATAGTCATCAACCAATACATATGCTAGTCTATTCATATGTGTCCTCATATCTTTCCGACCAGGGATCATATAAGAATAATTATCGCAGAAATATAGAGTTTCACAATCAAGTCACATACTTGATAATCAATATTAACAATATTATTCTTGGAACAAGATAATATTTTATCCAATATTATGAACATAAGGAAATATAATCATCTCTGTGATTGCCTCTAGGGCATCTTTCCAACAGTCTCCCACTTGCACTAGAGTCAATCATTTAGGTATCTAATACCGATAGCTCTTGTGTGTGCCTCATGCTTTGGCTGTGTGAGAGGCTTTGTCAACGGATCAGCAACATTCAAATCCGTATGCTTTGGCTGTGTGAGAGGACGCTTGGAGGTCAACGACGGTCAACGGTGAGGATGATTGGGATTAAGCTTTGAGATCTAAGGTCCAGAACGATCAAGGATGCCGGGTGAGGTCAATGGACTCAAGCATGGCGCAGAATGGACAAAGGTGACCGAATGAGCAATTCGGTGAGACGGGTTAGATCAAGCAGCGCGGGGGTCGGTGCAAGTGCCTTAGAGGTTTCGGCGGGAGCCGGACGGGAGAGACTTGCTGACATGATAAGAGCCGTTGATCTACCTACACATGGCGAAGCAGGCGATTGCTTCACCAAGATTGGACTCGGTCTTCGGAGAAGGACCGAGAAGGGGTATTTTGGTAATTTCACCAAATACCGCCTTGGTGACCTTGGGCAAACCCGCGGCGCAAGATGGTGCATTGGAGAAGCGGATTAGGTCAAGAAAAGATGAAGACGGCGTTTTAAGATGCGTGCGTGTGTCCTGTTTGTGTGTGGGCTTAATGGGAGCCCATTAGGGTTAACTCTTCTAGAAGCTAGGCCTCCACTATAAATAGGGGTGGCTGCTGTTCAGCACCTCTATGAGACTTAAGGGACTTCATTTGCCAAACTCTAGTTTGTCTTAGGGCTTAGAGAGGAAAGGAGAGGCTTAGGGTTTTAGAAAGATGAGTTGGTTGGAGTGCTCATATTGTGAGCTTTGTCCTCCTTGAGGAAGTGGTTGTAAACCAGCAACAATCACGAATCAATCTATGCAAGATTCCTCAAAGTTGAGTTCCTATTTGTTCTTGCTCTCTATTTCTTGATTTTGTGCTTTTCTTTGATCCTTTGACTCTCTGTTGGTTTCTTGCCCCAATCTACCTTGTTGTTACATGTGGGAATACATCTAGGGTCATCTTGATCACCAATCACCCACGAGCAAGTGTTTGGATCAAGTTTTCGTTCTTACCCGGTTTTGAACCAATCTTCGTTCAATTGGAAAAAGGTCGAATCTTTGACATGGATCTACTCAATCGTTGCTTGGAATAGGTTCCTAATATCCTTAGGAAGGTGTGTTCCAGATTTGGTCAAGTTTCATCGTGTAGATCAAAAGTTAGACTAATTTTCATTTTGGATTTCGGGCTGTCTACACTGTTGCTGGTCAGGTCCGGTCAAACCGCTTGTAAGCCGCCGGTCAGACCGCCCGCCGGTCTGACCGCACAATAGCCGTCGATCAGACTAGACCCGAGGGTTTGGATTTCCAGTTTTTGGTATTTTTCTTGGGGTTTTGATTTGGATTCAACACAAGTCCTCTGCAGTACTTGCTGATTGATCTTCATAGCTTCATAGCTATTGAAGTGAAAGTTGTGTTGAAATCAAACTTGTGAAAAAGGGATTCGTGCTCCTATTCACCCCCCTGTAGTCGCCTATTCGGTCCTACACCTTTTGAAGATGCTCATCATCAAAGACATCCTCTCTGTTAGGAATATCCTTAGTGTGAGGGACTCGGTTGCGAGATCTGAATGTGGAAGACCCTACAATGGATGCTAGGCCAAAGAATTCAGAGAAGAAGTTGAAGTACTCTTCTTCTTCTACTTCTTCTTCTTCTTCAGTAATGGTAGCTTCTCCGTGAGGGCCGGGAGGAATGTCTTCAGCGACTTCCTTCCCAGTGCGGTGGTCGGAGGCTCTACCACCACCTTGGCCAGATGCTTCCACCGCCTCGGTAGCCGTCTTTGCCTTTGCCTCTATGACCACCTCAGTGGTCATAGTAGCCTCAGCGGCAGTGACATCTTCCATCACGGGGATGGTGGTTGATCCCTCGATCACCTCCGTTGTCTCTTCGACTGCAGGAGAAACATTTCTGTCTCTACAACAGCAGAAGAAGTGGCAGCGGGCTTCTCGAGGGAGGCACCCTTGGGGGCTGGAGGAGTCAAGCTAAGATCACAGAAAGGAAAACACGTCAAGTCGTAGGAAACAAAAGGTAAACACTATTCTTATAGTTTTGATCCTCTACATACCTTTGTTTCCCGGACTTGATAACGAATCCAGAAGAAATCTTTCTTAAGGAAGATTTCTTCGACTTCTTCTCTTCGACCATGTCTGGTCGAAGTTCGAGTTAAAGCAAATAGGGAAAAGTAAAAACCCTAAGCTACACCTGTAGTGACTTTTTATAGCCGCACGCTTGAGTTAAGAGATCGTGGGTACTCAACAGTTGCCATCTCTTCAGGAACCACTCCAATGGATAGGTCTGTGAGAGTCGATTGGAATTCTTTAATGTGTCTGTTTGGGAAACCCAATTATGTCTTCACACCTCAAGTGAAATTATCTTCTTGGCCAAGTCTATTTCTGGTCAAATGAAATACCAGTCGGAAATGCTTTACTTCGACCATTATTCTACGACCACCTTATGGTCGTAAGATCTTCTACAACTCCTTTTCCAAGTAAGTTACTTTCACTTGAAGCTAGAGGGCTAGATGATGAGGATATAATAATCCTCATTTATTTATTTATCTGTAATTCTCATTATAGTTGGTAATATTTTTATATTACCCACAAGTATACCCCTTATTGTTCATAAGGGAAAAGCTTTACGGAGTAATTATAAGTCTTACTACAACCACCCCCTGGTCGTAAGTTTTCCTACGACCAGTCTCTAGTCGTAAGTTCTCCCATGACTAGCCCTTTGTTGTAGATCTTGTCTACGAGCACCTTGTGGTCATAAACTTCTCTATAACTTGATCAGCCGTGACCATCCTATAATCTATGGAGTCTAAAGACATGTGAGCCTAGTCAGTTAGGGAATCTTATGCACCGTGTTTTACACATGGGGTATTTAATATACGCTGTTATTCCTCGCGAGTAACCGCATGAATCACCTCTGTCCCTAACAATAACTGAATGACAACATGGGGGGTGCCACGTCCTTGATGACAACTGCCATCAAGCGGTTCATCATTTGGAATGTTGAGGTGCCTTTTCACTTGGAGAAACTGCCAATCCTTCATACACTATATAATGGCTGAAGTCAGAAGGCAGAGGGAGGGATCGATCAGGAGCATAAGACATTAGGCTTTAGTCTTCCTCTTGAATGTAATCATCACACTCAATACGCTATCATAGGAGTAGGGTTGTTATTCTCCCTAGAGAAGGCTCGAACCTGTATAAAATCCCCGTGTCATTCTCTGCGTGATTTTATCTCTAGAAGTCCCCCAAATCAAACAATCATACGTAAGATCGATTCTAGATCACCGACAGGTACCAACAAAGTGTGCACCTTAGAACCCATCCCAGCGTTATATCGCCCCTGCATTTCGACAATGAGCCTAGACTCATCCCATCCAAAAGGCCGACTTAGTCAGAAGAGTTTGAAAGTTTGGGGATTCGTGAAACATAAGAGCAGTTACTTCCATGCCACCAAAGTCGACAGCACTACCGGTTTGGCTAGTCGGCCCACCGGTAAATACACGTACCACTTTATCCATTTACATCCAACAATGCAAACAAAATATTCCAAAGTCAGTACTTCATGCCATATGTATGAAATATCACAATCAACAAAGTAATTCACAAAAGTTGCATTTCAGTTCACACATGCTAGCAGTTTGAACGTACAAATGTATGGTTAATTACGGCTTGTTTCCTATGTGTTTTTTTATTGTGACAGTACTTTATTGTAGTTACAGTAACAAGCATGATGGTTTACAATAATCATGGAAGATTAGGTCTTGTTAACTGAAGTTTTTGGGTTGTTCGACAATGAATGTGAAAGAGATACCCTTGATTGAGGGGTGTTAGGCCATACATAGTGAACGAATAACACCAAAAAACAATGAGAGGAAAAAAGATCCAAATACTACACTATCTGAGTCTCTCATGCTCAGTCACGCTCGAGATCCCGTTCTCGAGACCGCCCAAACCTCGTGTTTGGGACCACTAAGAGCTTGCCTCTGAGTGTGAACCTACACTGTCCTGGATCTATGTGCCTAGGTACGCTCAGGATCTGGCTCGAGTCCACCCAAACCACATATTTGGGACTACTCAAGGTTCAATCCTGAGTACGCCCAGGATGTCATTCCTGGGTACGTCCGAGCTACGCGCCCAGGAGCGCCACGAACCACTCCTTCGGGAAATTTGGTATTTAGAAATGAGGTAAGTAACTTTTTTATGCCTTCAGCCTTTATTTCATTTCTTTAATTACACTCGCTTTCTTTTAGAATGCTAACGGGCCATTTTCATTATACAAATCTCAATTGTTTCTAACCGGAACATCATATTTAAGACTTCTAGATATAATGTCAAAACTCATTGTGAATTCCATATGCCACCTAACTGCTTTCATTCTTGGCATAGTCTTGATAAATTGGTAAGCATTCTAACCTCTGAACCAAAAATAGAAATGACAGAGAATTTTCCACCATATTCACTTACATAGAAATGATAAATTGGTAAGCATAGTCCTGACAATCCACCATATTCACTTATATTGAAAATGCCAGAGAATTTTCCAATCACAAGTTGCATGTGTAGATCTTCTCTCTACCTCCAAACAAAAATGGGTTTTAAAGTTAAATTAATATATATCTAATCTGATTAACAAGACTCGAGCTAGCTAATATGCTTTTCCAATAACAAAAGAGCTAATCAACAACATTATCTCACTGTCAAAAGAATTGCCTAGATCAAATCTAGTGAGCGCATTTTGGCTTGATTTCCTTAGCTTTTTCTTTACTTGGGGCTAGATTCGAAGTTTGCTTAGCGAAGATCATCATATCATGTGACCAAACCAATTATAGAAATTGTAGGACCGAAAAGGCGACTAGAGGGGGGGGGGAATAGGAGCACGATCACTTTTTCTCCTAACTTGGATTCAACACTAATTTCACTCCAATAGCTATGAAAGCTATGAAGATTAATATGCAAACATAATGGAAGACTTGTGTTGAATTCAATTAACACCCTAAAGCAAAACCGTCAAAACCTCACTGTATACAGAGCTGAGCGGTCTGACCGGCGTGAATCTGGCGGTCTGACCGCTCGGCGGTTTGACCGGCGTTGAAAGTGCGGTCTGACCGCTCCTGACGATGAACAGGGAAAAACAGCCCGCAGTCCGGAATACAAAATGGTCTAACTTTTGATCTACGACTGTAAACTTGACCAAACTTGAGACACACCTTCTTAAGGATGTCAGGAACCTATTCCAATCAAGGATCGTGTGGATCCATGTCAAAGTTTCGACCTTTTTCCGTTTGAGTGAAGGATGCTCTGAAACAGAGTTAAAACAAAAAACGCGATCTAAAACTTGCTCGTGGGTAAGAGGTGATCAAGATGATCCTAGAAGGGTTCCTACATGACACAGCAAGCTAGATGAAGGGCAAAAACCAAGAGGAAACGAAAGGATCAACAAAATCCCCAAAATCACACAAGAAAGAGCAAGAACAACAAGAGACTCATCTTTGAGGAATCTTGCATAGATTGATTTGAGATAGAAGATGGTCTAAAGCCACTCCATCCAGAAGGACAAGAGCTCAATCCATAAGCACACAATCAACTCATCTCTGTAGAAACCTAACCTCTTCACCTTTCTCTCTAAAACCGTAAAACACACTAGGGTTTTTCCAAATGAAGTGCTTCAAAGGTGCTGGACAGCACCCTTTCCTATTTATAGTCGAGGCTAGCTTCTAGAAGACTATTCCTATTGGGCACCCATTAAGCACACACACAAACGGGTTTAACCCACGCACGCATTTTAAAGCGCCGTCTTTAACTTCACTTGACCTAAACCGCTTCTCCATGCGCTGTCTTGCGCCGTGCTTTAGTCAAGGGTCACCAAGGCGGTATTTAGGTGAAATTACCAAAATACCCCTTCTCGATCCTTCTCCGAAGACCGAGTCCAAACTTAGTGAAGTAATCGCCTGCTTCGCCACATGTAGGTTGATTAACGGTTCTCATCATGTCGGCAAGTCTCTCCCGTCCGGCTCCCACCGAAACCACTATGGCACTTGCAGCGACCCCCGCGCCACTTGATCCAACCCGTCACACCGAACTGCCCATTCGGTCATCCTTGTCCATTCTGCGCCATGCTTGAGTCCATTGACTTCACCCGGCATCCTCAATCGTTCTGAACCTCAGCTCTCCAAGCTTAGTCCCGATCTTCCTCGCCGTTGACCGTCGTTGACATCTAAGCAACCTGCACAGCAATAGACCCAGAAATCGTTTCCGGGAACAAGTTCTTCACAACTTAACCCACGTTAGTGAAAACATGCATCATGCAACACATATGCACTGAAGTCCATGAACTTGACCTAACTAACAAACATCGCCGCCACGAAGGACGACGAACCAGAACACAATCGATCAGACCACGACTTCAAGGCCAGTCTGATCGTCCCATGGCTGGTCTGACCACCGCCTAAAAGTCGGCCTGACTGCCCTCTGGGACTTAGCCAAAATTCCACCCTGGAAAACCGAGACTCCTCTGGAAATTTCAAACGAATAGATCTTTTTCCTGGAAGCTCAAAAAATTATGAGACTAAGTATAGTAGAAACTCCTCTCTTACCTACACCCTCTATTTTTGGCCCAACTCCAAACTCCAAAAACTCAACGTTCTATCGATTGAATTCTTAATCTGGTGGAACGACTCAATGCACGGAATGAGTGCTGACAAACTTAGACTATATGGCTTGGCTGTCGTCGTAACTTTTGCTCGTGATCTTTGATGATTCTTGTATGACGATGCTCTCTTGACCGCTTCATGCTTTGTAGTCTTGAACGTAAGGGTTAATAATCGTGGTGATCACCTATAGAAATTTATAAAGGAAAGAGGATCCATTTAACATTATAAAATGGTGAAGAAAGAATTAGGTAAGAAAGAATTGCTATGAAGAAGCTAAAGATAGATGACCAAGATGAGGAGAGAACAAGTTATTTTTTTTATTGTAAAATAGATTTTGAAGTTTTTAACTAACGGCCATTCTAACTAGGTCACGACCTACAGTCGATATGGCTCTGATACCACTTTTGTCGGACCCAGGAGCGAAAGATCCCGAACCCTCTGTGTTCATACACCAGTCCAGGATTTCCGGTGTACACAGTTACAAAAATGATAACATAGACATATCTCGTATTGCATTAATAGTAAATCCGAGTTGATTACAAAAGAGACTTACAAGCCAACAATAAAGAACACAGCGGAAGACGAAGAAAGTGTAGTAGAGTCCAGCTTAATCGCCACAGCAATCGATCGGTAGCGGCCTAGTCGTCGAGATCCACACCGATGGTGAAGTTCTTCTCCTCTCAAATTTGTTTGCACAAGGCAAGTATGAGCACAACCACCGTGCTCGCAAGTTACACCCACAAATAACGTAATGACATGCATACATCGGGTAAACAAGGGTATTAGCGTGGTTTATTTGCATAAAGCAGCATTTCCAATTTTTAAATAATCATATTAATTTCCAAGGCCATTTTTATACTATATCTAAAATTAGATTTTAAACAACAATTTTATAGTATGGATAACCTCCATATTTGAATGGTGAATGATACCCTCCTATCACAATGGCTAACCGCCCAAATTTTCCCATAGGACTAACCATCCTGGAAGCATCTGTTGAAATCACTTTTAAAAACCAAAAACAAGTCTAACTCAGAGTGGCTTTGCTAGCATGTCCATGATCATGACGCTGCTATTCAATAGTTTCTACTCGCAGAGTTTGTACACTTTACCCACATGACATGATTCCTCTAGTTTGTTCTAAGATCCGCCTATGCCACCTCTCACCGCCTAAGATAAGAGGTCTAGAGTTCATGACAAGGCCTTTACAATGTGTCATTCCACCGCAATCTAGCCTCGCTAAGGTTTCGCCCCCTTTGGACTAACCATCCGCAGGTTCAGGGCCCCCTCTTGCGCCAGGTGGGAATAAAATAGTCATGAAAGACAGGCCATG
Source organism: Phyllostachys edulis (assembly GCA_036346405.1). Taxonomy (NCBI): domain Eukaryota; kingdom Viridiplantae; phylum Streptophyta; class Magnoliopsida; order Poales; family Poaceae; genus Phyllostachys; species Phyllostachys edulis. The sequence continues at coordinate 21,279,854 of CM070556.1, forward strand.
AAAGACCACCCACGCATGCATGTGATAAATGCGATGGAACTCCTCAAATTAATCAGCCAGATCCCACGCCCTATTCTGGAGACATGTGGTTGTACGGTCAGGCATAGCCCATTATGGGCATAGCAAAGGAACGCTCAAACGCCGGTCCTTAATTGACTTGGGTGTCTTTCAAATCAAACCCTGGGTTTTAATCCTAACCAGATTAAACCCGTGCATAAACCTGCACCCACCATTCAACCATTTCGCCCAAGTCCAAACTATTTTGATTTTATTTAAGTAAAAACCATCTTTACAAATTCTCTATGGTAAAACAATACCATAGATTTAATTTTAAACAATTTGTGAAAGTTTGGCTAAATCCTTCCAAAATCAAATCATGGTCTAAGCATTTGCTAAGCATTTCCAAACAATTTATCTATGGTGACAAAGGGATGACATTTCAATATTCAAAATTGGCCATACAATAATAATTGGAATAACTAAGCATTTAAACAGGGCATTAAAATAATTGACTAAAAATATGCATGCAATAAAAATTTTAAAAACTGAATTAAATAAATTTAAAATACTGGGAACAATATGGTCAAGGGTGTAACTTGCCTTCGTTGAAGTCTTGACCCTCTAAATCTTTCGAAGAATCTAACTCTCCGGAATCGTCGAAGTCTATACGCGAAAGTACGATAAATTCAAATAAATTCAGAAAGACAAATTAAACAAAATCCAAATGAAATAACTTTATTTTATTTAGCTAGATAATAATTTTGTAAGACTTTAGCAATTTGAATCACTCAATTTGGAATTAGGGTGCAAAAGATATGAATTTTACAATTTTAATACTAAATTTGTAATTTAATTTATTTTAAATTCAAACAGATAGTTTAAACCTACTCCAAATCAAATATTTATATTTTATTTAGCTAGATATTAATTTTATAAGATTTTAGAAATTGATTCACCTAATTTGGAGTTAAGAATCAAAATATATGAATTTTACCAGCTTTAAAACCTAAATCGCCATTTAAACTTTTTTTTCTCGATTTACTTTCCTAAAGGAATTCTAATTATCGCACAATGTCGACATCACCGAGATTTTCGGAATTTAAAATAAAACCCACATGTGGGCCCACTTGCAAGTGGCTCGGTCCTCATGAACCAAGTCCACCTGTGGTTTTTCTTTGGGCTAGACGCCGATGTGGCACAATGTGTCAGCGTGGGCATGACACGCGGCTATTTAGCCGATGTGGCGCCTACGTGGAGGTGAGGTGGCATCGCCACGCCGGCACCGGGGTGGTGGCGCTTCGGCGCCGAAGCTCGCCGGCGCGCCACGCCACGGCGAGCTCCGCCGAGGGGCTCAACGCGAAGAGGGGACGACGTGGAAGCTAGGGCTCACCTTGGACGCGAGCGGGCGCGACGGAGTGACCGGCGGCGAGGTAGAATGCGGCGGCGGCGGCGGCCTTGTAGCGACGGCGGCGTTCCGGTGGCTCCCAATACAAACGGTTGAGCGCACGGGGACAGCGAGGATGCGGCCGTTCCGAAGGTATAGGCGGCGGCGGCGAGGAGGCGACGCTGGCCTGAATCGAGAAGAAGGCACTGTGGCGCAAGACAAGAAAACTCGAAATCCGGTGAAAATAGGAGGGGAGAGGAGGAATGAGTGGCGGCACCGAGTTGAGGAGCTCAAGCCGCACCCGGTGCTCCCTTTTATAGGGGCCGGGGCGGAGGAGAGGAGGAGATCGCGGGCGGGGATCGTGGCGGCCGCGGCGGTTGGGCGTGTGGGCTAACCGACGAGAACGGGCGCGAAGAAGGGGAGGAGGTGGGGAGTGGGGGCGGTGGAGGGTGTGGGATTAACTGCGCACGCACGGGCGAGAAACGGGGGGCGCTTGGCGTGGCGGTTGTGGAGCTCCCGAGTGGCGGCCATGGCGTCCGGGTCCTGCGCACGCGGGGAAGAAGGGGAGGTGGGAGAAGGTGGCTGCGGGGCCCACTTGGCAGCGGGTGCGGTGGAAGAAAGGGAAAGGAAGGGGTGCGGTGGACCATCCGATCCTCATCCAACCCCACTAAAAAGGCGCCATGATGTGGGGTTTAGCCCACTCAGCCATGTGAAGAAAAAAAAAAGAGTTGGGCGGGAGGGATTTCAGCCCAAAAAGCGTTTTAGAATTTTAATTGATTTGTTAATTTAAATAATCCAATTAAATAAAAAGGGCTTAGAAATTAGCAAATGAAATCCAAAAATTCTAGAAAAATTCACAGAAATTCCTAGAGTTATTTTGGACTTAATAAAATTATTCCCAACTTAAAGTTGGCTTTTAATTTTGCAAATAAATTATTTTGGTTTTAAAATAATTAGGAAAAAGCATTTTAAATTTCAGAAAATCCTCAAAACTAATTAAAATTTTATTTTCCAACTTTAACTCAAATAAAACTTTAAAAACTTTAATAAATTTTATTTTTGACTTTTAAAACTTTAGAAATTCAAATAAAGCAATCACACTCTTTCAAATTTCAGAAAGTCCAACAAAATGATAACTTTAATTGATTTTAAATTGGTAACAGAACTTTGGGCTGTTACAAGAGAGCAGAATCAGAAGAATACCAGAGTCCAAAATCAAGAGTGTCCTGGAGGTACCTGAAGATGCGACGCACTGCTTGATGATGTGAGGCACGAGGGGAAGCCTGAAATCGAGCGCACAGACACACATCAAACTGTATGTCTGGCCTCGACGCCGTGAGGTAGAGGAGGGAGCCGATCATGCTACGGTACTCCTTCTAGTCCATAGGCTCTCCATCCTCATCAGGATCCAGCACGGTAGAAGTGGCTATGGGAGTAGACATTGGTTTGCTGCTTCCCATGTCGAAGCGCCAAAGAAGGTCCTTTGTGTACTTGCTTTGATGAATGAAGGTACCTTCTTTTAGTTGCTTCACTTGAAGACCAAGGAAGAAAGTCAGCTCATCCATCATACTCATTTCGAATTCCTTGCTCATAGAATCTGAAAATCTGGATACCAAAGCATGAGAAGAACCGCCGAATATGATGTCATCCACATAAATCGGAACCAGTAAAAAGTCACTGCCATGCCTGAGAGTGAACAAGGTTTTATCTACCATTTCCATTTTGAACTCATTCTTAATCAAGAAGCTCTTAAGCCTATCATACCAAGCTCTAGGGGCTTGCTTCAATCCATACAAGGTTTTGGAGAGCTTAAACACAGGGTTTGGGAACTTGTGATTTTAAAAACCAGGAGGTTGCTTGATATAGACCCCTTCTTCTATGAAACCATTAAGGAAAGCACTTTTGACATCTATTTGAAAAATCTTAAAGCCCCTAAACGTCGCGAAAGCTAGCAATATGCGAATGGCTTCTAATCTAGCTACAGGAGCAAATGTCTCTTCAAAGTCTAAGCCTTCTACTTGAGAATATCCTTGAGCTACAAGCCTAGCCTTGTTGCGAACTACCAACCCATCCTCACTTTGCTTATTCTTGAAAATCCATTTTGTTCCAATTACATTGTGATTAGGTGGAGGTTCAACTAAGGTCTAGACTTGGTTTCTTTGAAAATTTTCAAGCTGTTCATGCATGACATTAACCCAAGAGGAATCAGATAAAGCATGGGTGACATCTCGAGGTTCAAAAGACGCAACAAAAGCAGAATGTGCATGAGAATTTGAAGAGATAAACTTGGAGCGAGTAACTCGCTCATGGAGATCCCCAATCATCTGCTCTGGTGGGTGTCATCGCTGAATATGAAGAGGAGGTCCTGGTGCAGATGTGGCCTCTACCTCATGGGCTGTGGAGGTATGAGCAGAGCCACTCGAAGCCCCGATGAAGGTGGGAAGAGGCTGCTCTCCTGAAACTGGAGAAGTAGAAGCAGACTCTCCAACCATCTCTGGAGTGCCTAGAGGATGGATTGGGTCTTCATCCTCAGAGTCGTCGTCAACGAAGATACTCTCTCGATCACCAATGACCTATGTACCTGCACCATCGGGTCTAGTACTAGGACTAGCCTCATTAAAAGTGACTTCACAAGTCTCAACAATTTTGTTAGTATCCAAATTAAATACACGATAGCCACGAGAATGAGCAGGATAACCAAGGAAAATACCATCATAACATCTCGATTCAAATTTATCCAAGTTGTCATGTTTAAGAATGAAGCATTTACAACCAAAAATCTTGAAATGAGAGACTCTAGGCCTATGACCAAATCTAAGCCAAAGGAAGTCTTGCCTATGATAGATCTCAAGAACACCCTATTGGAGACATAGCAAGCAGTAGAGATTGCTTCAGTCCAAAACCTCCTAGGTGTGCTGTGCTCATCTAGCATGGTCCTAACCATCTCTACAAGGATTCTGTTCTTCCTTTCTACAACCCCATTCTGCTGGGGAACTCTAGGTGAGGAGAACTGGTACTCAAGTCCTCTCTTAGTGTAGAATGTGGCAAAAGAAGAGTTCTTGAATTCTGTGTCATTGTCACTCCTAATGGTTCTTAAAGCTCCAAGGAGGTCAACTGCTAGTCTAAGGACCAACTCTCTAAAACAGCCAAATGTCTCATCCTTAGAAACCAGAAAATGGACCCATGAATACCTGGAGAAATCATCCACAATGACGAGCACATACCACTTCCCTCCTGCAGACTGGACTCTAGAAGGGCCAACAGTGTCTAAGTGCAAGAGCTGACCAGGTCCATCAGTCATCACTAGAGTAAGAGGTAGATGAGAAGCAGAAACCATCTTACCATGTCTACAGGGTGTGCACACTAGGTATCTAACATTCTTAAGCCTAGGCAAACCTCTAATCAAGTCCTTGCTACTGATCTTGGTCAAATGGTCGAAGCCTATATGTCCAAGCCTACGATGCCACAACACTAAGTCATGAGAGTTAGAAGCCACAAGACACCTAGGGCTGGAAGAAGAAGAGATACTGAAATTAGCACTAAAGATCCTCTCAAACCTAGAGATTCCAAAGACATACTCACCCGAGGAGTTTAGAACTCTACACTCACCACTCTTGAACCTCACTTCTAGACCCTCATCAAGAAGCTGAGAGACAGATAGCAGATTATACCTCAGCTTACTTACCAAAGCGACGTCCTTAAGCATGAAGTTGTTGTTGACGCGCACTATGCCCTTGGCTGTCACGGTCCCAGTAGAAGCATCCCCAAACGTGATCAACTTGTTACCGGATGCACATGTGAGGGAGGAGAACCATCTAGAATCTCCAGTCATGTGTCGAGAACACCCAGAGTCAACAAGCCATATGTCCTCCTTCCTCGCACGACGGACCTACAGGGCATAAGTAGGGAACATCTGTGCCTCAGCACTGGGGTTAGTGATAAAAGACTTGGGAATCCAGTACTGAGCCACACGATGCTTAGGAATAGTAGTAGAAGCAGCAATAAAATGGTTAGTGGGATAATCATAAGAATGCACATGAGAAACACCTAGACCTCTCCGAATCGACCTCCCAAAAGGTCGGTACTCCCCCTGTCTAGATGTTACTCGAGGTCTCTCCTCACGATATCCTAACCCCAAAATGCTGCCTAAAGCCACCAAAAGAGTCAAAGAAGTCATCTACGAATCTAGGCCTATGTCTAGCAGGAAGGACAGGCCGCCTAGCTCTAGAGACAGTAGAAGGTGAAGGAACTCCTCTAATGGACCTCAAAGCACGCACTCTCTCTTTCCTCTCACTCTTAGCTCTACGAAAGCAGAACTCAACTATGTAGCCATCCTTCTTGCAGAAGATGCAATGATACTTGACCTTTTGAGAGGTCTGATCTGCTAAATTAGAAGTATCTGTGTTGCTAAAAGGGGTTTGGGAAAAACCTGCAGATCTAAAGACTAACTTAGATGGCTCAGGGGGTTCTACCTCAAACTTATCACTCTCAACAGCTCCCACAACCTTAGGTAGGTGGTTCTTGGAATACTCTAGGGAATTAAATCCTAGGCCACTCTTCTTTACACTCATCTTAGATTGATCGGGGATCATATTAAGGTTCTTCTTCCCACTAGAGAATCTCTCAAGAGTCTTTTTGAGGTAGTCATTTTCTTTGGCTAGGTCCTTACATGAGGCACACTTATTTGACTTGATTGTCCTAACATACCTTTCCTTATAAAGCGCTGCCTCAACCTTCAAGGCCTCACAAGTCACACAAGAGGCATTCCTAATCCTACCCAACTGCTCTTTGAACTTGACTCTAAATGTCTCTTGTATCTCATCTAAATTATGCCCAACTTCAGTACAAAAGGCACAAGAATTAGAATCAATTACTTCCTTGGGCAGTCATGGACATGGATTGTTCAATTTTAGTTTTCTCCTCTAGAGTCTTGTTTAGAGCATCATTCTCAATTGTGAGTTTATGACAGTTTTCACATGAAGCAGTTTTAGAATGAAGAACCATTTCAGCCATTTCCTTCATTTTAATCTTACTATCCTCACAATGAGAGCAAGTGTGACTGGAATTAAATTTCAGCAATTCCTTAGTAGCACTACCCAATTTCAATTCGAGCATTGCATAATTTGAGTAAGGTGAAGGAATAGCATCTACAGAAGTCACATCTAAAGCAATAGCATCCAAACAAACATGACTAGGACTAGATTTAAGAGATTCTAGTTCATCTAGAGTATCTTTAAGTTGATTTACAATGGAAGAATGAGCAGATTTCAGATTTGCTAATTCATCATGCAAGCTAGAGTAAGAATCACAATCATCAGCATGATTAATGGATTTGAGCCTAACCACTTCTAGGTTCAAGTTGTCAATCATGATATCCTGTCTCCTAATAATTTTAGCTTGCTTCTTCAGATTTCGTTCAGCGGCAACCAAAGCATGTTTCATCTCATTGAGTGAGGGGCATACCTCGCGGATCGCCAAGGATCGCTGCCGTTAGAGGAATCGACGTCGTGGCTGTCCTTAGCCATGAAGCACATGCCGGTGAAGTCCTGGGCCATCTTCTTGCCATGAGAATCATCCTCGTCGTCTCCGTCCCTGAGTCCACATCACTCATATCAACATTCTCAAGAGCGACAAGAACCCGGTTGACGAACTTCCGGTAGTTGGGCTTCTTGGCTTTTGCATCTTGAGCTTGAGGACGCCTCCGGAAGTCCTTCTCCTCCTTGCCCTTCAACTTGGGGCACTTAGCCCGAATGTGGTTTGGCTCACCACACTCAAAGCAGGTAAAAGGGCTACTTCTTCTTTTGCTCCTCACTTTGTTGTAGGCTCTCGTGAATTTTGTGGATAGGAGGGCTAAGTCATTCTCAGGAAGCTTCTCTAGCTGCTCATTACTCAAGGAGTGCAAGGCGGACAATGAAAAACCAGATGAGCCAAAATCCAAAGAATCAGAAGAGCTACCCTTAGACGGGTCAACCACTAGAGCCATTGACTCTATCTTGGGGAGACGCGAGATGAAGTCAATCTCATGAGTCTTCAACCTCGAGTAGAGCTTATACATGGTAAGCTCACTCATGACAGTGTTGTCATTGATGGAAGTGATCTTCATCCCCCAAACTCTCACGTCAAGTGCACACAAGAGCTGACATGCATTCTCAGACTCAGTAAACACAAGATCCACAGCACGCAAGTCATGAAGGATTTTGGAAAACCTTCCCCACAACTCATCCAAAGATTCATCAGGCCTTTGCTCGATCTTTGAGTACTCTTTCTTAAGTTGGTTCTGTCTCACTTCCTTGATCGCGGTAGAGCCCTCATGGTAGTTAGCGAGGGTCTTCCAGTTCTCATGAGCAAACCTCAAGTGAGCGACATGCTCAAACTCAGATCGACTAAGCCCTTGAATTAAAAAGTTTCGAGCCTTGCTATTTGCCTCCACATCAGGTGTGATCACATCGTCATTGGCTGGCACTATATAAGGATTCTTGACCTTAAGCCAAATTGAGTGCCCTTGAGCCTCGATATAGGCATGCATACGAGCCTTCCAGTATGAAAAATCGATTTCATCAAACACAGGTGGTTTGGTGGAATACTTGTCAGATGCCATGGCTCCTAAGACCGGTTAAGATCTATGAGAAGAGCTAACCAGGCTCTGATACCACTTGTAGGACCGAAAAGGCGACTAGAGGGGGGTGAATAGGAGCACGATCACTTTTTCCTCCTAACTTGGATTCAATACTAATCTCTAATAGCTATGAAAGCTATAAAGATCAATATGCAAACACAGTGGAAGACTTGTGTTGAATTCAATTAACACCCCAAAGCAAAACCATCAAAACCTCACTGCATACAGAGCTGAGCGGTCTGACCGGCATGCATCTGGCGGTCTGACCGCTCGGCGGTTTGACCGACGTTGAAAGTGTAGTCTGACCGCTCCTAACGTTGAACAGGGAAAAACAGCTCGCAGCCCGAAACACAAAATAGTCTAACTTTTGATCTACGACTGTAAACTTGACCAAACTTGAGACACACCTTCTTAAGAATGTTAGGAACCTATTCCAATCAAGGATCGTGTAGATCCATGTCAAAGTTCCGACCTTTTTCCGTTTGAGTGAAGGATGCTCTAAAACTGAGTCAAAACCAAAAACACGATCTAAAACTTGCTCGTGGGTAAGAGGTGATCAAGATGATCCTAGAAGGGTTCCTACATGACACAGCAAGCTAGATGAAGGGCAAAAACCAATAGGAAACGAAAGGATCAACAAAAGACCCAAAATCACACAAGAAAGAGCAAGAACGAAAAGAGACTCATCTTTGAGGAATCTTGCATAGATTGATTCGAGATAGAAGATGGTTTACAGCCACTCCATCCAGGAGGACAAGAGCTCAATCCATGAGCACACAATCAACTCATCTCTCTAAAACCTAACCTCTTCACCTTTCTCTTTAAAACCCTAAAACACACTAGGGTTTTTCCAAATGAAGTGCTTCAAAGGTGCTAGACAACACCCTCTCCTATTTATAGTGGAGGCTAGCTTCTAGAAGACTATTCCTATTGGGCACCTGTTAAGCCCACACAAAAATGGGTTTAACCCACGCACGTATTTTAAAGCGCCGTCTTCAACTTCACTTGACCTAAACCGCTTCTCCATGCGTTGTCTTGCGTCGTGGTTTTGTCAAGGGTCACCAAGACGGTATTTAGGTGAAATTACCAAAATACCCCTTCCCGATCCTTCTCCGAAGATCGAGTCCAAACTTGGTGAACCAATCGCTTGCTTCGCCACGTGTAGGTTGATCAACGGTTCTCATCATGTTGGCAAGTCTCTCCGGTCCGGCTCCCACCAAAACCACCATGGCACTTGCAGCGACCCCCGCGCCGCTTGATCCAACCCGTCGCACCGAACTGCCTGTTCGGTCATCCTTGTCCATTCTGCGCTATGCTTGAGTCCATTGACTTCACCCAGCATCCTCGATCGTTCTGAACCTCAGCTCTCCAAGCTTAGTCCCGATCATCCTCGCCGTTGACCATCGTTGACCTTTAAGCAACCTGCACAGCAATAGACCAAGAAATCATTTTTGGGAACAAGTTCTTCACAACTTGACCCACGTTAGTGAAAACATGCATCATTCAACACATATGCACTGAAGTCCATGAACTTGACCTAATGAACAAACATCGCCACCACGAAGGATGACGAACCAGAACACAATCGGTCAGACTGCCACTTCAAGGCCGGTCTGACCGTCCCATGGCCGGTCTGACCGCCGCCTGAAAGCTGGTCTGACCGCCCCTGGGACTTAGCCAAAATTTTACCCTGGAAAACCGAGACTCTTTTGGAAATTTTAAATGAATAGATCTTTTTCCTGGAAGCTCAAAAAATTATGAGACCAAGCGTAATAGAAACTCCTCTCTTACCTACACCCTCTATTTTTGGCCCAACTCCAAGCTCCAAAAACTTTTTATGGCCGGTTTGGCTAATTTCCAAAGGCCGGTCTGACCGGCCAAGAGCGGTCAGACCGCCACCTTGGCCGATCAGACCGCCACTAGCCTGACAGCAGGTTGAGCTTCGCCGAAAACCCGTGATTCGACAAACCTTCAACGTCATTGCAAATTGTATCATCATCTTAAGATCGTGAACATATCCGGATATCCACAGAAATAAACACATAGTGCTGTGTTGACTTGGTTAGGCTCACTACTACCTAAAGTAGGTTCTATCAAGACAAGCTAGCTGAAGTGGATATATTATTAATAGAAATGACATGGGTGTTTTGAAAGGGAGAAAATAATAATTGATTTATACCTATATATGGGACAAATTCAAGTAACCAAGTTGTCAGCATTTCTTGACCTTTTTTGGTTTTAGTTGAGCGTGCGATTCTCAATTAAAATTTATCAGACATCAAGTGTGCATCATGGTATCCCAATCAAATGAAACCTAGTAAGCTCTACTGGGAGCAGACGTACTACTAACGAACCATCAAGCACCTTCCCAGCCCACAATTGGTCCTAGTTGCTAGTAGGTGATTTCATCGGCAAATTATAGATCATATCATGAGACCACCAACAATCCATACAAAAATTAATTAGGGAGAAGCATGTGGAGGTTATTACCATCGGCCGGTAAGGGCAGGGTCTGGCTGGCAACAGAGGAGGTGGCGCGACCGGTTGCGGCAGAGAACGAGGTGGCGTGGCCGGCCGCGGAGAAGGAGGTGGCGCAGTCAGGAGCTGGGCGTGGAGATGGAGGTCGGGAGCCAAAACGGGCGCAGAGGAGGAGGTGATTATGGGGCAAAAGGAGACAGAGGGGAGGCCGGGCGACGCGGCGCGAAGGGGGAAGATGGCCAAGGGAGGACACCAAGGCTAGGGTTGGGCATAGGAGAGGAGAGAGCTCAAGACGGAGAAGACAAGGAAAAATGAAGAACAGGCTGGGCTGCGCGAGCTAAGTCGCCATTGTCACGCCACTAGCGTTGGTATGACAAGCTCGTGTTGTCATGCTATGGGATTGGGCGTGACACATGCCACACAAGTCTCTATGTTGGCACAGCGCATAGACGAGGGCTTGCGTGGCATGTTTTGTCACGCCGAGATCTGTGACGTGACAGAACGTTTTGGCTATGTTACAGGTTGTAGCGTGATCAAAGATGTCATTATTGGAAGTAAAGTTAACGAGAGGTTAACTTTAAAATAATATTAAGAAAAGATTAAATAATAATAAAATTCCTTGATGGGATTGAAGCCGTTGATAGTGCCCGGATTATGTATTGCGGAAATTCTGCTGCAGTAAAATTCTGAGATGACATAGCAAGAAATCGGATAGTGAGTCAAGAGTGGAGGGACACGGAGAGATTCCATGGGCACTCGGGCAGTCTGGGTCTGGCCAGTAATGCTTGCCGAGTAGGTGTGCATCAATACTTCTGTTCACTTTGACTTTTGCCTTTGAAATTTCTTCTGAAATATTTTGGACATTTGTGGGTCTCCCATGTTCAGGATATTCTCTATTCAAGTTATATTGCTATCTTGTTCAAATTCAGCAAACAGAATCATGATTGGGTGGGACTTTCGATGCTCCACTTGTCCATCACAACGATAAAGGGGGCAATTCTTTACGTGTCACTGTATTCATTTGTTTCTTATATATTACTGATGTCTTATTAATATATAGATTCGAGATCTATATGTCAGTCTCATAACGAGTGATACATAAAAAATCATATAATTTGTTAGTGACATATAGGAAATTAATCTATAATAAAGGGACAACAACTTCACATCTAGGATGACTAAGTTATGGCTTCACTTGCCCTTCCTTCCGAGTCCTCACTCCGTCAGTCCTAACTTGTGAGGGTTTTATTTAATTTCTTGAAGGATATAGTACAGACTGTAAGCCATATTGTATTTGACCTCACCACCATCACCATGCTCCTACACAAAGCACCATAGTTTGATTTTTAACCATGAAGGTATTGTTATTGACTTTGATGCTTTGTTCTGCCCAAACATAATATTTTGGAGTACAGGATTTTGAAATCCTGTGGAGTTTATATTGTTTCCTGCAAAACTTCTGCGAAATTTCTGTGAAGTTCCTGAATTCTTTCTACAGGCCATAATTGTTAGAACCGAAGGAAGGAGAAAAAGTAAAATTCTACTGCTTTCGCTTAGCATCTTGCGCTACCTGGTTGGTAAATTTTTGTTCATTAAAGAATATTGAATCATGATCACATCCCGGCTACAGTAACCATCAACTTTTGCTAGCTTTTCACTACATTTTTTTTTGTCTTGTCCTGTTATTCATTTTATGGAATCGAACATGTATTTTCATGTCTTGTGCTATTTGTTCTGCGGGACACACTTCGTTTAGCATCTCTTTGCTCCGGTTCTCAATGAAACTTCATTTTCACAAAGCACTTTTATATTGGTGGTAATTTTGGGATCAAATATCTCTTGGTAGTGGCAATTAGTGTGTTTTCTGCATCCTTCCTTGAAAAAGGGAATTGTTCCTGTAATATGACTTATATTTAACCCAAGTTCCACTTGTTAAGATAGAAACTGATATGTATAGACAGAAGCTTAGAATTTCTATTTATTTAATCCTTTTTTATTAATATTTTAAACCTAACCCCTCGCTAACCTTATTTCCAATTCTGACCTCTTTGGTCACGCCACCGCCCATGGCGTGGCAAAACCGTGCTGTCACGCCACCATTCTCGGCGTGACAAAACATGCCATGCAAGCCCTTGTCTGCGCGTCGTGTCAGCGTAGAGGGCTTGCGTGGCATCTGTCACGTCATATCTCATGGTGTGACGAGTTCTCTTGTCACACCAACTTTTGTGGCGTGACAGTGGGGACTTAAGAATTTCGGCACAGCCAGTTATACATTTCCCCCCATCTTCCCCATAACTCCTGTGCGCCTCTCTACCTCCCGCCTCTTGCGCTCCTCCCACTGTCGGCCGTCGTCCCGCCGCCGGACGTCCTCTCCCGCCGGCCGTCATCCACCCGGCGGCGTCACGTCGGAGGGCGCCCTCTCCTCGCTAGTTCTCATCCACCCCACCGGCAGTTCTCCCCCACGCCGACCGTCCTCCCCCTCCCCCCGGGCCGCCTCTCCCTCTCCCGATCAGACCCCACCCCCGGCGGCCTCCCTCCTCACGCCATTCGCCCCACCGCCGCCCTCCTTGCCGGTCTTCATCCACCCAGCGGCTGTCCTCCGCCGCGTCGGCTGCCCTCCCCCTCCGCCGGTCTTCATCCCCCCGCCGGCCGAAGGTAATAAACCGTGCATGCTGGTGTAGCTCATTGTTCCATTTAGAAATGCAATTGTTTTGTAGATTATGTCCGCATATTCATGAATTGCAATGTGATAATGTTGTGTGCCTACCTTGAAAGATTGCATGCTATGTGAACCTATATGAACCATCACAAGTAAATGAATGTAACTATGTGAGTTGCTAAATTGTTCGGAAATGTTGCTATACATTCTTTACAAAAGGACAAACTTGATCATTAGCAAGTAGCTAACTTGAGTTGTTATGTTGATAACAAAAACGAGACTAAGAAAAATGAACGAGTTTGGAAACACCGTATGTTCTCCGATCTTGGGATGTCATTGATAAGGACATGACCCCTATGGATACAACCATATTTTCTATGCTTGTTGTTCCAAGTACAAGAGCTCGTACGCTTCACTTAAATGTTCTATGCTTGTTGTTGTGGATGACACTCTCACCGCTGATCTTCTTCCATGCGGTGGAGTACCACTTGCCCCATCGGGTGATGAGGCAGTTTGGGAAGCTCCAGGGAACTCCACCATTGTCGGTCTTCACTGATCTGAACCTACACGGGTACTGAGTACATTTCCTGATTGAATTGATTGAATGGACTGAGTATATTTTCTATTTGAACGAATGCATGATTGGACTGAGCACATGGCATATGCAATATGTTGCTCCTATCACACCAATGTACATGGCATGACACAATAGTCCTGTCACGTCGGTATAGATGACATGACAGGACTTAGCACCAGAGAGGTTTTTGCAACCCCTCTGGAACGGCAAATAACTTGGCGTGGCAGCATGTTTTTACCACACCATGGATCTTGGCATGACACAGCATTCATGTCATGCCGTGGATCTCGGCGTGACACAGAAGCCCTATCACGTCAGGATAAAATGGCGTGACAGGACTTAGCACCAGACGCTTGACGTTTCTTTGCAACCCCTCTGGAACGGCAAGTAATTTGGCGTGGCAGTATAGTTTTGCCACGCCACGGGCATTGGTGTGACAAATCAGTCCTGTCATGCCAGAATAAATGGCGTGACAGTGTCACATCCTCAAATTAATAAAGAGAATTATTATGCATCTCATGAGCATGCATCATTGTTTTCAAACTTTTGCATAATTTACTGCACTTGCAAAATCTTAAACAAGTGTTAAACCTACACTTTGTAATCCAACTCCAAAAGAAAACAGGAACAAAAACCTTATGAACATCTTCTGGAAATAATTTATTCAAATACTTAAATAATTATAATGAATTAATATAATTTTTTCCAAATTTTTGGGACTGGTTTAAACACTAAGAAAATTCAAACACAAGTTAACGACCTACAATAAGTTTGAATTTAACTTATACCCATTATATCATGAACAGTAGTGTTCAATAATTTTTATGGACACTAGACCTTCCCAGGAACCCCCATGATTTAATTCATGATTTTAGGAAATTTATTCCTATATTTAACACCTTGGTCAAAGTGGAGAAAACAATTTAAATCTCAGTCAAACCCTAAACCCAACCAAGCGCACTATTCATCGGGCTTGAGTCCGACTGGGGGAAACGATTCCGCCCAACCACTTAAGTGCATCGCGTGTGAGCTGTCCGATGGAAAATCAACGGCCCAAATCGCGTACCTCTTCGGGACGATCTGCGCGCCCCTCGTCTAATCCTAGCCGTCCATTCCTAATCCAATGGCCCGTACCGACTCACTTACTCGGCGATCAAGCCTTGAAGTCGCCGCCACGCCAGCCCAATTGCCGGATCCATCGCCCACCTTCGCCGATGTTCACAGAGAGCACCGCGCCACGCGCGGCGCGATTCTTCCGCCTCGCCGATGCCATCAATCCACCGCTGCCGTTGACCACTCCTGGAGCTCCCCCATTTAACGCCGCCTCCGCTCCATCCATTTCCCGGGGATAATACCCCCTCGGCACCCCATTTCTCCCTCACTTTTCCTCTCGGTGGCTGAGGAAAGGGAAGCTCTCCCGCTGGCATCGCTTGGGTAAGCTTCCACCGGGTGGTAGCCCTCGACTCCTTGCTCAATGCTTTCTCCATTTTTGCTAAGCTTGACTCTTGTCTTTGCTTGTAGAGCTCAGTTCACCTACGTGCTCTAGCTCACTTCTAGAGCGCGCACCGAGCGACCCCTTCTTGCCATTATCGTCTCCGGTGAGCTCCTCTCAATTTCTTTTGCGTCACGGTGTGTCTTAGGGTCTAACTAATCTTTCCCCTCAACTAATTTGAGTAATGCATGACAGGTTTTTGTGTGATTGAAGAAATCGTGTTTTCAGCCTTAGAACAGTCCTTTCGTCTCCCACTTGGTTTCAGTAAGCCATTCTTCAATTATTTGCTCCGGTAGCATCCTCGTATAGTCCTTAAGCTTCTCGGATCATTCACTCTTCTTGTTTCTGCTCAGGATCACCTCTCCTCGCAAAGCCGTGCCGTCACCTTTGCCTTCTCCGGCGCCAACACAGCTCCAGCCAACTCCAACCTTCCCCGAGCACCCTCCTCGCTCAGGTAGTTCCCTCTTAGTCCCTAGGACCTTGGCACTCGCTTGAATGTCGCTGCGGAGCTTCACTTTGCTTCATGCATCTTTGGCCGAAGCGTTAGTGTCGCTCATCTCCGGCTCGCCGGCGGTACAGACCACCCCAGGCGCTAAGATCACTCCCATCTTATGTGCACGGTTATTGCGCAGCTATCCCAGCCCTTGGCCGGCTCCGCCATGGCGCGTAGTGACGGCGAGCCGCCGGGCAAGCCAACGCTGCGTTGTCGGGCCGTCCGACAACACTGTAGCGGGACGCTTAGGGTTAATGGTGTTTGATTAGTGTTAATGGCATGTCTTTAGGAAATAAAGGAGTCACTAACAGGCGGGGTCGCGAATAGTAAACGAAGTTAAATAACGGTTAAAGAATGTGACTGACACGTGGGCCCAAGGCTTTAAGCCCGTGCACCGTGCGCGTGCGTCGGTGAACCTAGTCCACTGCACCGTGTCACTGATGGCGGGACCCACATGTCAGGACGAAGTTTAAATCTGAAGTAAAATGGAAAACATACTGTTCACCGGGCCCGCGGGTCAGTGACCACAGCTAGAGGAGCGCCCGGTAATGAAAGTATTAACGGTTTAGAAAAATCCGAGGATGAATTATTTGTGCACTGTAAAAGATGTATAACTTCAAAATTACATAACTAATTCATCTCAACTCCAAAATGGATGAAACCACTTCTGGTAATTTTTATTTTTAATGAAATTTATATTAAAATTGGTTTCAAACATGTCTCTATAATAGAGAGTATTATATTGGAGATTGATCCATTAGCACTATTATCTTTACAAAAGGAAATGCTCATAACTTTAGAAATTCATATCTAAATCATGAAAACTCCAAATGAGGAAAACTCAACTGTTTTAGTCTTGTCTTAATATCCTCTATTTATCCATATAATCCTTTGTCCCACTATTGCTCTACAAATTTTGACCTCATCATTAAATTACTCAAAGAGGATATATCGAAAGCTGAAATTCAAACTAGTATAACTTTCACTTCACAACTTTAAATGAAATAATTCTTTCACCTAAATTCATCTTAAATCATAATTTAGCTACTGTAGAAAAATCATGCATTTTCAAGCATTTTGAATTTTGAGGTATTTCTCGGTGTTTATTCGGTATTGTATTTATATAGATCCCGAGCCTATCGATATTGACCTATACGCTACTGAGGGAGAACAGCTAAGCTTCCAGCAAGGCAAGCATCATTTTATCTTTCTTTTGCATCATATTTGATCCCAGTTTTGTTAAGTTAGTGCAATGATAATTGCTTGCATGCTATTTTTGATAATGTCGCTATTTTTGTGATGTGTACATTAGTTATCTCCTAATTCATTGAGGTTATACTTGAATTATTCCAGTACCACATGCTTAAGTTAGAATGGTTGAATTATATTGTTCGGGTTTGCTTAGCCATGCAAGTCTAGAACCGGTAGTTGATTGTCGGGGATAACCCGACAATTACGGGATAAACACAACTATCATTATATACTTTTGTTTCAGATTTCGTATCTATTTTATGAGTCAAATTTTATCATTTTAAATGAGCTTTTGGGTCTGGACAAGTGATGGTTAGTGATGGTGCCTTTGTGCACGAGATTTGGGTAAGTGGTTGACTTGTCTAGGCACTTAAGGACTGAACTTTGGTAACATCTTTGATTCAAGTAAAACTCGTGCTTCCACACGCGGTGTATAGACGCTGCTTGGTTAAGTAAGGGGTTGGTGTTGTTAAGTTGTGACTGGTGGTGTGAGGACGTATATGTGTTCCATCGCATATATGCTTCGTAGGGTGCTGATTGCAATTCTATAATGTGCGGGTGAGCACTATTTAAACTTATTAATTGGGTTGGTATGCCCGGCACAACTTGCGTGCCCGTTTAGTTAGTAGGTGGTATAGCCTACACTTAAGCGGGGTAACGTCGTGCATGGGAGATTCAACTTAATAATGCCAACTTGCTGAAAAATATTAAGTCTTGGTTTACCCGGCCAGCATACCATAGGAAGTATGCTATTTTCGGAGGCATCTGGAGGCTTACGGGCTAATAAAGTCGTGTTGGGTAAAGTAGTACACCCCTGCAGGGTATAAATCTATTCAAATAGCCGTGTCCACGGTTATGGACGACCACTTGAGTTACATGGTTGCTATTGTTAGACTTGGAATTAAAATTGTGGTTATAACTTGGTATCGTCATGAATAGGATGTTCATGTTTGTTGTTGTATCAAAGTGGATAGCCACTTTGTCTTTTGTATGGTTCATTTATTATTCAATTTACTACTTATTCACATGCTTTACTTCTACTTCAAATCTGATTTTAAAATGGCACTTGAAAAACTAGTATGTGTAGGTCGTGAATTGTTGCGTCTCTTTCGCAAAACTAAGCCAATATGAGCCATCCTTTGGAACAACCTCTAGCATAACTAATTTTTATTTGTGTAAGACTTGAAAGTACCTTTGTACTCAACCCGGTTGCTACAATTTCAGGTGAGGAAGTGTATGAGCCCGTTGAGCTTGTTAGCGCTGATTTTAGCGACGCTAATGAGTAATGCTATCATTTAACTCCCAGTCGGTTGCCGATGGGTTATGGGGCATACCATGCTGGATATTTTGATTTATTTACTTGCTTCCGCTATTACTTAATACTCTCATTTGAATTTGGTCGATCGGCCATTTGTAATAGTTGTAGACTTTAACTATTATGTTGTATGTCTTTTGAACTATCTATGTATGTTGTTGTATGGATGTGATCAACGTTGTAAGAGGGTATGAGCATATTGGTCGCTGATCTTGGGAGCCAATATGATTGCATACTCGCTGTTCGTGGCTTCCTATTTAACTCACTAAGTGTAGTGCTTGACTTGTTGGAGAACCGACAATCATGTAGTGCTCGCAGAGGAGCAGCGCTCATGATCGTCGGGGCTCTAGTTTGTAGTTAAGCCTTTCATTGAGATGGAGTTAAGTTGGAATCCATTTACTTGAGGCCCTATAGTTATGTCCTTAAGACCATGCTTTGTCTCGGTCTTACGGAGATAACCCGGGGGTCCTCACAGACAGGACCTAGCACCACAACACTTGACGTTTTCAAAACCCCTCTGGAACGGACCAAACCCTAGCGTGGCAGCACGATTAGGCCACACCACTACTCATGGCATGATAGAGAAGACTTGTCACGCTAGGGATCCTGGTGTGACAGTACACATCACCAGAAAGCCTCTGTCTGGCCCCTAGGACCCCTATGCATTTGCTGTATCATGCAAATTACTATTTCGTTCTTATTGGCTTTGCTTTTCGAAAATAATAGACCAAACTCTGTCGCGCAGACTACTCACATGTAGTTAACCACACTATAACACCATATGTTCAAATCAACATGACAACACGCTACATCCTCAGCTTTTAAGACCGAAAAGCCAGGACTCCGAAGTGCAAACTTTTCAGCGAGACATGACCACACTCTGCCATAGCTTTGACCCATATCATCAGGGACACCCGCTTTTCAGGACGACGTGACCCGACGAGGCAGCTTTGCACAACGATGTGACCCAACGAGTCTGCTTCCCACAGAGACGTGACGCAACGCTGCCATACGATTTCTCCTCAAGGCCGCTGCCTCGCGGACGTGAGTTTCGTTCAACCCAATTACAATTCAGCCACGTACGCAGGGCCGGCTCGGCATATACGTACTAGCCCTCCCACATTGGGTTCTTCTGCATCAAGACTCCAACACAATTTAGCTCAGATGGAGAACCAATAGGACGAGATCCGCGAACTCGCAAGGTGTGCTGGGGCCCTGGACAAACAAAGGGAGAACAAAGGGAGCATGCTAGGAGGGCACCTCCCCGCAATAACGTCCCCTGTAGCAGTAACCCCTACCGGAACATTCCAACCGAGCATTCACCGTAGCACCCGCCCGAGGGGGAGACGCCGCCCCTCTGTTGGTGCGTGACACATGTAAGTTCTTCAAGTCCAAGTAGCGGCTCAGCTTGGGCATGCGTTACTTGGGTTACGCCAACTACTCCTTGAACTATCTTGACCGCCGTTGGGACACAGCCCGCTATTGGCAGCTGGTAAGGACCGGTTACAATATCTTCCCCTACCATTTCTCTTTCCAAGTATGCACTAACAACCTCTCCCGTCTACCCGTAGTCCCCAGATCCGCTATGTGGCTACCGCAAGTGGATCGACCAAGAGATCCACCCACACGACCAGTGGGGTTTCGACTGCGAGGAGTGGGATGCCAAGAGGGACTGCGAGAGGAGGGAGGAGGAGCGTTGCAACGAAGAGCACAACGAGCATATCCGGTGGGTGACACAGGCTCATCTCGAGGCGTGCAGGTGCAGGGAGTGCGAGGCTCACAAGAGGGAGTGCGAGAAAAAGAAGAAAATGGTGGCTGAGGCTAAGGCGGTCGGTGAGGAGTACAACACCGAGCTCGCAAGGAAGGGCAAATGGCCCCGGTCAACACAATAGGTCCGGCCATTCTGTACTAGTCCCACGCCGAAGATAATGATCTTTGTTGCAATCGACTGAATTTCCAATCCCAAAAGGTGCATATGTATCGTAGATGTATTTCGGTTTGTTACATCGTGCATGATGTACCTGCTTATGCACGTAACCAAACCCTGCGCGCCATGTAATTTGCAACTTTATTATAAAGTGTATTTCAATTCACTACTATGACTCCAAATCTCGTTGTCCATTCACTTTCAATTCTTTGCGTAGCAATGCATGGAACAACATAAATATAAAGTCCAAAAAAAGGTGCATTCACTTAGCGCCGTTTGATTCTTTCTATCTCAACTCGGGTTTACATACTTTTGAATATACGTTCGTGGAAAATCACATGCCAGGAACAAGGTACATGACAATGAACTTGTGCATTATATTTTCATGTGTCGATCGGAATGGTCCACATATCTTATGAGACAAACGCAAACTCTCATCGCTAAATGGTCCAAATAGAGGTAGCTACTCTCATGCCAAACTGCATGCCCAAACAAATGTAGCTATTGTCATGCCAGATATAATGGTGTGACAAATTAGCCTTGTCACGGCGTAGGATCTGGCGTGACACTTGCCACGTAAGCCTCCATGCTAGCACGACGCGCGGACGAGGGCTTGCGTGTCATGTTTTGTCACGCCGAGACCTGTGGCGTGACAGAATGCTTTGGCCACGCCACAGAGAATAGCGTGACCAAAGGGGTCAGAATTGGAAATAAAGTTTGAGATAGGTTAACTTTAAAATAATTTTAAAAAGGGATTAAATAAAAAAAAATTCAGAAGCTTATCTTCATATTTGTAAACCAATTATCCTTGGAAATACTTTCCTACATATTCTGGTTGTTACCATAACTACTTGTATCTACCATGTACAGTATTATCGTATGACTATTCATCATTCGGCAATATATACAGAGATAACGCCAACCGTTTGGTGGGTGCGTGAATCCCAAATCATATCCTACCTATTGCTTACTTTTACATGGTATCAGGGCCATGAACACAAGCTCTTCTTCCGCCGCTGCACTTACATCCTCAACAATGTCCAATGCAATTAGTTCTTCTGCTGGGCTCTTCTCTACTCCAGCGCCATCCTTTCGTCATCTTGTCCACATCAAGTTGACCAGAGAATATTATCTATTGTGGAAAGCTCAAATTCTGCCCTATCTTCAAGGGCAACAACTTCTAGGATATGTTGGTG
Organism: Phyllostachys edulis; assembly: GCA_036346405.1. NCBI lineage: Eukaryota > Viridiplantae > Streptophyta > Magnoliopsida > Poales > Poaceae > Phyllostachys > Phyllostachys edulis. Next base: position 21,301,242 of record CM070556.1, read on the forward strand.
GCTCCTGTCATGGTTTAATATCAATCTTATGAATAAATGTTGAGCGCTCTCCTAGAGCGAAACCACACAAAAAAGGACATGGGAATTTTATACAGATTCAAGTCTTCTCCTGAGAGAATAACAACCCTACACCTATATTGCTGTATTGATTGTGTTTACAAGAGAGAAGTCACCGAAGGCTAAGACTAATGAGTCATGTTTGTTTCATTGCTTGATCGCTTAATCTTCTGTCCTCTCTCTGTCCACTGACTTTACTCCTTATATAGCGCATAAAGGGGTGACAGTTGTCCACGTTGAGAGGTGCCTTGTCGTTTGATGCAATGTACACGTTTAAGGATAGTTATTGTTAGAGACATATCTCCACACGTCGCCTTGCGGTTATGTCTGAGATAGAGGTTTAATACGTGCAATTATCTTAAGGAATAACGACACATATTAACTACTGCGTATATTAAACACAGAGCACAAATGTCTCTAGTTGATTGGGCCCACATGTCTGTAAGATTTATCGACCATAGGGAGGTCATAGAAGAACTTACGACTATAAGGTGATCATAGTAAGACTTACGATCAATAGGTAGTCGTAGAAAAACTTACGACCATATATGGTGGTCGTAGAAAAGCTTACGACCACTAGATGTGTGTGATCTCCCTCATTGTTAATATTGAGGGGTATCGTTGGAGGTTGTATAAGAGACATTATCATCTATAATACTATAGATAAATAACTTAATTAACTTGAGGACTATTAGATCCTTGTCATCTAGCCCCTAACTTCAAGTGAAAATGACTTACTTGGAAAAGTGGTCATTGTATAGTGGTCGAAAGTAAAGTCTTTTCGACTGGTTTTTCTTTTGACCAGAAATTGATTTGGTCAAGAAAGGTATTTTTACTTGAGTTGTAAAAATAAAATTCCTTTTCCTGAATAGGCAGAAAAAAGAATGCCAACCGTCTCTTAAGATTGTATTTATGAAGAACAGTTTTCGAAAAGATGGTGATGCTTTGGTTTCCAATTATTCATCGGGAACAGTTTCTAATAGAATTTTAACCATTGGACTTCCGTCCTTATCCATTGAATTCCATCGCATGCTAATGGCCATAAATAAACATCAAAAGGGCAGAACTAAGAAAAAATTACTCACAATCTTTCTATCTTTCTCATCTCTGCTACTTCTTAAAATTCTATCCCTAGGTGACATTCCCATTTTTCAACTAGTGTAAGGAGGATCAAAAGGTATGAAAAGAAATATAAGGAAAATTATAGCTTTCTAGTACTTGTTTAGCACTCATATCAGTTTTTCCCTTGTTGTTTTGAAAATGATAGAAATATCATAACTGATTTACTCAACCATGAAAAAGTCATGTTGCAAAGGTTAACGATTGAAAACGAAGTATTAAAAAGATGTTTTCTCTCATGATCATGAGACCAAGAAGCTTGACTCTCTCTTGGCAGGTAAGAATTATTTACCCACGACCAGTTTTATTTACTGATCTTTGAGAAGTGTTTTTCTATCTGGTTGTGCTCTATTTTCAGAGCAAGCAGTCAAAATAAAACGACTTCAGGAAGCTTCGACCCATAGTTAGAAGGAAATGAAGGCTATGAAGATCAATCTTCAAGACAACATTTTTCTCCTAAACAATGTGCTCGGTGGACTTGGTGCTGAGAAGATTACTCCTCTGGAATACACTATGGTCGGACACACGAGTGCCATTGGGAAACAGGTCAGGACAGTACAGGAGTTGACAACTACTTTGAAGACCAATCAAGCCGACTTGATAAGACAAGTGGTCGAAGGCACAGTAAGTTTTGCTCTTGCAAAACTTAAGGCTCATGACCAGAGTCTTAGCCTTCAACCAGTCGAAGCTGACTTTTATTGCCCTGAAGCAGAGGCATCACGACTGATCAAAGAAGTGCAGCTAGTCGCCAAGAAGGTCGCAAAGGAGATGCAGATTGGATCTCCTCCATGAGAGTAGTTTGTAATAGAATTTCCTTTGTAAAAAAATAATTTCTTGTTCATGTGTATAAAACTTCATTTCCTACAATATGTCTTTTCAAGTAGTTAGTAACTCATAAGATAAGATAAAAAATGAGAATTGAGATTATAAGACTAAGAATTGAAGTCATAATCGGAACTTTATCCTAGCCCCGACTATTTGCTTAGTTTAATTAAATAAACTAAGTAAATAGTGGAAAAAGAGCTCGCTTACAAAATTCATTTGACCTTTGCTTTTGATCTCGATTTTCTTGTACTAGTAGCAAAAGTTAGGAACAGATCGACGCTAGGATGTTCCATCTAGTGGGCAAGACCATGTGTAGAGATGAAAGACTTTGACTAGGTGATGTTTCTTCCTCCGACCAAGTTAATCAAATTGAGTGTATCAGAAGTAGTCAAACAAACTATAAAAACTCAACTCACTTAGAAATCTTTATGTAAAATAAAGTAAAGAAAATAAAGTAAATGATTAAAAAGAGCTTGCTCAAAAATTATTTCGACCACATTTTGTTGAACTCATTTTCCTTGTATTGGCAGCTAAAGTAAAGAACAAATCGACGCTAGGAAGTTCCTTCTAGTGGGCAGGACCACGTGCAGAGAGGAAATGCTTCGACTAGGTGATATTACCTTCCTTCTACCAGTGTAAGGAAAAAACAAGTGTTGTAAAAAGGCGATCGAAAAATTATTGAAGCATTGCTTAATGGATATTTTAAGACAATAAAGATTGAAGAAAACATAAACTTTATTGAGAAAGTAGGAGGCTACACATAGAAATTTCGCAACTAGTCGATATTCCATGAATTAGAAAGAACTCTACCATCTTCCATTGCTAGTCGTACCGAGCCTGGTCGCGTGACTTCGACCAGTGTGTAAGGACCTTCCCATGTAGGGGAAAGTTTGTTCCGATTATATTGAGATTGAATCTTTTTCAATACCAAGGCACCTACAGCAAGGCTGCGAGGTTGGACCTTACGATCCTAGTATTTGTGTAGGGATTGTTGGTAGACTGTCAAACGGATTAAGGCTTGGTTCCTCTTTTCTTCGAGTAGATTGATGTTGTCAGCTCAAAGTTGTTCTTGGACAGAGTCGTTATAGGTTTCGACTCTTGTCAACCGAATCTTTAGTTCAAGTGGAAACATAGCTTCAGCACCAAAACTAAGAAAAAGGGAGTTTCGCCTGTAGCCCGACTAGCAGTTGTGCTAATTTCCCATAATACTGAGGGTAATTCTTTTAACCAAGCCCCCCGAGCGCTTTATATGCTAGTCGAAAACTCGAGTTTTGATTCCCTGCATAATTTGGCCATTTGCCCTTTCGACTGTCCCATTGTTTTGTGGATGGGCAACAGAGTCATAACATAGCTTAGTACCCAATTCTTCGCAAAATTCTTGGAATTTTGCATTAAAAAATTATGTACCATTATCTGTTATGATCCGACTTGGCACACCAAATCGAGTGATCATATTTTTCATCATAAATTCTTAACTGCTTCCGTTGTTATCCTAGTCACAGGTTCGGCTTCAATCCATTTTGTGAATGTATCAATAGCCACAAAAGGAACTCGAAACCTCCTAGAGATTTTGGGAACGGTCATAGGATATGGAGACCCTAGGTCTCAATAGGCCAAGAAAGAGGTATGGTTTGTAATGCTTAAGCCGGTTGGTATACTTGCCTGCTATGAAACTGGTATTATACACACTTCTTAACGTGCTCTTTAGCATCATGGAGGGGCTGTTGGCCAGTAAAAATCTTGTCGAAAAGCTTTTTCGACTAGTATTCTGTAGGAAGCATGAGTCCCACAGATGCCTCCGTGTATTTCTCGAAGGAGGTCTAATCCTTCTTTCTGCGATATGCATCGTATGAGAACCTCTTGAGTACCTCATTTGTAGAGAACTCCTTCGACCAAAGTATATATTTTGGCCTTATGGGATAAACGATCAGCCTCAAGATCATCATTGGGTACAGTACCCTTCTAAAGATACACATAGATAGAATTCATCTAAATATCCTCATAATCTAGGGAGGCTGTCTTAATAGAAGAAGTCTATGGTGTTTCGAACAAGGACGACTTCTGGAGTTGTTCCAAGAAGACTCCTTGTGGTACTTATGATCGGGAAGAAGCTATTCGAGCTAATTAGTCAGCGAGTAAATTGTCCTTTCGAGGGATATATTGTACCTCGAGACCCAAAAATGCTTTTCAAGCTTCCTAACTTCTGATAAGTACTGAGACATGGTCGGATTAGAGCATTGGAACTCTTTTTCGACTTAATTCAAGACTAGTTGAGAGTCTCCTTGTGACGACCCGGCCAGGGGCTTCACCCGAGAGGTTCTCCAAGACCTCCCTGGGAGTCCACCAGGACCTCCCAGGAGGTCCTAAGGACCTCTCGGGCAATCCTCCTAGGCCTCCCAGGAGGTTCAGCCGGGCCTCCTAGAGGTCCAGGGAACTGACCCGAGGAGGTCTTGAGGCTCAGGACCTCCCCAAGAGCCACGACCATACTTGGGGGAGGTCCAGAGACCAACCCGAGGAGGTCATGGGACTTGGAGAAGTCCTAACCCTCCTGTGATCCGAACCAGTCCCAAGGATCAATGGCTAGTTCTCACAGCAATTACAAGTGATACATACATCCACATGAGACTTTATTAACATCCAAAGAGTTGGTTAGAAAGTTTGCTCACAAATCGACAAGAGCCAAATACACAGCAGAAACAAAAGTCATGCCCATCCAATACGCCACAAGCAATTGGCTGGAGATCGGCCTAGTCATCTTGAGCTTCATCATCCACAAGGTCCTCTCCTGCCCAATGGTTAATCAAGCAAGAGTGAGTATAACAACCGTGCTCGCAAGTTACACCCGTCAATTAATAGAATGACATGCAAACTGGATATCTCAAAGGAAGGCATAATATGGTTAGTTTGCATAAAGCCAAGTTTGTTTCAAATACAAGTACTAAGTTCCAAAGCATACAACAGTAATTAAAATTCATTTGTAAAGTCTCATTTTACAGTTGGATAACTTTCATGAATAAGATGGTGAAGGATACCCTCTTGTCACAAGGCTCCCTACCCAACCCATTTGGATAGAAATCCAAAAACCAGTTATTAACCAACCCATTTGCAAAACAAACCAGAGGTCTAACTTTGAGCAGCTTTGCCAGCATGTCCATAACCGCGGACACGGCTATTCAAATAGTTTTACACTCTGCAGAGGTGTGCAGCTTTACCCACAAGACACGTTTTCTCTAGTTTGTTTGGCACCCGGCTGTACCACCACTCACTGCCAAAGGTAAGTGGTCTAGAGCATGTGACAAGGCCTTTACAATGCATCATTCCACCACAGTCTATCCGCTCTAAGGTTTCGCCCTTCCCTAGGGCCCCCTCTTGAGCCAGGTGGGTACAACATAGTCATAAAAGACATGCCATGAAAGACCACCCACTATTCCGCCGAATCAACCGCGGTGATAGCTTTGCAAATTAGTTGGCTAGGTCCCGCCTATACAGGACATGTGGTTGCATGGGGAGGCATAGCAAAATACACTCGTAGACTAGTCCTTAACTGACCCGGGCGGCCACCACAACCCTGGGGCATCGAATCACACGACCCTCGTGCATAGACTTGCACCAACCAATCAACCAATGCCGCCCAAGTCCAAATCCATTTTTCATTTCTTCGCTTTTCAAACCTCCATGGCACACCAATGCCATGGTCATTTGTAAAATCCCCATGACACACCAATGCCATGGTCCAGATCATTTAGACAAGTGATATTTTTGGCCAAAACCTCCGAAACCAAGATTCTTTTCTCTAAGCATGGCTAAGCTCTAGTTTTTCAAACGTCCTGATCCACCTTATTGCGTAAACCAGGTTTTGCCTAGGGTGACAACATGTTCGGCTCAAGATCAATAGTGGTCATACCAAGAAAATTAGGCATAACTATGAATTTAAAGATGGGCATTGAAATAACTTAGTAAAGTAAGCATGCATTAATATTTGAAAATGGAATATATATATATATATATATATAGGTTAAAATAATGGGTGTAATATGATCAAGAGTGTAACTTGCCTTGCTCAAAGGCCTGGATGTCTTCTTCTTCTTCGGGGAGCTCTTGCTCCTCAGTGTCTTCACAATCTACACGAGGAAACCAAAGCAACTCAATACAAAACTCAAATAAGCTCGGTTTGGAGGAGGTCCAAGGAGCTTGCTGGAGGAGGTCCGAAGCTCAAGTGGGGAGGTCCAAGAGCTTTGGAGGAGGTCCAGAGCTTGCTGGAGGAGCCAGAGTATAGAAATGAGCAAAAGGATAAAGAAGGGCTACCCAAACTTATAAATCCAGAGCCATTGAGATCTCCAAGAGAATACGTGGTCAAGAGTTGGTGAAGAAATGATAGGAGCAGGTAATAGATGAGACAAAAAGGTAGCCTGGTGCTGCCAAAAGGTAGCAGCATTTAATGCGACACAACAGGCATTAAATGCTTTGAGGACTTCCAAGTGTAAAGAACATGGTCAAAAGATAAAGAAAGAGGTCGTGACTGACCACTGGGGCTAGTCAAAGCTCAAGGGGAAGGTCCTGCGGACAGGAGGTCCAACAGACACTACAATGGGGAGGTCCTGATGGTCGGATCAAATCAAGGGAAGGTCCTAACGATCAGATCTCTCAAGGGGCAGGTCTGGACGGTTAAGATCTCCAAAGGGGAGGTCCTAATGGTCAAGATCTAAACAAGGGAGGTCCTGACGGCTAAGATCTCCAGAGGGGAGGTCTTAACGGTCAAGATCTAATCAAGGGAGGTCCTGACGGTTAAGATCTCCAGAGGGGAGGTCTTAACGGTCAAGATCTAAACAAGGGAGGTCCTGACGGCTAGGATCTCCAGAGGGGAGGTCTTAACGGTCAAGATCTAATCAAGGGAGGTCTTGACGGCTAAGATCTCCAGAGGGGAGGTCTTAACGGTTAAGATCTAAACAAGGAAGGTCCTGACGGCTAAGATCTCCAGAGGGGAGGTCTTAACGGTCAAGATCTAAACAAGGGAGGTCCTGACGGCTAAGATCTCCAGAGGGGAGGTCTTAACGGTCAAGATCTAAACAGGGGAGGTGAGCGATAGCGAGATAAGAAGCGGGAGAAGCGGGAGCCATTGGATTTCAATCGAACGGGTCAAGGCAATTGGGCCGTTCGGACCGAGCGAACGCTCCAACAGATTGGGGCCGTCCAATATGGATCAGATGGTTCTAAAGGAGTGGGACGTTTGGACCATCTGAACGTCTCACCAAGATCAAACCGTCCAACACAAATCGAATGGTACACAAGCGATAGAGGTCTGGATCAAGTAGAAGGCTCAAACGGACGCGAGGGAGGTCCAAATAAATAAGGAGGAGGTCCTAGAGGACATGGGGAGGTCCTGAAGGACACAGAAAGGTCCAAATAGACAAGGAGGAGGTCCTAGAGGACATAGGGAGGTCCTGAAGGACACGAGGAGGTCCAAATAGACAAGGAGGAGGTCCTAGAGGACACGGGGAGGTCCAAATAGACAAGGATGGGTTCCAATAGAACAGGGAGCGAGCTCAAATGAACAGGAGTGAGGTTCAGACCTGGGAAGGGAGGTCTGGACCAGAGAAAATCCAAGCACTTGGGAGGTCTAGACCTAAGGAGGTCCTGACCAGAGAAGAACAAAGCCAGCTCAGAAAAGAGGAGACCACCAAAACTCCACAAACCCAAATAACCTCATGCAAGTTTTAGTTGAAGTTTGATTTAATCAATTAAAATCCATTCTGAAATTCTCAAGTTAAGCTTTGAATTCTCATCAAAACAAAATGGTTCTTTTTTTTTTGAAAATTCAAAAAGGCTCCAAAAATCAGGGTGTTACACTCCTCTCACGACTAGTCGTCAAATCACGGGCACTTTCGCTGCTCGTATGCTAGCCAATAAACCTTCATATTCTGCCATATTGTTAGTAGCAGGAAAGTTTAATTGAATAGCATATTTTAAGGTTTCTCTTGTAGGAGATACCAAGACCACCCTAACCCCTGATCCACTTAGCGTAAGTGACCCATCAAAGTATATTGTCCACTGGTAGTGGGATTCGTACTGGGTCCCTGAACAGGTTCATGATTTGTCCATTCGGCGATAAAGTCTGCCAAGATATGGGATTTAATGGCCGTTCAGGACACAGAATAGAGGCCGAACTCCCCAAGTTCAACTGACCACTTTGCCATGTGCCCCGCTGCTTCCCTGTTTTGGAGGACCTCTCCTAAGGGAAACTCAGATGACACGATTAACTTGTGTGCCTGGAAATAATGCCTCAGTTTTCTCGAAAACATGAGGATGGCATATGGAAGTTTTTAGACTTGAGGGTAGCCCTCCTTAAGCCCATGTAAAACTTTACTAACGTAGTAAACTAGTCTTTGAATGTTTTCACATTCGGTGACCAGTACTACGCTTACTGCTTGTGGCGTACTAGGTAGATATATTAATAGTGTTTCTTTTGGTTTAGGAGAAACCAGAACAGGGGCACTCGTAAGATATCTCTTGATATCTTTGAAGGCTTTATTTGCCTCCTCTGACCACTCGAAACTCTCTTACTTCCTATGAAGTTTAAAAAAGGAAGTCCTTTTTCTCCCAGTTGTGTGATGAAATGATTTAAAGCTGTCATGTATCTTGTGAGTTTCTGGACTTCTTTCTTTATCGTTGGAGGGCGCATTTGTTCAATTGCTTTTATCTTTTCAAGGTTTGATTTGATTCCTCACACAAAGACAAGGAATCCAAACAACTTTCCTAAAGAGACTCCTAACACACACTTCTCAGGATTGAGTTTCAATTGGTGTTTTTTGAGGTTGTCGATTGTTTCCTATAGGTTGGAAATGTGATTAAGACACTGTGTGCTTTTTACAACCAGGTCATCAACATAGGCTTCTAAATTTCAGCTAAGTTGAGGAAGAAAGGCCTTTTGCATCAAGCGTTGGAAGGAAGCATCAACATTTTTTTAAACCAAATGGTATTTTGACATAGCAAAATATTTCAAATGGTGTAATAAATGAGGTTTTTTTCTTTATCATATAAACACTACTTATCTGATGATAACCAGAGTATGCATATAGGAAACTTAATATTTCGCAACCAGCTGTGGAATCAACTAACCGATTGATACGAGGAAGGGGAAAATCATCATTTGGACAAGCTTTATTAAGATCAGTAAAGTCTACTCACATACGCCATTTACCATTAGAATCCCTAACCATTACAGGGTTAGCCAAGCACTCTGGGTGGTCGACATCTTTTATGAAACTTGCCTTAAGTAGCTTGTCTAGTTCTGATCTAATAGCACCTCGTCGATCAGGTGCAAATCTCCGTAATTTTTATTTTACGGGCTTCTTGTCTGGTCGTAGAGCTAGCCTTTGCTATATCACCTCCCTGGGAACTTTGGGCATGTCAGATGCTTGCCACGCGAAGACATGCATTTGCTCGGAGGAAGGTGACGAGGGTGTCTTCGTATGCAGGGTTAAGAGCAACTCCAATGCGAACAGTCTTCGAAGGCTCCTTTGTATTAAGTGGAACTTCTTTAGTTGGTCGTTCGGCTTTGGAGCAATTTTAGACTTCGACTACTTGGTAGAAGGTTGCACTTTACTTGCTTCTCGAGTTGGTATTTGGCCAACCACCTCGAGGGACTTACGGTCGTATGTAAGCGCTATATTTTTATCACAGCGTACTGTGATTACTCTTTTGGGACCTGACATCTTAAGACATTGATAACCATAATAAGTAGCCATTAGAAATCGTGCCAAAGTTGGTCGACCAAGAATAGTACTATATGTCGTCTCAAAATCGATCACATCAAAAGAGATCTTCTCCAACCAAAAATTGTTTGGTGACCCAAACGTAATAGGAAGGGAAACTTGACCAATAGACTTGGTCGAAGACCTCGGTACTGGTTTGATCTTGGTCCTAGGAACTTGCATTTTGTCCAAGGAACTCGTAAAGACTATGTTCAATGAGCTTCCACCATCAACTAACACACGATTAACTCGATAGTTGTTGATGGTGGGCTCGACCACGATCGAAAAATTACCAAGTCGAGTTGAAGGGATCGGACAATCACCTTTCTCAAAATAGATGGTGATTTCTGACCACTTCGGTACTTTAGTGACAAGAGGAGGGTCGATGGAATTTACCCCGCGTTCGATAGCTTTGAGCTATTGTTTTGACTCATATACTGAAGATCCCCCATAGATGTGATCGATGGTGTGTTTTGGATCTTGAAACGACGTCTCCTCCTCATCATCCGTCTATTTTTGATCACTCGTTTGTCCCACCTCTTCAAGTGTAGGAAATGGTCCTTTGCCGGTGTAGTAATCCTCGAGTTTTCATTGAAAAACTCAGCAATTACGAAGATTGTGTCCTTCTTTTTTGTGAAAAGGACACCACCTAGTCTTGTCATTCTTTTGTTTGGGGCGTTTACCTTTACTCCGATCACAGTATGGTTTGGAGCTCCGTGGCTCCTTCTCGCTCACGGCTAAGACCTCCTTAGAGCTTTTGACTTGAGATTTTTGGCCTATAGTCTTGCTCTTGGATTTCCTAGCCTTTTTATCTTTTTTCTTGCTACCTTTGCTCACTCCCTGTGTGTCCTTATCATCACGATCAATCGTGCGATTCCACTTGACCACTTCTGTTGCGGTTGCATAATGGTTGGCCATGTCGAAGAGCTCGACGATGGTAGCTGAAGTCTTTATAGCAATAACCTCTGTAAACCTTCGATTGCAGACTCGCTGTTTGAATGCTCTGATGACAGAAGAGTCAGAAACTTCAGGAGAGTAAAAAACTTCAGGAATTGAATTGTGAACTTGACTGAAACACCTAATAAATTGGCGTAGGGTCTTGTGAGAATCCTGTCACATTCTTGTAGGTCGTCCTCCTTTCCATGGTGGTTGTAAATGCCCTAGAAGTTGGTTAGCAGTAAGTTGTAGAGGTGTTGCCATAAATAGATCGACTCTTGTGGCTGATTTAACAACCACGATCGAGTAGATCTTTCGAGTACAGGTGGAAGGTAGTTGGCCATAACATGCTCTCATCCTCCTGCTACTCGAACTGCAGTGGTGTATATCTGGAGAAACTCGATGGGATTTTTCGACCCATCAAACTTCTCCATATTCACTGGTCAGAAGCGAAGTGACCATCAAACTACTCAAAGGTCAGGCGAAAATGTCCGACATCCGGTAATGATATCATAACACCTTCTTTGCAAGAAAGAAGGGTTAACATCACCATGCGATTGTACTCGACGATACACAGTGGTAAATGGACCTGACCTATCATAGATCTCAGTCCTACGAGGGTAATACTCCTTGTGCTCCATCTGCTGGTGCAGATGTCTTGGTAGAAGTGCTGAACGACCAGCTGCCCTGGGAGTTTGTCGATCACCAGTTGTTCATGGAACTCTTCTCTAACTAAGGTCATGGTTGGGAGATCGACTAGACATGTGGTCCTGTCATCCTCTATGAGGAGAGTCGTTCGAAAGTCTAGCATTCGATGGAGTTGTCCCGGTACGACTTCCAAGACGATGTTGTTAATTCCGCTCAAGCCTGACCATTGTGTCCTGAAGTCATCGTGTGATCTCTTGAGCAAAGAGATCGTAGTCTGGTGCTTGTCCAAGCTCTTGAGCTGGGTTTTCGATTAGGTCATTGATTCGTTGAAGTTCTTAAGCTTCCTTTGACTGGTATTGGGTGCGTCCGGGTAAGGAACTCTGGGTAGCAATTCTTCTTCTCCGAATGGATTCAGGATCATCGACATCTGAGTCGGCCGGAGCATGTCTCAGTGGAGAGCGATCACTTCTAGGATTTTGGCCATGCTCATGAATGTGGACATCCTAGTCATCACCGAAGGCGTTCTCGCTATCACCACAAGAGCCCGAAGCGAGTGCGCGATGGGAAGCAACCCCAGTCCTGTCTCTTGGAGAGAGATTAGGATCTGAGGAGAGGACAAAGACCTCCTGGGTGCTACTATTCCCACTCGCGGCTGAGTCCTCCTGACTCGAGGAGTAGTCGAAGGACAACGCCTCGCAACATGGAGCAATCCACTCTAGGAAGGGGAATTCCGGGTTATAACCATCTCCGGTTGAAGGTGAACCCTACGGGGGTATGTTCAAATCCGCAGGTGAAGCAGGCTCGACCACACACCTCGTGGGGGTAACCCAAGAGTGATGGTTATCAGGTGTTGATTGAGTCCTAGAATCATGGATTCCAGGACTTGCTGTGCCAGATCGAGTAGCTTTAGATAGGCTTGAATGTTTGGAGGAGGAACCCTCGCTCTGTTCAACACTCACCGTGGGGCGATCCTGATCCTAGTCGGTTGGGCCATTGCCCTTTGAGGGTTCTGGTTCCTCCTCTAGGCGTAATATTGTGGGGGGAGAGAGCTCCCTCATCAACCTTGTTTGTGGCATGGTTCCCTGGATCTGGTGAAAGTTCCCTGCAACCGGTATTGCCATCGGATGAAATGATGCTCTGCTCGTACTCATAGCAGGCATCCATGTCAAGTCTTGTGTAGTCTACCAAATAAAGCCAATTCTCTTCATCCCACTCCCCTGCCAAGAGAGCATCAGAGCTGAAAATAAAGATAATTTGTCGAAAAGAAAAGGAGAAACTGAAGATTATCCCCATGGACGGTGTCAACTGCCGATGGTTTAATATCGATCTTATGAATAAATGCTGGGGGCTCTCCTAGAATGAATCCACACATAAAAGAATACGAGAATTTTATACAGGTTCTTGCCTTCTCTTGAGAGAATAACAACCCTACTCCTGTGTTGCTGTATTGATTGCGTTTACAAGAGAGAAGTCATCGAAGGCTAAGACTAATGACTCCTGTTTGTTTCGTTGCTTGATCGCTTGATCTTCTGTCCTCTCTCTGTCCACTGACTTTACTCCTTATATAGCGCAAAAGGGGTGACAGTTGTCCACGTCGAGAGGCGCCTTGTCATTTGATGCAATGCGCACGGTTATGTTAGAGACAGATGTTTAATATGTGTCGTTATTCTTGAAGATAATTGCACATAAATGTATTATCTTAAACACCGCAATTATCTTCAGGAATAACGACACATATTAACTACTGCGTGTATTAAACACCTTACATAAATGTCCCTAGTCGATTGGGCCTACATGTACATGTTTGTAAACTTTATCGACCATAGGGTGTTTGTAGAAGAACTTATGATTATGAGGTGATCGTAGTAAGACTTACGATCAATAGGTAATCATAGAAGAACTTAGGACCATATAGGGTGGTCATAGAAAAGTTTACGACCACTAGATGTGTGTTATCTCCCTCATTGTTAATATTGAGGGGGTATCTTTGGAGGTTGTATAAGAGACATTGTCATCTATAATACTAGAGATAAATAACTTAATTAATTTGAGGACTGTTAGATCCTCTTCAGCTCCAATTTCTTGACTGGTTGCAACAATCTCCCAGATGGCAGGGTCTGGTGAGATGCAATTTCCCAACTCAGCTTATGCAGCATGGATTCAATAGGACTAGTTGGTCTTGAGTGTTCTCCTCTCGTCTCTATCAAAGGGGGTTCTTTGCCAAGTCCTGTTAAAATCCACATCGGCTGAGGTGTGGGCTGCTCTTGAGAGCATGTATGCCTCTCAATCTAGAGCACACATGATGCAACTCCGTGTCCAACTCACCAACACCAAGGAGGGTGATTCCTCGGTGGACGACTACTTCATTAAGATAAAGAACTTGGCTGGTAACCTGGCTGGGGTAGAGCAGCCACTATGCAATGAAGAGATGATCTCCTATGTTTTAGCTGGTCTTGATGCCGACTATGACTCTGTGGTGTCCTCGATCACTATCAAGTCACATCAGATCTCCATGAATAATGTCTATGCACATCTTCTTAGCCATGAGTTGTGTTTGGATCAACGCAATGCAGCATTGAACCTTGACGACAACAGCGCCAACTTCGTGCAACGCAGCAACAATTGTGGTGGGCGCCAAAGCAAGGGACCGCGAGGTAGACGCGGACGTGGTCATGGACAAAACAAATCATCCAAGTACTCTGGTGTAACAGCAATAATAACAAATCAAATTGACATGTTTGTCAAGTGTGCGGGAAGACTGGTCATGTTGCTTTGAAGTCCTACCATCGCTTCCACCATTCGTATCAAATGGAGGAGAGTCATGTTGTTGCATATGCTGCTACTCCATCCTACCAGATTGGTTCAAACTGGTACGGTGATACTGGTGCAACCAACCACATCACCAGTGACCTACACAAGCTCTTGATGAAGGAAAAGTACATGGGCAGAGAACAAGTTCATTCTACAAATGAATTAGGTCTGTCAATTTCTCATGTTGGTCACTCTTGAATTCATATTCCGTCAAAAAAAAACTTATGCTTAATCAGATTAATTCTTCGTGTTCCTAAAGCCTCACAAAATTTATTGTCGGTACATCATTTTGCATCTAACAATAATGTCTATTTTGAATTTCATCCCGATTTCTTTCTAGTGAAGGATCGTGCCATGAAGAATCCTCTAATTCAAGGCAGATGTGAAGATGGTTTATACTCCATTTCACCCATTGCATCCAAATCTACCCTCCTTGCTTTGAAGTCGTCGCATGATGATTGGCAATATCGCTCAGAACATCCTTCTTTTGCTACTGTTCAACATGTTATCTAGGAAAATAAATTATCATGTTCCCCCATTAGTAGTGTGTCTTCTATTTGTGATGCATGTAAAATGGCCAAGAGCCATCAGCTATCTTTTCTGAAATCTATCGATAAAGCTTTGTTTCCATTAGAAGTTGTGCACACTGATGTTTGGGGTCTAGCGATAATATCAGTGGGAGGTTTCAAGTACTATGTGAGCTTTGTTGATGAGTTTAGTAGGTCCACTTGTCTATATCATCTCAAACAAAAATCTGATGTATCAAATGTGTTTCTCCAATTTAAAAAGCATGTTGAATGGTTGTTAGGGCAAAATTTTCTCTGCATCCAAAGTGTTTGGGGTGGAGAATATAAAAAAACATCACTCATTTCTTGTTCGCATTGGGGTTGATCATTGAGTATCCTATCCTTATACGCATCAATAAAATGGCACCGTAGAATGTAAGCATATATATGTTGTCAAAGTTGGCTTAGCTCTTTTAGCTCATTCGCAGGTGCCACTCAGATTTTGGTCTAATGCTTTTTCAACAGCATGCTATTTGATAAATCGTCTTCCTAGCAAAACTATAGGAAATAACACTCCTATTGTACGACTGTTTGGAAACAAGCCAAAATATTATATGCTGAAAACCTTCGGTTGTGCTTGTTGGCCAAATTTGCAACCATATAACAAGCATAAGCTTCAGTTTCGTTCATCTCAATGTGTTTTTCTAGGTTATAGCAACCTATAGAAGGGATACAAGTGCCTTCACATCTCCAGTGGGCGTGTCTATATCTCTTGAGACATTGTTTTGATGAGAATGTTTTTCTTTTCTCAAAACAGCCTAGACCATCTTCTCAAAACTACACTAAACCTTCTATCCTTCTTCTTGTTTCCAGTACACTTCCTCCTCATTCTGAAAGTGACTAGCATGGGGTTGACATTGATTTGTCTGGTGTAGTTTCACCCATGTCATTTGTGTCCTCTTCTGTTTCAGGTGCTGGTTCAGGTGGTGATTCAAGTGATGATGGTGGTGACTCAGGTGATTCGGGTGGTGCAGATCACATTGAAAGTGCATCACATTCCTCTACTGGAATATCACCGCATCCACCTTCCTCACGGCATGGCATGCGCACTCGGTTACAAGACAACATTCAAGTTTCGAAACAATGGACAGATGGCACTATATCATATCCAGCAAAAAGGAGAGCACTCAATGTGGTCACCTTGGTCACTCCTGATGTTGAACCTCAATCGTTATCTGAAGCAATTGCACATGCAAAATGGAGGCAAGCCATGGAGGAATAATATGGCACCTTGATGAGGAATAAACTTGGAAGTTGGTACCAGCCAGTCAAGGGAAAATTTCGATTGACTGCAAATCATTTTATAAACTCAAGAAGAAGGTCGATGGGTCATTGGAGAGGTACAAGGCTCGTCTAGTTGCAAAAGGATTCAAACAACGATATGGAATTGATTATGATGATACTTTTAGTCCAGTTGTAAAGCCTGCAACAAATTGATTAGTTTTTTTCCATTGTCGTCTCAAGAGGATGGGACTTAAGACAAGCAGATATGTTAAATGCATTTTTGTTGGGGTACGGGTAGGCTATGATAGAAATAAATCAAAAATTTCTACCACGTAAACCAGGAAGCCAAGCAAGTAGATGATCATAGATCGTTACCACTAGACGTGCAGAGCAGCGGAAGAAGAGTTGGAGCAGCCTGGTCCAACGTAGAGTGCGTCGATTGTAATGACCCGACCTTGGGTCACCCGAGAGGTCCTCCAAGACCACTCGGGAAGTCCACCAGGACCTCCCAAGAGGTCCAGTAGGATCTCTCAGACAGTTCTCCAGGACCTCCCAGGAGGTCCAGCAGGACCACCTGGAGGTCCGGAGAATGGACCTGAGGAGGTCTTAGGACCCGGGATGTCCCCAAATGCCAAGATCCAGCGGTGGTTAGGAGACCAAACCTGAGGAGGTCGTGAGACTTGGAAAAGCCCCAAGTCCTCTGTGTTCCGACCTAGTCTCAAGGATCAATGGCTAGCTCACACAGCAAACAATAGTGGTAACATTCATCAACGTAAACTTTATTTACAACAAAAGGGTTGATTACAAGGTTCGGCTTACAGGCCGACAAGATCAAAATACACAGCGGAAGCAAAAGAACAAGTCCACCCGTTTCACCACAGGCAAACGGCTGGAGGGCGCTGCCTAGTTGATTTGGTCCTCATCTTCATCAAAGAAGTCCTCTCCTGCTCAATTATCAAATCAAGCAAAAATTAACACAACAACCGTGCTCGCAAGTTACACCTGTCAAATAACAGAATGATATGCATACATGGATATCTCAAAACAAGGTTTATAAGGTTGTTTTTGCATAAAGCCAAGTTTATTTCCAATTACAGGTAATAAGTTCCAAAGCAATTATACAATATCTAAAATTCATTTTTCTAAAACAATTTTATAGTTGGATAACATTCATCATCAAGTGGTGAAGGATACCCTCCTATCACAAGGCTCCCAGCCAAAACCCATTTGGATAGAGATCCAAGACCATTTAACAAAGTCATTTGAAAACCAAAATCAACATCTAACTTGGAGCAGCTTTGCCAGCATATCCATAACCGTGGACACGGCTATTCGAATAGTTTGATGCTCTGCAGAGGCGTACAGCTTTACCCACACGACATGATTTCTCTAGTTTGCTTGGCATCCGTCGATACCACCACTCACTGCCGAAGGTAAGTGGTCTAGAGCTCATGACAAGGCCTTTACAATGCATCATTCCACCACAGTCCATCCCCGCTAAGGTTTCGCCCACCCTACGGATAGAAACCCGCAGAGATCAAGGCCTCCTCTTCCGCCAGGCGGGACTAACATAATTCATAAAACAACAAGTCCTCCAAGACAACCCACTGCATCAGTAGGATCAACCGCGATGGAACTTTGCAAATTAACTAGCCAGGTCCTGCCCATTCAGGACATGTGGTTGCATGGTGAGGCATGGCAAATTACACTCGAAGACCGGTCCTTAATCGACTCGGGCGATTTCCATCAACCTCGGCCTCGTCCCATAGAAATGGATTTATCCTGCATGAACATGCACCCAATCGAACAACCAATTCGCCCAAGTCCAAACCAGTTTTCCTTTTTCTTTGCTTTTCAAAAACATTTGCAAATTACCATGACAACCCAATGTCATGGATTAAAACATTTTAGACAACATTGGTCATTTGATGGTAAAACTCCCAAACCAAGATTTTGGTCTAAGCATGACTAAGCGTTGAATTTTGCAATACATGCTAGTTCATACTAATGTACCAACTAGCTTTTACTATGGTGACAAGGGGTGATCAATTCAATAATCAAGATTGGTTGTACAATGGAATTAGGAGTAACTACAAAGTTAAAACAGGGATTGAGATACTTGAATTGAAATAAGCATGCAGTAATACTTGAAATAGAACATAGATAATTTGAAATAATGGGTGCAACATGATCAAGGGTGTAACTTGTCTTGCTCAAAGGCTTAAGTGTCTTCTTCTTCCTCAAAGGACTCGGGCTCTTCGGTGCCTTCACAATCTACACGGGAGAAAACAGAGCAACTCAAATAAAGCTCAAGTAAGATCCAAATGAACTCCAATGAAACACCGAAATAAAACCAACAGAGGCTTCAACGGTTGGAGGAGGTCCAAGGGGCTGCTCGGGAAGAACCAATAGCTTGGAAGGAGATCCAAGAGCTAGTCGGATGAGCAAGAGAACTGGAAATGAGGAAAAGGTAAAGATGAAGGGCTGCTCAAGCTTATATAGCCAGAGCTTATGTGAGTTTCAAGGCACACGCGTGTCCAAAAAGTAAGTGGAGGAAAACATGGGAGCAAGTAAAGGAGGCGACAACAGAGGCAAAAGGGGTACAATGGAAAAGACAACATTTAATGTACTACAGTAGCATTTAATGCGCGTAGACTTAGCGTTAAATGCACGTAGACTCTCGTGGTACTGAGACACAACGAGAGTAAGAAGGAAAGGAGTAGAGGACCTGAGAAGGTGGTCCCACTAGGGGAGTGGTCGTGACCCAGGGGAGGTCGTGACCGCAAAGGTGGTCTTTGTAAAAGGGTCAGGAGGTGGTTTTTGCAAAGAGACCAGGAAGGGTGGTCTTTACAAAAAGACCCCAAGGAGGTCCTGACCAAAGGATGTCACGGCAAAACGACAAAAGACAAGAAGTCACGGCCTCAAGGGGAGGTCACAGCAAAACAACAAAAGAGAGGAGGTCGCGGCCTCCAGAGGAGGTCGCGGCAAAACGACAAAAGAGAGGAGGTCGCGGCCTCAAGGGGAGATCGTGACCCAAGAGGGTGGTCTTTGCAAAAAAGACCACGAGGTTGGTCTTTACAGAAAGACCACGGAGGGGGTCTTTGCAAAAAGACCACGCGGAGATCCGGAGGACGAGAAGGTCCAAAGGACAAGGACAAAGGCGCGATGTAGCAGTGCCGTCCAATCCCGCGAGAGGGCAAAGGCACGACGCTGGATAGGACCACGCGAAGGAAAAGGGAGATCCAACGAAGAGGAGGATCCAACGGAGGGGATGGAGCAAGGGGAGGTCTTGACGGTTAAAATGAGATCAAAGGAGGTCTCAATAGTCAAGATGGACTCAAAGGAGGTCCCGAACGGATCAGATGAGTTAAAAGGAAATCTTGATGGCCAGGATGAACCCGAGGGAGGTCCTGACGGCCAAGGTGAGAACAAAGGGAGGTCTCGACAATCAGGATAGACCCGAGGGTGGTCCGGACGGTCAAGATGGAAGCAAAGGATATCTCGACAGTCAAGACCAACACAGGAGAGGTCTCAACGGTCAAGATGGAAGCAAAGGAGATCTCGAAGGTCAAGACCAACACAGGGGAGGTCTCAACGGTCAAGATGGAAGCAAAGGAGATCTCGAAGGTCAAGACCAACACAGGGGAGGTCTCAACAGTCAAGATGGAGCCAAAGGAGATCCCGATGGTCAAGACCAACACGGGGGAGGTCTTGTCGGTCAAGATGGAAGCAAAAGAAGAGAGGAGCGACAGAGAGGAAGAGGCGCAGAGGAGCAGAGGCCGAGCAGACACGAGGAAAGTTCAAAGGAGGTTTAGATGGACAAAAGGAGGTCCAATAGAAGGGGGAATTCAACCCAAAATTAGAATTTCGAAATGAAGAACATTTGAAACACAAACCCGAGCTAGAACACCTCGGGGGTGGACGCATCCCAAAGGGAGGTCAACCCGAAGGGTGGTCTGGACAAGGAGGGAGGTCCGAACCACCAGGGAGGTCCGGACCCTCAAATCCAAATGAGGGGAGGTCTGGACCCTCAGATCCAGACGAAGGGAGGTTTGGACCCTTAGATCCAGATGAAGGGAGGACGTCCAGAGAAGAAAGAAAGAACGGGGCTGAAGGAGAGCACTGAGCGAACAAAGAAAAGGAAGAACTCCAGTAAATTCAAACAAAAACCGAACTGATTTAGTTGAAGTTTGACTTAGTCCTTTAAAGCTCTTTTTAAAATCTCAAGTTAAGCTTTGAATTCTCAACAAAACAAAATGGTTCTTTTTATTTTGAAAATTCAAAAAGACTCCGAAAACCAGGGTGTTACATCGATGTAGTGGTTGTAGTCGATCGTCTAGCGTCTTCGCGAGTCGATCGTCTCCTCCAGCAACTTCTACAGTTCCTTATGAAGATCGCAGATCGTCCTCAAGTGTAACAGCAACCGCAGTAGCACCTGTACAGCATCCACACGTCTAGGGAAGGAACAACCATGCATCGGTATGCTAGCACCAAGTCGCACGGCAGAGCTCCCAAAAAGATGGCGGCTAGGGTTTCGGTGGAACGACTCAACTCACGACGTTCATGTGTCTTGTCTGTTATGTTCACTCCTTCCAATAGCCTCAAGCATCTCCTTATATAGTGCCCATGACGGATCCTATCCGAACATGTTTTGTTCCAACCCGTTAAGTGTGTGACCTTGTAGATTTATATGTAATCGGTTGTGACTCGTAAACTCTTTCCGACCACGAGTCGTTAGCGGTTCCTAGCAGGACATAACGATTCCTGAATATACACAAATTATATCGAACGAACATTAATGCAATATGATCTACAACTAGGTCCTCATCACTTACAACTAGGTCCTATCTCTATACTACCAGTTCGTATTTGGTCACGACCAGTTCGTAACTCCTTATGACCAGGTTACGACCACTCTGTGATTAGTTCGACTAGTCTACAACTAGCTCGTATCTCCATATGACTAGTCTGTAACTGATCGAACTAAGCGACCTACTTATGTATTCTCCCTTTGCCTCACGATGTCTGGTTGAACTCTAGGTGAGATGTTGTGTTATCCATGGACTGTTCAATTCTTTCCCGATTGAGTGTTGGATAACTTCACGTGGTCGAACACTTCGACCACTAGTGGTATGGCCATGCACTTTCTTCATCCGACCACAACGAGGAGCCCAGAGACATCTTTCCTGTTATGTTAGGAGGGGCAAATCCCATATCTGACCAGTCACATTCCTCTGCATGTTTCACAGTATACCCGAAAGCTACCTTTATAACTACCCAGTTATAAGTAGTGATTGGTAATCTCTAAGAGTGCTGTTACACATGTAGGAAACCATGCTGATCTCAAGTCTAAGGATTATACATCATCATTGCTTGAGACCAACTAACGACACATAAAATCATAACAATCTCAATAGTGTCTCAAGGTGGGTCAATCCAACCCCATGTTCTCTAACATATGTTCACATTATTGATTCGATATCCCTATACCCATGACCGGTGAAACATGGTCATCAATCAATACAATGTGCTGGTCGATAGAGTCAATAGTGTTCCTGTTGGGGTACGGGTAGGCTACGATAGCAACAAATCAAAATTTTCTACCACGTAAACCAGGAAGCCAAGTAAGTATATGATCACATATCGTTACCACCAGACGCGTAGAGCAGCGGAAGAAGAATTGGAGCAATCTGGTCCAACGCAGAGCGCGTCAATGTACTGGTCGTAGTCGATCGTCCAGCGTCGAGCACGTTGGTGCGGTGGTCGTGGTCGATCGTCTCCTCCAGAGTTCCTAATGAAGACCGCGGATCGTCCTCTTGCGCAATAGCAACCGCAGTAGCGCATCTACGGTATCCACACGTCCAGGAAAGCAACAACCGTACGCTGGTGTGCTAGCACCAAGCCGCACGGCAGAGCTCTTAGGAAGATGGCGGCTAGGGTTTCGGTGGAACAACTCAACTCACGACTTTAGTGTGTCTTGTCTGTTACGTTCACCTTTACCTCCCAATAGCCTCATGCATCTCCTTATATAGTGCTCGTGGCAGTTCCTATTCGAACACGTTTGACGAATCGTGACCGTACTGGTTTGTTCCAACCCGTTAAGTGTGTGACCCTATAGGTTCATGCATAATCGGTTGTGACTCAGAAACCCTTTCCGACCACGAGTTGTTAGCGGTTCCTAGCAGGACATAACGATTCCCGAATACACACAAATTATATCGGATGAACCATAATGCAATATGATCTACGATCAGGTCCTCATCACTTACGATCAGGTCCTATCTCTATACGACTAGTTCGTATTTGGTTATGACCAATTCGTAACTCCTTACGACCAGGTTGTGACCACGACCAGGTTATGACCACTCTGTGATTACGTTCGACCAGTCTACGACCAGCTCGTATCTCCATACGACCAATCCTTAATTGATCGAACTAAGCGACCTGCTCGCATATTCTCCTTTTGCCTCACGATATCTGGTTGAACTCCAGGTGAGATGTTGTGTCATCCATGGACTGTTCAATAATTTCTCGATTGAGTGTCAGATAACTTCACGTGGTCGAACACTTCGACCACTAGTGGCATGGCCATGCCACCTTCTTTATCCGACCACAACGAGGGGCTCAGAGACATCTCTCCTGTTATGTTAGGAGGGGCAAATCCCATATCCGACCAGTCATATTCCTTTGCATGTTTCATGGCATACCCAAAAGCTACCTTTATAACTACCCAGTTACGAGTAGCGATTGGCAACCCCTAAGAGTGCTATTACGCATGTAGAAAACCATGCTGATCTCAGGTCTAAGGATTATACATCATCATTACTTGAGACCAACTAATGACACATAGAATCATAACAATCTCAATAGTGTCTCAAGGTGGGTCAATCCAACCCCATGTTCTCTAATATGCGTTCACATTATTGATTCGATATCTCTTTATCCATGATCGGTGAAACATGGTCATCAATCAATACATGTGCTGGTCGATAGAGTCACTGGTGTTCCGACCATTGACATCCGACCAGGGATTCATTTAGAACGACATCATATAAGTTAAAAGTTTCACCAACAAGTCACATACTTGTCAATCTTTATAACCAATGATTCATTCAAGGAACAAGATAACATATTATCCAGTATTATGAACATAATGGAATATAATTATCTCTATGATTACCTCTAGGGCATATTTCCAACAGTCTCCCACTTGCACTAGAGTCAATCATTTAGGTATCTAATACCGATAGCTCTTGTGTGTGCCACATGCTTTGGCTGTGTGAGAGGGTTTGTGAACGGATCAGCAACATTTAAATCCGTATGAACTTTGCATATCTTAACATCTCCTCTATTCACTAACTCGCGAATAAGATGATAACACTTGAGTATATGTTTGGACTTCTGATGGGATCTAGGTTCCTTAGCCTGCACAATGGCTCCATTATTGTCACAATAGAGATCCATCGGGCGCGAGGCACTCGGAACGACACCCAACTCAGCAAGGAAATTCCTTACCCAAACACCTTCTTTTGCAGCTTCAGAAGCTGTAATGTACTCGGCCTCCATCGTAGAATCAACAATTGTCTCTTGCTTGGAACTTTTCCAGCTCATTGCTCTTCCATTCAAAATGAATACAAAACTAGATTGCGAACGATAATCATCTCTGTCGGTTTGGAAGCTTGCATCGGTGTAACCATTTACAACGAGCTCTTCATCGCCGCCATAACTAGGAATGCATCCTTAGTCCTTCTCAAGTACTTAAGGATGTTTTTCACAGTTGTCCAGTGACCTTCACCGAGATCAGCTTGGTATCTGCTCGTAACACTTAGAGCATATGATACATCTGGTTGTGTACATAGCATGGCATACATGATAGATCCAATAGCCGAAGCATATGGAATTCTACTCATTTTGTCTCGCTCATCAGTGGTCGAAGGACACTGAATCTTGCTAAGATTAATGCCATGCGCCATGGGCAAGAAACCTTTCTTGGAATCTTGCATGTTGAACCGTTTCAACACTTTGTCTATGTACATATCCTGGCTTAATCCAATTAGCCTCTTAGATCTATCTCTATAGATCCTTATACCAAGAATATATGTTGTATCTCCTAAATCTTTCATTGAGAAACATTTCTTAATGAAGTTTTAATAGATTCAAGCATTAGAATATTATTTCTGACTAGTAGTATGTCATCTACATACAAGATCAGAAATACAAGTTTTCTCCCAATAACCTTTTTGTAAACACAAGGTTCTTCTTCGTTCTTGATGAAGTCAAACCCTTTGACCACTTCATCAAAACAATTTTTCCAACTCCGAGATGCTTGCTTCAATCCATAGATGGATTTATTAAGCTTGCATACCTTTCTAGCTTCCTTTGGATCGACAAAACCCTCAGGCTGTGTCATGTACACATCCTCACTTAGGTTTCCATTAAGAAAAGCCGTTTTGACATCCATTTGCCATATCTCATAGTCGAAATATGCAGCAATAGCTAGAATGATCCGAATAGACTTTAGCATCGTGACAAGAGAGAAGGTTTCTTCATAATCAACACCTTGAATTTGTCTGAAACCCTTTGCAACCATTCGTGCCTTATGAATGTGAACATTTCCATCCATATCTATCTTTTTCTTAAAAATCCACTTGCACTCAATGGTCTTAATACCATTAGGTGCATCAACCAAGTTCCAAACTTAATTATCATGCATAGACTTTATTTCGGATCTCATGGCCTCATGCCATGACTTAGAGTCTGGGTCCATCATCACTTTCGCATAAGTTTTAGGCTCATTATTATTCAACAATAATACGTCATGCCCATACCTTATAGGCAATTGACGTGGCCTTTTTGATCTTCGTGGGGCTGATGCCTTATCTACAGGTTTAACAACATTTTGTTCATCCTGTAGAGGTTCAGTGGGAGTTGAAACACTTTCAGATGGTTCCTGAATTTCTTCAAGTTGCACCTTGCTCCTACTGACTCCTTTGGAAAGAAACTCTTTCTCTAAGAAGATACCATTACGAGCAACAAACACTTTGTTATCAACCCGATTATAAAAATAATATCCTTTAGTTTCCTTAGGATACCCCACAAAGAAGCACTTATCAGACTTGGTGTGAGTTTGTCAGACGTCAAACGTTTAACATAGACATCACATCCCCAAATCTTTAGAAAAGACAAACTAGGACTCTTCCCAGTCCATATATCATATGGTGTCTTATCTACTGATTTAGATGGTACCCTATTTAAAGTGAAAGTAGTAGTTTCTAGAGCGTAACCCCAAAAATACAACGATAGATCTAATTGGCTCATCATTGATCGAACCATGTCCAACAGGGTCCGATTACACCGCTCGGACACCCCATTCTATTGTAGAGTGCCCGGTGGTGTAAGCTGTGGAACAATTCCACATTGTTTCAAATGATCACCAAACTCATGGCTC
Organism: Phyllostachys edulis; assembly: GCA_036346405.1. Lineage (NCBI taxonomy): Eukaryota > Viridiplantae > Streptophyta > Magnoliopsida > Poales > Poaceae > Phyllostachys > Phyllostachys edulis. The sequence continues at coordinate 21,326,627 of CM070556.1, forward strand.
AAGAATTCACCTTCACAATTAGATCGTAAAGATTTGATTGTCTTGCCATGTTGATTCTGTACCTTATTCTGGAACTCCTTGAACTTTTCAAAGGATTCCGACTTGTGCCTCATTAAATAGATATATCCATATCTACAGTAGTCATCGGTGAAAGTAATGAAGTACTAAAAACCACCTCTAGGTGTCGTGCTCATTGGTCCACACACATCAGTATGTATGAGTGCAAACAGGTCGAACGCCCTTTCACTCCGACCAGTGAAAGGTGTCTTGGTCATCTTTCCGAGCAAGCAAGATTCATATATTTCAAATGATTCCAAATCAAATGAGTTTAGAGTTCCAACATATTGGAGCTTCTTTATGCGTTTCTCACTTATTTGACCCAAACAACAATGCCAAATGAAAGTGGAATTCAAATCATTAAACCGAAGCCTCTTTGCATTAATGTTATAGACGGGTGCATCATAAAGATTTAAAATATACAACCCGTTCAAAACAGGAGCATAGCCATAAAACATTTCATTCAAAAATATAGAACAACCATTATTCTCTATAATGAATTTATAACCCTCTGCCATCAAACATGATGCAAAGATGATGTTTCTACTTATGGCTGGAACATAATAACAATTATTTAGTTTCATAATAAATCCCAAGGGCAAAAGTAATGGCAAAGTCCCGACGGCTAATGCAGCAACTCTTACTTTATTCCCGACGCGAAGATCCATTTCACCCCTTGCAATTCTCCTACTCTTTGTTAGACTCTGCATCGAATTGCAAATATGAGCAACCAATCTGGTATCAAATAACCATAAGTTAACAGAAGAGTCAGCAAGAAAAACATCTATAACATTAATACCTGAAGTGGAGGGTTTAGTTCCACCATTCTTTTTCAGATCAGCCATGTATTTCTTGCAGTTCCTTTTCCAATGGCCTTGTTCTTTGCAGTAAACGCATTCATTCTCTTGAGTCGGGCCAGACTTACTCTTGGGCTTAGGCTTGTTAGTTTGGATCTTATCCGAAACTTTCTTGCCTTTACCTTTGACCCAAGTCTTATCCTACTTCTTGAAGCTTGTACTCTTTTGCACTATCATCACATGACAGATGCTTTTCTTAATATTGTCCTCTACAGTCTTGAGCATCATATGCAGTTCGGTGAGATTCATGTCTAAGCCATTCATATGGAAGTTTAGAATGAACTGCCCATAGCTTGCAGGAAGCGAAGCAAGAATCAAATCTGTAGCCAACTCTTGGCTAAGTGGAAAACCAATTTTTTCCAAACTCTGTGTGTAACCAACCATTTTGATTACATGAGGGCTCACCGAACTTCCCTCAGCTAGCTTACTCCCAAACAATTTCTTTGAGATCTCATATATCTCAGTTCTTGCTTGTGTCTCAAACATGCCTTTGAGCGTTACAATCATATCGTAGGCCTCTATGTTCTCAAACTGCTTCTGAAGGTCTGAGTTCATAGCAGCAAGCATGAGACAGCTAACATCAAGGGACTCATCACTTGCCCTTTTATAGGCAGTTTTAAGAGTAGCAGCAGCATTTTTAGTAGGCACATCTGGAATTGGTTCCTCTAGGACATGTTCCTTTTTATCTTGCCTAAGAACAATTCTTAGGTTGCGAGACCAATCCGCAAAATTTCTTCCATTCAGTTTTTTCTTATCAAGTATCGAACGTAATGCAAAACTGGATGTAGGTACAGCAGTTGGTGCCATGATCTACAATATAAAACATGCAAAGCTAAGACATATATTCAAGTAACTTTTATTAAACAATTTAATAAAGATACTCCTACTGAATACCATATCCCTCTATATGACATTTAGTGATTCAAGACCCATAATCAATTAATCTACTAGTGAGCTTTGGCATCACTGCTAGAAGATTAGTGAATTTGGTAAGCAACCCTTTGCTAATCATATCTCTATATGACTCTTGTTGTTGGGCAGCATCTCTATACTTCGGCACCCAACCCTATGCCCCAAGGTCCATAACCGTTATGATGACCTTGTCAAGTTAAACCACTGCTATGCGTGTAAGTGTCCGACACAAACCCATCTAGTCAAGGAATATTAATGGCACTCTGCTTTAGCAAGACCTACCATTAAAATACATGACTTTGGATGATGCAGCTAATTGGGAGGGCATCAATTTAACTTAACATTACGTGAGGGAATTTTACTTCTACCATGTTAAAAGCATTTAAAGCATTTAAATAACATGCATATAAATAAATGAACAGGAATATAAGGGCATTCACAAACAATCAAATTGCATTGTGAAATAGTATGACCCTTCCACATAGTGATCTCCATCGCCATGCATCCTGTTCGCCATGTCTCCAAGTGGTCGACTCCTCCATGTACTCCCACTAAGCCATTACTCCTAATAGTACTAGTAATGAATTACAAGGAGTGAAGAAGCGTCACACGTCGACACGCAGGCCGTTATACAAATATAGACAGCCTTGGGCTGTAATAAGCATGACACACAGGTCATGAATATTACACACATACATGTATCTCATACATTATGGGTCATACTATTCGCATCAATCCCTACAAAAACAATTTATGCATAGAATCCTATTCTATTAGGCGACATGAACACACACTACCTATAGCGCGCGGTATGAATGCCCAGCAGCGCTCTCGAAATTTTTTTCTGAGACATGAATCTTATTCACATAACCGAGCCGTCGAAATCATCGGATTAATCATATTAACCCTATTCCGAACCAATCCAATCATTGCCTTGATATGACCACATATTGCACCATATCTGATGGCAGAATTCTGACTGGTAGGAGTGATATGCAGTATGGTTGTGAATAAGCATAATAAACCATCTGGTCCTTATAGCTCATACCTCCTCATAAACCCATCTACTACCACCGAAAAACCGATCAATCTTATCGACTAGGGCCTAGATCGTTCCATCTCTATGAACCGATCTAGGTTACCAGACCCGACCAGTAATAGATCTAATCTACTACTACCACATATCAACTATATGCGATCGATCTAGATCAAAAACTACACAGGATGGCTCTGATACCACTGTTGGGGTACGGGTAGGCTACGATAGCAACAAATAAAAAATTTCTACCACGTAAACCAGGAAGCCAAGCAAGTATATGATCATAGATCGTTACCACCAGACGCACAGAGTAGCGGAAGAAGAATTGGAGCAACCTGGTCTAACGTAGAGCGCGTCGATGTAGTGGTCGTAGTCGATCATCCAGCATCGAGTACGTCGGTGCGGTGGTCGTGGTCGATCGTCTCCTCCAGAGTTCCTTATGAAGATCGCGGATCGTCCTCAAGCGTAACAGCAACCGCAGTAGCACCTCTACGGTATCCACGCGTCCAGGGAAGAAACAATCGTACGCCGGTGTGCTAGCACCAAGCTGCACGGCAAAACTCTCAGGAAGATGGCGGCTAGGGTTTCGGTGGAACAACTCAACTCATGACTTTTGTGTGTCTTGTCTGTTACGTTCACCTCTACCTCCCAACAGACTCATGCATCTTCTTATATAGTGCTCGTGACGGATCCTATCCGAACACATTTGATGAATCGTATCCGTACTAGTTTGTTCCAACCCGTTAAGTGTGTGACCCTGTAGGTTCATGCGTAATCAGTTGTAACTCGGATACCCTTTCCAACCACGAGTCGTTAGCGGTTCCTAGCAGGACATAATGATTCCCGAATATACACAAATTATATCGGACGAATCTTAATGCAATATGATCTACGATCAGGTCCTCATCACTTACGACATGGTCCTATCTCTATATGACTAGTTCGTATTTGGTCATGACCAGTTCGTAACTCCTTACGACCAAGTTATGACCACTCAGGATTACGCTCGACCGAGCCTCGACCAGCTCGATTCCATACGACCATCCAGAATCGATCGAACCAAGCGATCTACTCATGTATTCTCCCTTTGCCTCACGGTGTCTGGTTGAACTCCTGGTGAGATGTTGTGTCATCCATGGACTGTTCAATACTTTCTCGATTGAGTGTCAGATAACTTCACGTGTTCGAACACTTCAACCACTAGTGGCATGGCCATGCACTTTCTTTATCTGACCACAACGAGGGGCCCAGAGACATCTCTCCTGTTATGTTAGGAGGGGCAAATCCCATATCCGATTAGTCATATTCCTCTGCATGTTTCATGGCATACCCGAAAGCTACCTTTATAACTACCCAGTTATTTCAAGCCTGCTTACTGGAGGGGAATGTATTCCAGCCCATAGAAGAAATTTAATCCTGGTGGTTGCTGGCATAGGGGTTTTTTTTTTGTCTTGTTTGTTTTGGTTCTTCGTTTTTCTTTTGGCTTTTGTTCTGTAAACCTTTTTGTTCAACTCTTCTCTCTTTAATGCAATAGCGGCACTCAGTTGTCGTTTCCTCAACAAAAAAAAAACTACCCAGTTACGAGTAGCGATTGGCAACCCCTAAGAGTGCTATTACGCATGTAGGAAACCATGCTGATCTCAGGTCTAAGGATTATACATCATCATTGCTTGAGACCAACTAACAACACATAGAATCATAACAATCTCAATAGTGTCTCAAGGTGGGTCAATCCAAACCCCATGTTCTCTAACATGTGTTCACATTATTGATTCAATATCTCTATATCCATGACCGGTGAAACATGGTCATCAATCAATACATGTGCTGGTCGATAGAGTCACTGGTGTTCCGACCATTGACATCCAACTAGGGATTCATTTAGAACGACATCATATAAGTTAAGAGTTTCACCAACAAGTCACATACTTGTCAATCTTCATAACCAATGATTCATTCAAGGAATATGATAACATATTATCTAGTATTATGAACATAATGAAATATAATCATCTCTATGATTGCCTCTAGGGCATATTTCCAACAGTTCCGACCATTGACATCCGACTAGGGATTCATTTAGAACGACATCATATAAGTTAAGAGTTTCACCAACAAGTCACATACTTGTTAATCTTCATAACCAATGATTCTTTCAAGGAACATGATAACATATTATCTAATATTATGAACATAATGAAATATAATCATCTCTATGATTGCCTCTAGGGCATATTTCCAACAATTTTTGCATGGTATGTTATAAGAAGTATACATGAAGCGGCCACCTAGGTTTACAAACCCTAAGAGGTCAAGTTATATCTGCAAATTGAATAAAGCAATTATGGATTAAAGCAGGCACCCCGAGCATGGCACTCAAGGCTCAGTCTCAAGCTACAAGAGCTCGGTTTTGTGTCATCAAGGTCAGATAATTATTTGTTCGTGTTCAGGGATCATAAGATTATCACATATGTTCTTGTGTATGTGGATGACCTAATCATTACAAGCTCTTCTCGGGAAGCTTCTAATAAATTGATCATGGAGTTACATCATGAATTTGTAGTGAAAGACCTTGGCAGGTTGCACTATTTCCTTGGCATTGAAATAGTAGCGACTCAAGATGGGATTATCATGACACCTAAGTATGTGGATGATCTTATCAAGCGTACTAATATGGCACACTACAAGCCTGTGGTTACTCCCATGGCGTCATCGGAAAAATTGGATAAAGTGTCAGGAGTTCCACTTTTAGCCGAAGATGCAACCAAATACAGAAGTACAATTGGTGCTCTGCAATATTTGACGATGACACAAGTAGAGATTTCATTTGTGTTCAATAAAGTATGTCAATATCTTCACGCACCGACTGATCTACACTGGGGAGCAGCTAAACACATACTAAGGTATCTGAAGGATACTCCAAATATGGGACTTGCTATCAGGAGGTCTTCATCTACTTTAGTTAGTGCTTTCTCAGATGCAGACTGGCCCGGTTGCTCTGATGATGGGCGCTCAACCGGTGGTTTTGCCGTCTTCTTTGGAGGAAATCTAGTGTCATGGAGTTCTAGAAAACAAGCTACTATATTGCTCTCAAGTACAGAACCAAAATACAAGTCCCTTGCTAATGCCATGATAGAAGTATCATGGATACAGTCATTACTCGCAGAACTTGGAATGTTTCAATCCATGCCACCGTGTGACGACCCACCCTGAGATACATAGCAAAGGTCCGGGAGGACCATTTTTTTTTGGAGCTACGGTACTACCGCATGGAGGAGCGGTAGTACCGTTTGGTGCTTCCCGAGGGAGGTCTTGGCCAACAACCAACCGGTAGCACCTCTAGGTGTATCATCAGGGAGGTCCGACAGGATCTCCCAGGCTAAGTCCCGTAGGACCTCCTGGAGGTCCTGCCCCTGTGCACCGAGTTAGTCCCAGGAACAGATTGGCTAGCTCACACAGATCCAACACAAGAGTAATCAGATCCATACAACAAGCTCCAAGAGAAAACCGACCAAAATAACACATATATTAACAAGTGGCCTTATGGCCAAGGTTTGTACAGGGATGCCACTCAAGGCTAACAACAAAAGAGAACAACAACACAGCGGAGGCAAAGACATAACACAAGGTCCATTCGGCCAGCCCACAGGCTACCAAGTGGAGGACGCCACCCATCAAGAAAAGCCTTCAAAGGTGCTCCCCCCGACAAAGACTGACCACTGAACTCCAACCTCTGTGATCAAAACAAAGAGGCACAAGCCAATGAGTACTTTGAATGTACTCAGCAAGCCATGGGTAAGGTATGCAAGTAGTACTATGCACGGCTTGACAATGAGAGCTGTATGGTTAGTTTTGCACAAAGCAATGTTGACAGTGAATAACATAATAGATTGTAAAGCTCAAGTTCAAAAGCATAACACATAAATAACTTTTGATTTTCAAAGGAGATGGTGAGCACCCACTCACCCCCAAGGCACCAACCCAAGACCTCTCTAGAGCACCCACTCCAGAGCTCCACAAGACCAGCCCGTGGACCACTTCGTGAGCTAGCCATGACCCCTCTGGAGCCGGCCAAGGTCTCTTCGAGGTAAAGCCATGACCTCCCACCGAAGCGCCCAGGAGGAACACAAGTTCACAAACAGAATTCTACCCCTCATTTGAAGTCCCCGGGCATGTCCATAACCGAGGACGCGGCTATTCGAATAGATTTACACTCTGCAGAGGTGTACAACTTTACCCACAAGAGGCAGCCGCTTGATATTACACACGTTACCTTAGACATGTGAATCAAATGGAGACTACCACCGGGCTTTTACAAAGATCAGTCCCAACTTAGCTCTGCACGTTAAGGTTTCGCCAACTCACAGTCGATAGCACTGGTGGCCCCGTCTTACGCTAGCGCTTCAACGACTCATCTACCACAAGAACCAAATTAGGACTTCTCTAGTTATTGCTCCCGATCCACCCCATAATGGACATGTGGTTGCACGGTTTGGCCCAGATCAATGGCTCCCAAGGTTCAATCCTTAAATGGCTGCTCAGGCGAGGCATTCCACAACCCAAATGTGACCCCAACAACAACTTGGGGCACCCAGGTGACTCCATGGCTGCAACCCCTGGATCACCCAGGTGACTCCATGGCAACAACCCCTGGAGCACCCACTACTTGCCTCTGGCCAACTCGCCCGAGCCAAAACAGCTTTTAGGTTCACCTGGCCAAAGACCACCCAGTCCTAGCACAACATATTTTAAAGTGGTCTCGCACCACAAACAACACAACTATGGCTGCAACCACAGTCGCTTATCAGTGGCACCAACCAAGGTTCCATAATTCATTAGTCAAGATTAAGCAATATTGATGATTCATGGGGAGACCAGCGTCTACTAGAGCATGGCTAAGCAAATACGTTACCCATGTTGGCAATAACAATAAGAAACCAACTAACAGTACCCATCCTATGTTTTCAAGGAAATATGTCAACATGTAGATTGCCAAAGTAACAAGGAGGCATAAAAACGGGAAGGTATTTAACTAGAACCCAAACCATTTTATACAAATAGCAATGCAAGTTTAACAAATCAAAATACTTTTACAAAAGGGATCAAGATGGTCAAGGGTCCCACGACTTGCCTTTGATGGCGAAGTTCTTGAGCCATGCGGTGGTACGGGATCTTCAAGCTCCTCAAAGACCCACGAAATCTACACGCTTGCAAGGAAACCAAATCAACAAAGCAACTACAACCGAAACCGAAAAGCACACAGCTCAAAAACCGAAAGGAAAGAAAACCACTAAGGGAGAGGTCCAAAAGGAGGGAGGTCTAGACCCAAGAGGTCCGAACCCAAAAGAGCTTGGAGAGCTCTCTAGAACAGAGAAAACCGAAGAGAGGCTAAAATGGCGAACATGGAGGAAGTGGACGCCCCCTGGCGCCCTATTTAAAGAAAAAGGGAGAATAGGAGCACCATCAAAAGGGACGCCCAGATTCAAGGCATTAGTACAAAAGGTACACTGCCAAAGGTACAAAAAAGGAGCTTGAAACAGGGCTAAGGAGGTGACAAAAGGTAGAAAAAGGTACAAAGGTAGGTGACAACATTTAATGTGACTCAACACACATCAAATGCACTTAAGGCTACCAAGGGAGCCAGTCAAAAGGTGCACATACCAGTCAAAGGGCATGGTCCATAGTCCAAAAAGGAGATCCAAGGAGGAGGTCCAAGGAGGAGATCCACGTAGGGGATTCTACAGGGAGGTCCTGCAAGGAGGTCCCACGAGGAGGTCCAACGAGGAGGTCCGAGGACAAACAGGGAGGTTTGAGGGCAGGACGTCTTGAGACAAACAGAGAGGTCTAGACCACAAAGGTCTAAACACAAAGGAGGAGGTCTAGACCACAAAGGTCTAAACACAAAAGAGGAGGTCTGAACCTAAGGGAGGTCCAAACACAACACAGGGAGGTCTGAACCTAAAGGAGGTCCAAACGCAACAGGGAGGTCTGAACCTAAAGGAGGTCCAAACGCAACAGGGAGGTCTAGAGGTCTACGGACAGGAGGTCCAAAAGACACAACACAAGGAGGTCCTAATCAAAAGGGATACTCAGGACAAGGAGGGTGGTCTTTACAAAAAGACCAATAAGGATCGAGGAGGTGGTCCTTGCAAAACAGCCAGGAAGAGGTCCTGGGAATAAAGGAAAACGCGCAGCAAAGCAGGGCCGTCCGTTTAGAATCGGGCGGTCCAGAAAGGAAAGGAATGTTCGGACCATCCAAACGTTATATCTCAGTTGAGCCGTTCGATATGGATCAGGCGACCCACACACCTGAGAACGTTCGGACTGGCCGAACCTTTCATCTCGATCGGGCCATCCAAAAAGGATCAGACGGCCCATGAGTGAGAAAGGCGCGGGATTGGCTCAGACAGCGCGAGGGGCGAGGGAGGTCCGAAACCAAAAGGAGATCCAACGGAGGAGAACCAAAGGGGAGGTCCGGGACGGTCAGATCAAGACCAAAGGAGGTCCTGACCAAAAGATCTACAAGGGAAGGCCTTGGACAGCTAAGATCTCCAGAGAGGAGGTCCTAACGGCCAGATCTCAACAAGGGGAGGTCTGAGCGGTCAAGATTTCCAGAGAGGAGGTCTTAACGGCCAGATCTCAACAAAGGGGAGGTCTGAGCGGCTAAGATCTCCAGAGAGGAGGTCCTAACGGCCAGATCTAACAAAGGGGGAGGTCTGAGCTGTCAAGATCTCCAGAGAGGAGGTCCTAACGGCCAGATCTAACAAAGGGGGAGGTCTGAGCGGTCAACATCTCCAGAGAGGAGGTCCTAACGGCCAGATCTCAACAAAGGGGAGGTCTGAGCAGCTAAGATCTCCAGAGAGGAGGTCCTAACGGCCAGATCTAACAAAGAGGGAGGTCTGAGCGATCAAAATCTCCAGAGAGGAGGTCCTAACGACCAGATCTCAACAAAGGGGAGGTCTGAGCGGCTAAGATCTCCAGAGAGGAGGTCCTAACGGCCAGATCTAACAAAGGGGGAGGTCTGAGCGGTCAAGATCTCCAGAGAGGAGGTCCTAACGGCCAGATCTCAACAAGGGGGAGGTCTATTTGAACCCAGGGGAGATCCAAATAGGCAAGGGGAGGTCCTAAAGGACGCAGAGGAGGTCCGAAGGACAAAGGGAGGCCCGAAAGGACTCAGGGAGGTCCGATTGGGCTTGAAGGGAGTTCAAGGAGGGTTCCAAAAGGGCACTGGGAGGTCCAGAGGAACTCTGGGATGCCCAAAAGAACTCAGGGGGGTTTCAAAAGAAAGGTGAGAGGTCCACGGGGAAGGCCAAAACAGGGAAAGGGGTCTAGATAGAAGGAGATCTAGACAGAGAAAGGTTTTAGGCCGAGAGGGAGGTCTAAACACAGAGATTCAAGCCAACAAAAGGGGAGTTTTGAACTAAGGAAAGTCCAAACAGAAGATACAAGGAAAAGGTCCAAAGATCAAAGAGGTTTGAAACACAAACCTGAGCTGGTCTAAACTCAAAAAGAGAGGACTTAGACTAACAAAGGGGATCCGAGCAAGGAAAGGTCTAGCTCAAAGGAGGTCTGGGCCGACAAAGAGAGAAAGAAAGAGAAGAGGCACCTGCATACGTAAGAGGTCAGGAAGGAGAAGCCAAACACAAAGGCACACAAAGCAAAAGAGGGAGGAAGGGAACACTCCAACAAACTCCCAAAGGAAACCGAACTGACTTAGTTCAAGTTTGGTTTAATCAATTAAAGCTCTTTTGAAAACTCAAGTTAAGCTTTGGAACTCTCACCAAAACCAAATGGTTATTTTTATTTTTAAAACTACAGGAACTAAGGACAAACGGGATGTTACACACCGTCTCTATGGTGCAACTTGGAGCCACCCATCTCTCATCAAATCCCGTGTTTCATGCCAGAACAAAACACATAGAAGTGGATTTCCACATTTTGTTAGAGAAAAGGTGGCACACAAACCACTGGATATTCGATTCGTCTCATCAAAGGATCAAACAACAGACATATTCACCAAACCGCTTCCTACTCAGCAATTCAGTAGATTACGGTGCAATCTCAATCTTGCTTCACCTAGTTGAGATTGTTAAGATAGAAACAAATATGTATAGATAGAAGCTTATCTTCATATTTGTAAACCAATTATCCTTGGAGACACTTTCCTCTGTATCCTGGTTGTTACCATAACAACATGTATCTACCATGTACAGTATTGTCATATGACTGTTCATAATCCGGCAATCTATATATACAGAGATAACACCAACCGTTTGGTGGGTGCGTTAATCCCAAATCATATCGTACCTATTGCTTACTTTTAAACCACTTCCACCGTCAGACTGTAAATTGTATGCTAGGCAAAGGCAAGGATAAAGGAGATCGCTTGCGAAAGGTTTAAATTAATATCTGCTTGTTAGCACATGCCGCTTTTTAACACAACTTATCTGTTTACTTTTACGCAGAAGCAAATGTGTGCTTTAGCATTTAGGTATGATCGAAGTGATACAGATCTGATAGGTTTGAAAATTATGCAACTAATACTTGTGGACGTGGATATTATATTTGTTCCGTTTCTTAGATTCTTGAAGGATATAGGTGAACCACTCAAAGTGACTTTAATGCATGGACAAGAGAATACCCTGAGGGAAACGGGAAACCACTATGTCATCTCTTGCGTTACCTCACTGAAGTGTTTTACAACCTTTCAATTTCAAACCCCAGCATTGGAAAACTCGTAAGTTAGAACATGGGTTAGCTGATGCTCCAATCTTCATCTCTAAGAGTATATAACCACTACTACAGAAAAGGTATTCACAGACTGTTCCAAAACGTTATCACAGACGGTTTCGTGAGCCGTCTGAGTTTATGGGTCAGTGATGACATGAGGTCATCACAGACAGTTTTTAAACCGTCTGTGATGCATATTTTCACAGACGGTTATTAACTGAGAATCGTCTGTGATAGAAACTTATCACAGACGGTTTGTGGCTGAAACTGTTTATGATAAGTATATATCACAGACGGTTTGTGGATGGAATTGTCTATGATGACTTTTCTCTATAAAGCTAGCAATTAAAACCGACATCATATATATATATATTGTTCGTAGTCTCTCAGCCACTTTGGTGGGATCGTCCACGCAGCATGAGAAGGATGAGACAGTAGTCACGGGCAACCTCATTGAGCCCCTGCAAGTTTAAAAAGTATGGATGCAAGGAGATTGTTAGGACATCCAATTACCTGGATGTTGTCGATAGGTAATTGGACGTCGCTATGTTCAGAAAGTGACATGGACGCGCAGGTATTCTGACTGGGAAGTGGCATCATGTATCAGCAACTAACCATTCTTGAGCATGTAATCGTCTTTACACCCAACAAGAACACCAAGCAACCATTCTCACATTTCAAAAGAATTTTCAACTTGTTGCTTGGTGTTATTGTTGGGTTTAAAGACAATTACATGCTCAAGAATTGTTGGTTGCTGATAGATCATGCCACTTCCTAGTCAGAGTACCTGCGCGTCCACGTCACTTTCTGAACATAGCGACGTCCAATTACCTATCGATAACATCCGTAATTGGATGTCCTGACGATCTCCTTGCATCCATAATTTTTAAACTTGCAGGGGCTCAATGAGGTTGCCCGTGGCTACTGCCTCATCCTTCTCATGTCAGTGAGACTACCCTCGAAAGTGGTCGGGACTACTTAATAATATATATATATATATATATATATATATATATATATATATATATATATATATATATATATATATATATATATATATATATATATATATATATATATATATATATATATGATGCCGCTTTTAATGGCACAAGAAGCCACTACATGGAGACTTTATAGAGAAGAGATTATGAACGGAATGGTAGGACGATTTGGGACGTAAGGTAGGAGAACTTGACCGGCATGAACACAGTTACACAAACAAAGGTGAAATGAATGGCGAGAGACAGGTGAAGAGGTGTTGTAGTAGTTTTTGACTCATTTGGTCTTGTTTTCGAATACAATACACACAAAGCCTAAACCTTTACAAATATGAAAAGTTAATTGCAGCCAAGCCCCATCCGAACCACATCCAATGTAAGCCAACCAAGCACAAAGCTAGAACCGCATCAATAACCCTCAAGATCCATCGAGAGCATTAACCAAACCCACCATCCCCATTCATTTTTGTCAATCAACCCACAAAGATGAACTAAGCAAGATGCATAGAATGCACATAAATAGCCCTCAGTTTACATCACAGAACAAGGAGACTATTAATATGAACTAATTATCAATTCAATTTCAGCATAAGACTATTAACATCATTACATCAAAGAGCAAGGGGACTATTAATATGAACTAATTATCAATTCAATTTCACCATAAGACTATTAACATCATTACATCACAGAGCAAGGGGACTATTAATATGAACTAATTATCAATTCAATTTCAGCATAAGATTATTAACATCATTACATCACAGAGCAAGGGAACTATTAATATGAACTAATTATCAATTCAATTTCAGCATAAGACTATTAACATCATTGAGCAGTTCAAACCCGGCCACCACACCAGTAGTAGCCCTCGGCATCCATCGCAGAGTACTAGCCATTTTCATCACAGAGCAAGGGGGTAGAGACAGAGATCGAGGGAGTAAGGTAGGGTGATACCTCAGTACAACGCAACCACAGCGGCGACCCCACCACCAGCACAACCCTCATCCATCTCCTTCACCTTGTATAAATCACACAAACATCAGGACACAACTTAAGGAGCATAAAAATCAAACTCAACAAAAGACATTAAGCTAACAGATCTAGAGGAGAATAGAGGGAGGATGGGGGAAAGCAAAGCCCGGCCAGGGCCCAAGCGCAGGTGGCCGAGCAAGAGAACCAAGCCATGGTGGCACAGGCGACACGCAGGGCCAAGCCCTGTGGCTTGGGTGGCGGCGTCACCATAGTTGTGGCACGACCCTGAAACTGCACAAGACACTACTATCGTACGAGTGTCTTGTGGAGTGCAGAGTGGTGTCACAACTAGCGGTGACGGCGACTGGGTCGAGCGGCGGCGTCGAGGTGGGGAGGGGAACGGACGAGAGTAAATACGTTGGGGAGTGACGAGTTAGGGCGGGCGCAAACCCTAGCGGCACTGGGGAGTGACGAGAGTTAGGGCGGGCGCAAACCTTAGCGGCCGGACTTCTACTAATAAAGAGACTTATCACAGACGGTTCTATTATGGAACCGTCAGTGATATGTCCCATATCACGGACGGTTCCATAATGGAACCGTCCGTGAAATGGTTTTTTCTCAAGTATATTTATCTTGTATATACATTTACATGACATGAAGAAATTACATGTTTATATGTCAATTTTGTCATTTAAATACTGTTGAAAATTTGCTTTAACTATATATATGTGTATATATATATATATAAACAAACTTTTTCTAGTGGCGGAGGTAGGCTGCTATCTCCGTCTTCAATACTTCAGAGGCGGCGTCGAGGGGGGACGGTTCGTGATCGAACGGCCTCTAAATGCATCCACCACGACGTGCGTGCTCGAAAGTGTCTCCCGAAGACCCTCGGACTGTTGATCCAAGAAGAATTGAGCCCATAGGCTCTCTTCCCTTGCTTGAGGTGTCTCGGCCTGGTCGACTCACTCGCCTGCCGCCTCGATTACGTAGTCCAAGTGACGGCAAGCCTCTTGGAGACGTGCAATGTCATTTTGGAGGACCACGTCGATGACGCGGTAAACTCTTCGAAAGTGGGAGATCACCCGAAAGATATGGTGGAGGAGGATGTCAAGACAGCGGAAGGTGGCCGTCACCTACTCCTGCAAATTCTTGGACAGAGGAGGAAGACATTTGTTGAAACAAGTTTCTTCCGCAAAGACGTTCAACGTACAACGAGAGGTGCTCAGACAAGGCGCGGTGTAGGCCATCAATGCCGATTTACAAGGAAACAAAAGAGGCAGCCATTTCTATTTTTTTTTTGTATAAGTGGGGATGATCATCTTCGATGGTGGATGATCCTTTTTATAAAACAAAGAATAAATTTGGAGCGTGAAACGAAGAGACGCATCGGGGAGCCGAAGCGGCATTGATACGACGAAGAGACGATCGCCATTTAAGAAACTCATTGGGCTTCAACCGAGTCAGAGGCGATATTATCACGCACGGTTATAACAAAAACTGCTCGTGATATATAGTAATATCACAGACGGTTATTGTTAAGAACCGTCTGTGATATTTTACAGACGGTTCTTTGTTGAAAACCGTCTGTCATATGTAGAATTATCACAGACAGTTATTAACAATAACCGTCTGTGATAAGTCACAGACGGTATTAGCTATGAACCGTCCATGATATTACCTCTTCACAGACGGTTTTTAGCGCAGCCAGTAACATAGACGGTCTCTAAACCAAAACCGTCTGTGATTGCATGTAATACAGATGGTTTTGGTCAACCGTCTGTGATGAGGCATCCAGTATTAGTCTTTTTATAGTAGTGAACTCTGTATATTTGAATGGAATTAGAGAGTTTTAGGGAGAGTTGCTGTGTCTGTATGGCTTGTCAGTTGTTACACTGAAAAATGGTTGAAGATTGGACAGAAGTGCCATAGTATATCGCCAGTTGAGCCCATCACCACGAGATTTCCGTACTTTTACTTGGGACTTCATGTAGAATTGTGGAACTATAACTCTTGAGTGCTTTAGTTTTGGCATTCATCTTGTAAAATTTGTTAAAAGAAATAAGAAGGTATAAGTCTTCAAAATTAAAAGAGGGGATAATTCAGTCAAGTGCTTAAGTTCGGAATCTTTCAAACATTGTGCTTTGTATACTTGGCCTAGCATCTTTCAAGAGCACGTCTGTGTGGCTGCCATACTATCTCATAAAGTGGTTCCTTTTTTTCATTTGCATTGATATGAATAATGCACATGTTTCAGTATTTAGGCTAGATTTGTTCCGATGGCAAAAATTATGTTATATCACTTTGGTACTAATTATTTGATATGATCCCACCAGGAGTAGAATAGGCATAATTTAGTGGAGAAGGTGATGTTTTTGGTGTTCACTGGGGCTATAGCTGCAACAGGGCAGCAGAAATCTTTATTCTTGTGCCGGTTCCATATTTGCTGAGTGCAACAAACCTTTTCTTCTTTTATCACCACATTGGAGACATCACATAGTGGGAAATGTCATACAAAAATGGAAGATGAACAGGTTCTGGCCACATTTGTTCTCTGTTATCATTCTGTTTAGTATTCATTTGAATGTGAAGGAAGCTCATATTGCTTCATAATTCTTATCAAGGTTATTAAATATTGTAGAAATTTTACTTCTTATCAAGGTTTTTATCTTTTTTTCCTGCATAGGAAGGTCATTTTGGAGTATATTTCTCTAATCGGGTAAACTTTGCTTCTCTCGTCAAATCTTACCTTTAAGATAGTAATTCTTTTTTCGCTTCCTGTTGCTGTTGGATGCTGAGAGTGTGGGCCTTTGTCCCTTGAAACTCATGTGCTTGTTATATGTTCCATCGCATCTTAAAATGTGACTGGATGTAAAGGGCAATAGGTGCAGGATATGTTAGCTGGTCTTAAAAATGCAAGCTAGTCGTAGTCTCCAGTCTACTGATTACGAGTGAGGGATGGAGATAGCAGACCAGTGGGAGCCTGGTCCTCCTATGATTAATGAAACTTTTTATATAGTTTTTAGTTTGCTTACGCAGAATAGCAAAAATATTTATACTTAACCCCTTTCGATATAAATTATCACCGTATGGCTAGTACAAATTTTCTGGCTCCGTTCCTGCTGATTACTTCACTCATTTGATGGATATACGCTACAGCATGGTGGCAAGAAAGGCAGAATGTTCTTCTTCGATCATGACATCACATCCATTTGGTGCGTGCAATTAAAAAATAACAAATTATTAGCCTACCTTTAAAGATCTTTGGGTTGTTGTACAAAGTGTCTAACATACTATATAGCCTTTTCCAAGGAAAAAGGCAACAGACTGAAAAAAAAACAGATGTTCAAAAGTTTTGGTCGTATGGATATCCTAGTTATTCACGTAATTTGGACTAAAGCAAATCAAGCATATGGGAATAACGAGCAACTTCACTTGTTTCCCTGATTTTTGCATGGCTGCTGCATGCATTTTGCATGGGCGTCTTCCCTTCCCTAACCTCTGGGAGACGTATCTTTAATTAGATCCTCAGGCTATGATACATATCTCTTAGAGAGAAACTTGACATGCATTGCACGAATCCACTTTGCCTGCAACTCCACTCAGTGCTCTTAGGAATGGACATCTACTCAATTGTCAGAAGGCACTACCATTATGGTTATACACAGTATCTCTTAATGCTCTCTTAATGCTAACTTGTAACGTATTGTTTTCGAAAACGGGAATAGTAATTACATTTGGTTTTCGGTTTTTATCCGTATTTCAAATTAGCTTATGTTCTCAAAATCTCCTAGCTTCTGTCTACGCTCGGGTTTGTGTTTCAAACCTTTTTGCAAATTCCCGAATTCAAATTCAAGTTTGAATTCCTCTTTTCGAATTGGGCCTTTTTCTCAAATTTGTTTCTCTCCTTCTTGGGCTCAGCCCGTAGCTTCCTTTTGAGCTGCCCAGCTTTTCCCCCTGGCCCACTTGGTCTTTTCTCTAGCCCATCTTCTCCTTTGCCCCTCTCCTTTTGTCTTCTCCCAGTGTCACCCGAGCTGCTCAGCTCGCCCGTGCCATCCGCTCGACGCCCATGCCGCGTCTGCCACTCCCGTCTCTGTCGCCGCCCCCGTCAGCACGCCTGTCCCGGCCTCCATGGTCTTCGTCGTGACGTCGGAGCCAACCCGCTCTCGCCCGGTCTCTTCGCATGTGCATCACCAATGCGCCATACCGCTTTAGTGCTCTCGTCAAGCACGCTGCAGTGCATCGCTACCAAGACTTGCTCGTCTTGCCCACGATCGCTTCGCCTTGTCCCATCGGCCAACAAATGCCTTGCCACCTCACCGCTTTGGCCCCTAAGGTCGTCATTGACGACGCTTATGACGCCAGAGCCGTGACCGCGCCACCTTGGGACCGTGCGCCCTCTCCCGTGCCTCCAATGGCTCCCCTTCATCTCCTTCTGCTACAAAGAGGTCCCGAGCTCCTCACTTGCCTCCCCACTTCACCCCTCCTCCTTCTCGGTGAGTATCTCTAGTGAATCGCCCGAATTGGGTTGTCTCCTCCCCTCGAATTCTTCCAAAGGTCATTCGAGCACCTCACCGCCAAATTTCATCGCCGTTGTTCGAGCACCACACCGGCACCCTAAAGCTACCCAAAGCGCAGCCGAGCTCCATCCCCCTCTCCGACGGGCCCACCCCATTGCCCACCTCGCCACCGCCGTGGTCGACATCACCAGCCTGCCTCAAGCACTCCCGGGCTCCACCGTTGCTTCCGGTGAGCTTCATGGACCCTCCTGATGCTCATGCTCCTCTTCCCCGGCTCCAGGTGCCATCGAGTTGCCCCCAACGCCATGACCGTGCCCCCGCCGTCGCTCCTTGACGCCGCACCGCCGCTCCGACGTGCCGCCAACGCCGCCACCGGGGCCCCCGTGTCCGCCATGCTAAGGGCTACCCATTCCTGGGTTTGGCTGCAACCACCGTGCCCGCCTATGCTGAGGATTTAATGGAGCCCCCACCTCTGTTTCGGGCGGAGCAACAAAGATCGGGCACAATTAAACCCCCCCCCCCCAAATTGCTGTCGGCTTTAAGGCAAGGCCTTAATTAGCGCGAGTTAATGATGACATTAATTTCAGCTGGTGTCTTTGATCGGTGGACCCACTATCACAGTAAAGACCGGCCATAAATTCCAGATTTTAGGTTCCATGTGGCATCGTAGTTGTGTTTGTTTTCGCGCATGCGCCATTGGTGCGCGGGCCCAGCCAATCAAGGCTCCTCCTCTCTCCACCTTTGTCTTTTTTTGATATTTTAATTCAATTGCTAAACTTCGGAAGCTCCGTTCTCCTCCGTTATAACTCCAAAAAAATTATGAAATTTGTTTCTAAAATTTTGTTAATTCAAGATCTTGCTAATGGCATAGGTCTTGTTTAATTTGGAGTTTATTTGTTTATTCTTGTGTATTTACTTGTTCTCTTTTGCTTGTTGTTCCTTTTGCCGGTACTTTCGTCCGAATAGGATTCGAAGACGCGGGAGATCTCCACTTCGAGCAAGAACAAGATTTGCAAGACTCTGACCTATAACTAAGGAGAGTCAATGCTTTGATCATATTGATCCTACATTTTATGTAAATTATATTCATTTAAATTACCAAAATTGCATGCTTTAATTCTTTTATCAAATGTATGTTAAAGCTTAAGGTAGTTAAATACCCATTTGATGATTAAATAATTAATATGCCATCCCTTTATAATTGAATCCCTTATTCCATGTCACCGTAGTAACTATATAGTAAATACTAGTTATAGGTTGTACTTAAACGACATGCTAGTCTTGTTTAAGTACCGGGACATTAAATGTTCCAATCATCATCTTTTAAACATGAATGTGGTTTTGGGCAGTCATTGTGGGTAAATGACTAAGATGGTTGAGTTGATGTATTTTACTCCTCAAAAACCCCAATAACTTGCTGTTACCGTCTGGGCGGAAAGTATGATGGATGGTATGTTGATGGGTGCTAATGCAGCATATTGAATGAACCGCCAAGACAACGCTAAGGACTTAATCTTGTCATGACCTCTCGTATAAAACAAGTACAACCATAAGTCTGAAAACTGCAACTTAGCTTAGTAAATTTATTAAACCCTGGATGTCATCTCGCTGGACGGATAATAGGAACGTGCAAGCGCTGGCTACGCCTAGCTTGAATGGGACACCGATACAAGGTGAAGTTGCCTGTCGCTAAGGTGTAGTCCAACTACTCCAGATTGCCGAGGTAGACATCCCGCCCCACATATGGGCGTAACCCCATATGGGTGAAATGACAGAAGGGGCGAGGTACTTTGAAAGGTTGCTGTGACGATCGCTCAACTACATGACTACGAAATCATGTGGGGTAACAAGTATGATTATCTCTTGTGGGTACAGTGTACAACCTCTTCAGAGTCTAAACTGTTTAAGCAGCTGCGCCTACGGTAAAAAATGGACATGGGAAGTTTACTAGAGTTAGTTATATTTCAAAAACCTTTGTGAGTGGTATGAAAAACATGGTAGGCTCACCTAGCCCTGAGATTGGATTTTTCCTGGGTTTTCAAACTCAGTGGTGTTAATGAGTGGAGGTAGCTCCAATCAAAAGAAGCATATGGTATAGGTTCCGACGAAGGGGACCTCTACTGAAATAATTATTGCACAATTACTCTCTTTAATAAAATGTAATTTGGTTAAAATGCTAAGTGGTAGGAATTTGTAATTATGATAATTGAAAACATTGCTTTAGCAAATAGAAGAACCCGAGCCATCCTTGTTAAGCCTTGCATGTATATTATTACATCTTGTGTGTTGGCTCGCGAGCACAGAAGTTGTGCTCATTCTCACTCTTTCCCCCAAAACCCTCAGAAGCAGGAAATCCTGAAGATTGCAAATACTACGAGGATCCAGAAGTTAGAGGCCTAGGAGATGATGAGGAGTAGTTTAGTTCTTTTAGTCTAGATCTCGCCCCAGTCCAGCTGACTCCGTCGGTGCTTGCGTGTATCCTATATTATCTGAGTTTTCGGGTAATATCGGACGCACACGGGTTTCCCTAGTCGCTTGCCTGTGGAGAGATGTGCTCTCATCATTTTGCTTCCGTTGTCACTTCCGCTACTTTTGTAATATAATCAGTTTGGCATGTTCGGGCCTTATTATAAAACTTGGCCCGATGCGGTCTATGTAAACTCTGATGTGTTAAATTAATGAATGGTATGGTTTTACACCAAGTATGAAATGATTCAGCAATGTACCTGTGAGTGCTATCTACTGATCCAGGGAATAACACACTATTTCACAAATGATTCGGGATTGCGAAATCCGGGTCCGATAGGGTTGGTATCAGACCATACGACTGTAGGAGCCTTAGCTAGACTAGTCGAGCCTAAGGACTTAGTCCTATTTTCAAAACTTACGAAAAGCTTTGGCAAAAATATAACGTAATTATTGCTCTTACTCATCTCTCTTAGTTTTTTACTTGTCTCTATCTCACTTGAATTTTTACTGACTCATTCTCTTGTTTTCAAAATTATAGATGGCTGCACTGTCGTCTAATGGCCATGGGACTTTTTCTTCCCATGGAGAGGACTTCGGAGAGTTCGTGGATATCATTGACATACATCGGACGAATCCACTTTGCCTGCAACTCCACTCAGTGCTTTTAGGAATGGACATCTACTCAATTGTCAGAAGGCACTACCATTATGGTTATACACAGTATCTCTTAATGCTAACTTCATGCACCACCCTTCTCTTTAAAAGGCAAGGGCAATGCGCATAGTCTAGTCGAGGAGCACTAGTAGTTTGTGATGGACACTAACACTACTCCAAAGTCTGGGACGGGCTTCTTCAAAACTTGCTTCAATGGAGTTAATGCTCTCTCAGGTTTCTTCCATTCTGTCTCAGTCTTGGTCAAGCATGAGATTGGAGAAGTGATGCTATATCTATTTACTTATGCTGCCACATATTTCCTCTTTAACCTAGCTAACTCGCGGTATTTATTTTCTGTTTTGCAGGGGTTGGAATATTATCCATTCCTTATGCATTGTCTCAAGGAGGATGGTTGAGCTTACTTATCTTCACAACCATAGCAATTATCTGCTTCTACACTGGGATTCTCCTACAAAGATGTATAGATTCCAGCTCTTTTGTTAAGACCTATCCTGATATAGGTGAGCTGGCGTTTGGCCGGAAAGGAAAAATCGCAGTAGCAATATTCATGTACCTGGAGCTGTACCTTGTGGCAGTCGATTTCTTGATATTAGAAGGTGACAACTTGGAGAAATTATTTCCAACTGCCAACTTCCATGTTGCTGGACTCAAGATTGGAGGCAAGCAAGGGTTTGTTCTGATTTTCAGTCTGTTGGTTCTGCCAACGACATGGTTTCGGAGCTTGAACGTGCTTGCGTATGTCTCTCTTGGAGGAGCCTTGGCTTCCATCATTCTCATCGCCTCTGTTCTGTGGGTAGGAGCGTTTAATGGTGTTGGTTTTCACGAGAAAGGTGCGCTTGTGAACTGGTCCGGTATTCCAACTTCTATGAGCTTGTATGCGTTCTGTTTCAGTGGTCATGCCGTTTTTCCCATGATATACACCGGCATGAGAGACAGGAAAAGGTTCCCAACAGTAAGTAAAGCGGAAGTCCTTTCACTGATCTATTGTGTGTGTGTTTTTACCAAGAAACAAGATAAAAGTAATACAGTTTTAAAGCACTTTAGCTATTTGTTGAAAAGTACTAACGATCTTGGTCCGCCAAACTATTAGGGACAATTTTGCTTTACAAAATGTTGATGCCCATGCAAATCGTAACTCCAATTCTGGAAACTGCAATATTGTCAAACTTTCCGATTACATAAAGCTGCTATACTAACTGACATCACCATGTGCGTAACACCTCTTCTCTTTTCGAATTTCAGGTGCTGCTCTCCTGCTTCATCATCTGCACTCTTGGCTACGGGCTGATGGGTGTCATAGGATACTTGATGTACGGCGAATCGTTGAAATCCCAAGTGACGCTCAACCTTCCATCAAGGAATTTGAGCTCCAACGTTGCAATCTACACGACGCTAATCAATCCGTTCACCAAGTTCGCGCTGCTGGTTACTCCAATAGCAGAGGCTATCGAGGATGGCCTTCATTTGGGCAAGCACAAGGCCGTCAGTGTCTCCATCAGGACTGCGCTAGTCGTCAGCACAGCCATCGTGGCACTTGTCGTGCCGTTCTTCGCCTATGTTGTCGCGCTCACAGGCTCGTTCCTGAGCAGCACTGCCACGATGCTGCTGCCATGCGTTTGCTACCTGAAGATCAGTTCCAGGACTTCCAGGAATCTGGGGTTCGAGCTGGTAGTTTGTCTCGGTATTATCGTGGTTGGTGTAGGAATTATTGTCCTAGGCACTTACAGTTCACTGAAACAGATTGTTCAGAGCTTATGAACCATGAGCACGGATGTGGACGGATCATATGTGGAGCCAATTCTAGTAAACATCCTGCATGTATTCTGCACTTATATTTTGGCAAGGTATAGATACGAATTTAGGTTATGTTGGTGAGTTGATCTTAAGATATAGTAAGGAGTCGTGTTAGAGTCGCATCTAATCTTGTGTTATAATCAGATTTAACATTTAGACTATAAATAAAAGGTGTGAGGATCCTGTGGGAGACACACAATATTCCCGAAAATCTACATGGTATCAGAGCCATCTCTGTTCCCATCCACCACCACCGAACCCTAAACCTAACCCTACCCTCGCTTACCTCAGCTGTCACCGCTGTTGTCATTCGTACTCGTCCGCATTGCCTTCGCCTTCGCCTCCGCCTCCACCGAGTTGCCGCTGCGTCGCTCCGCCTCCTACCAACCGCCGTCACGTTGCCTCATGAGCCTAGGCTGCGGCTGGGGAGCGGATCCGGCTAGATCCAACGCTGGAATGATCGAGGCCACCGCCTGATCTTGGGAAGCAGACACTCTTGGGTTGCTGCTCTTGCCAAGGAGAAGGAGAGGGGAGAGCCAGCGAGGAGGAAGAAGGGAAGCCACTGCTACCGTCAACCGTCTTCTCTTGTTGCTGCTCTCGCCAAGGATCGCTGACGAGCCGTCGGTGGAGGAAGAAATAAGAAAAGCTGTGGAGGTAGAAGTCGAAGAGATTAAAAAAAAACAGAGAGAGAAGTCCTGTTCGGGAGAAAGAAAAAGGTTTCTCTGATCAGGAATTTTTTCTTGGTGTTACGGCTCTGCACAACTTCGGCAGTCATCGAGGTTCGGTAGAACGTTGATGCATGAAGAATTGTTGTGATCGTGGGAGATACGCACGGCATATCTTGGGTAGTGATTGACATGGCTCTAGTTGTTTGAGAAGATGACCCTTGAGGAGATTGAGGCTGCGAGAAAGGAGGAGGAAGAAGCCGCAATGAGGGCGGTAGAAGAGAGGAGGAAGGCAGTTGTTGAGACTACTTTCCTGCTGGTCACACGAGATGACATGAGAAGCATGTTACAGGACCTCTTAGCGACGGGTATGATAGGCTCGAGGGCTGCTGCAGGGTCATCTTAGTTAAACCTGGAGCTAATGCCAAATGATATAAAGTTGGAAGAAAGCAAGAATTATCTGAGTTGGTCTAGAAGGGCCCAGCTGATTCTGAGGATGAAGGGGGTGGAGCACTACCTCCAGGAGACTTGTGTTGAGCCTGCAGACAATGAGAGCATGGATTGGAGGGTGTGGAATACCACCAACCCTATGGTGGTGGCTTGGTTGCTAACTTCAATGTCTCCATCCATCGCTCAGATGATGGAGATGATGCAGAGTGCACCGGTGATGTGGAAGACGTTGAGCAACATGTAATCTAGGGTAGGAAATGTGATGACTATGGTGGAGGTTCAGGGCAAGGTAAAGGCTCTGAAATAGGAGAAGATCGTCCAGAAGTATGCTAGTGAACTACAATAGTTGTGGGCATATTTAGATTACTATGATCCACTGTAGTTAACATGTACTAGTGATATTGATGCTGGAAGGGTGTGGCTGCAACACAGATGGGTTACACACTTTCTGAAGGGACTGAATCCAAAGTTTAAGAAACTTGCCTACTATGGAGGAGGCTATTTCGGCTATGATGCACGAGGAGATTCGACTACGAGTAATGGGGGACAATAACCCGGTCAGATCCACATACGCCATACTAGATGATAGGGAGTGCTACAACTGTGGGATAAGAGAATATCTGAGCTATGCTTGTCCTTCTCCACAGTATGGAGGTGGAGGTGGAGGTCGTGGTGGTCGTCGAGGCCGAGTTGGAGATTCTCGAGGCCGAGGTGGAGATCGTGGAGGTGGAAGTTGAGTTGGAGATTATCGAGGCCGAGGTGGAGATCATAGTGGTCATAGAGGTGGAGGCTAGAGCTGGCCAGATGGGCCGTGCCTGCCGGGCTGGCCCGAGGCATGACACTGTAGGCCCAGCCCAGGTATGGCATGGCTTGCATTGTTCATGGGCCATGTTGGCCCAGCACGATGACCCATGCCATGCTTGGGCGGCTACCTTGGCACGGTGGGCCAGCCCAGCATGTTGGGCCAGCCCAGCATAGCACGAATAGTGCCGGGGCATGCTAAGCACGTCACTAGTGGCCCGTGTGCTGAGAGGGAGGGAGAGCCGGGAGGAGAAGCGGGCAGGGCGGCGCCAGCGCGGAGGAAGAAGGGCCGGTGCGGGGGAGGACAAGGCCGGGAGGAGGAGGACAGGAAGAGGAGGGTGGGTCGGCGCTGGTGCAGGAGAAGAGGGAGGGCTCAACAGAGAGAGAAGAGCGCGGAGGAAGGAGAAGGTGAGGAGGGAGCAGTGCCGGTGTGGAGGGAGAAGACCGGGAGGGGGCAAGCATGCCGCGGTCTGGTCGGCGTGAGGGCGGCGCCGCAGACGAGGCAAAGCAGCATGCCACGTCTGGCGTCACGTCGGGCCGTTGTCGTGTGGCACTAGCAAAGGCATACCACTGATCACTGCAATTGCACTGTGTTGTGCCGCACACGCACACGCACATGCACGCACTGCACTGGGTAGCCGGTTAAGGGAAAAGACGAGATAGGGCAGCCAGGCAGGCGGGCTCATGGGCCATGCCTGGCACGTGAGTAAAATCTGAACATTGGCGTTTTTGCCCATTTTTTGTGACCGTTTGGGTCTTTAAAAATAGGAAAAAAGTTCAAAAAAATCCCAATTTTTTTTTCTATAAATAGCCACCATACCTCCCCCCCCCATTCAGCACCCCTCCATTCCCCAATCTCTCTTTGAAATTCTATTGTGCAAACTCAAATTCGTTATCAGATAATTTGGCAAAATTCAAAAAAACTTTGACAAATTTTGGAAAACTCAATTTTCGATAGCAAGTCGGCAAAATAGGTATAATTCTATTTTTTTCATACTTTTATTGTTAGTACTTGCTATGGTAAGATGAAAGTAATAATAGTGTTAGTTTCGATTTTGAAGTTTTGGTTATGGACAGTTATGACAACTTTGCTCTTGGTGATTACGGACTTTCACCAGAGGAAATTACATCTATGGATGCAGCTGCGGCTACCTCAAGCCATCCGAAAGGGCAAGGTGGAGTTCTATCATCAGGCTCCATGACAGCATCAGGCTCCACGCCAGTCGGAGTAAAGAGACCGAGGCCGTTTACATCGAGAGTGTGGAAGATTTTCGACAGGACAACCAAGCAAGACGTAAGGGAAATGAGGTACCATATGTTGTTTGCAAAATTTATCGTAATGAATTGTTTGCAAGGTCTACAGGTGGAACGGGGCACTTGCTTAGACATGCTACAAGATGTTGAGCCAAGCAAGGATTGGTGATGTGGTAGACACAACTGTAGTACAACCCCGACGATACGATATGTAGCCGGGACTACAATCTTGAGGTAGCCCGTCAATCTCTCTGTCGTTTAATTGCTTCTGAGGATTTACTGTTAGGTTTTGGGGAGTCTACTGCTTTCCAAAATTACATTAGGACTGTGCATAATCCTAGATTTTCTTCCATTTCTAGACAGACAACAACTAGGGATCTAGTAAAATACTACAATGAACACCGTAATAAAATAAAGGAA
Organism: Phyllostachys edulis; assembly: GCA_036346405.1. Taxonomy (NCBI): domain Eukaryota; kingdom Viridiplantae; phylum Streptophyta; class Magnoliopsida; order Poales; family Poaceae; genus Phyllostachys; species Phyllostachys edulis. The sequence continues at coordinate 21,353,249 of CM070556.1, forward strand.
CTATTTAGTACGTGCACATATTCGGTGGCCTTGACCTCAGACACATGGAGTGGTTAGGCTAGGGAGGATTATCTTAGTGTAGTTGCTCATTATGTTAATGATGACTGGGTAATGGAGGAAAGAATTATAGGTTTGAAATTAATTGATGTATCACACACGGGTGAGAATATTGTAGATTGTATTATCAAAGTTGTGGAAGACAAAGTCTTATTGAAAAAATATTTTCAATTACTTTAAACAACGCCACTTCGAACTCTAGGGCCATGGATATTCTTACTCCAATGTTTAGTACATAGGCTGATTCCTTCTCGCTACATCAACGATGCACTTGTCATATTTTTAACCTTATAGTCAAATGTGGTTTAAAGAGGTTGAGTCTGTATATTAAAGCCTTTTGCGATGTGATTTCTTTCTTGAATAATTCTAACATAAGAATAACACAATATAAGAACTTCTGCAGGGTGATGGGTGTACGTCCAAGAAAGTTCGGTTTGGACATGGAGGTAATATTGAACTCTATTTACTTGATGCTTATGAGTCTTGTACCATATAAGAGCATTTTTTTCTGCTTTTATTCAAACACACTATCAGAGCAATGACGGTAGTATACTATTGACTGAGCAACATTGGTTCATTGCTGACAGATACTGTCATTTTTAGAAAAATTTTATGAGGCCACTATTGTTTTGTCCGTTGTCTACTATCCAACATCTCCTATCATTGTGCATAGTATTTTACAGATTGCTATTCAATTGAAAATGTATGAAAATGACTTAGTTTTATGCGATGCTATTGTTGCTATGAAAACTAAATACCTTAAATATTGGAGAGAAATCCCTTACCTATACGCATTTGCATTTGTTTTAGATCCTAGAGCTAAAATTGATGTATTTAGTAGTGTACTTGATCTTCTTAGTAATGCTGCAGGGCTAGACTATATTAACTATTTTACAGAAGTTTGTTCTCGGTTATACGAGGTTTACTAAAGGTATGAAAATAAGTTCTGGGGAGTCCGCTCGCAACAGTCTCAAGTAGCCCGCGCCTCAAGTATCAAGACAATTATGCTGGGCAAGATCTTCAGTGGCTCTCCCTCCAGGCCTAGGTCTTCTTCTTCTATAGCGCCGCCTGCTCAGCCAAGAACACCAAGGATTGAGGAAAATCCACCTATCTGGACAGCGATACTGTAGATTTTAACTCAGTAGGCTTTGAAATTTTGCAATGGTGGCAAGCCTATAAGTTAACATATCCCGGGCTATCCATACCTGCATGTGATGTGTTAACTATTCCTGTCTCGACGGTTTCCTCCAAGTGTGCTTTTAGTCTTTCTGGAAGAATATTGGAGGAGAGAAGAACAAGTGTCACAAGTGAGATGGTTGTGATACTTCTAACTATGAAGGACCGGAACAAGCTGATTCACAAACACAACACTCTGTGGAAAATCCACAGTTGTCGGATGTGTTTGAAAATCTATACATAGACAACGACACATAGAACAAGGATGTATGTAGAGCTATAGGTTGTACTCTTTTCCCTTTGCTAAGGTTTTCTCAGCCATTTGAACATTAATAAAGCTCTTTATTACATTTTCAATATGCTTATCTCATTTTTTACAATTTTCATATTTATTTCTGAATTCTACATATTTTTGTAATTTTTTGGTCTTTTCTATATTTTTTTTTGATTTTTTTGGGCCTAGTAGGCTAAGTGAGCTTGTGCTGGCCTAGCACAGAATGAATGGCCGATGGGCCATCTCCCTAGCACGTGGGCCGACACGGCACGACCCACTATTAGCCGAGCCACGATGGGCGCCATGCTGAGATGGGCCAGGCCCAATCGTGCCTGTGCCGTGTCGGGCCACCCATTTGGCCAGCACTAGTGGAGGCAGAGGTGGAGATCATGGTGGTTGAGGAAGGGGCCGAGTTGGCCCCTGGGCTAATATGGCACTAACAGAGGAGATCATGTCTATTATTCTGAAGACGAGCAAGCTATGTAGTGGGAGAAGTGACATTAGGGAAAGACATTGGAAACTTTTCATGATTTCACCTCCTTTGGTAACTTTGGTAGCTACGCCAACGTGGGCGAAGGTACTTAGGCACATGCACTTGCATCCACATATAAGCACTCTCATATTGATTAGATCATAGATTCAGGGGAATTCAAGCATGTCACGGGTTCACTTAATGCATTTGTATCTTACACCCCATATACTTATTCTAAAACTGTCCAAAGAGCTGATGGAACCTCCCAGCTTATCTAGGGTGTAGGATCTATAGAGTGCACACCATCCTTTTCTTTATCCTCTGTTTTGCATGTTTCCTCCTTTCTAGTCAACCTTTTTTCAGCTAGTTATATCATTGACCAATTCAAATGTATTGTCACATTTGATGAGGATTCGTGTTTGTTCTAGGAGAAGAGAACAGGGAAGAGGATTGAGACTGGAATAAGGCGTAATAGGATGTAGTATATTTATCAAGTAGATGCGGCATTGGCTGTGGCTGTAGGAGGAGTTGAGCGAGAAGTTTGGTTACACCAACATCGCTTGGGACATCTACCATTTGAGAGTTTAAGTCAGTTGTACCCTAATTTGTTCAAAAAAAGTAGACAAGAGTAAACTTGTGTGTGATGCTTGTGAGTTTGGAAAGTATACACAATCTACATATAGTAGCATTACTCTTCAGAGTTATGAACCTTTTATATTAATACATTTTAATGTTTGGGGTCCATGCTTAGTTACTTATGTGAGTGGTTTTAAGTGGGTTGTCATATTTATTAATTGCTATACTCGTATGACTTGGATTTCTATGATGAAGCACATGAGCGAGATCCTTCGGTGTTTTCAGGGCTTCTTTAGAATGGTTACTACTCTGTTTGATGCAATGGTTCAAATTCTTTGAACAAACAATGGAACTAAGTATGTTAACAAGGAGTTTACAGCGTATCTCTCAGAGGAGGGGGTACTTCATCAGACTACTTGTGCAGGAACCTCACCTCATAATGGATTGGCTGAAAGGAAGATGCAACATTTATTAGAGGTAACACGTTCACTCATGTTTCAGATGAATGTGCCAAAGGGGTTGCGGAGTGAGGCAGTGATGACGGCAATGTATCTCATCAATCGTGTGCCGTCTCGAATACTTGGGATGAAGTCTCCAGCTGAACTTATTTTGGGTCAGCGGGAGTTCAAGGTGCCTCCTAAGGTGTTTGGCTGTGTGTGATTTGTACGAGATCACCGACCAGTAGTTGGCAAGTTGGATCTGTAGACATTGAAGTGTACCTTTATAGGTCATTCATCAAGTCAGAAGGACTATAGATGCTGGAAGCCAGTGGATGTGGTCATGAGCATGCTTAGTGCGGCTGGTATGACTGTAGCTTTGTTTTTCAAAAACTATCTTGTCACAAAACTTGGGTAATGACATGGGGTTTTAGTTTGTTGAGTTAACTGCCATATCTGTGGTTGAACATGAATTGTGGCTCGTAGCTGAGGAGGGCTATTAGTTGTTGTTATATTTCTTCTTGTGCTCGTAACCGAGAAGGGTTACGAGATGTTATTATTTGTTCAATTCTTTCCTTACTGTCCTGTATGTACATTTAAACTACTCTTTTAAATTCCATTGCAAATTACTACTTATGAATATTACAAATAAAAATGGCTTTGAGCAAAATAACTTGTAGAGTAGAGCCTCATCCTTTTGATAGCCTTGCATTTAATATAATTTTGTGATACACTACAAGTCTTGTTGAGTACACAAGTACTCAATCTTGCTAATATTGTTGTTCAGAGATCGAAGATGAGACGATGCCGGATGACACATTCTTTGCACTCGGAACCGGAGGGTTCGGTGACGGGTCTACCTAGGCCTTGTTCCTTGTTGGCTGCTTGCAGGATTGGATGGGTATGCCGTTGGATTTTGCTACTTTAAATACTTCTTCCGTTGCTATAATTTACTTTGATGACTGCTTTTATTTGGCTGGTCAGCCGTTGTTGTAATAACTTGTAATAGCTTCAGTAGAGTAACCTTTTCTTTACTTTTGTATGAATTAGTTAGCCATATCCTACTCTTGCAGGTTATCCTTGATATTTCCAGTACATATATGCTTAAGTGAGATGTTTGTGATGATGTATCTATTATTTATGTTGAGTGCTTAGTCATGCGAGTCTAGTAGATGCGTTAGTTCAGTTGACGGGGTTAGTCCGTCAATTGTGGGAAACATCTAACATTTTATTCTTACGCTTTTGTCCAGATCTTTGAATCTGGTGGTTGAGTTTAAAATTGTCTATTTAAAATGATTTTGGTCTGGACAAGTGGCTAGTAGTGTGGGTGCCTTTGTGCACAAGACTCAGGTATGTGGTAGACTTGTCCGGACTGCTAAGGACCAAACTTTGGGCTGTCAATTCCAAGTAACACTCGTACTTCCACACGCGGTGTATGGGCACCGCTTGGTCAAGTGGGGGGGTCTTATTGGGTTGAAGCACAAGTGGTGTGAGGACATCATGTGTGTGATCATATGTTCGTAGGATCTGATACAATTTTCTATAATGTGCATGGGGGCACTATTTTTATTTTTGTGCATTGTATAGGCATCTCCAACACAACTTGCATGGTCGCTTAGCAAGTTCTATCAGTAACTTGTATTGAGTTGGGGTTTTATCGCGCATGGGTGATTCAACTCAATAGGGCCTTCTTGCTAAATAATACTGAGTCTCGATCTCCCCGACCGACATACCTTAGAAACTGTGTCATTATCCGAAGGCTTACGGGCGGGTCGAGTTGTGTGGGTAAAGTTGTACTCCTCTACAGGGAATAATCTATTCGAATAGCCATGTCCACGGTTACGAACGACCGCTTGGTATTGGGTGACTTCATCGTTAGACTCTAATTAAAATTTGATGTGGGTTACTACTTGGCATCGGCATGAATGGTTATTCATGCATTTTAGTTTATCAAAGTGGGCTGCCACTTTGGTATTGTTTGAGCTATATATGTATCTCTATAGTTCATATTTCTTTTGTTAAAAATCTGTTTGCTAAATGGCAATTTCAAACTAGTATGTTTAGGGATGAAAATTGTGAGTTTTATGCAAAACTTAAGCCACTAATGCCTCTCCTTTGGTTAGCCTCTAGCATGTATGATTTTTATTTTGTGTAAGACTTGCGAGTACCTTTTGTACTCAACCAGATAGTCCACTTGTTTCAGGTGAGAAAGATATTACGTTTGATTAATTCGTTAGCGCCGATTTCGGTGACACTAACGAATAGTGCTGTTTCTAACCCCCATTCGGTTGCCTTTGGGATGAGCACACCTTACTGGGATTTTGGTTTATATCACTTCATTTCCGCTGCGTATTTGTGTTAATACTTTGAATTTGGCTGGTCGGCCACTTTTGTAACAGTTATGGACATAAGTCCGTTGTTGTATGCCACTTGTAATGTTATCTTATGTTGTATGGAATGGATTTTGAATGACGTTGATGAGGATATGTGCGTGTTAGTCGCTGATCTTGGGAGCTAACACAAGACACATATCCGTTGTATGTGAAATGCTCTTTGATTCAATTAAGTGGGGATTTGGGCTGATGAGGAACCGGTCACCGCGTAGCACTCGCGGAGGAGCGGTTATAGCTCAGTCGGGTTCTCTTACTTAATTCGAATTAAATTGGGTTTCATTTCCCCTGAGGCCCAGAGTTATATTCGTAAGGCCATGATGGTCTAGGCCTTACGAATCTTACCCAAGGGGGGGGGGTCCTCACAGTATTGGTATCAGAGCCATACCGACTGTAGATTAGAAATAGCATGTTCGTTAGTTTAGGATTTTACTTTCAAAATGCAACTTATTTTTATCATAAAAATAGTTGTGAAAAAATATAGGAATTTTTGCTAATCTTACCTCTCTTAGCTCTCTCATCTTATCTAAGTCATTCTTTTGGTTTTCCTTCTCATCTTCTCTCAAAATAACCCCATTTGAGAAGAAAGTGTACTTTCTAAAAATAAAAGTTTTTGGAACATTTTAAGCCATTAAAAACAGAACCAAAATGTTTTGAAAAGTTTCTCAAATGCTATACCAAAAGATATTTCAAAAACCCGCTTTAAATCAACGCAAACGCTACCGTTAGATGTCTTTTACAAAGAATTTCAGAACTAGCATACATGCTGGAAATATGTGCTTAAATGTGCAAGTAGACGATGTAATGTGTTGGTTGTAAGTTGTTATTTATGTATGGCGTGTTTGCCGGGATGCCTTCGGGCGTTGTATTTCGCAAACATGCTAAAACCTAGCCTTATGTTAAAAATAAATTATGTGTTGTCACTACTACTTTATTTTTTGTTTATTTCAAGTTGGTTCTTGTGTTTTAAAGCTTAAAATCTCTAAATTAAATTAAGAACCTTACCCCTATTGTTTTCCTACCTTATGCGTTTCCTTCTCACCTCTTTAATTGAAGTCGCATGTTAGATAAGAGATTAATAACGGAATCGGTAAAGAGAAGGATGATGTTGGTGGATTTGCTTGTTCAAAGTGATATATGATAATCGATAAATTAGATTATTACTTATGGTTCCCGACTATGTTCTTGGAAGAATTAATTGGATTTTTGAACCATGAGATATTAACCTTTGTGGGATCCTTGGTTGATTATAGTAGGCGTTACCATAGGTGGTTACGATATGAGTATAAATGGAAGAGGTACAAGCTTGCCTGCGGGTGATGTTGGATTTATGTTGGAGGATATGCAGGTGGGACTCATGGAATACATGTATAGGACTGAATAAATAATTTCGTGGGTTCACTTGGGGATTTAGATTTCAGATATGCCTTAGTCAATATGTCAATAAGATTGCTAGTCATATTTTGGTCTAGTGTGATAGAGTTAGAATTTGAAACTAGGATGATATTATAAATTTTGGTGGATACTCATGATGATAATTTGAGATTTGTGAAGTTGTATTTAAGTATATAACCGGATCGTAATACTTATAGAGATGGAGAATGGTTAGGTGATTGCATGGTCGTATAGTAGATGACTATGAGGATTGAATATGATATTTATCTTTATGGGAATAGTTGTCCCAAGGATGATATAATTAGATTAATTAGGGATGATTAAATGTGGCGGTTGGATTTAGATCATACTTGAGGATAGGTAGATTATGGAAGACATCGAGTTAATATGGTTGAATTAAACCGAGATGATTATTGTGGATAAAGGAGGTATATCTTTAACTTAGGATAATTGTGTTGATTTTGGTGGTTGATTAGATCGTAAAGTAGGGATGAGTGTATTAGACCTTAAAGTATTAATTGGAGTATTTGGCGGATTGATCATGCTAACAAAAGGATTGAGAAGCAAAAATATAGAGATATTGCTTGAAGATGCAATTTGATCTTACATAGACATACCCTCTTTTAGGAATTGGAATTGTTGTGAGGAAAATTGCTGGAAACCAACAAATAATTTATGGATGGTTATAGGCCTTGAAATATGGTTCTTTAGTGCTCATGATTTGTGGGTTATATTGGAGATACCCTAGGATAGAAATGTATAAAGCAAGTGTAATGGAATATGTGAACAATATGGTGGTTTCACTTAGGGTTATTAGCGTTCCCAAGAATGTGATCAAGATTGGAGTTAAACAATGATTTATACTATGAGAATGGATTAATAAATGTTTGTGCTCACTTATCCATTGCTAAAATTTAGAAGTAAGTCAGTGTCCTTATTGGAAATCAAACCAAACCTAGGAATTTATGGTGGTTTGGAAGAATCCATCAAAGTAAGCGATTTTGGTGGCTAATGTATAAATTGTGGAATGATAGATCAGAGTGTGCTTGTTGTAGACTAAATATGATCGGTGGATTTTAATTTATGAACAACAATTAGATGTTGCTGAACCGAAAGTGTTTGGATAGTAGTGGTATTGGTTGAAGATCAAGTCGTTCGGTTTTTGAAAAGAAGATAAGATTTTAACAAAGCAACTTAGTCTTTCTACCCCTATTCTTTTTTGTCCGAATCTCGAGGACGAGATTTTTTTCTAGGGGGGGGGGGTTTGTAACACCCCAATTTCTAGAATCAAGATGCTAATATTTCATTTGGCGATCTAATAAATATTTGACCGGGTTTTAAAATTTTCCCGTGTTTTAGTAAAAAGATTACTTTTAAAATCAAATAAAATTAATTAAAAGGTTGCATTTAATGTTAAATTGAGTTGTTTAAGAAGTTGCATAAAAATAATAATAGTCATAAACAATATTAAATCGAATTGTTTGAAAGACCGTATTTAAATTAAATTATTTTGATTTCTTGTTTTCGCATGCATTTCAAAAATCATGTCATCATACATTCTTTCTCATCATCGCTCGATTTCCAATTCAACCGACCACAGACAAAACGTCTGTGTGACCCATCCTTTTACTGCCATTTCTCTTTCCCATCTCCTCATGCACTGGCATTTTCTTCACTTAACAGCTTCCTCCCACCACTCATTGCCATTTCCAATCCCAGCCGAACACAACCACTCACCCACACTGCCATTTTTTATCTATCTCTCACTGCCAACTTTATCCATCATGCAAAGCCCTACCTACTACCATTTCATTTCCAACAGTGCATCAGTGCCATTTCCCCTTTCCTGACTCCCCAACCAGACTGCCCTTTTCCTTCTACTCCCCACTGCCACTCCACACCATCTTCCTTTTCTCCCAACAGAACTTCCCAGAACACATTAACACAAGTTCATCTCACACCATCTCTCCTTCCAATCTCTACCAAGGATCACAAATCCTCTCATGCATGTTATGCCATCGTGTTCATCGTCTCGAGAGCATTCCATTTTAGTGATTAGTTCATGCATGCAAGATTGTTTGAGAAAGTTGAAGAAAAGGAGGAGGAATAGTACTGCACAATAGCTCGTTGCAGCAGGAGAAGGGGAGGCACTAGTGGCCAGGCGGTGTGGAGGAGCTGGCCAAGAGCATAGCCGGCGGCGTGGCCCAGTGGCGTACCAAAGCTTGAGCGTGGAGCCGAATCTGTTGAAGCGGCGATGCGCGCGTGCTGGAGTAGCCAGCGCAACAATGGCGAGGGAGCGAAAGCGCTGCAGAGTCTTGATGCTAAGGTGAAGAAGCCGGCGGCCACGCCTGTAGCCCGACGGCGTGAGGCCGAGGCGCTGCAGTAGCGACCGGAGCTTGGTGCACAGCCATAGTGGCACACAACAACGCGGCGCTGCAGCGCACGGAGAGGTGACCTGGGCGGCTTGGTGGCGCGGCCTGCGGTGGAATGACGGCTTGGGCGCAGAGGCGATAGCGACAGCCAAGGGGATGACGTCGAGGCGCCATGGACGACATGGCAAGGCACTCTGCAACAGTTGCCCAGCGCTGCAGCGACGCGAGGACGGTGGCTTGGCGTAGGCTTGAGCGGTGTTGTCCAGCGACGCAGCCCGGCAGTGACCGAGTCGAGACATTGCGTTGAGGACAGGGCAGCGCGCTGCGTGGCGTATGCATGCGACGACAATGCATGTAGTGGCAACGATGCGAGCCAAGGCAAGGCCGGTGGCTCCATGCGGCGCCAAGGCGAGGTGGAGCAGTGGCAGCGGCTTGGCTCATTGCGGCACAGCGACGGCATGGCGGTGCATGCGGCGGCTTGGGGTTGGCATTCGGGAGCAAGGTCGGTGCATGCATGTACCATGCAAGCGGCACGGCAGCCCCGAACAGCGCAGTGTGGGTCGGTAGCGGCCCAGGGACGCGGTGTCGAGTGAAGAGCCGAGAAGGAGGCAACACAGCAGCGGCGGTGTCGAGGGAGAGCAGCGACGGAGGACAACATGGCACATGCATCCCCGAGTGTGCGGTGCATGAGGCGGCACGCGGACGAGTTCGGCGACGACTACGGTGGATGTGGACGAGTTCGGCGACGACTACGGCGGACGCCGACGAGTGGCCAAGAAGACGACGCCCAGTGGTGATTCACATGCCTAGTGCTGCGGTAAAATTCTTAGCGATAATTGTGTTACCACGTTTATGATAATTAGCGGTCCATGTTGCATAATCATCGTGAGCATGCCATTTTACTGTTCATACATGTTAAGTGTGAAAATTGTTAGCTTAGACCCGTGCGACTCTCTGGTTAAGTCTTAATTATGCATAGGTGTGATCATGTATCGATATATTGGTGAATGCGAATGATTAGATTATTGTGGCAAAATGTGTGTATTGTTGATCGGGGGATGCTAGATTAAATATACATTGGATAAATTGATTGGATTATATTTTTTGGAGGCGCATGGAAATTGGTGGTGATCTTTGATGATAAATTAATTGGAGGTTTTTCCTCATGTGGAATTAGTAATTTTAGGAGTTAGGACGTATAAGGATTTTATAATTTATTACTTGATGGATAGCTTATGTGATGACATTTAATGAGTTATGGAGGTTGAATCGGACGATTTATTCAAGCATGAGCAAATTGATCGGATGTTTTAAGTGATAGCTATGTGAGTCATGTATGCTAGAATTTGGAGAAAGTAGTAATGGATTATTTGGTTGTAGATAAATATTTAGATTTGCCATATAATTAGTAGATAAGTTATATGTGCCGAGTTGATGGAAGTGTGCCCTCAATTGGATTAGTAGGTAAATGATTATGAGTTGATCGTAGAGGCACATATGTGATTGGATTGGTAGATGTTGTACATGACTAGTCTGGTGAAATAGATATAAGTTGATTTATTAGTGAGATATTAAATGTTGGATGTGAAATTAAATTGTAAAGCTCATTAGGTGTCGGTTAGTCAAATAAACTCGATCGGTGGAAATTTTGGTGTATGCGAATATGATTTGCCGAGGCGAGACTAGTAGAGCTAGATAATTAGTATTAGCTTAAATAGTCTAGTAAAGAACAATTGATGGATTTAGTCATGGTCATATGCTCATCACTTGGTGGGTTTCGTACAACTATCGGATGGATTGTATAGTTGGAAGATCGTGAATCCAGGCATTATGTGTTAGATTGACTATACCTTGATTGTGCCTTAGTAGATGTTTTTCTTTTGAAAATAAATGAAAAGAAAAGAAAATACATAGGCCCCCTCGGTCAATGACAAAGGCTAGGGTCAGCCAGAGTATAAAGAGTATTTAATGCGATAGAAAAACCCAGAAAAGGATTATTCTTACACTGAAAATTCAATTAACTTCAAAAATTGATAGAAAATTCATACGAACTCCAAATGAGATGAATCAAATTTTGTTGTTCATAAAATTTTATTATCTGTCCAAACATGTAGTTTGTGGCTCAGCTACTATTCTAGAAATTTTCACAAAAAGAATTAATTCCGAGCTACAGTAACCGAAACCTATTTTTTCCAGCATTTTCCTCCCAACATATTTTCGAAAGACGATAACTTTCACATACGAACTCCAATTGAACAAATTATTTCACCTAAATTAATATAAAATCATAATATCACTACTGTGTAAATTTCATTCATTTTTGAGTATTTTGGATTTTTTCGGTTTTCTCGGTGTTTATTCGATATCGTTCTTTCTCTAGATTCTGAGTTACCAGAAGTGAACGAATACATGCCCGAGAGTGAGCAAGTGGACTACTAGAAAGACAAGCATCATCTTGCATCATATTGATCCCAGATTTTGTTAATTTAGTATTTTGAATTGCAATGATACTTGCTTGCACGCTATTTTTGATATATCGATATTTTTGTGAGTTAGTTAGCTATGTCCTACTCTTGCAGGTTATCCTTGATATTTACAATACATATATGCTTAAGTTAGATGTTTGTGATGATGTATCTATTATTTTTGTTGAATGCTTTGTCATGCGAGTCTAGTAGATGGGTTGGTTCGGTTGACGAGGTTAGCCCGTCAATTGTGGAAAACATTAAACATTTTATTTTGATGCTTTTGTCCAGATCTTTGAATCTGGTGGTTGATTTTAAAATTTTCTAATTAATATGATTTTGGTCTGGACACGTGGCTAATAGTGTGGGTGCCTTCATGCACGAGACTCGGGTATATGGTAGACTTGTCTAGATTGCTAAGGATCGAACTTTGGACTGTCAATTCCAAGTAACACTCGTACTTCCACACACGGTGTATGGGTGCCGCTTGGTCAAGTAAGGGGGTATTATTGGGTTGAAGCACATGTGGTGTGAGGACATCATGTGTGTGATCATATGTTCTTAGGATCTGATACAATTTTCTATAATGTGCATGGGAGCACTATTTTCTTTCTGTACATTGTATCGGCATCTCCAACACAATTTGTGTGGCCACCTAGCAAGTTCTATCAGTAACTTATAATGAGTTGGGGTTTTATCATGCATGGGTGATTCAACTCAATAGGACCTTCTTGCTAAATAATAATGAGTCTCGATCTCCCCGATCGAAGTGTGTCATTATCCAGAGGCTTACGGGCGGGTTGAGTCATGTGAGTAAAGTTGTACTCCCCTACAAGGAATAATCTATTCGAATAGCCGTATCCACAGTTACGGACGACCTTTTGGTATTGGGTGACGTTGTCGTTGGACTCTAATTAAAATTTGATGTGGGTTACTACTTGGTATCGGCATGAATGGTTATTCATGCATTTTAGTTTATCAAAGTGGGATGCCACTTTGAGCTATATATGTTTCTCTGTTATTTGTTTCTTTTGTTAAAAATCTGTTTGCTAAATGGCAATTTCAAACTAGTATGTGTAGGGATGAAAATGGTGTGTTTTATGCAAAACTTAAGCCACTAATGCCTCTCCTTTGGTTAGCCTCTAGCATGTGTAATTTTTATTTTATGTAAGACTTGTGAGTACCTTTTGTACTCAACTGGATTATCCACTTGTTTCAGGTGAGGAAGATATTACGTTTGATCAATCTGTTAGCACCGATTTTGGTGATGTTAATGAATAGTGTGGTTTCTAACCCCCCATTCGGTTGCCTTTGGGATGGGCACACCTTGCTGGGATTTTGGTTTATATCACTTTATTTCTGCTGTGTACTTGTGTTAATACTTTGAATTTGGCCGATCGACCACTTTTGTAACAGTTATGGACATAAGTCCTTTGTTGTATGCCACTTGTAATATTATCTTATGTTGTATGGAATGGCTTTTGAATGACGTTGATGAGGATATGTGCATGTTAGTCGCTGATCTTGGGAGCTAACATGGTAGTCGCTGATCTTGGGAGCTAACATGGGACACATCCAATGTATGTGAAATGCTCACAGAGGAGCGGTATGTGTTGTCACCGTGACTCTAGCTCAGCCGGGTTCTCTTACTTAATTCGAATTAATTGGATTTCATTTCCCTGAGGCCCAGAGTTATATTCGTAAGGCCAGGAATGTCTAGGTCTTACGAATCTAACCCGAGGGTCCTCACACTAACCAACCAACGTCGGTGGTATGATACTACCAACTAAAAATTAACCAAGTTAGGGTGACAAAAGATCATAATAATACAATAAGCAAAGTGGATATAAACAAGTTGGGATATAATTAATCCCAAAGCATTTATATAAATACTTAAAGTAACATGCAATAACATTATTCAAAGTAATTTTGAAAAACTGGGTTCAACATTGTCAAAGGTACAACATTCCTTGGAACAAGTCTTGGCACTGGTCTTGAGCTTGTTCAACTTCTCCTCCTTTGAAAACTCCCGAAGTACCAATGTCTACTCGCAAACGAAAGAAAATAAACAAATAAATACAAAACAGAGAGATAATCAAACTCCAAAAATTAAATAAAAATCTCAGGAACGTAGATCTTGAATTTAGATGAATTTAGATATTTGAATGGGCTCAATCGGAGTTCGTATGAGGGAGAACGGGTTTTTGGAAGATCTAAACCCTAAAGAAATAACAATTTCTAGATTTCCCGAATTAATTTACTGAAGAAAAATCTTTTTAGGACATTAGCATGACATCATCACCAAATTTCCTTTTCGGCCGATTTATTTTCCTATAGAAAAACCTTTTCTTTCATTGACATGTGGGCCCAAGGTCTATAGACCTGGTCCACAAAAAGTCAAAGGTGCACGGTGGACTCGGTTTGCATAATAGTGTGTAGAATAGTGTGTAGATCCACGCGTGTGCTGATGCAACATGCCACGTGGGTGCTGACTGGACCAAAAGGATGAGGTGGTGCTGACATGGCCACTACGTGGCTGCCATGTTAGCGTCGAGTGGTGGTGGTGCTCGGAACCCTGGGGTTTCGACGAACGACGGCAATTGGCCAGCTGGCGAGGGTACCAAAATGATGAGGGTGACAAGGCGAACTTGGTGCGCACCTTTGTGGTGAGATGGCACGAGGGGGTTGGCCGGTAGTGAGGTGGTTTGGGTCTTGACAGCGGCGAAGCTCCGGTGATGCTCTGGTGGTGGTGAGCGACGCACTGTGTAGAACACGCAACGGCAATGTCGATGGTGTGGTCGATGACGGTGAGGTGTTGACGATGGCGAGGTAATCAGCGGAGAGGAAACCTTCGGCCAACAAACTAAAAACTAGAAATCCGACAACTAGAGGTGATGAAGGGTGGTGAGATTTGCGGTGCCGAGATGGGGAGGTAGAGGGGGTCCTGGGGGTGCCTTTTATTGGGTGGGGGCGTGGCTGAATCGGCGTAGCACCGTTGGAGTTTGTTTTGGAATCACGGCGAAAACGGAGTCTGGTGGCGTAACGGAAAAGGATAAGGCTGGGAACGGGTGCGGGGAAAACGGAGGATAAGAACAGAGGAGTCGGTGCAGGAAAATCAGGTTGTTTCGCCCATTCTTGGACGAAGCTCCGAATGGCAACAATGGCGAGAGAGAGACTTGGGCGCGAGGAAGAAGAAGGGTGAAGAAAAAGGCATGACAGGCGGGGTCCACTGGTAAGAGAGACGGAGAGAGGGAGCTAGCGTAGCTTGGCCAAGCACGCGAGAAAGCAGGGTTGGGCCAGGAAGTTGGGCTGTGCACGGGGAAAACAGGAATTGGGCCAAGGAGATTCGGCTCGATTGGTTTTCTGAGATTTTTAATAGGTTTTGCATTTTAGAAATTCCAGAAAATCCAAAAGGCACATAAAAAATAGCAATTGAACTCGAAAAAATTCCAAAAAAATCTAGAAAATATTTCCAAGCACAAAGAACTCAAATAAAATAGTTTTGGAATTAATTGATTTTCATATTAATCACATTAAATGGCTTTGATATTTGAAAGTCCATTTAAGCTTGATTAACTTCAAATAAAATTTGGTGAATTTTTCCAATGGACTAAACTACTCAAAAGATTTTGAAACTCAGAAAATTAGGATGTTAGGCCTTAGCACTGGTGGCAGTGTGGACTGGATTCTTCCCTCTTTTACGCACCTCAGTTCTTCCTTTCCTCCCTCTTCTCTGTGGAGGTGCGGTGACAGCTTGGGCTTGCGCCGATCGTAGGTGGGATTCAACTGGCCTTAGCTTGATCTTTGTGTGGAAGAAGGGCTTCAATTTCTTGTTGATTGGTGTGCCGTGGGTGCACTGTTGATAGGGTCTTGTGCGGCATTCTCTGTACCTCGTCTTTGCACACTAGAGTGTCCCAGTTTGTGAAATTGGTATTGTATCTCTGTTAACCTCGTCCAGTATTCGTGGCATAGCGGGGCGATTGGTTTTCTGAGACAGCGCATTTCGCGTGCCTTGCCCGGTTCTACTCAGTGGCTTTGAGTGCCATCTGCTTCGTGAGTTCTCTATTTTTCAGTGTTGCATTACTTGCTAAGTGTGTTGTGCTAGTTGAATTACATTCTGTAATTTTTGCCTAGTACTGGGAGACTTTGCTAAGTGATCATCGTGGACTCGGCTTAACGCTCGATGTTGATTATTGTCATACAATGAAATTGGATTGGTAACTAAATCATACTTGAGCTCTAGTTCATTTAACAAAAATCCCACAATGTCGGATTCAATCACAAAGTGGTTGGTTTCTGACTTGAGCGGGAAGAAGCTCAGAGCTCTGGAGGAGACCGGAATGCTTGCAGACAAGAATCTGATTAAGTGGAGGTTAGCGGTCGAGGAGCACTTTCCGAGCGGTGAAGAAGGGGAAATCCTTGTTTTTCTTGCCTACATCGAGTGCGGGCTCATATTTCTGGCTCACAAATTCCTCTCCAAGGTCCTGGAGTACTATGAAGTTGATTGGTGAACTTGGCCCCCAACTCAATAGCCAATCTTAGCATTTTTGTCTACCTTTGCGAAGCATACCTGGGGATCCGACCAAATCTGAAGGTCTTCAAGTACTTCTATAAGATGGCGAGGTCGGGAAAGTCGGCGGTCGGACCTGGGGAGTGCTCACTGCGACTCCATGACGGGAAGGCTGATGAGTACATCCGAATGTACTCAAAGTCCTCATGGTCGTCATGGAAGAAAAGCTGGTTCTACATGACAGTCACCAAGGAAGACAACCTTTACATCACCGACAAATTGGCGAGCGAGAACCCCAACTGGCGATCGACTGTGAACAAGGAGGGAAGGGTCAGAAGGTGTGTTGAAACAATCCAAGACCTCATCGCCAAGGGCTTAACTGCTTGGCACGTGGTTAGGGACTTCTCCATGCGCCGCATTAGTCCCTTGAGGCTCCAATCACTTTCCCTGCTCTGGTACATTGGTCGTGACGAGGCGACCAAGGATTCTAGGGATGGTAAGTCCAGAAAATCCCAACAAATATAGTTTATTTAGTTGTCTACTTCCTAACCCTAAAATCTATTTATTCTTTTGAAGCTCTTTCCTCTAACGAAGTCAGAGAGCGGATCAAAATGATCTACGCTAGGGAGCCTGATGTCAAGGCTGCTTTTCCCCATATCTTGGCTACTGTCTCTTTAGAAGACAAGACGAAGAGACTCCAGGTAAATAGCAACTTATTCTTCATCGTTTATATATTCTTCAATTAGTATATAATTCTGCTCTAATATGTAGGCAGTCGGGCTGAGGTTGAAAGAGTCTGGTGATGGCTTTAAATCATTAGTTGTTCTGACCGGCTCCTCCTCGGCAATTAGTGAAGATAATGATCTCCTGAAGGTAAAAGAGCATTTGACAAGGAGTATATATTTTAGATGGATAAAATTCCTCACCTAATTAAAGTTGGCTTTTTTAATTAGGTGAGAGAGAAGAAGGATCCGTAAATCAAGGCGGCAAAGGTCGTAGGCTCTAAAGTGGTCATTCATGACCAAACAGTTGTTGCCAAAGCAACTGTCCCAGAAGCTGACAAAGACACTGTCTCTGACCAGCTGGTCGGGGACCTCGATCACCATGTCGAGATATTACTTCCGACTAGAGGTCGGAGGATGTGAAGGGTATAACCAACCCTACTAGTTTGGAACCAGTAAAATCGGTGGAGAAGAAAAGAAAAGCAAGCGTTACGGACTTTGCTGCAGCGCGCATCAAAATCAAGACCAAAAAGATGACCAGGTATGTATACATGAAAGAAACTTACGAAAATACATACCTTTGGTGTCTATGGTATTCTAAAACCTTGATTTTCCTTTCTTTTCTTTTTATAGACCCTCTTGTGTTTCGGTCGCCTCCGACTAGAGCACTCCTCAGGAAAAAAATTATTGAGGAAAAGGAGGTCGAGCCAGCACCCGAGGAGGTGTCAGCGCTAGTGCCTGCTCAGGAACATGTGGTGGCTCCAACCCCGCCTATGGAGGTGGAGGTTCCTGAGGGGTCTCGGTAGGTTCTGACCACAGCTAGGAAGTCTCCTCACCCTAGCAACTTCCCTCATTACCCTCGGTTTATCGATGAGAAAGAACTCGATGAGGCCTGGGGGAGGATATCGGACCGTCAAGCAGAGACGAGCCCTGATACTATTTTCGCCGAATACAATGATGTGACGATTCGAGTAAGCACCCACGACTACTTTCATAGCCTTTTCCTTAAAGTCTATCAGAAACTTAAAGGGGTTTGCTATTTTTGTAGCATATGGTGGAGAATTTCATTGTGGACGGAGGACTGACACACCGAATAAAACTATTGGAGAAGAAGAATCTGAATTAGAAAGTAAGTACTTTATTCTTGACTTCCTCTCTCCTTCTTTGCCTATCTTGCTCCTCTTCTGTTAATTAACTTCTCCTCTTGTCATATTTTATAGATTCGGAGAAGACTAAAGAAAAGGTTATGACTAAGGAAGCCATAATAACAAGCTTGAAGGTGAATGTTAAGCCAAGGACTGGTCGATCGAATACTTGACGACTAGGCACAAGGAAGTCATTAAGACTTTCGAGAAGAATAATCAAAGTAACCGGTCGTAAACTTGACCAGTGTACTATCTTTTCTAATTATATGGGCTTATCTTTGGTCTACTCGTGCAGAGCAAACTCAAGCATTGAAGAGAGCAGAAAAAGCTCTTGAGTTCGAGCGTGGCAAGGAGGTAGCCTTTGGGCAGAATCTTGAAGAGAAGGTCAAGGCCCTCAACAAGATGCTTTTTGACATGGGGTTGGGAGCTCAACTGCCTCTCCTAAGAGATCTGATGGAGAAGATAAACTTCCTTGGTCTACAACTCGAAGACCTCAAAAGTCTACTTGAGACTACTTAGAAGAATCACACGCAAACGATGAAAGACGTTGTGGCCAACGGAGTTAGCCTTGCTTTGGCAAAGCTCAAAGCCTCCAACACCTCCATTCGCCTTCAAGCTATTGAGGCGGACTTCAACTCCTCGAAGGATGAAGCAACCAAGTTATTCGAGGAAATGACGCCTCTCGGAAACAAGGTTGCTGAATAAATGGAGGTCGGATCACCGATTCACAGTGACCAGTCTGGTGATCCCAAAGAATAGTTTGATGTAGAATATTCAAATTGTAAAGACTTACTTTTTATCATCAATAAAGTCTTTGTTTATCTTTTCATTTTGCTAAATACTCATATATTTCCTAACCCCCGACTGCTTGTGTTAGTAGAAGAACTTACTAAAGAAGTAGTAGACCAAGAAACAGAGCAAAGGCTACGACTATAGTACAAAGTATGTGCTGATTATGTGGTAAAACTGATCGTATTAATACTAGAAAATCAATTTGGTCAAAACCAGTGCATGATTTGGACTAGTTGTAGATATGCTTCCATAATCAAAAAACTATATAGCACATTTCGTGGTTGGAAGATGTTATAAGACTTGTACTGATGAAAAAAAATTATGCAAAAATGTATGCATAAACGATAAGTGGTCTTGTTTATACATAGTATCCAAACTAGTCATGCAGAATGCTAAGAACTGAAGACATGATAAACACTTCTCGAAACATGTTCGTTCCCAAGTTTTGACTAGCAGCGAAGATCGTAAGAAGAGGACCATCGCTAGGAAACTCCTTCCAGTGTGTAGGAAAACATGAAGAGAGGAGAGATTTCGACTAGGAGGCTTTACGTGTCTCGACCAGTAGCCAAACGAGAGTAGAACAGAATGTTGAAATGAAGAAAGTTAGTCTTCAAAGTCTTAAGCATGTAAGTAACTATACAAAGTTGTTTGTGTTATACTCCTTTACTTGTTTGCTTCTTTAAGAAAAGAGTGTATGGTCGCGTGTGAGAACCATAGCTGTGATGGTCACGACTAGGACCCTTATGGCTTGTGACGATTAAGTCAAGGCCAAAAAAGTAAAAGAGATCCTTTTGGAAGGATATCGGAGAGAATTGGGTCTTCTTCGACCAATTAAACAATAATTGTATGTGACCAGATTACGGATAATAGATATATAAACAATATCACCCATAGGAAAGAAAAAAGAAAGAATTTTTATTGAAATTGACTTGATGTAAAAATTATACAAAGAACTTACGCAATTGATCAATGTTCCAAGAATTTGACAAAACACGCCCGTCTGACATAGCTAGTCGTACCGAACCAGGTCTGGTGACTTCAGCCACAGTGTATGGACCTTCCCATTTGGGACAAAGTTTGTTGCAATTTGCTTGGCTCTGAATTTTTCTGAGAACCAGATCACCTACAGATAGGTTGCGAGGTTGCACCTTACAACTGTTGTGCCTTCTCTTGGCTTGTTGGTAAACCGCTGATCGTATCAGGGCTTGGATTCATCGTTCTTCAAGGAAATTGATGTCGTTGATTCTTCATTCTACCTGATCGTTCTCATTGAAACAATCAGTTCGAGCAGAGCCAATTTTCAGTTCCGGGGGAAGCATGGCTTCAGCACCATAAACCAGAACAAATGGCATTTCACCGGTCACATGACTGGTCGTGGTTCAAACGGCCCATAATATAGAAGGAAGTTCTTGAACCCAAACTCCTAACTGTTTCATTAACTGGTCGAACCCTCGGCGTTTCACTCCTTGCATTATTATACCATTAGCTCGCTCAACTACTCTGTTGCTCTACGGATGAGTGACAGAAGCGAAATGTATCTTGATACCTAGATCCTTGCAAAATTCCAGAAAATTTTCGCTAGAGAACTCGGTACCGTTATCTGTGATAATACGACTGGGTATACCAAATCGTGTGATCACGTTTTTTGTGAGGAACTTCTTAGCAGCTTCAGTTGTTGTTTTAATAACTGGCTCAACTTCTATCCATTTTGTAAACGTGTTAAACATGACAAAAAGGAATTCGAAGCTCCCGGGTGCTCTTGGGAAAGGTCCCAAAATGTCTAGTCTCCAAGTTGCAAAAGGCCAAGAAAGAGGTATTGTTTGCAAAGCTTGTGTCGACTGATGTACTTGTCGACTATGAAATTGACGTTGTACACACTTCGTCACGAGCTCTTTTGCATTATGAAGGGCAGTTGGCTAGTAGTATCCTTGCCTAAAGGCTTTACCGACCAGTGTTATGTAGGAATGGTGTGTTCCACAGACTCCTCCATGAATGTCGGATAGCAACTTAATGCCATCCATTTGAGATATGCATCTCATCAACACTCCATGAGATCCCCGTTTATAAAGGGTACTTTTGATCAGAGTGTATGATTTGGCTTTTCGAGCTATACGATCAGCATCTACATCATCTTCAGGAATAATGCCATGTTGCAGATAATTATAGATCAATGTCATCCAATTGCTACTAGTGTCGATTTGCATGACCTCTAAAGGAGCATCTAAGCCCTCAAAAGGCTCAACCACTGACGGTGAATCGAGTTGCTCGAGGAAAACTCTGAGCGGGATGGGTGACCTTATGGAGGCCATCCATGCTAACTAGTCTGCCAGAAAGTTTTTCTTTCTTGGAATATGTTAGATCTGGAAACCGAAGAAGTGCTTTTTGAGTTTTCGTACTTCCGCCAAATAAGATGACATCTTGGTACTTGAGCATTGATACTCTTTCCCGACTTGATTCGCTACTAGTTGAGAATCGCCTTTCACTAGTAATCTGTGAATCCCGAGCGCTCTGGCTACTTAGAGTCCAGCCAGTAACCTTCGTATTCTGCCACATTGTTTGTAGCGGGAAAGTTTAATTAAATGGCATATTTGATGTGTTCTATAGTAGGGGATATCAAGACAACTCCAGCCCTAGAGCCTTTGAGCATCAAGGAATCGTCAAAGTACATTGTCCACTCGTCGTGGTGTTCGTACTCGGGCCCTTGGGTGGGTTCAGGGTTTGTCCATTCGGCAATGAATTTTGCTATTGCTTAGGAGTTGATTGTTGTTCGTGAGATGAAATGGAGCTCGAACGCCCCAAGCTTGACTGCCCATTTTGCTATTCGTCCTGATGATTCCATGTTTCTGAGAAGTTGACCTAGGGGATATCCGGTTAGTACGACCACTTTGTGGGCCTAAAAGTAATTCCTTAGTTTCCTTGAAGCCATAAGGAGACTATAGAGAAACTTTTGTACCTGTGGGTATCTTTCCTTTGGTCCATGTAAGACTTCGCTTACATAATACACCGCTGACTACTTGTGGCATTGCAGCCACGTAAATCAATTTAATGTTTCTCCCGATCTTGGAAATATTAAGATTAGGGCACTCGTAAGGTACCTCTTAAGCTCTTTAAAGACATCGTTTGCCTCTTTAGTCCACTCGAAACTCACAGTTTTCTGAAGAAGCTTGAAGAAAGGTAGTACCTTTTTACCTAACCGTGCTATGAAATGACTTAGCACTGCCATACAACTAGTTAGTTTTTGGACTTCCTTCTTTGTGGTCGGAGGGCGTATCTGGTCGATGGCCGATATCTTTGCTGGGTTCTCTTCAATTCCTCTAGCCGAAACTAGGAACCCAAGAAGCTTTCTAGAAGAAACTCTGAACACACACTTCTCTGGATTTAACTTAAGGTTATGCCTTCTTAAGTTATTGAAAGTCTCGTGTAGGTTGGAAATGTGGTCGCCAGCATTGGTACTTTTCACAACCAAGTCATCGATGTAGGCTTCTATATTTCGACCTATCTGAGGATAAAAGGTCCTTTGCATTAACCTTTGAAAAGTTGCATCAGCGTTTTTGAGACCAAATGGCATCTTAATATAGCAGTAGGTGCCATATGGATGAAGGAAGTTTTCTCTTCATCATTTTTACTCATATTGATTAGGTTGTACCCTAAATACACATCCAAAAAACTTAACAACTCACATCTGGAAGTAGAGTCTACAAGTTAATCAATGCATGGAAGGGAAAAGTCATTCTTCGGACAAGCATTATTAAGATCTGTGACGTCAATACACATTCGTCATTTCTCATTGCTTTTTATAACCATTACAGCATTGGAGAGCCACTCTGGGTAGTCGATTTCATGAATGAATCCAGCCTGAAGAAACTTCTCGATCTCCGACTGGATTGCCTCCTTTCGATCAGGTGCGAAGTGCCTTAGCTTAGCTTCTGCTTGACCGATCTTTTGTCAGGCTAGAGAGCTAGCCTATGCTCAATCACCTCCCTGGGGACTCTAGGCATGTTGGACGCTTGCTAGGAGAATCTGTCTAGGTTTGCTCGAAGGAAGGAGACAAGTGACTCTTCTTATTTGGTGTTGAGTCCTACCCCGACTAGTACCTTTTGGGTAGATATGTTAGCATTTCCTGACCCAGATGACATTTTGGCGCTTTCTGGAGAAGCGTCTTTGTCGAGTGGGACCTGTGCTCGATCACCTCCCTAGGGACTCCGGGCATGTTGGACGCCTACTAGGCGAATACGTCTAGGTTTGCTCAAAGGAAGGAGACGAGCGACTCTTCCTATTTGGGGTTGAGTCCTGCCCTAACTAGTGCCTTTTAGGTAGATGCGTTAGCATTTCCTAACCCAGACGGTATGTTGGTGCTTTTCGGAGAAGCGTCTTTGTCGAGTACGATGTCCTCGTCTAGTCAAAAGGCTTTGGCACCATCTTTGGTCTCGAGTGTTTGACTTGCATTGTAGGCGGGTTAGTTTCCCTAGTCGGAAGTCCATCGACTAGTTTTAGGGTTTTCTGATCGCATGCATAAGCCATTTTCTATCTCCTCGAACCGTGATGACTCTTTTTGGCCTTGGCATCTTTGAACTCTGATAGCCGTAATGCGTAGCTATCAGGAACTTAGCTAATGCTGGACGACCAAGGATTCCATTGTATGTGGTTTCAAAATCCACCACATCAAATGGAATCTTTTCGGTTCGAAAGTTGTCAAGTCTTTCGAACGTAACCGTAGGGATAATTGCCCTATCGGTTTAGTGGCAGAGTCAAGAACTATGCCATGGAAGGCATAGTTCACATGGTTTACCTTCGACCTAGGAAATCTTTAGAACATCAATCCCAGAGTAAAGGCGAATACAAGAGTCACATGACTTGGCGCTCATATCATCGCGTAATTTCTTCAATGACTCAATCTCGCTCTTCAAATCAATGCAAGATGTGCAAGAAATTAATGATGCTTTCATATTAAGCATGCAATTCAAGTCATCAATTTCAATTTCTAAACGAGCACAATTCTTGCAAAAGACTAAACCATCCTTAAGCAATTTTTCATATTCAAAGCACATGCTACAAGGCCTAGCTTCAATTTCAATAATCTCAGCCCTAACATTTTCTAATTGCTCATGGTGAAAGGAATTAGTCAATCTAAGTTTCTCAAATTCAGCAAGCATGCCGACACAAGAATCACAATTATTTCTAGCCATAGAACTAAGATTGCCTATTTCAAACTTAGCATTATCAAGCTCACAATGTAAGGCAATACAAGAATCACATGGCATAGAAGCATTTGATTTCAAAATTTCATTTTTAGATTTTAGCCAAGCAAAAGAATTATTCAAGTTCTCCATGTCTACAAGCATTGAATCATAAGCATTCATAGAGGTTTTTAATTCAGAGAGCTCATGAGACAAATCATCCTTTTCTCTTTCTAGCAATTTCATTTTCTTCCTAAGGGCATGCAATTTATATTCATATGAAATCAAGCCATCAATGAGTTTTTCTCTGCTCACCTTGCTTAGCTTGAGTAGGGAATCATCCTCGGAAGAGTCATCACTATCATTCTCAAAAAACTCTTCATCATGCTCATCCTCAAAAGCTACTGTGCATATGCCAACGGGCTCCTTCTCCTCAGGCTCCAAGCGAATCTCATCCCTAAAACTAGGACAATCAAAACAAAAGGGATAGCCACAAATATCGCAGGTGAATTA
This sequence comes from Phyllostachys edulis, assembly GCA_036346405.1. NCBI lineage: Eukaryota > Viridiplantae > Streptophyta > Magnoliopsida > Poales > Poaceae > Phyllostachys > Phyllostachys edulis. The sequence continues at coordinate 21,377,722 of CM070556.1, forward strand.
CTCCTTAATCGACCACATAAAAATCGTATGTTCAAGCCTCTTGTCATGACGAACATCAACGGCAAAAGAACCATGACAAGATGCAAAGAAGCGCTCACAAGTCCTCATATTAGTCGCCATGCTCAGAGATCGGTGAAGATCACAAAAGAGCAAACTTGGCTCTGATACCACTTGTAGGACCGGAAAGGTGACTAGAGGGGGGGTGAATAGGAGCACAAACACTTTTTCACCTTAATTGAATTCAATACTAATTTCACTTCAATAGCTATAAAAGCTATGAAGATCAATATACAAGTACAGTGAAAGACTTGTATTGAATCCAATCAAAACCCCGAAGCAAAACAACCAAAATTACCAAAAACTCAATTCATAATGAGTTGGGTGGTCAGACCTCTCAGAACGGCGGTCTGACCTCTCCATGGGGCGGTCTGACCTCTGATATTGGCAGTCTGACCTCCAGCCTGACGATGAACAACCCAAACAACCCGAAAACCGAAACTCAAATCGGTCTAACTTTTGATCTATGAGGCCAAACTCTGCCAAACTTGAGACACACCTTCTCTAAGATATTAGGAACCTATTCCAATCAAGGATCGCATAGATCCATGCCAAAGTTCCTATCTTTTTTAGATTGAACGGAGGGTGCTCCAAAAACGGATCAAAAACGAAAATGGTGATTGAGATGATGTCGTGAGAGGAATCAATCCAAGATGGCTAAAGATAGTCTCCCATATGTCTTAGCACTCTCAATCACAGGAAGAATCAAGCCAAAAGCTCTCAAGAGCAAAACCCCCGAAGATCACCCTTTCTTCACCAAAACCGGGCAAAACCAAAACTTAGATCTAAAAGCTTGCTCATGGGTGGATGATTATCAAGATGGCCTTAGATCATACCCCACACATCCCAGCAAGCAAGATCAAGTGGAAAAACCAAGTAAAAACTCCCGGATCAAGAAAAGCCCCAAAAACATCAAATAGAGAGGATGAACACAAGAACGAAATAGGGACTCATCTTGTGAAATCTGGTTGGATTGATTTGGATAGATGGATGATTGTAGTTTACAGCCACTCCTACAAGCAGGACAAAGCTCTCTCCAAGAGCACTCACTCTCAATCCCTCTCTAGAACCCTAGCTCTCCTCCTTTCATCTCAAACCCTAAAACACAAAATAGGGTTATCTAAATGGCCAAGGATACAAGTGCAACCAGCACTTAGCCCTTATATAGTGGAGGCTGTATCCTAGAGAATATTCCATTAGGGCACCCATTAGACCCCACACACAAATGGGTTAACACACGCACGCATCTCAAAGCGCCATCTTCATCATCGATTGACCTAAACCGCTTCACCATGCGCCGACCCGCACCGCGGTTTAGCCAAAAGGTCACCAAGGCGGTATTTTGAAATTACCAAAATACCCCTTCTCGATCCTTCTCCAAAAGACCGAGTCCACAGATCATGAAGCAATCCTATGCTTCGCCACGTGTAGGTTGATCAACGGCTCCATGTCGTCAAGTCTCTCCCGTCCGGATCCCACCGGCACCACTAAGCACTTGCAACGACTCCCGCGCCGCTTGATCCAACCAGTCGCACCGAACTGCCCGTTCGGTCATCCATGTCCATTCTGTGCCCCGCTTGAGTCCTCTGACCTCACCCGGCATCCTTGATTGTTCTGGACCTCAGCTCTCCAAGCTTAGTCTCGATCCTCCTCGTCGTTGACCGTCATTGACCTGGAAGCCACCTACACAGCAATAGACCAAGAAACCATTTTCGGGAACAAGTTCTTCACAACTTGACCCACGTTAGTCAAAACATGCATCATGCAACACATATGCAATGACACCCATGAACTTGACCTAACAAAACAATCATCGCCACCGAGTTGGCCGATGAACAAGCCAAAACCGGTCAGACCACCACCCTTGGCCGGTCTGACCGCCCACTGGCCAGTCTGACCGCCAGCACAAGGCCGGTCTCGAGGAAATCCGAACCTCTCTGGAATTTTCAAACGAATAGAACTTTTGCCTAGAGGCTCCAAAAAATATGAGACCAAGTGCAGAAGAACCCTCTCACTTGCCTACACCCTCTATTTTTGGCCCAGCTCCAAAATCCAAAGTCATTAAAGTGGCCGGTCTGACCGCTCAGGCAAAGCCGGTCAGACCGCTCCATTGGCCGGTCTAACCGCCACCTTGGCCGGTCTGACCGCCAACCACCATTCCAGAAAAACCACACAAGGCATGGCCGGTCTGACCGCCACCATGGCAGGTCAGACCGCCAGAGGCCTGACAAATTGGAGCAACACCGAAAACGGGTGATTCTGCAAACCCTCAACGCTATTGCCAATTGTCTCATCATCCTAAGATTGTGGGCATATACCCATGACATCCACAATCTCCCCCTTGATGAACATATTGGCAATTTCTCAGAAAATGTAAGTTTGAGGTTTGAAAATTAAAGTATTCGACGTTTTCGCGTAAAGGCACAACTTAGTCCATTAGCAAGAGAAAGCAATGGAAATGACCAAGTTGGCTTCAAAATAGCATGGGCAAGTGAGATACAACAAAAGAAAGCTTCCAATTCCAGAGAATCGACAAAAATCTCACTTAAGGTCCATATAAAAGAATAATTGTTCTATTTGACCTTAGATCATTGTGAGGCTTCAAGATTTGCAATTCAAGTTCAGAAAAGGCAATAAGACCAAAAGAATGCAATATGAATGCTCCCCCTCACTATGGTCATCATTTTTCAAGAGAGAATTTTTAATTTCTCCAATTCTCTCCAAAAAGCTCCTAACTTCTCCCCCTTACAAAACTTCTCCCCCATAACCAACAAGCTCTTTATTAACATTACATTTTTACTATATCTTCTCCCCCTTTGACAATGGATTCATCAAGGAATCATACCTTCCTCTCATCCAGAGAAGACAAATGCACAAGAAAGGAAGAAGCAAAAGAAAGAGCATGCATGAAATGCAATGGGGTGGCTTCATTTTTGTTTTGATTTTTCAATTTTTAGGTAAAAGAAGCTTTGGAGATTACTCAATTGAACATGCTAGTATTTCTACCATTACTCAAGATATAACAAGCCTGATAAAGCTAGCAAGATCATGTTAAGACATATATAGCAAAGCTAGGCTAATAAGCTGGAAATACCACATGTTGTTGCATTAAAGTAAACAATGCTTCAAAATTAGCAAGTTCAATAACAGGTATCCTAAAGTGATAATGGCCTTGTCAGAATATCAATGTGAGATCCAGAAACTAGCAAAGACCATTTTAGAGACAAAAAGTTCTGAATTGAATCATTTTGCTCAAAATACCTCAAAAGCTCAATTTTCAACTATTTTTCATTTGCAATGAATATTCAAGTTGATTAAAGGTCTATCTTAGTAAAGAAGGTCCTGGACTAGGAGCCATCTACAACCTCTTCCTAAGCTTCAACCAATTTTGACAATTTGCTTTTTAGCCATGTGCTAGATCTCAAGCCTTGCCGCAACCATCTCAAGCACAAAAAGCTTAAAAGAGTGGTCTAGGTTATCCAAAACTCCTTCTGAGTTCATGCCTAGTACAATGGCAAGCCGTCTCATGAGAAAGAATTAGTGAGATCAGTTTTTTCACACAAAAGAGATCATTTTTCATTTTTGCACAAGGGCTGTTTTAGATTTTTTTTTTTAATGAACTGAAAGCTCAAAGATGTTCAATTCTAGATTCCAAAGCTAACAAAGTAATTTTGACAGGGCCAATGTCACAAAAGGATCACTAATTGTGCAACTAGCTAAAAGATCCACAAATTGCAATTTTCAGTTCAAGTTATTTCAAAAGTTCTAGCTCATTTAGCAAAGACATTGCTGCACATGTAAAAGCATGATAATTCTAGCAAGTCAAAGAACTAGACACGCTCTTGAGCAAGAATTGAAATACTAAAGCTCAAGAGAGTAATAAGCAAAGCTTCATCAATTTAAAAGATGAGCAGTAAAGCTTATATTACAATGCATCTTTTTGGATTTTTCATATGAATGCAATAGGGTACAATGAGATGCACAAAAGACTTTAAAAGCCTAAAAAGATCAAAAGGATTCGAAGAAGATACCACTTGAAGAAGGTATCAGAAAAGATCCACACAAAAGTTCACATGAACAAGGAAAGTTCAGAACCGAACCAACTCCCCCTCAAACCAACCCATAGGGATAAATTATCCCTAACTCGCTTCTCAAGGTGGCAAACCTTGTTGGGTCTAAAAGCTTTGAGAGGAGATCTGCCAAAGGTGCCTTGAACTCCACAAACTAGCACAAACACTTCAAACTCCACACGATCTCTAGGGAAAGCAAATCGAAAGGATAGGGAGCGAAACACCAACACTAAAAAGCTTACAGGTAGCTCAAAACCTGCTAAGACTAGTGATTGGGAGACAAGCTCGACCTAGGCTGTGAGAAGACTACATCCTAGCAACCATGGGATAAGAAGAGTGTCTAGAAAGGACACGTGCTAGAACAGAGCCTCCTATCTACCCTGAACACAACAAGCCCAACACTTGACACGAACCAGATGGTATGCAAGGTAGACTAGGGATACCATACACAAATGTAAGGTATAGAAGCTCGAACCTGAGTCGCACTGCTTGGCAGTGAGATGTAGTCATGATGGATGAAGAACCATTCCTTGAAGCTTCAAAAGGTAGTTGCGCTCACCCATCATCCTCATCTCAAATTCCTTCGTCTCCAAGAAGTGATAGCCAGCATTGAATGCACAAATGAAGAAGAACCAACAGCTTGAGGTGATACTACTTGTTGGACCTCATGTTTTTCTTCTCAGCTGAAAGACTACACCAAAGAGATAGAAGAAATCTATGCCTTGGTACTGAGTTAGTGAGACATTATCTAGGGAAACAGTACCAAGACGCATGACTAGCAAGGATAGCAGCAAATGAACCAAAACTCATGAAAGCATATAATCAACAATTTAAGACATGAGCATGGAGATAGACAAATCAATTGCAGCACATGCTATCCAAGATATGATAAAGCTCAAACTATTCTTAATCCATCGTAAGGCATAGGAGCAACAAACAAGTACATAGCATATCACACATCACATATACAGACAAAGATAAAGCATGCTAGTGAAAGCTATGGCAAGGCTCATGCATCCACAATTAACAAAAACGCACAATAACCATGTAAGCATAAAGCATTTTATAGAACAAATCATGAATAAAGTATGCTAACAAGGTATCAAGTAAACAAGTGGATACATAAGACAAAAATCAACAAGAGCAAGATGATAAATGTATCAAATCAGTACAAGCTCTTGATGACAAAACCAAGCTTATACATCCATAGAAATAATAAACAACAGTCTAATACATAGATACATAAGCAAGAATCAACATGAGCAAGATAATAAGGGTACAAGATAGCACAAGCTCATGATGACAAGACCAAGCTCATACACCCATGGAAATTAAGAACAACAATATAATACATGGATATATAAGCAAGGTAAAAGCATGATGAAAGATATCAAAGGAGTATCACAATGCCAATATGGTACAAGTGAGCACAAAGATAAGCACAATATGCCAAGTATGAATAATCATGAAAGTAAATGCATGAAGGTATAAGATAGCTCACCAAAACATGTGAAGACGCCAATCATGAAAGTACATGCCTCTTGGAGGCCATCATTGGGGTGGAGAACCATCAAGTGTCCCGATCACGTGATGAATCAAAAAATCAGAATCTATTAAATCCATGTTCTCCAACCCGTGTTCTCGGTACCTACACATGAGAAAAGCAAGATGTCCAAGTCTTGGATCCCGAAGGGTTAGAGAGCAAATACTTGGGAACCCAAACCTTGGACACATCACCACCAGAAGCAGTCGAACCATTATGTGAGTTAGCATGATGCAAATGATAGTCCATACAAGAAGATCCAATCTCATCCTTGGTGGCACGCCGCGAGTGGACAACTCAAAGAGGAAAACGAGGTCCATCTCTAGAAAAGCGGCAATGGCCTTGCTTGAAAGCACCATGATGAGAACCAACAGAAGCATCAAAATAACTCACACAACCTCGCCATGGGTGTTTACCTCGATGAACAAAACGAGGTCCACCTCTTGGAAAACAGTGGAAATCTTGCCTTGTGGAAGCTCGTGGACTAAAAGCAAAACCATGGAAGCCAATACCACGATGTTGTCCAACACCACTAGAAAAGGTGTCAAAGAAGCCATCAACAAAGCGAGTCCTCGTGCTCGACTCTTTAGTGTGCATGTCGTGAGAAAGACTATGCCCACTAGGAGTCTTAGAAGCATGAGCTCGGCGTAAATGTTTTGCACGTCGAAAGCAGAAATCCACATGATGTCCATTCTTCCCACAAAATGAGCAATGGTGTAAAGGTCTACTAGTAGACATGGTCCGAGAGGACAAAGCACCATTGTTGCTCAAAGATGAAGTCCTTTGGGACAAGCTGGAAGAAGCAATATCATAAATCGTCCTCGTATCGGCACTAGACTCACACATGCCATGAGAAAGTCTATGTGTGTTCCTAGAGGTACGACGACGCTCATGTTTCATACGGAGAAAGCAAAACTCAAAAGTGTGTCCATTCTTCTTACAAAAGGTGCAATGGTACTTCTCTTTTGAAGCTTTAGTACCATTTGAGAAAGAAGCACCCTTGTCTTTGGAAATCCCTTGGACAACACAAGAAGAGTTCGAAAGAGTTGAACCTCACAAAGAAGAGCTATCCAAAGCGATGGCACAAAAACCCACATCAAATGACTCACGTTTAGCACAAAAAGATTTCAACTCCGAGTGCAAAGAAGTAAAAGAAATCTTGAGAACATCAATCTCGGAGTGAAGGCAAATACAAGAGTCACATGACTTGGCGCTCATATCATCGTGCAATTTCTTCAATGACTCAATCTCGCTCTTCAAATCAATGCAAGATGTGTAAGAAATTAATGATGCTTTCGTATTAAGCATGCAATTCACATCATCAATTTCAATTTCTAAATGAGCACAATTCTTACAAAAGACTAAACCATCCTTAAGCAATTTTTCATATTCAAAGCACATGCTACAAGGCCTAGCTTCAATTTCAATAATCTCAGCCCTAGCATTTTCTAATTGCTCAAGGTGAAAGGAATTAGTCAATTTAAGTTTCTCAAATTCAGCAAGCATGCCTATACAAGAATCACAATTATTTCTAGCCATAGAACTAAGATTGCCTATTTCTAACTTAGCATTATCAAGCTCACGATGTAAGGCAACACAAGAATCACATGGCATAGAAGCATTTGATTTCAAAATTTTATTTTCAGATTTTAGGCAAGCAAAAGAATTATTCAAGTTCTCCATGTCTACAAGCAATGAATCATAAGCATTCATGGAGGTTTTTTAATTCGGAGAGCTCATGAGACAAATCATCCTTTTCTCTTTCTAGCAATTTCATTTTCTTCCTAAGGGCATGCAATTTATATTCATATGAAATCAAGCCATCAATGAGTTTTTCTTTGCTCACCTTGCTTAGCTTGAGTAGGGAATCGTCCTCAGAAGAGTCATCACTATCATTCTCAAAAAACTCTTCATCATGCTCAACCTCAAAAGCTACTGTGCATATGCCAACGGGCTCCTCCTCAGGCTCCAAGCAAATCTCATCCCTAAAACTAGGACAATCAAAACAAAAGGGATAGCCACAAATATCGTAGGTGAATTGCTCCTTAATCGACCACATAAAAATCGTATGTTCAAGCCTCTTGTCATGACGGACATCAACGGCAAAAGAACCATGACAAGATGCAAAGAAGCGCTCACAAGTCCTCATATTAGTCGCCATGCTCAGAGATCGGTGAAGATCACAAAAGAGCAAACTTGGCTCTGATACCACTTGTAGGACCGGAAAGGCGACTAGAGGGGGGGTGAATAGGAGTACAAACACTTTTTCACCTTAATTGAATTCAATACTAATTTCACTCCAATAGCTATAAAAGCTATGAAGATCAATATACAAGTACAGTGGAAGACATGTATTAAATCCAATCAAAACCCCGAAGCAAAACAACTAAAATTACCAAAAACTCAATTCACAATGAGTTGAGTGGTCAGACCTCTCAGAACGGTGGTCTGACCTCTCCATGGGGCGGTCTGACCTCTGATATTGGCGGTCTGACCTCCAGCCTGACGATGAACAACCCAAGCAGCCCGAAAACCGAAACTCAAATCGGTCTAACTTTTGATCTATGAGGCCAAACTCCGCCAAACTTGAGACACACCTTCTCTAAGATATTAGGAACCTATTCCAATCAAGGATTGCATAGATCCATGCCAAAGTTCCTATTCTTTTCAGATTGAACGAAGGGTGCTCCAAAAACGGGTCAAAAACGAAAATGGTGATTGAGATGATTTGGTGAGAGGAATCAATCCAAGATGGCTAAGGATGGTCTCCCATATGTCTTAGCACTCTCAATCACAGGAAGAATCAAGCCAAAAGCTCTCAAGAGCAAAACCCCCGAAAATCACCCTTTCTTCATCAAAACCGGGCAAAACCAAAACTTAGATCCAAAAGCTTGCTCATGGGTGGATAATTATCAAGATGGCCTTAGATCATACCCCACACATCCCAGCAAGCAAGATCAAGAGGAAAAACCAAGTAAAAACTCCCGGATCAAGAAAACCCCAAAAACATCAAATAGAGAGGATGAACACAAGAACGAAATAGGGACTCATCTTGTGAAATCTGGTTGGATTGATTTGGATAGATGGATGATTGTAGTTTACAGCCACTCCTACAAGGAGGACAAATCTCTCTCCAAGAGCACTCACTCTCAATCCCTCTCTAGAACCCTAGCTCTTCTCCTTTCATCCTAAACCCTAAAACACAAAATAGGGTTATCTAAATGGCCAAGGATACAAGTGCAACCAGCACTTAGCCCTTATATAGTGGAGGCTATATCCTAGAGAATATCCTAGCACTACCTTTAAAGGAAATCAAGACAGCAGATGTTGTGTAATCTTTTAGAACCTTCCTATCCAGCTTCCGACCTACCCGAAATCTCGGGACGAGATTCTTGTAAGGGGGGCGGCGGCGGGGGTTGTAACATCTCAAACAGTGGTGTATGTTTCAAATTTATAAAAATGAGGATAAATTAAAACTTTTGATGCCTCATGATGTCATTTGAAATTTCCTGGGAATTTTCCCTAGGGTTTCCTATTTTCTAAGATCGATGTTTCTATTGACAGAAGTTAGTGTCCTTAAAAACTCCATGATCAAATCTTGTGATAATCCTCTGGAAATATTTTTTTCTAAGTTCTGGATCATCCTAGTAACCTCTCTGAAAAATCTCATAATTTTTAGATTTTAGTTGCTATTTCAAAAGGGCTGGTCAACCCAATTAGTTCCTTGGTCAAACCCCTAGACCAGCAGCTTGTGAATTTTATAGAAAGAAATCCATTGCATGAAAATTTCTATAAAAATTACACAAGGTTTTTCTCAGACCCAGCAAGCTTCCATAAAAATTTCAGGATTTTTGGAGCTTGGGAGCTATCTCTAAAAATTCTCTAACCATCTCAGCCTTAATTCCAAAAATCAGTTTTCACTGTTCATCGGGCTCAGACCAGACCTCCGACCCGAGCCGACTTGGCTCGACCAAGTCACTTAAACCGCACCGCACCACATCTCCTTGAGCCATCCGATCTCGAATCCATGGTTCCGCATCTCTCTCTCTCCCTCAGCCGCTGTCAAGTGGAGCCCGCCGGCCAAACCTTCTTCTCCACGCAGACGCTGCCCCCGCGACAGCTCTCCCGCGCAGTGCCATGGCATCGTCGTCACCACATCATCTTCAACGGTCTCGCCCCCGAGTTTTGACTGTGTGCCCATGGTTTGGCCGCGTCTTTCGCGCTTGCCAACACCCTAGTCACCTCTCTCACCTGCCCTGTCCCCTCGCCGTCACCTCAACCCGCCATGGACCGAGCTCATGCCGAGCACTCCTCCTTGCATCATCTCCGCCCTCCTCCCTATTTAAGGGCACCCAAAGCTTTCTCTCCCTCTTTTAGACACCACCGACACCTCCTCACCTCCATTTTGCCTCCTCGCCGAACGAGAGTGCAAGGGAGACTTAGCTCCAATTCTGGCCAGGGCGCCGCCGAGGCGTTCCAGCGCAACCGTGGACCTCTTCCTCCCCTATTCGCGTCATCTCGTGCCAAAGGATCCTAGAAGAGTTTCCCCTAACTCAATTTCTTCTGTCATCTTCAGGAGTCGCCGAATTTTGGGTTTCCTCTTCTTCGGCCGAAAACGACACTCTTCTTCCCCATCTCCGGTAAGAAGCTCCATTCTTCAATTCCTCTCTCTCACACCATCTCTTGATGTTACTTAAGCTTCCCCGACGTTCCGTTGCGCCGTCGCTGGTCATCGCCGCCGACTCGATTCCGTCTTCTCTAGTGAGCCACGTCCCTCAGGTAGTTTCCTAGCACCTCATAGCCACTCTTGCGCACGCCTTTTGGCCACGGTTAACCTTGTTTCGCATTTTGGCATGTGAGCCGAGCGCCACCTCCGCTCTACACCGACACGCCGTCGCTACAGGTCGCCGGAGCGCTCGCCGCCGATACCGGTAGCTTCGCCATGGCGAGGGGAATCCATTTCAGCCCTTCGCCGGCACCGCCATGCCTTCCACTGCTGGCGGCAAGCACGGGAACGCAGCGGCCCTGCGTGGCATGCTCGGACAGCCCCTGTAGCGGCTTAATTAGGAGTTAATGATGATGATTAGGAGTAATGGCGTATCTTTGTCGGAAATCAACTGATTAGCAGATTCTTTGAATCACTTACAGGTGGGCCTAAGGGCTTAAGTGCGCAGTTATAAACTCGTAGACCGGCCGTGGACCAAGAGTCCATGCATTGTTCTGTGAACCCAGTGTATGACATGTGGACCCCACATGTCAGGCCGCAATTTAATTCAGAAACTAAAATGGAAGCAGCACTATTCAGAGGGCCCACTAGTCAGTGACCATGGCTAGCTTGGCCCGAGTATAAAAAGTATTTTGTGTTATATGAATTCTGAAATGCTTTATTTACGAACTGAAAATTGGTTAAACTTCAAAATTGCATAAGTAATTCGTTTTAGCTCCAAAATTTATTATTCAAATTTTGTTAGTTTCCTTTTTAAATTTACTTTAATATAAAAAATGGTTTGAATCTTGTTACTATTATGAAAAACACTTTTGGCAAAATTACTTTAGAATTAGTATTATTGTTGCACTAAAAATTGTTTTAACTTCAAAAATACATAAGTATTTCTCAGTAACTCCAAATTGAGTAAACTCAACTTTGTTGGAATCCTCTGTTAGTTTAGTTTATTTTAGAATAGGTTGTGAGCATGATATTGTTGTGGAAAATCTTATTTTACATAAAACTTGTGTACTGCTTTCATAACTTTGAAAAATCATAGAATATTCATCTTAGCTCCAAATGAGGTGAATCAAATTCCATTGTTCATCTCATATGGTGCTCTGCCTACCATAAATATTTCAAGTACACCACTGCTCTGGAAATTTTCACCAAAATAATTAATTCGGATGAACAGTAACCGGTAGCAATTTATTTGGATTTTCTGGAAAACTGACATTCAAACTGTCATAACTTTTGCATAGAACATCCAAATCAATTGATTCTTGTTGCTAAATTCATATAAAATCATTATCTACCTTCTGTGAATTTGTCATGATTTTTGGATGATTTTGAATTTTTGGGTCTTTTCGGTACTATTTGTTCTTATTGTGCTTTTGAATTCTTTCGGTAGGTTCCGACGATCCTATTGTTTACGAGAGTGATCCTCTGCAGCAAGATAATTATCCCCAGCAAGGCAAGCAGTTTGATCGTAAATGTCCCATTACTTTCAAGTCTAATACTTTGTTTACAAATTGTATGTATGCATGCTTTTGTGTCAAAGTAATTTTCCCGATTAGAGGTAGCTATTCCTATTGCATGGTTGCCCTTAAATTGTGATCCCCTACCACAAAACATAAGTTATTAATATCACTGGTGAATTAGAGTCCGGTGATTTAATTATGCTCTCTTATTGTCTTTTCAGTGTCATGCTTAGAAATGCTTAGCTACCGGTAGAATTGGGTGGTTATCGACTTAGTCGATAACTTTGATCACACAAAATTATTATTATCATTATGCTTAGTACTTTGTGCTTTGTTACTTTGTAAAGTCAAAAACTGAAAATGAAAATGAAATGTTTGAGACTTGGGCACAATAGTTGATGGTGTGATCTTATGGTGTGACTGGAATGGTGCCTGGGTCAACAAGGACCGAACATCTTGGACACCGACCCAAGCATAATTGCGTGTTAACCACATGAGAGGCATATGGAACCTCTCTTGACTTAGTACTTTGACGTGTGTTAGCCCCGAGTTGCATGGTGGGTTATTGGGTGAGCAGTAGTGGAGGTTATCCACTGCAAGGAGCATCGTCCTTTATAAGAAGGTGAGCATCTTTGATGACTCCACATCAACGTATGGGGCTTTCTCCCATATGGGCGACTCGTAGTTGATATACACAATATTGGAAATGTCTCGTAGGACTTAGCCTTGCCGGCATACCTTCGAAAGTGAGCTTAATCTAGTGGCATAAGAGGCGGTCTGGCGTGTGGGTATATTGGTACACCCCTGCAGGGTATAATCTATTCGAATAGCCTTGTCCTAGGTTATGGACACGCTTGGTTAGGTTTTTACAAAAGTTAGACTATAACATTTAATTAAAACTTGATGTGGGTGGTATGAATGAGGAATTCATGCTATTGTTGTGGTGGCTATTGGGTTAGCCACTTCCAGGATGTCTTGTTATTATTGTTACTTATATCTCGCTGTTTTTGTCAAATAAAAACAGATTGTAAAATTGCTTTAAATCTATTACATTATTGCAAATGAAAACTTGCTTTATGCTGAAAATGAGTCTAGAGCCTCCTCCACTTAAACAAGCTTGCATGTAGCTATGTATAGGCCTTACTTTCACATCGCCGCCTTGCAGTACATTTTGTACTCATTTGCTTTGCTTAATAAATTGTTGCAGAGGAGGAAGTTGATCCCCAAGGGATTCACTTTTGCGAGATGTGCGGTGGTTTCGACGACTAGGTTGGTGGCCCGGTTGGTTGCCTTGTGGGTTAAAGGCACACTACTTGGCTTTTGTTTATCGCCACCTTATGGCTGTTTGCTTCCGCTGTTATTTAAGACTCTTTAGTTGTTATTTGGCCTGTCGGCCCCTTTTGTAATAACTCTATATTGTATGTCTTTTGAATTGCTTAGTTGTACTTCGGTTCTATGTGTTGAATGGAATTGATGCTTAATTTTTGTATAGGGTATGTGTACTGCAATTCCGGGAAGTACATATACGCCGAGAGTCGAGATATTTGATTTGTAATGCTAGGACCATCTTGATGGTTAAGTATTACAAGTTAAATACCTCGGGTTCTCACAATTTCGCTAATCTCAGCGAATGGCGAGCTATCGAAGGAGGATGATAACGGCATCTCATTTTCTTCCATGGCGCGGATGCATGCGTCCATGTCGAGGTTGGAGTAGTCCGCCAGGTCGAACCAGTTTTCCTCATCCCAAGTCTCTGCCATGTTCGCATGAGCGATGATGAAGCGAAGGGAGTGACTAAGGAATGCTTGAGCGAAGTAATCTTTAAGAACTCAACGCATTCTTGCCCACGAACGGCGCCAGCTGTCGACGATCGAGTTGCCGATCTTACGAAATAACTAGAGAAAAATTGCAAGGAGTTTTTGGGAGAGAATGGGGTTGCTCTTTATTGCTCTAAATTGGATCCTTTATAGGGGGTGCCCTTGACAAGGCAGTGGGCTAGCCCTAATTACAGTTGGTGTGCTAATTGCAATGCTAATGCTTCAGATGAAATCCAATCATCTGTGGATCTTCCCAGTTGAATTGGATTTTGTCGTTTGTGTCCTCCTTTAAGTAGCTGACTAAGTGGTGGCAGTTACCCTGGTCGAAGGGAAGCGGTAGTTGGTGAAGTATCAACCATTCGCCGGTTGATATCAGAAGGAGACAATAACCATATGGTGGTTGTTGTCAGTGTCTTAGAGCTGTAAACGTCGCATGGCTTAGAGTAAATAAGACATGCTCTATTCATCACACGGGAGGAATATGCTTAGAATCGGATCCAAGAACCAGTTCACTGCTTCTACAAGCAGTAATCTGGTCGGGGATTGGGTACAGGACCTCATCTGACCAGGGTATCTATTATGTAACCTCTGGTGATGAGGATTAAAATCTCTACGTATTACTTTAATACATAATAAAAGACCATATGTCTTCGTGGTCGTAACCCCTAAGGCTAACGACCTCCGAGGTCGTAAGGATTTCGGAGGTTACATAATGGGTACCTTGGTCGGATAAGGTCCTGTACCTAGTCCCCGACCAGGTGACTGCTCGCAGAAGTAATGAACTGGCATCTGGATTTATCTCAAAACATATTCCTTACCATGTGATGAATGGAACACATGTCATATTTGATCCATACCACGCGATGTTTCATAGTTCTAAGACATTGATAACAACCACCATACGGTTGAGTGTCTCACAGACACTCAACCGCCGAACGGTTGATAATTTACCAACTTCTACCTCGCTCCGACCAGTCGTGACACTTCCAACAGGCGTCTCTTCAAGAAGTAATTGCCACCACTGCATCGACTACTTAAAGGAGACTGCAAATGGCAGAAAGGAGAATCAGATTCAATCGCATTCCATCAGATTGAAGCATTATAATCAGCATTAGATTCATGCTTCAAGTCTGATTCAATAACAAAGCAAGCACTACGCTCAATATAATTAGGATTAGTACACTACCTTGTCGAAGGCACCCCTTATAATATCCAGTTCATAGCAATAAAGAGCAGTCCCATTCTCTCCCAAGAACTCTTTGCCATTTTCCCCTGTTTATTTTGTAAGATCGGCGACTGGATTGTCGGCAGCTGGCGCCGTCCGTGGGGAAGAAGGCGTTGAGTTCTTGAAGATTACTTCGCTCAAGCATTTCTCATCCACTTCCTTTGCCCCATCATCGCTCATGCGAACATGGTAGGGACTTCGGATGAGGAAAACTGGTTTGACCTAGTAGACTACTCCAACCTCGACATGGACGCTTGCAACCGCGCCATGGAAGAAAACAGAATGTCATCATCCTCCTCCTCCACTGACTCACCATTCGTAGAGATTACCAAAATCAACCGAATGGATGAGGATTCACCGCCACCAACAATGGCACTCTCAGAGGAACCGCTTGTTCCGACTAGTTTTCGCCGACGTGGCCGCCGCACCGCCAGTTTTCGCCGACGTGGCCGCCGCGTGGCACCCAGTCAGCACCACCTAGGTGCCACGTCGCCTCCTTCGCTGACGTGGCATTTTCCTTCTTTTCCTGTTGAAAATTAATTGGCCAAAAATCCAAAATCCAATTGCTGACATTTGCTCACGCATCAAACTGATTTTCCTTTAGAAAAATAATTCTAAAAATCAGGAAAAATCCCATTTTCTTCATTTTCTATGTTTTCAAACTTCCGAGAGCCCGTTCGAGCTCCGATTCGAGTGATTCAAATTTGTAAATTCATCTAAATTCAGTGCCTTTCATTTGGTTCTAATTTGGTAATTTTTGGATTTTATTTGGAGTTGTTTTATTTATTTAGCTTTGTTCGCAAGTATAGATTCCAGTGTTTCGGAAGAATTCTTGGACCCGACGACCGAAGCATCTCAACTCTTCAACAAAGGCAAGTCGTAGACCTTTGATCATGTTGTACCCAATTTATAAAATTATATTATTTGATATAAACATGCATGGCTAGTTGTATAAAAATGGTTTCAGGGATAGTTAATTACCTAATTGCCATTATGCCTCCTTGATAAATTATGAATGACATATACCCTTGGACACCATAGGTTGGGTTAATTTTAGTTGGACATATTTTAGTACCAACTTGGGTATCGTTTATGCTTAGCCATGCTTTAGCGATACGATGGATTCATGATCACATACTCAAAGAATGATTAAACTTGACTTAATGAAATATAGAATGGTGGCGCGGCCACTACTGTTAAAATTTGTTGTGCCATAGCAAGGGTTGTCATTTGGTCAAGTTGAACCAAAAATGATTTATACTTGGCCGAGTCGTCGTGCAGTAAAGGCGATAAATTTGGGATGTGGTTGCCTCGTCTGAGTAGTCACTAAGGACATAACTTTGTGCGCCATTGATCTGAGCCATATAGTGCAACCACAAGTCCATTTATGGGATGAACCAGGCCAACTAATTAGCAATGCATTGAGTTGGTTTTATTTGGGTTGATAAGTGGTGCAAGAGGGGGCCGGGACGGCGAATCCTTAGCGAGTAGAACCGAGTCAAAACGGAGCTTTGTAAAAACCTTGTGCTAATCACTTAGTCGCACACCTTCGGAAGCGTGACATGTTTGACATTATAAGATGATTATCTCTTGTGGGTCAAGCTATACAACCTCTGTAGAGAGTAAAACTGTCGGGACCCAAAATTTCACTTCGGGACCCTCTGTGTTTAATGCACTAGCCCAGGATCACGCTAGTGCACACAGTGTTAACAAAGATGGAAATCGATCCATACAAGCGAATAATAACATAAACGAATAACTTTGATTAATAAATAATGGTTTTGACCATAAGGTCGAGTTTACAACTATTGAGCCACGCAGGGCTAACAGAGGAAAATAAACGGCAGCGGAAACAGAAAAGGTAGTGGCACCCCATCGATTCGCCACAGGCAACAGATCGATCAAGACCCTCGCGATCAGGCACCTTCGATAAACTCGTCCTCGAAAGCTGGTGAAGACTCCTCCTCTTTTGCTTGATTCGTCAAAACAAGCGTGAGTACACACCGTACTCGCAAGCCACACCACAGAAATGCAATGTATACATGCTGGCTTTTTACAAGGGAAAGGCATTTTGTGGCTCTTTTGCAGAAATGCAATATTTGCAGTTGAATACAGATAATAGATTGAAAACAAGTAAAACGAATAGACAATAATAATTTAACAATTTATTTCACAAAGACACACACAGCCTAGACAATTTTATTCACATAGCTGGATGATTTAAACCACACAGCTCCCTTCCCACACAGTTTTATGAAAATCTACCCCTAATGTGAAATCCCCGAGCGTTGTCCATGACCGCGGACGCGGCTATTCGAATAGATTGAGTTACACTCTGCAGAGTTTGTACACTTTACCCACAAGATACAATTAGTGTAGCTAACACTAATCATAACAAAGCATTTCAGATACCTTATCTTACTATGCTAGGCCCGTCTCAAAACAGGCATGTGGTCGTATAGGGAGCTCAGTTCAATGGCGCACATGGTGAGGTCCTTAATTGACCAAGGCAAGACTTCCACATGCCAACTAAACCACACAGCCACACAGATTATTATTCACACAGATCACACAGATTATTGTCCACACAGATCACACAGTCCACCATTTCACGCAGTATCCACCACTTGCCTCAGTCCAAATCCTTTTTACCACCCAGTTGATTTAAGTGCAACACATGCCACAAAGACACATAGTACACATAGATTATTATAAGATTGCATAATCACTTAGTCAGATTAATAATTGCAGTCTCACATGAATAAGTGATTCGTGGCATGACTAAGCAATCTACTCGCACTAACCAACCCACGTTGGTGCTACAATATTTACCAACTAAATAGCAACTAGGGTGACAAAGGATCAGGGCATAACAATTACACAAGGGAGGCATAACAATTTGGAATTAACTACTGCACCCAAAAGCTTTTAAATAAATACTTGAATTAAGATGCAGTAATTTGAATTAAAATACTTTTGTAAAACTGGGAAGCAAAATGGTCAAGGGTATAGCTTGCCTTGGAATAGGTTTATGTACTGGTCCTGGTCTTCGAAAGCTCCTTCTTCTTCAACTCTTCCAACAGCGTCAGAGTCTACTCGCAAACGAAGCACAAAAACAAAATAAATAAATAACAGAGGCAAAACAACTTCAAATAAATAAATAAATATCTCCATTATGTAGATCTGGATTTTAGACGAATTTAGAAATTTGAATGGATGAATTTGGAGTTAGGATGCAAAAGATATGAGGTTTCAAAGTTTAAATCTAAAGAAATCCCTAAAAACAGGATTTACTGGAATTCCGAATTATTTCTTAAAAGAAAAATCGGAATATTGCGCAAGCATGACATCAGCATGACGTCAGCGAAGGACTTTCCGGAATTAAAAGAATTAAAATAAAATCGACATGTGGGACCCCATGTCGAGGCAAAACTCACGGTGGACTAAGTCCACCGAGTCTTTGATCTGGTCGGCTCGATCGCCACGTGGGCGCCACGTGGCGGGCGACCTGGCGCCACGCGGATGACACGCAGTACGAGGTGAGGTGGCCGGTGACTTGGCGTCCACGTCGGCGACAACGACAACGGTGGCGGCAACAAGACGGGACCCAATGGTCACCGGCCTTCGGTGATCGCCGGCAGTGGGTGGGTGGTACGGCGTGTAGTGGCGCTATTGCGAACCTCGTGGTGTAGGTCCGGGTGGTCGGGACGACTATGGTGGCTGGCGGTGAGGTTGGAGCGGAGGAGGGCTTCGGGTTTTGTCGGGCGAGCGCTCCGGCGAGGAATTGGCGTCGGGGAGGGGTCCGGGAGGTAGAGGAGGCGATGGCGAACTTCGGTGGCATGCTCCCGACGACGCGGCGCTCTGGCGGCGGCAGAATCAAGAAATTCCACCGTGTAGAAAGCCCTAAAGCTCGAATTGCGGCGGCGCTGGGGCTTGTGAGGAGGTGTGGGTTGGGGGTTTGAGTTGCGGAGGGCGGTGCGATCCCGGGGGTGCCTTTTATAGGGGCCGGGAGGCACCAGGGCGGCGTGGCGATGAGGAGGTCGTGTGCTTGAGATCGTGGCGGCGATTCTTGCTTAAGCGCCTGCGTCTTGAGAAGAGGGAAGAGGCGTGGGGTCGTGCGGAGGAGGGCGCGAGTCTCGCGCGCACACCCGCGTGAGTCGTGGGTGGTTGAAGCGGCCCGTTGGCGAGCTTGCCCGCGGCTTCAATGGCGGTTGTGCGCGACGAACGCGCGGAGACGAAGACGGCGGGGACGAAGGTGGTGGGGTCCACCTGGCAGCGAGACGGGGAAGCGGCCCACGGGCAGAGGGTGAGGGCGAGGCGCGCGCGGGTGTTGATCCAAGCGTCCAAATCTGATCGGACGGCTACGAAGGATCGGGCCGAGATGAACAGGACTGGGCTGAGGGAATTCGGCCCAGACACTATTTGGAGATTTAAAATAGGTTTTTCTTTTTAGAAAATAGCAGGAATTCAAATAAGCAATGGAAATTAGCAAATGAACTTGGAAAAATTCTAGAAAATTCTAGAAAATATATCCAAGCACAGAGAATCCAAATAAAATAGTTTTGACTATTGTTCATGTTGACTTTAGTCATATTAAATTGTTTTGTTACTCAAAGTCCAATATTAAGCTTTTAAATTAAATTCAAACAAATCCAAATGGTGAATTTTCTCACTACAACTATTTAAATGATTTTTAAAGCTCTGAAAAATTGGGATGTTACAAACCTCCCCCCCTTAAAGGAATCTCGACCCTGAGATTCAGGCTAGCGGGAGAAAAGGCTGGGGAACTCGGCTTTCAACTCTTCTTCACGCTCCCACGTTGCTTCACCTTCTGAGTGGTGGTTCCACTACACCTTGCAAAAACGAACTGTCTTGCTTCTGGTCCGACGTTCTGCGACATCCAGAATCTTGACCGGCTGTTCTTTGTAGGTGAGGTCTTCTTTTAGTTCAATTGACTCAAGCGGTGCTTGTTCTTCTGGCACACGAAGACACTTCTTCAGCTGAGACACATGAAAGACATCATGGACTCCCGCTAGCGACTGCGGCAGCTCCAACTGATAAGCTACTTCTCCACGGCGATCCAAAATCTTGAACGGACCAACATACCGAGGGGCAAGCTTCCCTTTGGCATGGAACCTTTTCACACCTCTGAGGGGTGTAACTCGAAGATACACAAAATCCTCTGGCTCAAAACTGAGATCACGACGACGATTATCAGCATAGCTCTTCTGCCTCGACTGAGCTATCTTTAGTCTCTCTCGGATCATAGCCACTTGTTCTTCTGCTTCTTGAATAATATCTGGGCCAAACATCATGCGTTCAGCGCTTTGACCAATTCAACAAGGCGTTCTGCAGCATGACCATCTGAGCTTCAAACGGCGACATCGCAAACTAGCTTGATAACTGTTGTTGTATGAGAATTACGCATACGAGAACTCTTATCCCAACGGGTAGCATTTGCTAGAGCACAAGCTCTCAACATATCCTCCAATATCTGATTAACTCTTTCAGTCTGTCCATCTGTCTGGGGATGATACGCAGTACTGAAATTCAGGTGAGTCCCTAAGGCTTCATGCAAACTTTGCCAAAATCGAGAGGTGAACTGAGATCCTCGATCTGACACTATCTTCTTGGGCACACCATGCAAACTGACAATCCTCGACATATACAGCTCTGCCAGACGATCTCCTGAGTATGTGGTTTTGACTAGCAAGAAATGGGCAACTTTAGTCAAACGATCCACTATTACCCAAATCGAATCGTAACCCGACTGAGTCTTGGGTAAACCGGTAATGAAATCCATTCCGATTTCTTCCCACTTCCACTCTAGAATCTTCAAAGGTTGCAACAGACCTGCTGGCCTCTGATGCTCTGCTTTAACTTTCTAACACATGTCGCACAAGGCAACGAACTCTGCGACGTCTCGCTTCAGATTTGGCCACCAAAACTTATTCTTAACATCTTGATACATCTTAGTACTACCAGGGTGAATCGAATACTTTGAGTCATGGGCCTCCTTCAAAATTAGCTGTCTCAATCCATCAACATCTGGCACGCAGATACGTCCATTGATCCACAGTATGTCCTGATCATCCACCGTGAAGTCCTTGAACTTCCCTTCTGTCATCTTCTTCTTGATGTCGGAGAACTCTGAGTCTTTCGGCTGAGCCTCGCGAATCTGCTTCTCCAAAGTAGATCGCACTTCCAAATTTGCCATGAATCCTTCAGATACTACTTCTAGCTTCACACGGAATTCCTCTTGAAGTTCGAACGAGGCTCTTTCACTTCCAAAGCATTACAGTGGCTCTTGCGGCTCAAGGCATCGGCAACGACATTGGCTTTACCAGGATGGTAATGGATTCCAAGATTATCATCCTTTATCAACTCTAGCCATCTTCTCTGCCTCATATTCAGATCTCGATCGAGTGAAAATATATTTCAAGCTTTTATGATCTGTGTATACCACGCAGCGATTACCGATGAGGTAATGACGCCAAATCTTCAAAGCATGCACTACGGCAGCTAATTCCAGATCATGGGTAGGGTAATTTTCTTCATGCGGCCTTAACTGCCTTGACGCATAAGCGACAGCTCTTCCTTCTTGCATCAGGACACATCCTAACCCTTGACGCAAAGCATCACAATAGATATCAAAATCCTTGCGAATATCTGGCAGAATCAGCACTAGGGCTGAAGTCAACCGCTTCTTCAATTCTTGAAAACTTTCCTCACAAGCTGGGGTCCAGGTAAACTTTTTCTCTTTTTTCAACAATTGCGTAAGAGGTTTAGCAATTGATGAGAATCCTTCAATGAAACGACGATAGTATCCCGCCAATCCCAAGAAACTGCGAATCTGAGTGTGATCTTGGGTCAGTTCCCAATGTAATGACTTTAACTTTCTTTCGGGTCAATTGCTACTCTCGCAAATTGTCATCACATGACCAAGGAAATCCACTTCCTTTTTCCAGAAATCACACTTACTAAACTTAGCATACAACTGATGCTCTCTGAGTTTCTCTAGGATTAATCTCAAATGCTCAGCATGTTCTTCTTTTGACTTGGAGTAAACCAAAATATCATCGATGAATACGACTACAAACTTGTCCAAATATTCCATGAATACCTTATTCATCATGTTCATGAAATAGGCAGGGGCATTAGTTAGACCAAAGGACATGACTAAGAACTCATAATGTCCGTACCGCGTTGAGAAAGCGGTCTTAGGTATATCCTTAGGACAGATCTTCAACTGATGGTAACCTGATCGCAGGTCGATCTTCGAGAACACTCCGGCTCCTTTCATCTGATCAAACAGATCATCTATCCGGGGCAATGGGTACTTATTCTTAATAGTGACTTCATTGAGAGACCGGTAGTCGATGCACATTCTCATGCTTCCATCCTTCTTTTTGACGAACAAGACTGGCGCTCCCCATGGCGACGAACTAGGCCTCACAAAACCTTTCTCCAAAAGTTCTTCTATTTGCTTCTTCATTTCTACTAACTCATCGGCTGGCATCTGATAAGGTCTCTTCGAGAGTGGTGCTGTTCCTGGCACTAGATCGATGACAAACTCGATGTCACGATCCGGTGGCATTCCTGGTAACTCTTTTGGAAACACATCTGGATACTCTCGGACAACAGGCACGTCTTCTAAAGCAACGATCTTCAGGCTATTGACTAGCAGATGTCCATTACGCACTGAAGTAGCTAGAAACTCCACTTTGTTTCCTTTGGTATCCTCGATTATAACTCTTGACCACAATCCAAAGACGGACTTTGTGCTTGGTTAACCAATCCATGCCGGGATGACATCTATGGTTTGGGTGTCTAGAATAACTAGGTTAGCTAGAAACTCAACTCGACTATGAGTAACTTAGCCCTAAACAACCCATATTAGAACTTAGCTCGCTGCTCGGTATTTGGACTAACAGAGTACGCTTAAGAGGCATAACTTCCAACTTATTCTTAGTTGAAAAATTTCGAAACAAACGAATGCGAAGCTCGAATCAAAGCGAATCGGATCACAGTCTTGAATTTACTAAGAACTTACCCAAGATCGACGTCTGGTGCTTCCTGGGCTCCTTCCAAAGTGACGTGGTTAACACGACCTCTGACCACTGACTGAGGCATTCCTCCTGGTTGATTGGTTCCCTGAGAAACTCTTTGGTTGTTCTGCACTGGGGTCTTGGCAGGTGTTGCTCCAAGGTTGAAGCGGACTGGAGTGATAGCTCCCTTCTGAGGACACTGATTAGCAAAATGCCCTGGCTGACGGCAATGGTAACATACTCTTGGTTCATTCTGCCGATTGTCGTTCCCGGGGGTGGGGTTGACTGGTGTAGGGTTGCGAGGATTCTGAACAAAAGGACGAGGTGCTGAAGGCGGTGTAGGTGTCTGAGCGAACTCGTGGTGAAGCGAGTAAACCTATTTGTGGCACTACTCTTGCCCTCTGCTGTTGCGGCTGGTGGCTTCCCTGCTGAATCATCCTACACTTGCGGTGATCCTCCAGCTCCTTGCGTTTGTCCTCCATGACCAACGCCTTGTTAATCAACTCCTGGAAATCCGGGAAGGTGTGGGCAAGTAGATTGACTTGTAGTCCTGAGTTCAAACCCTTCAAGAAGCGGTTCTGGCGAGACCTGTCAGAAGCGACATCCTCTGGAGCATAGCGAGCTAGTTGAGAAAACTTATTTAGGTAGTCGGTCACTGACATAGCCCCTTGCTTGAGAGCACGAAACTCATCCTTATTCAGATCCATAATGCCTTCAGGTACATGATACTGGCGAAAGGCGGCGGAGAATTCTTCCCAGGTGATATTCTGCGGTGCCTCATGCGCTGCGCAGAGGTTCTCCCACCACTCAGCAGCTATGCCCTCCATCTGATGAGTGGCATACAAAACTTTCTCGTGATCGCTGCATTGGGTGATCAGCAGCTTCCTCTCAATCACGCGAAGCCAATCATCAGCCTCTACTGGCGAGACATGGCCAGAGAAAGTTGGCGGACGGGTCCTCATGAATTCAGCCAACTTGGATGGTCCTTGATAACCCTGGGCGACGGGGGCTCCTCCCTGACGATTGTTGTTGTTGTTGTTGTTCATGGCTTGCATCTGGTTCATCATGGTGTAGATCATCTGTGTTTGGGCTGCCATAAAGGCTCCAAAGTTCTGCAAGTCAAGAGGTGGTGCTTGGGGTGGCACTGTTCCTGCGGGGATTTGATTATTTCCATCGGACGTGGGCGCGGATCCACTGCGGCGATGTGGCGAGTCTCGAACCATCTGGTGAAGCTCCATAGGTTAGATAAGGTAGCAAGCACAAGATGAGTGAAGAACTAGACAGGGGGATAGATTAAACCCAACAAACACAGCTCAAGAAAACTCAAATGAAATACTTTCATTAATAGCTTAATAGCATGGCTGCAACAAATGCCTAAGGGCCTTTGCAGCTCATACTTGCACACAAGAAAACAACGAACCTAAGCACACAAGCTACCGCCTAAAGGCGACTCTGAGAAGGGAAACTGGCTAAGCCTGACTAAACTGGTACTTAAACGAACTACTCCTCGAGAAAGCCTCCAAAGCCACGGCGACGCTCCTGCCTGGTGTAGACTCAAGTGGTGGCATCCTCATGAATCGGATTACGATGCCCGGGTCAGGTGCTGAGAGCAGTGTCTTTGGTGTGCAGTCTGTGGCTCCTCCATTGTCAGGTTCTCTTTGGTACTCCAAGCTGTGCAACCCCTGCTGGATCCTCTGGAATCTCCTCTGGGTCTTCTGGAATCTCCTCGGGATCTTCTTCCGGTGCTTCTGGTTCTTTCGGATCTTCCTCTTGATCATCCTCGATCTCATGTTGACCGTAGAGCGCTTGCTCTAAGACGGCGATCCTCTCCTCGGCTTCTTCCCAGGCCTGATAGGCGCACCTCAGCTCGGTGGCGGCCATCTCCAGCGACTCCTCCTGAGCAGCTGTGAACCGTGCAAGATGCACCACTGTGGCATTGCCTTCCCCGTTGGTAGACGGAAAGCGCGCAGATAGCTCCCCTGAAGCAACTCTGGGATGGTAGCGGAAGATAGTGTTCTGCAGTTCTCCCGCGTAGATGTGGCAGACTCGGAGTATGGCCAGGCGTGACGACTCCTGGATTCCTTGCGTGAAGGTGATCCTCCGGACTGAGATGTCCAAAGGCTGGCTGCCTCTAGTGTTTCTCCTGGCGTAGACTGTCAGGCGGCAGACTATACCACGATCCCGTCCGTTGACCATGTACTCACTACCACGGTACATCGGGCAGTCAAAGCCTCCGAGTGTCTGCAGCAGCTTCCACAGCTCTACGGCAAGTCCTCCGTTGCGATCTTCGAAGGTCTGAAGGTAAGGCATCTGTCCAGGCAGACAAGAGTTAAGAACCAAGTTAAAACAGTGGGGAGAGGAAAAATTATAGCAATAGATGAGTCAAGAGAGATATGAGAGGAGTTAAGCAATTCCTTTAGTCTTGCAGGTTAATTTTTCTTTTTGAAAATAGTTTGGACACTCAAACGGCCAATCTAACTAGGGTCTAGACCTACAGTCAGTATGGCTCTGATACCACTTCTGTCGGGACCCAAAATTTCACTTCGGGACCCTCTGTGTTTAATGCACTAGCCCAGGATCACGCTAGTGCACACAGTGTTAACAAAGATGGAAATCGATCCATACAAGCGAATAATAACATAAACGAATAACATTGATTAATAAATAATGGTTTTGACCTTAAGGTCGAGTTTACAACTATTGAGCCACGCAGGGCTAACAGAGGAAAATAAACGGCAGCGGAAACAGAAAAGGTAGTGGCACCCCATCGATTCGCCACAAGCAACCGACTGAGATCAAGACCCTCGCGATCAGGCACCTTCGATAAACTCGTCCTCGAAAGCTGGTGAAGACTCCTCCTCTTCTGCTTGATTCGTCAAAACAAGCGTGAGTACACACCGTACTCGCAAGCCACACCACAGAAATGCAATGTATACATGCTGGCTTTTTATAAGGGAAAGGCATTCTGTGGCTCTTTTGCAGAAATGCAATATTTGCGATTGAATCTGAGATAATAGATTGAAAACAAGTAAAACGAATAGACAATAATAATTTAACAATTTATTTCACAAAGACACACACAGCCTAGACAATTTTATTCACATAGCTGGATGATTTAAACCACACAGCTCCCTTCCCACACAGTTTTATGAAAATCTACCCCTAGTGTGAAATCCCCGAGCGTTGTCCATGACCGCGGATGTGGCTATTCGAATAGATTGAGTTACACTCTGCAGAGTTTGTACACTTTACCCACAAGATACAATTAGTGTAGCTAACACTAATTATAACAAAGCATTTCAGATACCTTATCTTACTATGCTAGGCCCGTCTCAAAACAGGCATGTGGTCGTACAGGGAGCTCAGTTCAATGGCGCACATGGTGAGGTCCTTAATTGACCAAGGCAAGACTTCCACATGCCAACTAAACCACACAGCCACACAGATTATTATTCACACAGATCACACAGATTATTGTCCACACAGATCACACAGTCCACCATTTCACACAGTATCCACCACTTGCCTCAGTCCAAATCCTTTTTACCACCCAGTTGATTTAAGTGCAACACATGCCACAAAGACACATAGTACACACAGATTATTATAAGATTGCATAATCACTTAGTCAGATTAATAATTGCAGTCTCACATGAATAAGTGATTCGTGGCATGTGAGCACCCGGATTTTTATTAGGCTCATAATACTTAGTCATCCGATTGACCCTAGTATTATCAACCAAATAAACCCGGTCTCGAGAGATGTATACTTCCCGAATGCAAGATACATACCTCACAACAAAAGAATGTATCAATTCCATACAACACATAGAACATAAGCAACAAACCAGAAGTTAACATTAATATAGAAAAGCTATTACAAAAGAGGGCCCTTAGGCCAAATAGCAACAATTCTACAAAGATAACAATGAAGCAAAAGTGCCATAAAGATGGCTATAACACAAAGCCAATCGGTGTGCCTTAACCCTAGGCATCGGACCGACCGCCAAGCTAGTCGTCAAGAAAGCGCAACACGTAGCACAAAAGAGAGGCTCTAGGAGCTCTCCTTCTTCCTCTGCAACAAAAGCCACAAAATGCCACAACCACGGGCGATGAGTACATAAAGTACTCCATAAGACTTACGTGTGAGATAACAGAACTATAAATAGCTACATGCAAGCTTTATTTAAGTGGATGAGGCTTTGGACTCATTTTAGCATAAAGCAACATTTATTTGCAATAATATAGTAGATTGAAAGCAATTTGACAAAGCATTTTTAATTGTTGAAATAACAACGCGATAATAACATAGTAACAACAACAAGATCAACCTGGAAGTGACTAACCCAATAGTCACCACAACAATAGCATGAACTCCCCGTTCATACCAACCATGTCAAGTTTTAATTAAAGGTTGTAGTCTAGTCTTGAACGACCTTACCAAGCATGTCCATAACCTAGGACGAGGCTATTCGAATAGTTTTATCCTGCAGGGTGTACCACTGCACCCACACGTCGCACCGCCTTTCCTTTAAGCACACTACCTTAGGTGTGCCGCACGCTAAGTCCTCTGAGACCTTTCCAAAGGATGAATGCTAATTACGAGCTGCACAACCCACGGGAGAAGGAGACATCACACAACCTTCCCTAAGCTAATGCTCCCTCCCACACTATACATATACATTTTTTTGAAAACACACCAACCGAGCTCGCTCATAATTAACACCTCCTAGAGTACTTAGTCAAGAGGGGTTCCATATGCCCTCAGCGTGGTTAGTACGCCAAATCGCTGGCTTAGTGACCCAAGTACTCGGTCCTTAGGGACCCGGCATACCACCACATCCAAAAACCGCACCATCCATCCAATATGCCCAAGTCTAAATCAATCTTTTATTTTCAGTTTTGATTTTACAAATTAATCAAAGCACAAGTGCTGGACATATAGGAGTAATAATCATTTTGAGTGATCAAGACCATCGACTAAGTCGATGATCGCCCATTCTACCGATAACTAAGCATGTCTAAGCAATTTACATCGAAACTACTAAGTGATAAGAGCTCATCCAACGAGCTCCCACCACAGCAAATAACCTAGGCTCATGGTAGTAGAGGATAAAGAATTCCTACAGATTATGCGACTATAGGATTACTAACGACATTTAACACAAAGTAGCATGCATACATAGAAGTAAAACGATATATTAAGCTTTAAAGTAATGGGACAATGATGGAAATGATCAAACTGCTTGCCTTGTTGCTGGCCAAGTTGTGGCAGAGGGTCGCTCTCGGGATCACCACAAATGTCGAAACCTAACGGAAAAGCGAGAAAGAACCGATAAGAACGACGAAAAACAACAAAGACAGCACAACAAACGAACTCCAAAAGCCATGAAAATTTTACAGCAGCAAGACAATGATTTATCATGAATTTAGCAACAAGAACCAATTGATTTGGATTCTCAATGCAAAAGATATGATGAAATCAATTCTGCTCAGCCTATTAATTAGAAATATGTTACTATTCATCACAAAATTTTCTAGAATGGAAGTGAAGCTGAAATTTTTACTGTAAAACCAGCACCTCATGAGATGAATAACACAATTGAGTTCATCTCATTTGGAGCTATATTGCACCTTCTATCATTTTTCAAAAACAAGAACTTGAACAAAATTATAATGCACAAGTCCTCATTTTTATAACAGCAACAAGCTCAAAACTAATTTTCACAGTGAGTTCATTAATAGAGGAAACCAACAAAGTTGGTCTCACCCAAAAATAATCTATAGAGCATTAGTTATGTATTTTACAAGTTAAGTATTGTTTTTGAGTGTATATTTAAAGTGAGTTTTAAAACCTAATGGCAAACTGTGCTCTGAAGCTGAACTCAACTTACAATCATTTTTGGATTAAAGTCAAGTTCAATACAGAGCTAACACAATATGAATGACCTCAAAAGGATTCAAAACGAAGAAGATATGAAATTCTAAAGTCTATACCTTATTTCAGTTTAACTAAGACCTCACTGGAATTTCTAAAACTCACAAGGGTATGGGAGGATGTGAGCCACAGATCTTAGATCCAACGGCTCAAGACCTCCCAGGAGAACATCACATACACGCACGTGAAGGTCCAGAGGTCCTGGACCTCTTAGCAACTCACATGCGCGAGGTGAGGGGGAGGTCGTGGCCGTAGATGGGAAATCAACGGACCACAACATAGAGAGGAGGTCCTAGCGAACCAGATCTCGATCGAGGGAGGTCCTCAGCGGTGAGATCTTCCAAAGGAAGATCTAAACTACCAAGATCTCCCCAAGGAAGATCTACATCGTCAAGACCTCACAGGGGAGGTCCTGGACGGTCCAGATGTTCCAAGGGAGGTCCTCGATGGTTCGGATCGTCCGAGGGAGGACCTTGACGGTCAAGATCTACCCGGGAGGTCATGAGCAGTGAGACAACCTAGGGAGGTCCTAAGGGAGGTCCTAACGTCCACGAGACCTCGAGGGAGGTCAGGCGGGCCACGATTAGCAAGGGGAGGTCTTGGGCGCTCCAGATCTCCTCGGAGGAGGCGGGCGTCCCTGACCAGCGCTTTAACTTCGCGCACGCAGCGCTGACATGAATAAATGCGTCTTTGGACATCAAGGAGGTCCGCTACGCTGGAGGTCTTAAATGCACGCATTAAAGGGTGGATTTAAAGGCGGTTAAACGCCCATTGATTACAATGATGGGAGCAAATGATTAGCGCATTAAACATGGAGGATTTCTGTCCTAAACGACAATGACACGCTCGGGACGTCCGACAAAATCCCGAGCGGGAAGAAGTGATCCTCGCCGGCGATGTAGAGCCCGCCGGGGAGGTCCAATGATACCGTTGGGTCCGCAATAACCATGCGCACCCAATGGTCCTCCTCTCAACGGCGGCGGTTTTGAGCGCCATGAGCCGAGAGGGCAAGATTGACCAAAGCGGCCAAAACCGAAAAGCAAAAATGAAGCTCCGCGCAACATTCAAGCCGGTGCCAAAACTTAAGCTCCACAACATGCATTCATGCGGGTGCAGCACTAAAGGACTACGGGGAGTTACAGGAGGTCCTAAGGTCTTTGGGAGGTCGTGGAGGTGATGGCCGGAGTTGGGAAGACAATGAAGCTTGACTCACGGCACCGGCTCAAGCTCAGCTTTGTCCACCTCTGAAAAAATGCCCAAACAAAATAAGTTAGGGTTATTTCAGGAGGTTTGGGGAGCACAAAGTGAGCAAGGTTGGCAAGAGGAGCCACTTGGAACTCTGAGCTCCGAGAAGCTCCAAGGTCCCCAACAATGGCAGCCAAGATGAGAGGTGAGTGAGGGAGGAGCTCACCAAACACTGGTATGACAGGGCTCCAAGTGTGTAAAGGAAGCCAGCAGGGAGCTCAGTGGACACTTATAGCCGAGGTGAAGGTTATGGTGGGGCTAAGCTCCATGGTGAGCTTAGCCCACGGGTTGGTCCATGGGGTGGACAAGACATAAAGGTTGACAAGGGCGGTGGGGTGACTGATAGTGAAAGTCGACTGCATTAAATCTTGGTCGACAAAAGAGTAAAAAGGTGCCTGAGAGGCTGGCGGCATTAACTCCACCGCTCGAGCACGCATGCGCGCCGAGGAAGGAGAAGAACAGGGGAGGTCTTGGTGACCGTTGGATAAGACACAGGAGAGGTCCTAACCATCGGATCAATTTTGAACCGTTATGCTTTAAGTGGTGGGTGGAGGTCCCACCACACGATCAAGGATGGGAGGTCGTGGCCCTCCGATTTCATGTCGCGAAAATGCACGTGAGGAAAAGGGACAGGGAGGTCCAAAGCGTTGGATCTCCATCCAGCGGTCGGGACCTCGGTGAGGACTTAACCGCACGCGATCAAAGGACATGAGGGAGGTCATGGCCTTTGGATTTAAATCAAGGGCACTGACACGATGGGGAGGTCGATATGATGCGCAGCGAGCAAGGGAGGTCGGGACCGTTAGATTTAGATCTAAGGGTTCGATCAAAGGAGGTGGAGGTCTGAGCTTGCATGCGCGCACAAGGGAGGTCATGGCCTTTAGATTTAGATCTAAGGACTCACGATCTCACGTCTTGTTGAGGAGGTCTGTGCGCATGAGACAAAAGGAGGTCGTGGTAGTAGATTTTAATCTAACGGTGCACAACAAAAGATGGGGGAGGTTGTGAGTGCTTGATAGCAGGGAGGTCGTGTTTGTTGGATTTGATCCAATGGCTCGACCTTGGTGAGTGGGAGGTTTGTTTAGTTTAGGTTGAGAGGAGGAGGTCGGGGCCATGGATCTTGGATCCAAGGGCTATGACCTCACGTGAAATGGAGGACTGACCGAGTATGTTGAGGAGGAGGTCGTGGTGTTGGATTTGATCCAGCAGCTCGACCTCAACAAATGGGATGACCTCGCTTGCGATGGTTTAACACTCGAGGAGGTCTTTGAGGTTTAACACGGGGAGGTCATGGCCGTGGATCTTTGATCCAGCAGCAATGACCTCATGAGGTGGGGAGGTCTTTGCGGTGTTGACATGGAGGTGGTCGTGGTGTTGGATGTAAATCCAGCAGTGCATTTGATCAAATGGAGATGAGGTCTGCTGAGGTGCAGACATGGTTGAGGCTGGACCCGACTTTGAATATGGCTAGCCAAGGAGCAGTGTAGGCTTTTAAATTTAATTTTTAACAACTGAAACTTAGCAGAATTATTTGAGATAGCAAATGAACTCCAAATTTAATGAAATTTTAACTGGAGCTTGCTGATAATGAGATCAACCTTGCATAAAATTTCCAGAGGTTATTATGCGATGCATTTTTCTCAGGAAATTCACGAAGGTTGTTTAAAGGATTGTTTTGCCTCCAAAATTATCAACAAGTGTTATAACTCATGATATTTTTCAGAGGGTCCCATATCAGTTTTGGGACCAAGGAAAATATATTCAATTGTTTGACACAAGATTTAAGATAATTGGGAAAGGAATTTGACTTTTGGTCAACAAGAGCTTTGTGTTTTTTGGATTACACAACTCTTGGACAAGAATCACATGAGATTTTAGGGTTTTTCAAGATGTGAGAAAAAGTTTTAATTTCTACACATATAATTATACTTGATTAACCCTAATTATACATTTGGGATGTTACATGGCATGACTAAGCAATCTACTCGCACTAACCAACCCACGTTGGTGCTATAATATTTACCAACTAAATAGCAACTAGGGTGACAAAGGATCAAGGCATAACAATTACACAAGGGAGGCATAACAATTTGGAATTAACTACTGCACCCAAAAGCTTTTAAATAAATACTTGAATTAAGATGCAGTAATTTGAATTAAAATACTTTTGTAAAACTGGGAAGCAAAATGGTCAAGGGTATAGCTTGCCTTGGAATAGGTTTATGTACTGGTCCTGGTCTTGGAAAGCTCCTTCTTCTTCAACTCTTCCAACGTCGAGTCTACTATAAGCGAAGCACAAAAACAAAATAAATAAATAACAGAGGCAAAACAACTTCAAAAAAATAAATAAAAATCTCCATTATGTAGATCTGGATTTTAGACGAATTTAGAAATTTGAATGGATGAATTTAGAGTTAGGATGCAAAAGATATGAGGTTTCAAAGTTTAAATCTAAAGAAATCCTAAAAGCGAGTTCTTGGAATTCCGAATTATTTCTTAAAAGAAAATTCAGAATATTGCATAAGCATGACATCAACATGACGTCAGCGAAGGACTTTCAGGAATTAAAAAATTAAAATAAAATCGACATGTGGGACCCCCATGTCAGAGGCAAGGCTCACGGTGGACTAAGTCCACCGAGTCTTCAGATCTGGTGGCTGGGCGCCACGTGGGCGCTCACGTGGCGGTGACATGGCGCCATCTTGAGATGACCGCGAGCCTGAGAGGCTGAGGTGGCCGGTGACTTGGCGTCCACGTCGGCGGGAACGACAACGGTGGCGGCGGCGGCACGGGACCCAATGGTCACCGGCGCTACGGTGATCGCCAGAGGTGGGTAATGCAGGCGTGTAAATGGCGCTATTGCGAACCTCGGGTGTAGGTCGGGTGGTCGGGGCACGCTGTGGTGGCCGTGGCGAGGTCGGGCGGAGGAGGGCCGGGTTTTGTCGGCGGCGCTCCGCGAGGTGGCGTCGGGAGGTCGGGAGGTAGAGGCGATGGCGAACTTCGGTGGCGTGCTCCCGACAGCAGCCTTGGCTCTCTGGCGTGTCGAAAAATTCCACCGTGCAGAAAGCCCTAAAGCTCGAATGCGCGTGTGGGGCTTGTGAGGAGGTGTGGGTTGGGGTTTGAGTTGCGGAGGCGCGATCCGGGGTGCCTTTATAGGGGCAGGAGGCACCAGGCAGCGTGGCGGCGAGGAGGTCGTGTCTTGAGATCGTGGCGGCGGTTGCGGCAAGCGCCCGCGTCTTGTGAAAGAGGGAAGAGGCGTGGGGTCGTGCGGAGGAGGCGCGAGTCTCGCGCGCACACCCGTGGTCGTGGGTGGTTGAAGCGGCCCGTTAGCGAGCTTCGCCGCGGCTTCAATAAGCGGTTGTCTTGTGACGAACCTTGGAGCGAAGACGGCGAGACGAAGGTGGTGGGGTCCACTGGCGGCGAGGCGAAAGCGGCCTGCGAGGGTGGTGAGGCGCTGCGGTGTTGATCAAGCGTCCAAATCGATCGGACTGACTCTGAAGGATCGGTGAGATGAACAGGGAAAATTTGAGGAATTCGGCCAGACACTATTTGGAGATTTAAAATAGGTTTTCTTTTTAGAAAATAGCAGGAATTCAAATAAGCAATGGAAATTAGCAAATGAACTTGGAAAAATTCTAGAAAATATATCCAAGCACAGAGAATCCAAATAAAATAGTTTTGACTATTGTTCATGTTGACTTTAGTCATATTAAATTGTTTTGTTACTCAAAGTCCAATATTAAGCTTTTAAATTAAATTCAAACAAATCCAAATGGTGAATTTTCTCACTACAACTATTTAAATGATTTTTAAAGCTCTGAAAAATTGGGATGTTACAAAAACTATTCGAATAGTTGTGTCCCCGGTTATGGACAATACTTGGTCATTTCACACCAGGGGTAAACTTTCTCAAAAATGTTGGAATGGTTTGGATGAATCCGAGTAGTTGGTTTTGGTTGATGGTTGGGAAGTGAACGGGGTGTTCTCTAGCTACTTTAAAGAAACTTGATTACTTATGTATTAATATTTTAAATTGTGTTTTACAATGTACTTACTGTATTTACTGTGAATATTGTTTTCTGTAAAGTAACCCTAAAGCTATCCTTGTGAAGCCATGCATGAATATTATTTGCATATATTTTCCTACGACTTACTGAGTACTTTAAAGTACTCACAGCTTTGCGCCATTTGTTGATCAGTCGCCGAAGAAGAACTAAGGAACAATGAGTTCTACGAGGAAGACTAGTTCGAAGACTATGTGAATTAGGTCGCGTCCTCCACTCGATTGCTTGTGGGCATGTCGGATGGCCACCATGAGATATTTTGGTTCCGCTGCAAGTTACCTCTTGTTGTTAAGCCCTGCGTGGCAAACTTTGAAAGACTTGACCATAAGGTCCTTTTGCTACTAAGTAATATTAATTTGATTACTTTATTGATATTTTGTTGTATGGATATGATTACATCAATGCTGCAACTATGTGAGCTAAATCTTGATCGGCACTAGTTGAGAATACCTGACGGTCTCGAGTTGCATATCAAGGGTCGACAATGAGTAACGGAATTGACAGGCCAGGGCCAAGCTGGAAGGTCGAGGAAAACTCAACTCATCGAGCATACTTGCGAGGAATCTTCTCGACCTTCGGTAACAATACAAAACACCTGCGATGCAGGATATTACGAAGAATCGAGATCCTACTTTAGCGAGAACTTGAGTTATACTCGGCTTGCGGTCGGTGTCGAGATCTTCCAACAAACCATGCGGCGTCTGAAATGTCACCGAGCAAAGGAACTTCATAAAGTCACACAATGACTTCATCGGTGCTCCTCTCGATGAGAGGACAACATGGTCGGCGAGAGGTGATCAACACCAAGACCCCTCGTGGGTTCCGGCCGAGATATCACGAGGAAGGCGGCTTCTTCGCGGCCACTCCTCCTCCTCGTCAAGAGGAATGACCACTTGATGCAGGCGATCTCAGGCATCATCTGAACCAAGCAGGTGGTCAAAGACGTTATCATAACGTCCATGACCAGATTGGGACACCGGATCCTAGGTATGCAAATCTGAAGAATCGATCCCCATCTAACTATAATCCGGCTCCTTTTCAGAGAAGGCGCCACGACTCCATTACGGGCTACCAAGCATTTTCGATAGGTCTCCAAGCTATTCGTTGGCCGGATAGGTTCTGACCAGCCAACATAGAGAAGTTCAATGGGACTCAGAACCCATTAGAATTTCTTCAAATTTATATTACCACCACCAAGGCTGGTAGTGGTAATGACAACGTGATGGCAAATTACTTGCCCACGGTCCTTGAAGGGTCTGCCCGGTCGTGGTTGCTCAACCTACTAGTCGAATCTACCTACACTTGAGAGCAGCTCTACGATACTCTGATCACCAACTTTCCAGGAACGTATGATTGTCCCGGGAAGGAGGATGATCTTCATCGGATGAAGTAGAAAACCAATGAAACTCTTCGACAATATATCAAGAGATTCAGTTAGGTTCGAAACTCTATCCCAGATATCGCAGATTCTTCTGACATCCAGGCTTTTAAAGCAGGGCCAAGGAATCGCCGGTTTACAGAAGATATTGCAATAAATCCTCCATGAACAACCGCTGAACTTTTCGACATGGCAGACAAGTATGCAGCCGCTAGTGAAGCGGTCAAATATCGTGAAGCTATTGATTGAAAAGATAAAAAATCCCTAGTCAGGCCTGGAGAAGCAAGAGAAGAAAAGTAAGAAGTCTCTCAAGAATAAGAAGAATC
This sequence comes from Phyllostachys edulis, assembly GCA_036346405.1. Taxonomy (NCBI): domain Eukaryota; kingdom Viridiplantae; phylum Streptophyta; class Magnoliopsida; order Poales; family Poaceae; genus Phyllostachys; species Phyllostachys edulis. Next base: position 21,413,619 of record CM070556.1, read on the forward strand.
GCAAGCCCGATAACAAAGAAGTTCCTGCAATTCTAGAAAAATTTACCAAGGGCAAGAAGGACTTTTTCGGTCGGAACAAGGAAAAAGCTCCGACCGATGATTACAAGAAAAATAAGAAGTGGTGTCCACTTCACCAAGCAGCAGGGCATGATCTATGCACCTACCGAGCCTGACAAAAGAAACTGGAGAATTACTACTCAGGTAAATGTCCCTTCCCCTCCATAACAGAACTCGGAGAACCAAGCTCCAAGAAGGATAAAGATGGCGACGAAGAGATGGAGTACCAGGAGCCGCAACACACAGTCGATATGATTTTTGGTGGATCCTCCTCGTACGAGTCAAGACGTCATCTGAAGGCCGTGGAACGGGAGGTGAACCTTGCTGAGTCTCCGATCACCGTCAAGCCATCCAAGTGGTTGGAAACTGTAACCTCCTTCAGCAAAGAAGACTGCCCCATCCCGTCGACTTGACCAGGTAGGTTTCCTATCGTAGTTGAACCTACTATTAACAATTGTAAAGTTAAGTGAGTCTTAATAGATGGAGGTAGCTCTTTAAATATTTTATTTACGGGAGCAATGGAAGGGATGCAGATTCCCAAGTCAAAGGTAAAACCCATGAAATATGCCTTCCACGGCATAGTTCCTGGTTCTACCACCAAACCGATAGGACATCTGTCCTACCAGTTACATTCAGAAGACCAACAACTTTTGAACATAAAAGTTCCATTTTATGTGGTGGATTTCGAAACCGCATACAATGAAATCCTCAGTCGTCCGGCTTTAGCAAGATTTCTAATAGCCATGCATTACGGTTATTTGAGTTTAAAAATGACAGGACCAAAAGGAATCATCACGGTTCGACGAGATCGAAAAATGTCTAATGCATATGATTGGAAGTCCTTAGAACTAGTCGATGAGCTTTCTACCAGGGAAACTATTCCGCCTACCATGCAGGTCAAGCACTCGAGGCCAAAGATGGCGCCAAAACCTTCCGACCAGACCAAGGAGGTACCACTCAGCAAAGGTGCTCCTCTGGAAAGCACCAACACACCGTCTGGGTCAGGAAACGCAAATGCGTCTGCCCAAATGGTACTGATCGGGGCAGGACTCGATCCCAAATAGGAAGAATCACTCATCTCCTTCCTCCGAGCAAACCAGGACGTATTCTCCTCGTAGGCGTCCTACATGCCCAGAGTCCCCAGGAAGGTGATCAAGCACAGGCTAGATCTCCAGCCTAACAAAAAACTGATCAAGCAAAAGCTAAGACGTTTCGCACCTGATCGGAAGGAGGCAATCCAGTCAGAGATCGACAAGCTCCTCAAGTCTAGATTTATTCATAAATTTGACCACCCAGAGTGGCACGCCAACCCTGTAATGGTTAGAAAAAGCAATGGGAAATGGCGAATGTGTATTGACTTCACAGATCTTAATAAAGCTTGTCCGAAGAATGACTTTCCCCTTCCACGCATTGATCAACTTGTAGACTCTACTTCCGGGCGTGAGTTGTTAAGTTTTTTAGATGCGTACTCAGGGTACCACCAGATTAATCTGAGTAAATATGATGAAGAGAGAACTTCCTTCATCACTCCATATGGCACTTACTGCTATGTTAAGATGCCATTTGGTCTCAAAAACGCCAATGTCACTTTTCAAAGGTTAATGCAAAAAAATATTTAATTCTTAGATAGGTCAAAATCTAGAAGCCTACATTGATGACTTGCTTGTGAAAAGCTCCAACACTGGCGACCATATTTCCGACCTACACGAGACTTTCAATAACTTAAGAAGGCATAACCTTAAGTTAAATCCAGAGAAGTGTGTGTTTGGATTTTTTTTCAGGAATGCTTCTTGGATTCCTAGTTTCGGTTAGAGGGATTGAAGCAAACCCAGCAAAGATTACTGACCATTGATCGAGATCGCCCTCGACCACAAAAAGAAGTCAAAACTAACGGTGTATGTGGTAGCTAAGTCATTCACAACCGGTTAGGTGAGAAAGGACTCCCTTTCTTCAAAGTTCTTCGGAAATACGAAAGTTTTGAGTGGACTAAAGAGGCAAACGACGCTTTTGAAGAGCTTAAAAAGTATCTTACGAGTACCCCGATCCTAGTATCTCCAAGATCGGGAGAAACATTCTTGATTCGTGGTACATAGCGCCACAAGCGATTAGTGGTATACTGGTTGTAGAACATGACAGCGTTCAACGACCAGTATATTACGTAAGCGAAGTTTTGCATGGACCAAAGAAACGATATCCACAAGTACAAAAGTTGCTCTATGGTCTCCTTATAGCTTCAAGGAAACTAAGACATTACTTTCAGGCCCACAAAGTAGTCATACCAACAGGATATCCTCTAGGTCAAGTTCTTGGAAACAGGGAATCATCAGGACGAATAGCAAAATAGGCGATCGAGCATGGGGCGTTCGACCTCCATTTCATCTCACGAATAGCAATCAAGTCCCAGGCAATAGCAGAATTCATTGCGGAATGGACAAACCCTAAACCCACCCAAGGGCCCGAGTACGAACACCACGACGAGTGGACAATGTACTTTGACGGCTCCTTGATGCTCAAAGGCTCGGGGGCTGGAGTCGTTCTCATATCCCCTACTGGAGAACACATCAAATACAGCATTCAGCTAAACTTTCCTGTAACAAACAATGTGGTAGAATATGAAGGTTTACTAGTAGGACTCCGAGCAGCCAAAGCGCTCGGGATTCGCAGATTACTAGTGAAAGGTGATTCTCAACTAGTAGCGAATCAAGTCGGGAAAGAATATCAATACTCAAGTAACAAGATGTCATCTTATCTGACAGAAGTACGGAAACTCGAAAAGCACTTCTTCGGTTTTCAGATCCAACACATTCCTAGAAAGGAAAACTTTCTGGCAGACTAGTTGGCATGGACGGCCTCCACAAGGTCACCTGTCCCGCCCGGAGTTTTTCTCGAGCAACTCGATTCACCCTCGGTGGTCGAGCATTCCGAGTACATAGATGTTCCACTAAAGGTCATACAAATTGATCATGCGAACATGGATGCTCCATAGGAGGTCGTCAAGCATGATCCCGGTAGAGATTGGATGACTTTGATCTACAATTATCTTCGGCATGGCATTATTCCTGAAGATGATGTAGAGGCTGATAGTATAGCTCGAAAAGCCAAAGCATATACTCTAATCGAAAGAACCCTTTATAAACAGGGATCTCACGGAGTCTTGATGAGATGCATGTCTCAAAAGAATGGCATTAATTTGCTATCTAACATTCATAGAGGAGTCTGTGGAGCACATCATTCCTACAGAACACTGGTCGGTAATGCCTTCAAGCAAGGATACTACTGGCCAACTGCCCTTCATGATGCAAAAGAGCTCGTGACAAAGTACGTACAATGTCAATTTCATAGTCGACAAGTACATCAGTAGGCACAAGCTTTGCAAACTATACCTCTTTCTTGGCCTTTTGCAACATAGGGACTAGACATTCTGGGACATTTCCCAAGAGCACCCGGGGGCTTCGAATTCCTTTTCATCATGATTGACACATTTACAAAATAGATAGAAGTCGAGCCAGTTGTTAAAACAATAACTGAAGCTGCTAAGAGGTTCCTCACAAAAATGTGATCACACGATTTGGTATACCCAGTCGAATAATCACATATAACAGTACCAAGTTCTCTAGCGGAAATTTTCAGGAATTCTGCGAGGATCTAGGCATCAAGATATATTTCACTTCTGTCACTCGTCCACAAAGCAATGGAGCAGTCAAGTGAGTCAATGGTATCATAATGCAAGGGGTGAAACACTGAGTGTTCGAGCAGTTAACAAAACGGTCAGGAGCTTGGGTTCAAGAACTTCCTTCTGTATTATGGGTCGTTCGAACTACGATCAGTCGTGCGACTGGTGAAACACCATTTTTTTATTGTTTACGGTGCTGAAGCCATGCTTCCTCCATAACTGAAAATAGGCTCTGCTCGAACTGATTGTTTTAATGAAAACAATCAAGAAGAACGACGACTCGACGATATCAATGTCCTTGAGGAACGATGAAACCAAGCCCTCATATGATCGGGGGTTTACCAACAAGCCATGTGAAGGTATCACAGTCGTAAGATGCAACCTCATAGCCTAACTATAGGCGATCTGGTTCTCAGAAAAATTCAGAGCTAGGCTAATCGTAACAAACTTTCTCCCAAATCGGAAGGTCCATACACTATGGTCGAAGTCACCAGACCTAGTTCGGTACGACTAGCTATGTCAGACGGGCGTGTTTTGTCAAATTTTTGGAATATTGAAAAATTGCGTAAGTTATTTGTATAAGTGTATTTTACATTCTGCCAATTTTCAATAAAGATTTATCATTTCTTTATTTTCTCCGATGAGTGATATTGTTTATATGACTGTACTCTTCGATATCCTTGATGAGGATATAACAATCCTCATTTAATTATTTATCTATAATTCATATTACGGACAATAATGACGCCATATGGTTCTTGAGTATACCCCTTAATATTCATAAGGGAGAAGCTGGTGGTCGTAAGTTCTTCTACGATCACCCCATAGTCGTAAGTCCTTCTACGACCACCCCATAGTCGTAAGTCCTTCTACGACTATGCCCTAATCGTAAGTTCTCCTACGATCAGTCTGCGGTCATAAGCTCTTCTATGACCACCACCTGGTCGTAAGTTCTTCTACGATTACCCCATAGTCGTAAGTCCTTCTACTTCCACCCCATAGTCATAAGTCCTTCTACTTCCACCCCATAGTCGTAAGTCCTTCTACGACTATGCCCTGATCATAAGTTCTCCTACGATCAGTCTACAGTCATAAGCTCTTCTACGACCACCACCTGGTCGTAAGCTCTTCTACGACCGGGCCTTAGTTGATGGGGCTTACAGACATAGGGGCCTAGTCGACCAGGGAATCTTCCACACCATATCTAAAGATATGGGTAGTAAACTACGCTGTTATTCTATGGAATAATGGCACGATTTAACTCCCTATCATGGTGATAAGTACCTCACGACGTGGGAATGTTACCACTGCCACAATAATCTCTAGTAACGGCTCCATTATCTGAAGCATTAAGGCGCCCTTTGGACTGGAAGAACAGCAGCATGCTCTGAGTACTATATAAAAGGCAGAATCATCAGAAGGAGGAGAGAGAGGAATCAGGAGCACAAGACGCCTCATTCGAGTCTTTCTCTTGATCTTGTAATCCTGCATACTCAATACATACACACAGGAGTAGGGTTGTTATTCTCCCTGGGAGAAGGCCCGAACCTGTATACAAATCCCCGTGTCGCCTCTCTCTGCATGATTTGAGTCTTAGAGACCCCCCAAATCAAACAATCTTTATGCAAGTTTGGTTCTAAAACACCGAAAGTTGGTGCCGACCGTGGGGATCTTCGAGTCACCAGCTTTCCTTTGCTCTTTTCCAACTCTAATGCTCTCAGGCAGGAGAGTGGAACGAGGAGAACTGGTTTGACTTCGCCGATTACGCAGATATCGACATGGATGCTGGTTTCGACTACGAGTCGAGTATTGCATCATCCGATGGTGATGTCGCCTCTGGAGATCATTCTCCAAGAAACCATACCACCGATGGAGTTGAGGAGGGATCCCTATCCCCCGCAACATTACATCTGGATGAGGAACTAGCTTCCTCAGAGAGTAAGGGTCAATCCGACCACAATCAGGACTGCACCAGGACAGACTTGGAGCATGGCGAGGGTTCCCCCTCCAAGTGTTCAAGTCCGTCTGAGACAGTCTGATCTGGCACGACAAGTCCTGGAGGCAATCATTCCGGAGCTTCATCAGCACCTAGTGATCGTCTCTCTCAAGTTAGCCCCACAAAGGATGGGGTCGAACATGCTTTTCCTGCGGGTTCGACCATCCCATCGTAGGGCTCACTTGCGGATGGAGACAGTTATAACCCAGAATTCTCCTTCCTGGAGGGGTTTGCTCCAAGTCGTCAGATGGTGTCTCTCGACTACTCCTCAAGCGAGGAGGCCTCAAACGTAGGTGGAGATCATCAACGGGAGGTCTTCGTCCTTCCCTCAGGTGACGATCGCTCTCCTAGAGATAGAACTGAGGATGTTCCCCAATGATCACACACTATGACCCCTCATGGCAATAATGAGGACACCTTCGGCAATGAACAGAGTCAACACTCTGATGAGTGCCAAGGAGATTCTCGAAATACTCGTACTCCACTAAGGCAAGCTCGAGGCTCAAGTATGGACGCTCCTGAGGCAACCTGCCATAGAAGAATCGCAGCTCAAAAAAATCCGTCTAGGCACATTCACTATCAGTCGAAGGAAGCTCAAGAACTACAGCGTATCAATGACCTTCTCGAGAACCCATCTCAAGAACTTGCCCGAATGCCTGGCTACAACCTCTTTGCTGAAGAGATCGCGCAAAGGCTTCGAAGCACGGTGGCCAAGCTTGAGCACCCTCGCCGACATCAATGTAGAAGTCGTGGCGGTACGACCACATCTGCTTCTAGCCGTTCGAAAAACTCACCACATGGAGATCATCGTGACGACCGATCATGATGCTCTGCTGATCTTCACCCCAGCCGAGGGAGGGTTCCTCGAACGCCTGACGACCAACAAGCTCCCAGGAGAGGTGATCGTTCACCAGTCCAACCCAGAAATCTACGACAACAGATAGAATACGAGGAGTATTTCCCTCGTAGGGTTGAGACCCACCACAGGTCGAGTCCACCTATGACCGGGTATCATTGTGTACGATCACCTGGTGACGTCAATCCTTTTCTGCAAAGAAGGCATCAAGAAGTCATTACCAGATATCGGGCTTTCTAACCCGACCTCTGAGCAGTTCACTGGCCACCTCGGTTTCGACCTCCTTTGAGTTCATCTTGACCGTCAGGATCTCCATTGAGTTCATCATGACCGTCAGGATCTCCTTTGAGTTCATCTTGACCGGCAGGATCTCCTTTGAGTTCATCTTGACCATTAGGACCTCCTCAGGAGCACACGCGTGGACTCATCGGGACCACTCAGGATCTCCTCCTTTGAACCTCCCTTGTGTTTGGACCTCCTCTCGTGTCCAAACCTCTCTTGTGCTTGGACCTCCCTTTGGACCTCCCCTTGAGTTCGGACCTCCTTGCCGTCTGGACCTCTCCCTCTTGTCTAGACCTCCCTCTCAATCTAGATCTCCCTGTCCTCAGGACCTCCTCGTTCCCAGGACCTCCTCCGCGGGACCTCTGGTCTTTTGTAAAGACCACCCTTTTTGGTCAAGACCTCCTCGTTGACCACGACCTTCTCGTCACGAACCACCCTCTGTGGTCTTTTGCAAAGACCACCTCCTATCATCTTTTTACAAGGATGACCCTCTTTGGTCACGACCTCTCCTGATTACGACCTCCCCTTTGGTTTGACCATTTCTCCCGTGGGGTTGACTGGCCCCACTTGTCAGTCCTGATCACCTTCTTCTTTCTCCACCACATAAGTCTTTTGTGCATTTAATGCCAGTTGTGTCGCATTAAATGCAGTCACTTACGTGGCACCTCGTTTTCTCTCCTTGTCTCCTTCCCTCATAGCATACCTTGTTCTATTTCTCCTTCACCAGGTTGGCCGTACATTAACCTATCTCTTTTTCCCCAATCATCCATACCGTGTCTTGTCCTTCACTTACCTTTGACCTTCTTCTTCATCCACCTCTGACCCATGTGTCTCTGAGTTTCTCAGTGACTTTCCTTCTCCTTCTTCCCTGGCAATAAATAGCCTAAGTAGCCCTCCTTTCATCACCTTTTCCACTAGCCGTCGGAGCCTGCGTCACAACCTTGCCGATGAAGAACTCGTTGGGACGCCCGTGTGGCCTTCAACCGTCGCTGTCGTCCATCGACCTCCCCTCCTCCTTCAGTCACTCTCGGCCTTAGTGAGTCTCTCCGTGCCCCGATCTTCTCCCTTGTCCCTACGACCACCTTGTGTGATCGTATTCCTTGTGCGACCATGTTGCGTAGTCGTAGCCTTTGTTGGACCTTCTCCTCCTTTGGATCTCCTGGGGGTCTCCCTTTGCAAAGACGACCTTCTTGGTCTTTTTGCAAAGACGACCCTCTTGGGTCCTCCTCAGGACCTCTCCATCGGGACCTCCTCAAATACCTCCCTTGACTTCTCCGGACCTCCTCAGGACCTTCCTTTTTGTAAAGACCACCTTCTTGGTCTTTGCCATCCCCTTTTGGGTCTTTTGCAAAGACCACCCTCTCGTTGGACCTCCTCCCAACCCGTTGGACCTCCTTCTGAGAGCCCGTTCCTAAGTTGTCTTTTCTGTTCTTTTGCTGTTACTTCTTGATCAGTTTGTTTGGAGTTCATTTGGATCTTACTTGTTCTTTATTTGTTTTGCTTCATTCTCTCGTGTAGATTGCGACGTCTCTAGGGAGCCCGAGTTCTCTGAAGGAGTAGTTCCTCAAGCTTTCGAGCAAGGCAAGTTACACCCTTGATCATAATAAAACCCAGTACTTCAAATTATTTATGTTCTGTTTCAAATTATTACTGCATGCTTATTTCAATTCAAGTAATTCAAATCCCTGTTTTGACTTTGTAGTTATTCCTAATTTCTTTGTACAACCAAATTTGATTAATGAATTGATCACCCCTTGTCACCATAGTAAAAGCTAGTTGGTACATTAGTATGAACTAGCATGTGTTGCAAAACTTTAAGCTTAGACATGCTTAGACCAAAAATCTTGATTTGGGAGATCTTACTGCCAAAAGACCAATGTTGTCAAAAATATTTTAACCATGACATTGGGTTGTCATGGAGGTTTGCAAATGTTTTTGAAAAGCAGGAAAATGGAAAAAAAAATTGGTTTGGACTTGGGCGAATTGGTTGTTTGGAGGGTGCATGTTTATACACAGGATCAACCAGGTTATGGTTGAGGCCCAGGGTTTGTTGGAAGACGCCCAGGTCAGTTAAGGACCAGTCTTCGAGCCGCATCTTGCTAGCCACAACGTGCAACCACATATCCTGAGAATGGGGAGGGGACCTGGCTAACTAATTTGCAAAGTTCCATCGTGGTCATTCATGTTGATGCGGTGGGTAGTCGTGTTATGACCTATGTTAGTCCCACCTGGCGCAAGAGGGAGCCCAGACCCTGCGGGTTTCTATCCAAAGGGGGCGAAACCTTAGCGAGGAGGGACTATGGTGGAATGGCGTATTGTAAAGGCCTTGTTATGATCTCTAGACCACTTACCTTCGGCAGTGAGTGGTGGTATCGACGGATGCCAAGAAAACTAGAGAAATCATATCATGTGGGTAAAGTGTACAACCTCTGCAGAGTGTAAATCTATTCGAATAGCCGTGTCCACGGTCATGGACATGTTAGCAAAGCCACTCAAAGTCAGACTCGGTTTTGTTTTCAAATGACTTTGTTAAACTGTTTTGGATGTCTATCCAAATGGGTTTGGGTATGGAGCCTTGTGATAGGAGGGTATCCTTCACCACGTGTGATGAATGTTATCCAACTATAAAACTGAGATTTACAAAATGAATTTTATTTATTCTTAACTGGCTTGGAACTTAGTAGAAGTATTTAGAAAGAAACATGGCTTTATGCAAAACAACTCTATAAGCCTTCCTTTGATGATAACCCTGTATGCATGTCATTCTGTTATTTGACGGGTGTAACTTGCGAGCACGGTTGTTGTGCTCACTCTTGCTTGATTCATAATTGAGCAGGTGAGGACGTCTTCGAGAAGCCTAAGGTCCAGGTCGACTAGGATGCGACCTCCAGCTGATTGCCTATGGGGAATCGGGTGGTCTGCTGCTTTTGGTCTTCTGCTGTGTATGGTTTTGTTGGCTCTTAAGCCGCCTTTGTAATCTACTCAGTTGCTATTAATAAAGCTTGTGTTTGATGTATGTTACCACTCTTGTTTACTGTGCGAGCTAACAATTGATCTTGGGACTAGCTCGGTTGCACAGAGGTCTTGGGATCATCCCAGGTCTCACGACCACCTCGGGTCTGGTCTCACGACCACCCCCGAGTCGGGTCGTAGAACTTGGGGTACTCCCCAAGCCTCACGACCACCCTCAGACCTCTCGGGTGGCCTTGACAGACCTCCGGGTGGTCTGAAGGACCTCTCGGGTGGTCCTGGGAGTCCTCTCCTGGGTCTGGTCGTGACAACTTGGGGTTTAAAATCCCGGGTCCTTGCAGTGGTCGTAGAAGAGCTCACAACCGCAGACTAATCATAGGAGGACTTACGATCAAGGCATAGTCGTAGAAGGACTTATGACTATGGGGTAGTCGTAGAAGGACTTACGACTATGGGGTGGTCGTAGAAGAACTTACGACCTCCAGCTTCTCAAGAACCATATGATGTCATTATTATCTATAATATGAATTACAGATAAATAATTAAATGAGGATTGTTATACCCTCGTTAGGTATGTATTTACATAATTCTCTTTCATGTATGCATACCTGGTCTTCTTCTTTGTCTTGACCTTAAAGTGCACTGGAGCAAAGTCCGTAGCACTAGCCTTCCTTTTCTTGTCAACCGATTTCACCGATTCTGAACCGGTAGGGTTGGTTGCACCCATGACATTCCCCGACCTCTGGTCAGAAGTGATATCCTCAACCAGTTGGTCGAGGTCCCTGACCAGCTGGTCGAAAATGGTGTCCTCCTTGGATTCTGGAACAGTTGCTTTGGTAGCAACTATCAGGTTGTGAATGATGCAATTTTCCATCTAAATTATATGTATTCTTTTCTACAAATGCTCTTTTTTTACCTCTAGGAGACCATTGTCTTGTGCGGTCTCTGAGCAGGAATCAGTCGGAGCGACGGTAGAAGTAGAATCCTCGTCGGATTTGATAATCCTCATCCCGACTTCCTACATATTAGAGCAAAATCATATACAGATCGGAGGATATATAAAAAATGAAGAAAATGTGGTTATTTACCTTGAGTCTTCTTAGTCTCTCTTCTTCAGAGACGATGGCCAAAATACCCAGGAATGCGGCCTTGATATCAGGCTCCCCAGCGCAGATTATTTTGATCTGCTCTCTGACTTCATCAAAGGAAAGGACTTCAAAAAGACAAAGAGATTTCAAGGTTATAAGATAATCAACTAAGTAGGCCATACTGGTCGGAGTTTTTCAAGACTTACTTTCCTTTGAGTCCTTGATCGCTTCATCACGACCAATATACCAGAGCAAGGAATGTTCTCAGAGCTTCAGGTGACTAATTCGGCGCATGGTGAAATCCCTCACCACGTGCCAAGAAGTCAAACCCTTCCTCTTCAGGTATTGGATGGCTTCAATCCATCTTTCAACCATCCCTGTCTTCTCCACAGTCGACCTCCACTTTATATTCTCACTCGCCCTCTTACCGATGAAGTAGAGGTCGTAGTCCTTCGTGACAGTCAAGTAGAACCAGTTCTTCTTCTATCACGAAGATTTTGAGTGCATATGGATGTACTCATCAGCCTTGCTATCGTGAAGGCGCAGTGAACACTCCCCAGGTCCGGCAGCCGACTTCCTAGACTTCACCATCCGATAAAAATACCCAGGTACGCCTCGCATAGATAGGTAAAGATGCTGATATTGACGATGGAGTTCAGGGCCAAGTTCACCAACTCAAACCTATAGTACTCCAAGACCCGGGAGAGGAATTTGTGAGCCAGCATCCTGAGCCTGCACTCAATGCAGGTGAGAAAAATAGGGATTTCCCCTTCCTCACGTTTCGCAAAGTGTTCTCCGGCCGCCGACCTCTACTTGATCAAATTCTTATCCGGGAGTATCCCGATCTCCACCAGAGCCTTGAGTTTCTTCTTCCCACTCAGATCTGAAACCAACCATTTGGTGATTGAGTCCGACATGCTTGGGTTTAAGAACAGTGGTCGGAGAAGATTTTGGGTGAGGAAAACAAAGGAGGTCAAAAGAGATTCTTCACAAGAAGATAAAAGGGGTTGAAGGAAATCTGAAAACGTAAAAACCCTAAAGCTTAGCGCAATGGGGATTTTATAGCCACAGTTCCTTAACTGCAATCAAGAGTTACCCAAAAGTCCAACGGACATGACCTTTTCTCCAACAGACAAAAAAAATTCTTCAATTCCCAAGGCAGTTTCTCGACTTTAAAGTGAATACAGACCATCTCATATATCAAAGGATTAAATGAGGGTCTGCCCGATATGACTTCGTCGGGAGAAAGTGTTCACACGACCAATTCATTTAAAGTTCGGGGGCTAGCTGACGAGGATTAAAATCTCTATGTATTACTTTAATACATAATAAAAGACCATATGTCTTCTTGGTCGTAACCCCTAAGGCTAACGATCTCCGAGGTCGTAAGGATTCTAGAGGTTACAAAATGGGTGCCCTGGTCGGATGAGATCCTGTACCTAGTCCCCTACTAGGTGACTGCTCGTAGAAGCAATGAACTGGCATCTGGATTTAACATTAATCATATTCCTTACCGTGTTATGAATGAAACACATGTCATATTTACTCCATACCATACGATATTTCATAGTCCTAAGACACTGACAGCAACCACCATACGGTTGAGTGTCACACAGAGACTCAACCGCCGAACGGTTGATACTTTACCAACTGCTACCTTGCTCCGATCAGTCGCAACACTTCCAACAGACGTCTCTTCAGGAAGTAACTGTCACCACTTCGTTGACTACTTAAAGGAGACTGCAAACGGCAGAAAGGAGAATCAGATTCAATCGCATTCCATCAGATTGAAGCATTATAATCAGCATTAGATTCATGCTTCAAGCTGTTTCAATAGCAAAGAAAGCACTATGCTCAGTGTAATTAGGATTAGTCCACTACCTTATCAAAGGCACCCCCTGTAATATCCAGTTCATAGTAATAAAGAGCAGTCCCATTCTCTCCCAATAACTCTTTATAATTTTCCTCTGTTTATTTCATAAGATCGACAACTCGATCGTCGACATCTGGAATCCTTACGACCACAGGGGTCATTAGCCTCAAGGGTTACGACCACGAAGACATATGGTCTTTTAATTATGTATTAAAGTAATACATAGAGATTTTAATCCTCGTCAATACCACGATTCGAGTATGCAAGGACAAAATCAACCTGGCTCCTGATTATGACTACATTGATCCCAAGAGGTTGTCATCAAGGGTGTGGGGTTGATTTGGGGAACGTTGGGAGCAATTGGAGCGTGGATGGCACAGATTGATGCTACGAGGTTGATGGAGGCGGCCTGATGGCACTAATCCTAGCTCTCAGTGATTGGCTTTTGTACAGAGGGTAGGGGTGGGAATGGTCCAGCCTAATCCAATGGATTTCTGATCCGCTCGAAAAATTTTGGTAAGATGGGACAAAGATGCGGCCCTGTAAAAAATTCAGGCCGAAGGGGCCAATAACAGGGCTCCACCTACGTTGGCCTCTGCTCTCGCACGCCTACAGCCAGACTGTCCTTTGCTACAGCCAATAAAGTTGCCTCCGATATATACTCCCACCAACGCTAGGTCTTTCATGTTGTCGCTGCCGACCACGCTAAAGTCCTATTCGCCGTCCTCACCACTAACGGACACATCCTCTCTCTCTCTCTCTCTCTCTCTCTCCACTCCAAGTGAATCAACCCACACCTTCGTCTACAATACGCTACTCCCTATCTCCAGGTTTGCGCTCCACCTCGCAGATAAGGAGATAAGGCACAGGCGTATAGCAATTGCATTGCTTCTCGTCTGCAAGGTAAGGATTTTGCGGATAATGTGATAACCTAGAATTCGATAAAGAGCTATCAACTCGTCTTGATGCTTCTCTTAGGGTCCCTATGAATGGCAAAAGGGATCGACCCTAATGATCCAATGGGTCCTTGGGGTTATTTCTTGCTTCCTCTTGGGTCAGCCCATGGATATCCAAAGGCTGGTGCGAGGCAAACGGGGCACGGAAGGGTCAGTCCAGTTCGAACCACTCCAACCCTTCACATAACAGAGGATCGGTGTGCTTGACTCAAGGTGGGCGATGAGTGCGATGGCGAGCACGCACCACCGGTCTTGTGAGAGTGTGCACACAGCTCGCCTACCGCGCCCTTGGAACCCCCTCTGCCACCGACTCCTCCTCCAATTCTCCATCTGCACAAAGCACCGGCTGGCGCCATGAAGGAAGGAAGGGAGCACCGGAGCAGCACTGCAGCAGGCGCCACGCCAAGAAAGAAAGAAGGAGCAGCAAAGAACTCAGGAAGAGGAAGACCGAAGAAAAGCAAGCAACTCAAGCAAGATTATTTGGGCCATTTGGGCTACATTCTTTCCACAATCCAACATTAGGGCCCATTTTTGCACTCCCCTAATTCCTCATTCCCCCACTACCCCGAAATCCCCATTCCCGAATTCGGAATTCCCCATCCCAACTCCCCAAATCCCTAACACCATTCGGAGGCTCACACCTCACAAATTCTTGGGCATGTCTTGGGCGGCAGCGGTGACAGCGACGGTGGGGGAGGCGACGAGCCACGAGGCCGGGCAGTGGGACTGAGGCGAGTGGCCAGGCTGCGACCGTACAACCCGGAGAGCCACAAAGCGAAGGCCAAAGGAGGAAGATGATTGAGGGAGCCAGGGAGGCGCGGGCACGTGAGGTGTGATGGTGTGAGGAAGAGCCGAAGAGGTGAAGAGGAAGTCGCGTGAGGTGAGGAGGCTGTGAGTGAGGACTGAGGAACTTTGAGCCTTCCGCCGTCGAGCCTTTGAGTTTTTGGTTGCGTACTCGCGTGAGGACTGAGGAGGCTCTGAAGTCTGAAGGATCTAAAGCTGTTGCGTGCTTAGTGCTGAGGTAAAGTACTAAAGTCCACACTTGACTGAATAATGAATATGGGAACAGTATGATTGTAAGAATAAACTCAAATTGATTGCTAATTAGAGTAGGATGAGTATATTGTGAACATGTGATGCTGTCTACTTGTCTAGTCTAGTTATATGTACTTAATACTCATGGATTAAGTACAATTTATTATAGATTTATAAAAGATGGCCAAACGAACTTTGTATAGTTATTTTTTCAACAATCCAAATACAAGTATTCCATTTCATTTCAATGTTTGTAATTAGTCATAATTTTCTGATTATCTCACTAATTTAGCTATTTTTGTTCTACACATTGCTACTCGGACGTACTTATACATTCGGACTATTATGGTCATTAGCTAGGTACTACCTTAAGTTTATTTTACATTCTCGTTTTGTCTCTTGTTTATTTATGTATGAATTTGAATTGCATTAGATATTTAAATGTATTATGTAGATTTGGTACGATTTTATCATATTAGCTTAAACATCCTCTCTATTTTTATCTTACGTACGCCTCTGGATGAGTGCATGCCCACTTGTCTTCAACAGAGTGGAGGAGCAGTGTAGAGTAGTGCGGAGAGGTAACATTCGCTGGCTGACCAAACCCAATGCGAATTGGGGCTCGAGTTGAGGCGGAAGCGAGCACGATGGGCTCAGGGACGCAGGGCTTGCGTTGATATTTGGAGTTTTTTTTTTCCATATTTCCCAAGCGTCCATAAGGTTTTATCGTTGCAAGTGTTACGTGGGAGGGGGGCAAATCCCCCTCCACCTGAGCCACTCATTTCTGATTTGATCTAATCCGATCCTCAATATTGCAGTTTCCATTCCTACATGGAATGCATGGTTTTTATGTGATATTTTGCCGAACTTTTTTTTTATATTAATCTTTTTAAAAATTTTATTTTAAAGTTAACCCGCGAAGTTTATTTCCAATTCTGACCAAACAATATTGTCACGTCGTAGGATAAGCCTGCTAAATAGTACTTTTGTCACGCCACTGGTCGTAGCGTGACAAGAGCTTGTCCAAATACGGACTGATGTGACAATATTATTTTGTCACACCACAGGGAGTGGCGTGACCAAAGGGGTCAAAATTGGAAATAAAGTTCGTCGGGAGTTAACTTTAAAATAAAATTAAAAAAAAGGTTACTTAATAAAAAAAAATATTTTGCCATACAAGGAGTGGGAGTGAAGATAAGGGTGTTCCTTGTAACAAACAATTTAAATGCCCGCTTGACTTAATAATGTTTTCTAACATTTAGTAGCTTTGGTAAAAAAAAACTTCACTATAACCATCACCCCTAGCTCTAGCTAGGGGTGCTTGACAATACTAAAATTGGTGGTACTAATTAATGACCTATGTTTTAATTCTTTGTTTTACTTAAAAAAATCTTTTATTTACAACATCGACTTGAATGGCGCATAATGCTTGAGCGATTCAATGATCCCCTCCACGGACGCCACTGCCGCGGCGATTGTCACCACCAAGCACACGAAGCTCAAGCTCTGCAACGCCACCCACTTCTTTGAGAACTTCTCCATTTGTCTCTGCCGGATGTACATCTCCACCGGGAAGTACACAGTGAGCGGCCAGAACCCGATGGCGCCAAGGAGCCCGAGGATATCGTTGAAGAACGGCATGACGATGGCGAGGACCGTGCTCACGATGACGAAGGCCGTCCTCCATGTCAGCCTGAATACGTTAACGCTGAACTTCCCGACAGGATACTCGCGGGTAATGATATCGGAGTTCGGCCAGCGCGCTGCGGCCCAGACCTCGACGGCGGCGTAGATGGGTTGGCAGTACACCTGGTAGGCGCCGACGAGGTGCACGACGATGCAGACGTTGGCGAAGTCGATGAGCCAGAAGGGCTCGTAGAACCCGAACCCGGTTAGCATGTTCCCCGGTGCCGCGTTGCCGAATGCGGCGTAGCCGAGGCAGCCGCAGAGCATGTAGAAGGCCGTGGTGGTGGAGACGCCGAAGAGGTTCGCCTTCCTCATCGTCTTGTTCTCGGCCGGAGGAGCCTTCACCGTGTCCTGCAGTTTCAGAGAGACGCCATTAGCAATTACATACATCCACGGTTCAATTACACAAACTAGTGGTAAGATTGTAACTAGCGTTTAAAGTGTCAATCCCATATTTGGAACGAGGGAATTTCATAGAAAACCCCATGGTTAGTGAGCGTGAATGTCTTTTTGCCTGCAAAATTCCTGCTGTCCGAACGGGACCTCATATTTTTGCAATGCTTACCTGGATTTCTATAAGAACCATGGAGTACGAGTAGGCGAATGCGATGTTGCCGAGGGCTTGCAATGCCTGCCATATCTTTTGGGCTGAATCAACGTCTACTCCAACTTCAGTGCCACCTAGGGTTGTCTTACCAGTCGGACCTGTCAAAACAGGTAAACACAATGTAAAACCAGGGAATGACAAGAAAGAATGCGTTGCATTGATCTCTTGGAAGATTCTTTACCTGATATGGTTCGTGCCAAGGAGAGGCCTACGCCGATCGTCGTGTAAGAGAAGGACATGACCGCGGCGAGGATGGACAGCCACGCCATCTTGTGGAGGTTGGGGAGCTGGGAGAAGAAGATCTGGACGACCCCAAACACGACCATGTACATGGTGGTGAACACGCCGCAGTCGGCAGAGTGGCCGTTCCTGTGGAAGCAGTTGGACTTGTACACAGCCCTGCAGTTTCATCATCCAACCAAATTTATCCAAAAACAGTGAGATCGATTAACTTGAAATTAATGGGCAATTACACCATGCATATGTTCAAGTGAATCATCGACTTACGCGGCGCTGATCGACGCTGTAATGGTGTACCCGATTGCAGTTCCAACCAGGTTAATGTACTGACAGAAACCACAGAACCACACTTGCCAGCCACCTGCCCGAACATAGAACAGCATATGTCATCTCTGCGTCTGAATTCAGAAAGAAACTGGTTGGTTCATGGAGCAGGGTCAATGGGACACGGGGGAACTGTACCTAGATAGGACTCGACGGCGTCCGTATAAGTGTAGTTTCTCTTCCCGGTGACCTGATCGCCGGGACGGTAGCAGTCAGCGAGGAGCACCGAGGTGTAGTACGTGATGACTGCAAACAGAAAGAGGGTGACCGGCCCGGCGATCCAGCCGAGCTGCGCCATGGACCAGGCCAGCGACAGCACGCCGGAGCCGATGACTGCTGTTATGATGTGCGCGCCCGCTGTCCACACCGTTCCTGCTCGCGAAATTGCACGAATTAGATCAATGTATACATGGATTATATACGGTGCCTGCACCGGTGTGGTAAGGAACAAAAATGACAATTATAACACTATTAATTCAAGTACATTGGTCGATTTTAGCCATAACTCATACTGCTGAAGCCGAAGCAAAGTACAATGGGATCGTATAGATTGAATTAGCAAAAAAAAAAAGTCAGATTTTGGACCATTAGATTGTCTTGATATTTCTACTCCCAAACGCCATGTCTCGCGGCGTGCACGATGAAAGGTCGCGGCACAGGAACCGGACTAAAAAGCTTGCCAACAAGGCGTTTTGAAGAAAGGCCAGATTAAATTGAAAGAGGAGA
This sequence comes from Phyllostachys edulis, assembly GCA_036346405.1. Lineage (NCBI taxonomy): Eukaryota > Viridiplantae > Streptophyta > Magnoliopsida > Poales > Poaceae > Phyllostachys > Phyllostachys edulis. The sequence goes on from CM070556.1 coordinate 21,431,988, forward strand.
GAATCCGTTTTGCTTGCCTGTTCTCTTGGGCTTGCCGTCGTCGTCGACGTCGTCGCCGCTCCGCCGCAGAGGAGGAAGGTACGCCGGCGCCAGCACACCCCACATCTCGACGTCAGCCTGCGCCATCTCGCTAGATGGGAGGGCGCGCGCGTGCGTGGGGAAGAACAACAATGCGCTAAGCGAATGACGCCGACCGATACATCTATGGAGAGGTCGGACGCATGAGAGGGCTGGCAGCTTACGGCCGCAACCTTCTCTTCTGAGTTGTCTTCCGATCGAACCCTAAACCGCTGTCAAATAGGGTGCAATGCAAGTGGGACGGGCTATGGACAGCCTGCACCCACCTGCACAGGCTGCTTTGTATTTTGCAGCCTGCCGCTAGCCCGCAAGAAATTTGCATATGGATTTGGTGGGCTCGACGGCTGAGCCTGCAAGGCAATTACTCTACACAGCTCTGCGGCGCATTGGTCCCCAATTCCTTTGTTCTTCGTGCCTCCATCTCTCTTGTTGCTCTCCAGCCTCCTCGCAGCATCTCTCTGACTCTCTCCAATCTATTTCTTCCCTCTATCTCCTCTTCCAATCCCACTTTCACTCGTCCCCGCTACGGATTCCCACCTATCCCCATTCATCGCTGCATGCCTCTGCGTGGCTCACCTTCGCCGTGAGACGCTGTTGTCTGTACCCTGTCTCCATGCCACCGCCGGTATAGCAGGACTGCAGGAGGAGGCAGGCAAGGAAGGGGACGACGTCGGCCACAAGAGTAGGTTGTTGAAGAAGAGGGCATAGCCATCAGCTGCCCGTGGGGGCAGCGGGGCGAGGTAGAGGGCCAAGCAGAGGTCGAGGAGGGCATCGCCAGACGAGACGCGGCTGACGTCGGGCCGAGGCGGCGCCTTGGCGACTCCTCGCCGGGCGGCAGCGAAGAGGGAGCGCCATGAGGACAACAGGAGGAAGGGCGAGGATTCGGCCTTGGTCGTCCGCGCGCCTCCATCTCTGCTCCGCTCTGCTTGTTGCCTTGTTGGTCGTCTCCTCCTCTCGGCCCGACTGGTATCAAGGAGCGCGGCGATGGTGGCGTGGCCGTTACGTGGTCGACACCGCTCGGTGGGTGAGGTGTGACCCAGCGGACAATGCGAGTCGGTCTACTTTAGAATGCTAGTGATTTGGTGGGCTGTTGTGGATAGTTTAGTGGGTTGTTTTTGCGGGGTGGGCTAGCGGTTTAGCAGTCAGACCCACCCCACTTGCAACCCTACTGTCAAAACTCGAAACTATTAGACTCACTTTGAATTTTCGAATCAGAGATAACTCGTTCGAACTTGCTTATTTACGTAGGCATATCTACCAGATAATTCTGATTTGATTTTGACTTCCATCTTCAGAGTCCGTTTAGAACACTTAGGTAGCTCAACTAGTTGTTCAGGAGTTCGCTTAGAATTCGTTAAAGGGGTCGGAACTCGGTACAGGTGGCAAGGGCGTACTCTGCTACCTAGATTCACTAAGGTGTGTGGTCATCACAAACAGTTTAAAAACATCATCACAGATAATTTTTTGAGTCGTTTGAGTTTATGCGTCAGTAATGACATGAAATCATCACAGACGGTTTTTGAACCACCTATAAAAAAGCTATCACAGAAAGTTCTGAACAAGAACCGTCTGTGATAGTCAATTTTCACAAACAATCCTGTGATAGTCTATTTTTACATACGGTTCTGAACAAGAACCATCTGTGATAATTTTTTCTATTGCAAAAAAAACAGATTTTGAGTCAAACCAATCAATTGCTGGACAGTAATTTTCATATACAACCTCTAGCAAAAACAACTAAAATCTAATTAAAATTATGATTGCAAACACATTGTAGGAGAGACCTATCTAGCAAAAGAAAAACCAAAAGGTTTCACAACGTCCCCACTGAATGGGAAAAAAAGAATAAAATTACAATTTTAAACTAGCTAGAAGTCATGGTAAAATCATAGAGTTAATTAGTGATTTCAAGCCATGGTAAAATAATAGAGTTAGTAATTTCAAGGCATGGTAAAATAAGAGTGTTAGTGATTTCAAGTCATGGTAAAATCATAGAGTTAATTAGTGATTTCAAGCCATAGTAAATCATAGAGTTAGTTATTTGAAGCCATCGTAAAATCAGATTGTTAGTGATTTCATGCCATAGTAAAATCATAGAGTTAGGTATTTCAAGTTATAGAGTCAGGTAAAATCAGGAGATACTTATCACAGACTCTCTGATTTCAAGCCATGGTAAAATCAGAGATACTTATCACAGACGGTTTTTAATACAAACCGTATGTGATATTTAGTAATATCACAGACGGTTCTTGTTGAGCCGTCGTGATATTACTAAATATCTACATCTGATGACGATTTTCAACACAAACCGCTGTGATATTACTTCTTCCTGAGCGGTTTTAAGCGCACCCGATGCTAAGCGGTCACTAAACCAAAAGCGATGCGTGGTTGTATTTATCTGAGCGGTTGGCGAGGATTAAAAACTCTATGTATTAATTTAATACATAAAAGACCATACGTCTTCATGGTCGTAACCCTAAGGCTAACGACCTCCTTTGGTCGTGAGGATTCGAGAGGTTACGATGGGTACCACTGGTGGGACAAGGCCTTGTGCCTGGGCTCGACCGGTAGCTGCTCGGAAAAACTATGAACTGGCATTTCTTACCGTATGATGAAGGAAACACGTGTTATATGTTCCAAACCGTGCGATGATATAATCCTGAAACAGTGACAATTAACTATCTTACGGTTAAGCATCTCACAGACAACCGCAAGGAAGTTGGCACACTGTTAACTGCCTTACCGTTCTAACCAGTCATAACGTTTCACTAGGGACGCCTTCTCCAGAAGTAACTGCCACCTCTTCAGGAGTTATTTAAGAGTGGAGCGCAGAAGACGAAGGGACGGGACAAGAGATGAAAAACAACAAAACAGGAGAAGACAAACACAGAAGCCTAAGCGGTGGAATTAGAAGCAAGATAGTCAGTCTTAGACTTAGAGTCTAAGCCTGATTACTTAGTTAAACATTCCTCACATTCAGTGTATTTAGGGTAGTGCCTAGTCAGGTCTTGTAAATCCAGTTCATAGCAATAAAGAGCGGCCCCCATTCCATCCCATGATATTTCACGTCATTTTCCTCTTTCATTTTCATAAGATCGGTGATTCGATCGTCGACAGTTGGCGCCCACCGTGGGGCTTAAGACGTAAGTTTCCTGAAGAAACTCTTCGCTCATAAAAACCCTCGCCCAAATTCCTGCAATCGCTCATGCGACTATGCTCGGAGTTTGGAATGAGGAGAATTGGTTCGACTTGGCGGACTACGCCGACCTCGACTTAGAAGGATGCATCCGTGCCATGGAAGAAAATGGCATGTCATCCTCCTCTTCCTCCTCCGCTGGCTCGCACGTCGCCAACGTTAGCGAGGTCGATCGGATGGACGAAGATGCGCCACCACTACCAGTGGCGCAATCAGAGGAACCAGCCATTCCGATCAGTTTGGAATGTCAGGGGACCTCTTCAAGCCCGGTCTATCCGACCGGCAAAACATGTGAAGAAATTTCAGCGCGACCACTTGAAAATCTTTATACCCTCGATGAAATCATGGCTGAAAGATACTCTCCTACGGCTTCTGGCAATTTCAGGAGTCAACCGACACCTGGTAACGGTGTCGATGAAGCCTCCACTAGTCGTAGGCCATGTGGGGATGATCACAGTCAGCATACAATCGGCAGTTCGTCGGATCAGGCTGAGAAGACCTCCGGAGGTGCTCATTTCTGACCGCTCTCCGTCGTGGAAACTTCTGGCAGAAGCACTGAGAAGCTCTCCATTAGTTACAATGGAAGCTCATCGGAAGATCAATGCTGGAAGCACGAAGTCAATGCGATCAGAGATGAAAATCAAGATGCCCTACACGGTCCTACATTCTCTACCACGCCATCACGTGTTGTTAGAGATGATCCGACCATCGAGCACCAACTTCCGGAGGCAACAGAGTGATCGGCGTCAATCGGTTAACTACTTTGGCATTGCCCACCTAGAGTAACGATAGGGCCGAACAAATCCGAAAGTCGGGGAAGGTTCGACACTGCGTACACCTACGACCAGTATGAACCACCTGAGACCTTCGGTAACTATACAAAACTTACGACGTGTTCAAGATATGTTAAATAATTCTGATCCTACTTTAGCAGAAACTCCAGGTTTTGTACAGCTCGTAGGTCAAGTATCCGAAATTCTCCAACAGACCATGCAGTGCACGGAAGCGTACCGGGCACAAAGGGTTCTAGGGAGTCAAACTATGACTCCATCCCAACGGTCCTCGCTCAGCAGGGGACAACATGGTCATGCTAGGGAACAATCGATATCAAGATCCCCTCGACGCTTCCGACAAAGGAGTCACGAGGGGAGAAGGCTATTTCAGGTAGCCACTCCCTCATCACGTCGAGAAGAACCACCACTTGGACTCAACAGTCTCCGACATCGTCTGAATCAAGTGGGTAGTCGGAGGCATCACATCAATGTCCACGACTGGATCGGCACACCGGAGTTCCAGCATTCCAATCTTAGGAACCGGTCTCCGACCGATTACAATCCAGCACCTTCCCAGAGAAGGCGCCATGAATCAATCACAGGTTGTCGAGCCTTCTCTGCAGGACTCCAAGCTGTGCGTTGGCCTAACCGGTTCCAATCGGTCAACTTGGACAAGTTCAATGGGACTCAAAACCCATTGGAATTTCTCCAAATATATACCACCGCCATCAGAGCTGCTGGTGGCGATGAGAATGTGATGGCCAACTATCTACCCACCGTGCTCGAAGGGTCTGCCCGGTCGTGGTTATTGAACCTACCGGTCGGATCAATCTATACTTGCGAGCAACTCTGTGATCTTCTAATTGCAAATTTCTAGGGTACATACGACCGCCCTGGGAAGGAGGATGATCTCCACCGAATCCGGCAGGGTTCTGATGAGACTTTACGTCAATAAATCAAGAGGTTCAGCCAGGTTCACAATTCTATACCCGAAGTCACAGAGTCATCTGTTATTCAGGCTTTTAAAACAGGTCTGAGAAATCAGCGGTTTACGGAGGATATAGCAATGAACCCTCCAAGAACAACCGTTGACCTTTTTGACATGACCGACAAGTATGCCACCGCTAGCGAAGCAATCGAGTGGTGTGAAGCCATTGATCGGAAAGACAAGATTCCCCAGCCCGGCCTGGACAAACCAGAGAAAAAGAATAAGAAGTCTCTCAAGAAGAAAAAGAACCGCAGACCCGACGACAAGGAGGTCCTAGCCATTCCTGATAAGTTCATGAAGGGTAAGATGGACTACACCGATCGAGGCAAGACGAAAGCTCCAACCGAGGGGTTCCAGAAAAACAAGAAGTGGTGTCCACTTCAGCAGTAGGCAAGGCATGATCTGCGCACCTATCGAGTCTGGCAAAAGAAACTGGAGGATTATTATGCAGGTAAAGGACCATTTCCCACAATAAAGGAACCCAGAGAAACGAGCTCCAAAAAGGACAAGGATGGCGACGAAGAGATGGAGTACCAGGATCCCCAACACACGGTCAACATGATTTTTGGAGGATCTTCTTCATATGAGTCCAAACGTCATCTGAAGGCCATGGAGCGGGAGGTCAACCTCGTCGAATCTCTGACCATTATCAAGCAATCGAAGTGGTCAAACACGACAATTTCCTTCAGCAAAGATGACTGCCCCATCCCTTCGACTCGACCAGGTAGGTTCCCTATTGTTGTTGAACCAACTATTAATAATTGTAGGGTTAATCGAGTCTTAGTAGATGGAGGTAGTTCTTTGAATATATTATTTGCGGGAGCTTTAGAAGAGATGCAAGTCCCCATGTCAAAGGTGAAACCGGTGAAATATGCTTTTCATGGCATAGTTCCTGGCTCCACCGCTAAACCGATAGGACAAGTTTCCCTACCGGTTACATTCGGAAGGCCTGATAACTTTGGAACAGAAAAAATTCCGTTTGATGTGGTAAACTTTGAATCCGCATACAACGGAATTATTGGTCGACCGACATTAGCAAAGTTCTTGATAGCCACGCATTACGGTTATCAGAGTCTGAAAATGCCGGGGCCAAAGGGAGTCATCACTATTCGGGGAGATTGGAAAATGGCTTACGTATGTGATCGAAAATCCTTGAACTGGTCGATGAACTTCCGACCAGAGAGGCTAATCCATCTACCATGCAGGCCAAACACTCGAGACCGGAGATGACACCCAAGCCCTCCGACCAGACAAAGGAAGTACCACTCGACAAAGGCGCTTCTCCGGACAGCGTCAAGTCGCCACCTGGGTCAGGAAATACTGATCATTTACCCGCAAGATTCTGGTCGGGGCAAGACTCGACCCCAAATAGGAAGGGTCGCTCGTCTCCTTCCTCTGAGCGAATCAGGACGTGTTTGCCTGGCAAGCGTCCGATATGCCTAGAGTCCCCCGGGAGGTGATCGAGCACATGCTAGCTCTCCAACCTGATAAAAAACCGATCAAGCAGAAGCTGTGACGTTTTGCACCCGATCGGAAGGAAGCAATCCAGTCGGAGATTGACAAACTTCTCAAGACTGGGTTTATTCGTGAAGTCGACCAACCTCAGTGGCTAGCCAATCCTGTAATGGTTAGAAAAAATAATGGAAAATGACGAATGTGTATCGACTTTATAGACCTTAATAAAGCTTATCCGAAGGATGATTTTCCCCTTCCACGCATTGACCAACTTGTAGACTCTACCTTTGGGTGTGAGTTACTAAGTTTTCTAGATGCGTATTCAGGGTACCACCAGATTAATATGTGTAAAGAAGATGAGGAGAAAACTTCCTTCATCACCCCATATGGCATTTACTGTTATGTTAAGATGTCATTTGGTCTCAAAAACACTGGTGCAACTTTTCAAAGGTTGATGCAAAAAAACCTTTAGTCCACAAATAGGTCGGAATCTAGAAGCTTACGTTGACGATCTGGTCGTAAAGACCACCAACGCTGGCAATCACATCCTTGACTTACAAGAAACTTTCAACAACTTGAGAAGGCATAACCTCAAGTTGAATCCGAAAAAGTGTGTGTTCGGAGTTTCATTTGAAAATCTTTCGGTTTCCTAGTCTCGGCTAGAGGTATTGAAGCAAACCCAGTAAAAATAACGGCCATCGACCAGATGCGCCCTCCGACCACAAAGAAGGAGCTCCAAAAACTAACCGGCTGTATGGCAGCATTAAGTCGTTTCATAGCAAGGTTAGGGGAAAAATGATTACCTTTCTTTAAACTTCTTCGGAAACATGGGAGTTTCGAGTGGACTAAAGAGGCAAACGATACCTTTGAAGAACTTAAAAAGTACCTTACGAGCACCCCGGTCTTAGTCTCTCCGAGATCGGGAGAAACATTGCTAATTTATGTGGTAGCAACACCACAAACGGTAAGCAGTGTACTGGTCGTAGAAAGGGATAACATCCAACGACCAATTTATTACGTAAGTGAAGTCTTATATAGACCAAAGGAAAGATACCCACAAGTACAAAAGTTGCTCTATGGTCTCCTTATGTCTTCAAGGAAGCTAAGGCACTACTTTCAAGCTCACAAAGTGGTCTTACCAACCGGATATCCCCTTGGTCAAGTCCTTGGAAACAGGGAATCATCAGGACGAATAGCAAAATGGGCGGTTGAGCTAGGGGCGTTTGACCTCCATTTTATTTCACAAACAACAATAAAGTCCCAAGCAATAGCAGAATTCATTGCCGAATGGACAAACCCTGAACCCACCCAAGGGCCCGAGTACGAACACCACAAGGAGTGGACAATGTACTTTGACGGTTCCTTGATGTTAAAAGGATCGGAGGCTGGAGTGGTCTTGATATCCCCTACTGGCGAACACATCAAGTACGCCATCCAGTTAAATTTTCCTGTCACAAATAATGTGGTAGAATATGAAGGTTCTTGGCGGGACTCGAGCAGCTCGTTAAGCTCGGGATTCGCAGATTACTAGTGAAAGCGATTCTCAACTAGTAGCGAATCAAGTAGAAAAGAGTATTAATGCTCGAGTACCAAGATGTCATCTTATCTGGCGGTACGGAAACTCGAAAAGCACTTCTTGGTTTCCAAATCCAACATATTCCTAGAAAGGAAAACTTTCGGCAAACCGGTTAACACGGAAGGCCTCCACGAGGTCGGCCGAGTCACGCCTGAGTTTTTCTCGAGCAACTTGATTCACCCTCGGTAGTCGAGCCTTCCGAGAACATACATGATTCTTCTGGTCGTACAAACCAATCAAAGAAACATGGATGCTCCACAGTCGTTGACGGTTGGTATTTATCACGATCAAGGTAGAGGCGGGATGACATCGATCTACAATTATCTTGACATGACATAATTTGAGAAGATGATGTAGAGGCTGATCGTATATACGAAAAGCCAAATCATACACTCTAATCGAGCGTACCTTGTATAAGCGAGGATCTCATGGAGTGTTGATGAGATGCATATCTCAAGCGGATGGCATTAAGTTGCTAATCGAAATTCATGAAGAAGTGCATGGAGCACATCATTCCTCTGAGAACTACGGTGGGTAAAGCCTTGAGCAAGGATATTCTTGCCAAGCGCCTTCATGATGCAAAAGAGCTTGTGACGAAGTGCGTACAATGTTAGTTTCATAGCCGACAAGTACATCAACCCGCACAAGCCTTACAAACAATTCATCTTTCTTGGCCTTTTGCGACCTAGGGACTGGACATTCTGGGACTTTTCCCAAGAGCACCCGGGGGCTTCGAATTCCTTTTCGTCATGATTGACACGTTTACAAAATAGATCGAGGCGAGCGGTTGTTAAAACAACAAGCGAGGCGCTAAGAGATTCCTCATGAAAAATGTGATCACACGATTTGGTGTACCCGGTCGTATAATCACGAGATAATGGTGCCCATTCTCTAGCGATCAATTCCAAGAATTCTACGATGAACTTGGTGTCAAAGTTCGTTGTGCTTCATTGCTCATCCATGAGCAGCGGAGGCGATTAAGCGAGCTAATGGTATCATTATGCAAGGGATCAAGCGCCGAGTATTCACCAGTTAATCAAACGGTCAGGAGCTTGAGTTCAAGAACTCCTATCTGTATTATGGGCCGTCCGAACCATGACCAGTCGTGCGACCGGTGAAACAGCATTCTTTTTTGTTTATGGTGCTAAAGCCATGCTTCCTCTAGAACTCAAAATTGGCTCTGCTCGAACTGATCGTTTTAACAAAAATGATCAGAATGAACGAAGACTCGACGACGTCAATTTCCTTGAAGAACAACGAAACCAAGCCCTTGTACGATCAGCAGTCTATCAACAAGCCATGCGAAGGTACCATAGTCATAAGGTGCAACCTCGTAGCCTTACTGTAGGTGATCTGGTTCTCAGAAAAATTCAGAACCAAGCAAATCGCAATAAACTTTCTCCCAAGTGGGAAGGTCCTTACACTGTGGTCGAAGTCACCCGACCAGGTTCCGTACGACTAGGTATGTCTGATGGGCTAATTTTGTCAAATTCTTGGAACATTGATCAATTGCGTAAGTTCTATGTTTAATTATTTTACATTCTTTCAACTCATTTATTTATTAAGAAGAGTAACCTTGCTTATATATATACCTATACTCTGGTCGTTCATTATTGTTAATTTAAAATGGTCGGAGAAGACAATCTTCTCTCCGACATCCTTTCCAAGGATCTATGTTACTCTATGGCAACGACTTCTATCTCAAGTCATACGCTGTATTAGTCCTAGTCGTGAGCATTCTCTAAATGATTCCCACGCATGACAACACTCTTTTCTTAAAGAAATATATGAGTAATCAGAGCATCATACAAATAACTTTATATACTGAATGATATGCTTAAGATTATGAAGATTATATTTCATTATTTCAAGATTCTGCTCTGCTCTTGTCGGGCTACTGGTCGGGACACGGAAAGCCTCCTAATTGAAGTCTCTCCTTTTTATGCGTGGTTACGCCTTTGGAAGGAGCTTCCTAGCGGCGGTTCTTTTCTTCGATCCTCGCTACGATCGGATAAAGAGCTTGAACACGTTTCACGAAATATGTTATATGACTTCAGGTCTAAGCATTCCTTCCGACCAGACTTTGGGATAATAGATATAAACAAAGTTTACTTATAATTTGTTGCATACATTTTTGCATTTCTTCTTATATCAAATACAATAAGGTCTTTTTTCCGACCATATATAATTTTTGATTGGTATTTCGATTATGACAAGCAAGGATCTATAACTAGTCGAAATCATCACCGTTCCGACTACGGTGATTTCCTAGTATTACAACGATTAGTTTTGTCTTAACATCAACACATACCTTCAAAAATGGTTTGACTTTCATTCTCTTTCTTGGCTACCGCTTGTATAGTAAAGTTCTTCTACTATCAAGCGTTCGAGAACTAGAAATATATAAAATTTTAAAAGTCAACAGGATAAACAAAAGCATTATTAACGACATAAAAGGTAATTTTTATACATATTCAATATTTTTACATTTGCGAGCCTACTCTAGAAATATTTCGGACTAATTCTTCGCTTGATGGAGATCCGACCTCCATCTCATCTACAACTTTGTCTCCGAGTGGCTGAGTTCTTCCATGAATTTGGTCGCCTCGTCGGGTAAGCGATTGAAGTCATCTTCAACAGCTTGGAGATTAATGGAGGTCGGAAGCCTTTAGTTTTGCCAAAGCAAAACTAACTCCGCTAGCAACGCTTTCTTTCATAGTGCAGGCATAGTTCTTCCGAGTAATCTTGAGCGATTTTAAGATCCTCTAGAAGTTGACCCAAGTAGTTCATTTTCTCTATTGGATCTCTTAAAGTAGGCAGACTTGATCCTGATCTCATATCAAAGATCATTTTGTTCAAAAATAGAATCTTTTCATCAATACTTTGCACAAGAGCCGCCTCCTTATCCTACTCAAATTTCAGAGTCTTCTCTGTTCTGTCCAAAGCTTGTTTTTGCTCTACAAGAGTAAAACGGGTGATAAGCACAAACATGATTAGAGGAAGATAATAAGTCAAGATTACGACATATTACCTTCAATTCTTTTGTTAAGTGTTTCATTGCTGGTCGTCGCTTCGGCGATCGACCAGTCCCTAGCTTTAATTTCTTCTTCAAGCAGAGCTGTCCTGGCTTTCTCAGCCACGATCTCTTCTTTTATTTTCTCTAAATCTATCGAATACGATAATGGAGAATAATTAGAGAAGGGAAAAGTTACGAAGAAAGAAAAGAAAAAGAAAAAAGTTAAGTGGGGAGTTCTTACTTTCCAATTCGGAGTGTTTTTGCTCCAAGTCCTTAATTATTTGGGTGGATCCTCAGACCACAAAGAAAGTTCTCGACGGATCTTTGCACAAACAGTATTTTTTCCTCTTTAAGTTCCTTGTAAACTTTTGAGAAGTACTATGGAACTGGTTGTAGATACTTATTCGGATTGCCACATCATTATAATTGGCAAATATCAGATCAGGATTTGTCTTGATTTGATGATCCGATATCTTTCCCCAAGCCTCATTAAGATCCTCATCCTCAATAAATCGAGGACGAAAAGGGAATTGATCAAGTTGGGAGGAACCACCAACATGGGTCAGAACCTGTTGGGGGTCTTCAGCGGTCTTTTCCTCTGCAGAAGTTGGAACCACCGATTGGCCCAGCTCAAATGTTGGCCTTGACACCTGCTCGGGGGCTTCTTCGACCACTTTATCCTTAGGAACTCTGTCCTGGGAAGTGGTCTGGTCATGAACCTGCACGAGTGCCTGGTCCTCAGGAGGAGTCTGGTCGGAAACAACCAGAACACCAGAAGACCTATGCAAAACAAAGAAGGAAAGTTCAAAACATCAAATCATCAAGAAATTATTAGAGGTATGCGCTTAGACGACCACTTTCATTTGTACATACCTAGTTAGTTTCCGAGTTTTCACTTTAAAGCATGGAAGTGTAAACTTTGTGCCATCACCCTTCCTTTTCTTTTCTTCCTATTTTGCCAGTTCCGAACTAGCAGGGTTGGTCAAATCCGTTGTATCCTCCAACAAGATGTCGGAAGCGATGCCCTCGATCAGTTCGTCAAAGATTGCGTCCTTGACCATCTGGTCGGACGGAGTGGTTTCACCAACCTCCGCACCGCTTGTTTCATAACAAGCTGTCCGGCCGTGAACGACCGATGCAGGAATCTATGCCTCTCCGATCACGCCTTCTTGCCGGCCTTGACCTTCTCCATCTAAATCAAAAAATGAATTCGGTTAGGTGATGAAATCTTTTATCTAAACTGCATATATATCCATCTGAAATGTTCTATTACCTTGGGAGATTCATCTTCTTCCAGTGCATCCGGGCACGAGTCAGTCGGAACCACGGTGGGATGTTGATCGTCACTAGTTTGTGTGATTCACAATCCGACCGACTACAAAAATAGAGCATGATAAAAAATTTGATCGGAGAATATATATACATGATAAAATGAATTTTTGATTATCTACCTTAAGCCTTGCCAGTTTCTCTTCAGCAGGAGCTATGGCCAAGATCTCAGGGAATCCAGCCTTCTCTCCAGGCTCCCCTGCACAGATCAACCTGATCTGTTCTCTAATTTCCTTAGGGGAAAGACCTTTAAAAGAAAAGGAGAGAAAACAAAACATGGACAGGTTTTAAGGTGGTACATTAATCAAATAAAAAATACTAGTCGGAGTTTATCTCAAAGACTTACCACCTCCTGAGATAGTTTCATCACGACCAATGGACCAAAGCAGGGAATGAGTCCGAAGCTTCAGAGGGCTAATATGATGCTTGGTGAAATCCCTCACCACATGCCAGGAGGTCAAGCCTTTGACTCGCAGGTCATGGATGGCATCCACCCATCTTCCGATCACCCCTTCCTGCTCCACGGTCTTCCTTCACTTGGGGTTTTCATTTGCTCTAATGCCGGCGAAGTAGAGGCCATCGTCTCTCGTAACCGTCATGTAGAACCAGTTCTTCTTCCATGATGACCACGAGGATTTCGAGTACATATGGATGTACTCATCGGCCTTCTCGTCGTGAAGGCGCAATGTACATTCTCCGGGAGGATCTCCCCATCACCATTCGGTAGAAATACCTGAAGAGCCTCAAATTCGGTGGCACTCCCAAGTATGCCTCACACAAATAGGTGAAAATACTGATGTTGGCGATGGAATTCGGAGCCAAATTTACCAGTTTCACCCCGTAATACTCAAGAACGCGGAGGAGGAATTTGTGTACCAGCAACCTCAGCCCACATTCGATGTAGGCGAGGAAAACGGGGATTTCCCCATCTTCGCGGCATGGAAAGTGCTCTCCGATCGCCGATCTCCATTTGATCAGATTCTTGTTTGGAAGCATCCCAATTTTCTCCAACGCCTCAAGTTTTTTCTTGCTCAATTCCGAAGGCAACCACTTCGTGATTTGCTCCAACATAATGAAAATCCTTAAGGATGAGTATGGCCATAGGAGGCTTTGTGGTCGGAAGAACAAGAAAGAGGTCTAAAGGATTTCTCTTGGCAAGAAGCTGAAGGGGATCAAAAGGGGATTTGGAAGTGTAAAAATTCTAAAAGCCTAGCGATGGGGATTTTATAGCTTCTAATCTTTTAATTACGATCAGAAGTTTCCCACAAAAGTCCAACGGGCAAAAGCTTCTTCTTTGTTCAAATGGACAGAAAAACTCTTCGGTTCCCAAGGCAAGTTCTCAACTTTAAAGTGAACACAGACCACCTCGTATATCACAACATTAAATGGGGGTCTGCCCGATACGACTTCATCGGAAAAAGGTATACATACGACCTGTTCATTTAAAGTTCGGGGGCTAGCTGACGAGGATTAAAAACTCTATGTATTAATTTAATACATAAAAGACTATACATCTTCATGGTCGTAACCCCTAAGGCTAATGACCTCACTGATCATAAGGATTCCAGAGGTTACACGATGGGTACCCTGGTCGGACAAGGCCTTGTGCCTAGGCTCCGACCAGGTAGCTGCTCGGAAAAGCTATGAACTGACATTTCTTACCGTATGATGAATGGAACACGTGTTATATGTTCCAAACCGTGTGATGATATAATCCTGAGACACTGACAATTAACTACCCTACGGTTAAGCATGTCACAGACAACCGCAAGGCAGTTGGCACACTATTAACTGTCTTACCGTTCTGACCAGTCATAACGTTTCACTAGGGACGCCTTCTCCAGAAGTAACTGCCACCTCTTCAGGAGTTATTTAAGGGTGGAGCGCAGAAGACAAAGAGACAGGACAAGAGACGAAAAACAACAAAACAGGAGAAGACAAACACAGAAGCCTAAGCGGTGGAATTAGAAGCAAGATAGTCAGTCTTAGACTTAGAGTCTAAGCCTGATTACTTAGTTAAACATTCCTCACATTCAGTGTATTTAGGGTAGTGCCTAGTCAGGTCTTGTAAATCTAGTTCATATCAATAAAGAGCGGCCCCCATTCCATCCCAGGATATTTCACGTCATTTTTCTCTTTCATTTTCATAAGATCGACGATTCGATCATTAACAACGGTGTTGGTCAACCATCTGTGATATGACATACAGTATTAGCCATTTTGTAGTAATGTTTGGTTGAGTGAACTAGAGTAAATGGAATGGGATGTTATATGATCAATGGGATGATCCTGAATGGTATAGTAAAACTTGTGTGTTTGGTTAGTGGAATGAGATAATTCAATATTTTGTTTGGTTGCATAAATGGGATGGCACTAGATGGTTCACGATGGTGTTTGGTTTGAGGGATGAAGTGGAATGAGTTGTATACACATAAGAGTATTAGCACGATTAATTATTGAAATATTAGCATGATTATTAAATTTACCTTAATTAAAAAAAGAAGCATTTAACTAAATTAATTAGTTTAACTATCCACTAATTGGCATGGCCCACTGGTTAGTGTCATATACACAGAGGGAGAGGGGTAACAGGGGAACGCGCTCATCCCTATACCGCGTGATTCGCCTGTTTTTATGGAATTGTTCGGTACAGCATATTTGGGGAATATTCTCATAATCTGTATGACCCCATCTAGGACGAGTTGGTTCGGTTCACTCAACCAAACACAGGGACATATTCAGGACTATTTCATACATGTATACCCTGATTCACCGAACGGAAAGAAGAAAGGCTTAAGAGTACGCGTTAGAGCTGCATCCGATGGGTTCTCAAATAATTTTAAAAAAAGGTACATCTCTTTAAAAAGTTTCAAAAAAAATATTTATTTTTAAGATTAATGCAGATTTAACTCATCTAATATTAACTTACTATGCTTTAAGATTCATAAACTTCTCTTAATGAGATGTACCAAACCACCTAATAATAAAGCTGCATCTGATGGAGGGGAAACTCCGATAAGCGGGCGTCCACTGGAGATGGACTCTTAAAAAAATAATACAAAGGCTCCATCCAATGGAGGAGAAGCTCCCATAAGCAAACATCCGTTGGTTGGTTGCCAGTGGATACCATGCGGGGCCGTAGGATCATGTTTGCGTGCCATCCTAGCCGATCGATGCGATTTGTCGTGTAGGGTGGGTACGATGTCCGCGCACTTTTGAACGTTTTTTCAGTTTTCTTGCACGTGCGATGATGTCACCCTCCCCCGAGTAGGTGACAAATCGGTGGGCCACGCGTATTTCATTACTTCTAAGCTATTTCCTTCTCCTCATTAGATAATCGATGCCCAAGTTGAGAGACAATCAATCTAATCACATCAAAGGCCATCGAAGTGATTGGTTGTCTTTATTCATCATCTTTAGATGAATAAAGATACTGCAAATGTCTTGTCAAAAACTCCTTCCAAAAACCATTGGGAAAAACGAAATGGACAACAGAGTATATTAAATTCATAAGTTGCATTACACTTGTTACCTCATTAAAAACTTTTATGTGTGAAAACTTCAAGAAAACTCACCAAGGAAAAGAATACAGCGTTTAATCTTCGGGGTCGAATCTTCAAGATTTTAGATAAATCTTTAGGATTTGATAAGGGTTATGATCTAGGGATTTGCTCCCCCTAAACTCTACAATTCTTTATCCTGTCTCATTCCAATGCATGAATACATATTTTGAACCTAGATGTAAGTAGAGACTTAGTGAATAAATCAACTAGATTTTCACAAGTCTTTGTTTGCAGGATTTTTACCTCGCTATTCTTCTGGATTTCACAAGGATAGAAAAATTTAGGAGGAATTTGCTTCGTGATGTTGCTCTTGACATAATCCGTTTGCATTTGTGTAATACAAACAACATTATCTTCATAGATAATTGAGGGTGTATTGACGGTATTAATGTCACAATACTTTTGGATGTGTTAATCACATGTCTGAGCCAAACACATTCAAATGAGGCTTCATATAGTGCTATAATCTTTGAGTGGTTGATAGAAGTAGCTACCAAGGTCTGCTTAAATGATCGCCAAGAGATGGCTGCACCACCACAAAGTAATATAAATTCATTCTAGGATTTTGCAGTATAGGGATTTGATAGATAGCCAGCATATCTTTAAGATTTAGTAATGATCATCCGAATCTATGCATGATCTTTATGATCTTTGTATTATCGACCAATTGAATCTAAATTGTTAAGTGGTAAAACCATCAAGGTGAATTTAAGTAGTAATCATCGTATCAACACCATCCTGGGTTGACTAAGATTTTCAAAATCTCAAGTATGATGATTAGTGTTTTGCATATGCTCCCCCTGAAGACAACTTATATTGAAGTCTTTTTGCTTTAATGTCTTTCATACATTTTTTTGAAAATGAATATAGGCAAGTATATTGTGATCAAATCAACTAGATTATCACAATACAGAGTCTTACATACAAATATCATATTACTCATCTGGAGATTTTAGGATAAACACTATTCGGGAGTAACATGCTTAACTTATCAAATACCAATATTTGATTGTGCAACACAAGTATATTATCCTTGCAGAGGATATAGGGGTAATACTAGTTGCAAAGTTGTATGCCTTTTGGATACATCTTATCAAACCCTTTCAGTGTGTTAATATTTTGCAACTATCTCCGGGTGGTTAAAGTTATAGCCAATAGTCTTTTCTACAGATCTATACAGTATGGTTGTACCACTCTAGAGTAAAATATAACTAGTCTTAGTTTTTGCTTTTAGGGGATTAATTGTCAATATCACCAATGTATGTTGTACCTTCATGGTACTAGAGGAAACCACCATTCCACTAACTTCTGGTGGAAGATGCACTTTATAAGTGCTTGTGTGACGCACTTCTGGTCTTTAGGTTCCTCGTTACATTCTTTTGGGTCTTGATGGGTCATTGTCCACTTCTAAGGGGTCATAAGATCATTGGTGTGATTAAGAGATCGACTAGTAAAATAATTTCCCTTCAGGAGGATACTCTCTATTTTGGGAGATGCTCTTTCTATAGGTAAGAGACTATTGGGCATGAGTTTTATATATATTACGATTTTATTTCCTTCCTTACTAGGAATTTTGAGTCTTTTGAGGATCTCATCAAGGGTTTTCAAAACCCATTGACTACATATTTTATTTTTTTTCGTTCACGCCATTTGCCAGAATTGTTATGCAACAGAACATTATTTCATTCATAATAGGAGAGTAACAGTCTCTATGAGGACCTTTGAACCATAGTTTTCACCACTTCATTATATTCATAATGACCCATCAAGTCTGAACTACCTGGTTCTAAGACTTTTATTTAGCAATCATGGTTCAACCTCAGATGCATCCTTTATGTGACCCAATATGAACACTCCAAGCGCTCGGTCATGGACATTGGTTCCAGATCCGTGTTCTCGTTAGAGAAATTTTAGCAACTGTAAAGGCAAAGTGGTTGTCAATAACTTTTCTCCCATATCCTCGTAATTGAGGGTATCTTAGTGTTAACCAGATCTTTATCTTTTACCAAATAAAAGAATCTTGGTCGCTCCGCATTCTCAGCGTTGTAATACGTGCGCAACAAGTCGCTGCGGTTTTTATCTTCATGAAGTATTTCACCTTAAAGGTGACTTCTCTTCAAGAGAGTTTAAGGAGTGATTAATAATTGTTTTGACTAGTATCATTAGATCTTAGTGTAACACCCTCGCTATTCGAAAGCCAAGATGTTACCTAAAGGACTAACACGCAACAACAATGCAGAATAATTTCAACAATATAACAATTAATCTCGAATAAAGATCAACATCTAATGGAACAAATGTAGGAATTTAATCTGAATTCATCGACAAATCACACTCTCTAAATATCCAAGTATATTGAGTCAATTAAGTTATTCCTATCAATAATCTAATCAAGGATCACATGCAGTTATTGAATCAATCATAAACATAATGAAGGATAACATACTCCATTTATTACAATCCAATACTTAACGAATGATTGGAAAGAACAAGTTCATATGGTTAATAGTGAACAATGTGAAGTGAATGATGTGATCCACGTGACTAAGCCCTCTCATGCATGTCGTCTTCAATGGTTACCTAAAACAAATAAACACGACAAGAATGAGTCCACGACTCAGCAAGTACAACAGAATAAAGCGAACCATACTGAATATGAACATATCAATTACGAAATAGAATGCGAAAGTAGAACAGATGAATAAGAACACAATATCTCATAATAGAAATCGAAGGTAGAATGGATGAAATCACATGAATGGATGAAATGCATGAACTCCACTTCTGCTTATACCGGTATAACCAGTGACACACCCGTCGGTGTTCACTTAGGCCCGCATTTAATAAAATACGGGGATCCAAGGCCCGTATGAAGAACGTTTCATACGGGGATCCAAATCTGCTCACATTGGAATGGCGGGTCTTACGTGTCCATAATGGAATTGATGGGTCTTTTCATCCCACTCCCGTGGGTAAATCATGAACAATGTATGAATGAATGAATACGTGAATTTGTAAGAAGGAAGCTCAAGAAGCATGATTCACATACATGAAACGAAATAGAAATCAATGAAACCTACTCACCGACCATAGCACTCATTCATAGCATGAACATAAAACACTATGAACAAACAACAACAGTACATTACACAGTGTACTTGCCCATATTGGAATAATGAGACTTCACTACCCACTCTCGTGGATGAACATCAAAGAAGGAACGAATGAATATTTCGAACGTAAATATACCACCGAATAATCATAGTTTACCAATTATGAAGGGAAACGAGAGATACTGGAATTACCCATTGCATAATCACCAATCAAGTAGAATAAAACATCAAACAAGACAATTCAATTGTACTTGCATTTCGAACTACGATGCGTCAGGAGGCAAGGATGTAACCGCTAATCTTGAACCTTCTCCTCCTACACAATTGAATTACTTGAAATAAGGAACAACGTGAATAGGACGCTACTCCAAATGCTTAGTCACATCAATCTAAACCCAAGGTTCACATGGTCAATCTATCCAATTAACCCGACAGTTTAGCAAAACGATAAACTGGACAGCGGTACTAAACACCTCATAACTTTTGATCTGAGACTCTAAATGGAGTGAACTCAGATCCTATGGAAATATAACGAAAATACCCACATTAAACTAGTTGGGTGAATCCTCTAATTCGGCCAAAATATTAAGTCGACAATTAGATGAAAGTCTAACACAGATTCTGCCTAGCGTAAATGCAGACAAAGATAAAAGAAATGATCATAACTTTTGTTCTACAACTCCGCTTAGGGTGTTCTTTAACATTGTGGAAAGGTTATGAAAAATAATACAACAACCTTGTTGTGTGGAAACCCTGAATCTACCTTTAACTTAATCATAACTTAATAGACAAATTGACAGTTAATTCACGTCAGGTTTTCAGGACAGCAGGAAAGAATCTATCGTAACTTTCAAACCGTAAGTGGGAATTCAGTGTTCTTGGCGGATACAGAAAGCTAAGAACGAATCCCACATATCTCTAGGAGATGGGATTCTCTAATTCGGCTTCTAAGATCATGAAAATATCTGCGCAATGTACTGGACAGAACAGATCTACCAGCAGCAGGAAGATCGATCCAATCAACCTAATCGAATTCGCATCTAACATGAATCAAATAGCGAAGAAAACCCTTAGTTACCCTTGAAGACTCGTAGGAAGGCGATGATCAATCTCCCGAAGAATCTCCTCTTCTCCTCCTTTCTCCCTTCCCCTCCTTCTTCTTCCTTGGCCGAAAGCACACAAAAACAAGATGGCAGCAAGGGCTAAGGGTGGGAGGTTACTATAGCAGCCGGAGTTATTGTAGTGGTGGTGGGTACTGTAGCAGAGGTGTGCTATAGTACAGGTTAGGGTTCCCCCTCCTTTTGTTGGTGGCTATTTCCCCCATGGTCCATGGGCCAAAAGGGCTGATTTTCCCCCTCGCTTGACTTTGGGTTTGCAGCCCATTCCCCTCTAAATTCTGAATTTTTTCCTCTTTTCATTCCCTTAATTCCTTCTCTAATCTTATTACACTCACTAATGATAATTGGGATATTACATTCTACCCCCCTTAAAAAGAATTCAACCCCGAATTCTACTATCACCATTCTACTAGAAAGAACACCAAAACTGAAAAAAAAATAACAACAACAGTTAACACGTCTTCGACGTGAACAACTCTGGACAATGCTCGTGCATGCGAGACTCCAACTCCTAAGTCGCCTATCTCTCAGATTTACGTGACCACATCACCATGACGTAAACGATGCTCATCCTAACACTCAATCTGACCTTTCTAAGTACATTCATCAGAAGAGATTCGAAGGTAAGATCCTACTCGATGGTCAACATCTTTAACAAAATCTCAAGCTTCGAATGGCTCAGTTACTCACTTAGCACCAGAACATACCAGATGTGGCATTCCTCGCGTATGGACCCGAGACGGTCAAAGCGATACGCCAACTTCCTAATCCTTGAAACTGTCGAAAACGAACCAATATACCTGGGCCAACTTCCCCTTTAGTACAAAAGCACACAATATGCTCAATATCGAACTCTTCATCTAATAAGAAGCACCTCCATTAATCAAGAATACACAACAAAACTCGTTTTTAAACAACTGTTTTACAAAGAGAATCTAACGGAAAATAAAGAATTCTCGTCGCAACCATGTAATGCCAACTCTCCACCAAAAGGGTCAAATTCAAAATTGATAATTCATCCTGAAAACAATTCCACTTTCTAATTAGGCAGTTTACGAATGAACACCACGAAAGCCAAAGGAGAAATCACTCGAATGCCCAAATCAAATACTTCTTTTATTTTGTCTGAATTGGAAAGAATCATGCATGTTAGTATAGCGTCAACTCAAATTGCCAAAGACAACAGTCAACAACACAAAGCTCAAGCGAGAATAAAGAAAACGCTTCACTACCCAAGAAGACATCTTTTTTCTTAGTTTCTCTTTTAGGAATAAAATTTCTCTCAACCCTTGGAATTCGAACTCATCGCATACCCCACGAGCTCAACCTCTAAATTTAACATCCTCAAATTATGCTCAAACCGAAATACATCATCCACACCTCTGTGAGGAGGCTATATTGATCCCACCGAACACTTTAGACAACTCTTCTATTGACGAAATTAATTTGACAGAAGGCACCCAAAGCATCTCAAAATAGATTCCACGCAATCATATCACCTCCAACTTTCAAGAATAACTCAGAATCATCAGTACACACGCTCATGTACTACATCAAAAGGGTCCTATCAATGCTCATTCCATTGCTCAGAAAACGTCAATATTCTATTTTCTCTACACACAATCATTGGGCGACCAAAGGTCTAGCATAAAAATGCAAAGCCCCGATTTAACCTCTAAGACCTCTACAATGAGCTTCTCTTATAACAAATATACAAATCATCAGATTAAATCTCTAATATCCCCACAATTCTAACATACCCACTTGTTGACATCATCAGAAATCACCCACACAATCTCGCAATGCTTTCCAGTTGCATTACTCTAAAAAAAATTGATCAAGATTTCTATACCTTCGATAATTCTAATGTTCCACCCAAAGTGAACAAAAGACTTTGGACCACAAATTACTATAGGTTCTATTGATTGCAATAATGCAATTAGTTTAGTCTTAAAGACAAACATCCTGTATAACTGAGATTCTCTCCAAGAATCATACATGAAACCAATTCATCCTCTAATGCTCCTCAAATAACTTTCAACCTAAGGTCTTGCAACGACAATTAAAAGACACCTCGAAAGCCCCATGTGAATCTAATAGATTGATTCCTTCTCAACAGAAAAGACAAATGAAATAATTTTCACCAACTAGAAAGAAACATTTACCACTCGCAGTGAACACAGGACCAAGGGAAATAATCAATTACATAAAGAACTCAGAAAACATAAGAGGAGACCACAATTAAGGACATAGGCCTCACAAGAAGAGAATATCAAACTTTAATAGATAAGAACAAACGGACATTCAAGATCAAATCGCGTGAATCACTTAAGAACCAATAGAACTTTATACCGTAAACTTTACTCGACAACTTCCAATTACCACATAAATCCTGAACACCAAAAGATCATGAAAGCAAAACTTGAAATACTCTCATTTAAGCAATATCACCATAGGTGATCAAATTACTATGAGAATTAACCTCAATCTCACATTCTGACGATTTAATAACATCGACAACATACACTAGTACCAAGAATCATCAAACTTTATTACTCCATCCTAAAACTTCCCAAAGGAAACACAAACCACAAGGTTGAAACAAATTTATTATAATAAGATTATGCTAAGCAATAACAATATCACAAGGCACGTTATCAAAGACTACTTACGAAATTCATCTACTCAACTGTTGGTGTTGCTCAACACCATCTTCAGCGCTCATTAACAATTGATGATTGTACTAATCATGTGTGTACATACGGTACTAATTCTATTTGCAATCACATAACCATTTATAAACATAGATTCAACATTTCACCTTTATTCATAAATCAGTTCAAAACATGATTAAAGATTCACTAACATAATTTTCTATAAACAAGGTTTCACGAATCGATACACCAGCATCCATCTGGTCCTTTTTACAGGTTTCAACAATTTTAGCATATCAAGAAATAGGTAAATCTAGCACTTATGTAATATCCATAGGTTCTGAACAGATATGGACAGTCTTTATTTAACATACACCATGTATCAAATACAAGGACATTTCAAATTAATCAATTTCACTTTCATGGATGGTAGTTAAGAATAATTGATTTGCACCATGCTAACAACCCAACTTGGTAACTCACATCATAACAATTTATTCGTTTAGTTATAACTTCTCATTTTAAGCATGATAAGACATCACAAAAGGATTCTAACACCTTCATTTAGCAAAAGAGAGACATTAAACCTCAACGCTCGAAGTAATCCAAAAGAAATACATAAAGCTAAAGCTTTCACATGTTAAAGCACTTGCAACAGAAAACTTGCAGTATTTGAAATACCAATCGAATAAAGGAGTCATATTTTCCAACAAGAAGTGCAAAACTCCCATGAAAAAATCAATCTTGCTAATAACCGACGTTCACACAAAAACAACAATAGACCAGCAGTCAGGAGAACAAGTATTCGTATTATGGAGCCAAGAATGACTAATGAAAACTCATCAGTTGAAATGTAAGCAATAACTCAAGAAAAGTTCATCAACCTCCACAGGACAAGAATTGGACAAAATTCAAAAATCAAGGAAGAGAACAACTTTCTAAAGCAACTCACGCTCAACACCTGTAACTTTGGTACTCGGGGTATCTACTCCCCTATCCACATACCACGAACGGTGGTGTAACCTGGTGAATCCTAGGGCAACAACCACGACTTCAACTTCTTAACATCCGTTATCAACACGCATCACCAAAATAATCAATTATGAATATACAGGATCATCTCATGCCAATCATAGTATAAATTCATAGATATAGAATATCATAACATTTCATAGATTAACAAAAAGAACGATAATACAAAAGCAATTCAATACAGTACAGCATAATGAAACATATCACTAGAAATGCGGATGCAATGGATTTCCCAAACCCACCTACTGTGCACAGTGTGTCAATTTAATATTCAATTACCACGAACCTAAAGCCCACTCTGATACCAACTGTAACACACTGGCTATTCGAAAGCCAAGATGTTACCTAAAGGACTAACATGCAACAACAATGCAGAATAATTTCAACAATATAAGAATTAATCTCGAATAAAGATCAACATCTAATGGAACAAATGTAGGAATTTAATCTGAATTCATTGACAAATCACACTCTCTAAATATCCAAGTATATTGAGTCAATTAAGTTATTCCTATCAATAATCTAATCAAGGATCAGATGCAGTTATTGAATCAATCATAAACATAATGAAGGATAACATACTCCATTTATTACAATCCAATACTTAACGAATGATTGGAAAGAACAAGTTCATATGGTTAATAGTGAACAATGTGAAGTGAAAGAAAGAATGTGAAGTGAATGATGTGATCCACGTGACTAAGCCCTCCCATGCATGCCATCTTCAATGGTTATCTAAAACAAATAAACATGGCAAGAATGAGTCCACGACTCAGCAAGTACAACAGAATAAAGCAAACCATACTAAATATGAACATATCAATTACGAAATAGAATGCGAAAGTAGAACAGATGAATAAGAACACAATATCACAGAATAGAAATCGAAGGTAGAATGGATGAAATCATATGAATGGATGAAATACATGAACTCCACTTCTACTTATACTGCAGATAACCAAAGGACACACCGTCGGTGTTCACTTAGGCCCGCATTTAACAAAATACGGGGATCCAAGACCCGTATGAAGAACGTTTCATACGGGGATCCAAATCTGCCCACATTGGAATGGTGGGTCTTACGTGCCCATACTGGAATTGATGAGTCTTTTCATCCCACTCCCGTGGGTAAATCATGAACAATGTATGAATGAATGAATACGTGAATTTCTAAGAAGGAAGCTCAAGAAGCATGATTCACATACATGAAATGAAATAGAAATCAATGAAACCTACTCACCGACCATAGAACTCATTCATGGCATGAACATAAAACACTATGAACAAACAACAGCAGTACATCACACAGTGTACTTGCCCATATTGGAATAATAGGACTTCACTACCCACTCTCGTGGATGAACATGAAAGAAGGAACAAATGAATATTTCGAACGTAAATATACCACCGAATAATCATGGTTTACCAATTATGAAGGAAAATGAGAGATACTAGAATTACCCATTGCATAATCACCAATCAAGTAGAACAAAACATCAAACAAGACAATTCAATTGTACTTGCTTTCGAACTACGATGCATCAGGAGGCAAGGACGTAACCACTAATCACGAACCTTCTCCTCCTACACAATTGAATTACTTGAAATAAGGAACAACGTGAATAGGACGCTACTCGAAATGCTTAGTCGCATCAATCTAAACCCAAGGTTCACATGGTCAATCTATCCAATTAACCCGACAGTTTAGCAAAATGATAAACTGGATAGCGGTACTAAACACCTCATAACTTTTGATCTGAGACTCGAAATGGAGTGAACTCAGATACTATGGAAAGATAAAGAAAATACCCACATTAAACTAGTTGGGTGAATCCTCTAATTCGGCCAAAATATTAAGCTAACAATTAGATGAAAGTCTAACACAGATTCTGCCTAGCAGAAACAGACAGCAGTAAAGAAATGATCATAACTTTCGTTCTACAACTCCGATTAGGGTGTTTTTTAACATTCTGGAAAGGTTATGAAAAATACTACAACAATCTAGTTGTGTGGAAACCCTGAACCTGCCTTTAAATTAATCATAACTTAATAGACAAATTGATAGTTAATTCACGTCAAGTTTTCAGGATAGCAGAAAAGAATCTATCGTAACTTTCAAACCGTAAATAAGAATTCAGTGTTCTTGGCGGCTATAGAAAACTAAGAATGAATCCCACATATATCTAGGAGGTGGAATTCTCTAATTCGGCTTCTAAGATCATGAAAACATCCGCGCAATGTACTGGACAGAACAGATCTACTAGTAGTAGGAAGATCGATCCAATCAACCTAATTGAATTCGCATCTAACATGAATCAAACAGTGAAGAAAACCCTTAGTTACCCTTGAAGACTCGTAGGAAGACGATGATCAATCTCCCGAAGAATCTCCTCTTCTCCTCCTTTCTCCCTTCCCCTCCTTCTTCTTCTTTCTTGGCCGAAATCACACAAGAACAAGATGGCAGCAAGGGCTAAGGGTGGGAGGTTACTATAGCAGCCGGAGTACTGTAGCAGTGGTGGTACTGTAGCAGATGCGTGCTACCGTAAAGGTTAGGGTTCCCCCTCCTTTTGTTGGTGGTCGTTTCCCCCATGGGCCATGGGCCAAAAGGGCTTATTTTCCCCCTCGCCTGACTTTGGGTTTGCAGCCCATTCCCTTCTAAATTCTGAATTTCTTTCCTCTTTTCATTCCCTTAATTCCTTCTCTAATCTTATTGCACTCACTAATGATAATCGGGATATTACACTTAGACCCGTAGGCATCCCCACAGATTTTAGTTCAATGACTAATAAGTCAAATTCGCATAGGTGGATATGTTATTCGACTAAGGGTATTCCGCTCTTAGCGACATATTTACTGCAAGTAAACACTGTAGTAACTCCTCCATAATTGCAAAGTATCTGGAAGGCTCCCCACTTCTGGCGTACAGAGTATAAACTAAACCTTAAGTTTAGCTTGACTAGTGCGTGTATCTCAATACTAAAGATTTTTTTCCTTCCGAAAAAATACAACGACATTCAAACTTTTGGGCATTTCTCTCCCCCTAATGTCGAGATTCAATCTTTATTAACAGCATACTACAAAAATGGCAAATAATTGTTTGAATTTCAGATCCAACCTGATCCCCGACAACTAGTGGGGGGCCAAAGGTGTATGCTACAGTGGTGATAACATGTGAGAAATATTTGATTCCTCCAACATGCACTAATTTCAACAAGGGGTTTGATAATTATATGTAGTGAGCTAGACTTTTATCATTGAAGTGGTACAAAAACTGCATGATCCTAACATTATGTAGGATATTCTAACTTCTGGTCGTCCTATACGGGGGTTCAAGAGTTGACAGACTTATTCTATAGAGTAGTTTCTTTATTATTTGCCCAAGTTTTGATCCAATTACTCATACCATATTCTAAATAATTTGGATCATTAAACTTCAAGTTTATAATTACGCAACATATTTTTTTATGGTCACAAGTAGTATGTTCTAACAGCATAAAACTATAGGATGCTCTTCAGGAACATAAATATAATGCTCGAACATTTAATATTTGACCATAGTTAATCTGCACTGAAATACTAGATTTTCTTCTGAACTACAAATCTAGTTGAATCACCCTAATAGTATAATTATTCGACGAGAATATTTATTGTTCAATAGGAACACCAAATTTAATTAAGGGTGATAAATTGTATGCCTGATTTTAATTTGTAATGCCAGAATCAACATGGCCAAATTTAGATCATTCAGGATTAACAAAATCCAATAGGTCATTATATTTTATTTCGGGAGTTGTATTTGCTTCAAGCAAGTGATATAGCTTCTGGTGGTGATCAGTTGCTGACCACATTTACCAATTATGCATGTGTCATTTCCGATGAGGATGATACGCTTTGGTGCATAGCCAACATGGTATATGTGCGATTGCATCAAGCGGCCGTCAGTTTGCCGTGTGCATTCTCGCATGCTGGCGGTTAACATATTGCTAAAGGCAGAAATCAATTGCCCTTCATGGGCTGCAATGATTGTGGTTGCCAACAGCATGAGTGTCAGCAATGGCGTAAATGCTATTATCCATATCAACTGGATAAGGATAATAATCGCGCAATGTACTTTTATTTTCTCCCAAAATAAACTAGATTAATTTTTGCTTCTAGCTTTGACCTAGGATTTGCCACTGCACCTAACATGACTCTTGTTTTGAATATTTTTCGATGCCTCTTAGGTTCCAATATCCCACACAAGCCCAATAACCTCCCCCTTGTCATGCGAACTATAAAAATCTCGAGTGATAGCGTGTGCATCAGGCATGTGCTTGAAATCAACTCGAGTTTTAGCAAATCATACTTCTATAGGAGTACAATTTTGTTGGCGTGAAACCAATATATACTCTGTAACATTCTGCTTACAAAGTTCTTCAATTAAGAAATCGGTGTGGTGGGGGATTGTGTTATACAGACTCCAAGTCTTAGGGCTTAAGTTATTATGTAATTATTTGAGGAATATGGTGTTTTTCTAACCAAAGTAATCCATTAAAGATCAACATATGACTAGACTTGTTTCGATGCCACTGAGAAAAATAGTTTTCCTTTTGTCATCTGGGCATCCGTGCACTACAAACTAGTGAATTGAGGCTTATTAGATATCAGGAGCACATGTCCAATATTTTGTTAGCAAGGCATGGCAAAGTATTTTCAAGTATATTGTTTACAAAATTTATTCCATGCAAGATTAATTATTTTACTACAGGTAAAATATGCTACTGTCAATATACTCTATTAAGCAGATTTAATCAACTATTCAACAGAAGATAAGGCTTTAATAGAACAACTTATATCATTATTTTATTTATGACATCTAGGAAATAACAATCTAATGCATAAGGTTTCAGCCTAAAGCAAAAGATTAGAGATACTCATCATGTGGAGGACCAAGCTCGATAGAAGCTGAATCTATAGTACTAATGCGACTCGTGTAGGAAAGTGACATCTTTACAAAGCTAATGGATAACTAGGAGATTTCAATGTGTCTCCATAGAACATACCATGAGCTTATCGTTGCCTTTGATTGCACCTACTTATCAATCAATCCAGCATTTAGTAACTTCTGATTACATAGTCTTAGTCGAGAGATAACACGGTGCAGGGCATAGTGACACCCATTTATGGACTTCTAGTCCTAGGTATGTGTGCCATGTAGGGGCACAATTTGGCATTTACAGGCGTTCTTTTAGAGAAAACTGTCGACGATCGAATCGCCGATCTTACGAAAATAAACGAGGAAAATGACGTGGAATATCCCGAATGGAATGGGGTCGCTTTTTATTGATATGAACTGGATTTACAAGATGTGGCTAAGTACTACCCTGAATTACATCGAATGGAGGAATGTTTAACCGACAATCGACTTAGAATATGAGTCTAAGGTCGATTATCTAGCTTCTAATTCCACCGCTTAGGCTTCAGGCATATCTTTGCCTTGGCCTTGTTTTGTGTGTCGCCTATCGCCTCCTTTTCTTGTCCCTTGTGCCTTGTGCCCCTTCGCCTTCTCGTGCTTCACCTTTAAATAACTTCCAAGAGATGGCGGTTACTCTCGGAGAAGACGTCCTCGTGAAGCGCTACGACCGGTTTGAGCGGTAGAGAAGTTAGCAATGTGCTAACTTCCTTGCGTTGCTTGTGAAAAGCTTAACCGTAGGGTGGTTAATAGTCGATGTCTCGTGGTTGTACCATCGCATGGTTTGGAACGATAACACGTGTTCCATTCATCATACGATAAGAAATACCATTCAAGAATTTTACGAGCGGTTATCGGTCGGGATTAGGCACAAAGCCTCATCCCACTGTAGTACCCATTAAGTAACCTTCAATACTAACGACCGAGGGAGGTCGTTAGTCTTAGGGTTACAACCATGAAGACGTATGGTCTTTTATTATGCATTTAAAATAATACATAGAGGTTTTAATCTCGCCGGCTAGCCCCTAACTTTAAATGAACTGGTCGTATATACCTTTTCCCGATGAAATCGTATCGGCGTAACCCCATTTAATGTCGTGGTATACTGAAGTGGTCTGTGTTCACTTTAAAGTTGAGAACTTGCCTTGGGAAACGAAGAGTTCTTCGTCTCGCTTGAACAAAAAGAAGCTTTTTGTTAGTTGGACTTTGTGGGAATCCTTCAAAGTATCGGAAGTTTATAAAATCTTCTCTCGCTGGGCTCTTAGAATTTTTATGCTTCCAAAATCCCCTTTCGATCCCCTTTAGCTTCTCGCCAAGAAATCCTCCAGAGTCTTTTCCTATTCTTCCGACCACAAAGTCTCCAACTTTTGCTACTCATTCTTGAGGATTTTCGCCATGTCGAGAGCAGACACAAAGTGGTTGCCTTCGAATTGGGCAAGAAAAAGCTTGAGGCTTTGGCGAAGATGGGAATGCTCCCAGATAGGAATCTGATTCATTTGGAGACCGGCGACTGGAGAGCATTTTCCGAGCCGTGAAGATGGCGAAATCCCTGTTTTTCTTGCCTACATCGAATGTGGGCTGAGACTACCGGTACACAAATTCCTCCTCCGCGTTCTTGAACATTACGGGTGGA
Organism: Phyllostachys edulis; assembly: GCA_036346405.1. Taxonomy (NCBI): domain Eukaryota; kingdom Viridiplantae; phylum Streptophyta; class Magnoliopsida; order Poales; family Poaceae; genus Phyllostachys; species Phyllostachys edulis. The sequence continues at coordinate 21,462,463 of CM070556.1, forward strand.
ATTGGTGAATTTGGCCCCAAATTCGATCGCAAATATTAGTATTTTCGCATATTTGTGCGAGGCATACCGAAATACAACCGAACTTGAAGCTCTTTAGTTATTTCTACCGCATGGTGATGGGAAAATCATGCGAAATCTGAGGCGCTCTGGGGAATGCACATTGCGCCTTCATGACGGAAGGCCGATGAGTACATCTTCATGTACGCGAAATCTTCGTGGTCGTCGTGGAAAAATACCGGTTTTACATGACGGTTACGAAGACGATGGCCTCTACTTGGCGAACTAGAGCAAGTGAAAACTCCAAGTGGAAGGAAACCAGAAGAAGACAGGATAGTCAAAAGATGGGCGGATGCCATCTATGACTTAAGCAGTCAGGGCCGACTTCGTGGCATGTGGTGAAGGATTTCACCTTTCGCCGATTAGCCCATTGAAGCTCCTGACTCATTCCTCGCTCTGTGCCTTGATCGTGATGAAGCTACCTCGGAAGGTGGTAAGTCTTTGAGATAAATTCGATCGGTATTTTGATTTGATTAATGTATTACCTTAAAATCTGTCTATTCTTCCTTCATAAAGCTCTTTCCCGGGAAATTAGAGATCGAGTCGATGATCTGTAAGGGGAGCTCGAGAAAAGGTCAATGCCCCAAGATCTTAGCCGTAACTCCTATTGAAGGGAGATCGCAAGGCTTAAGGTAATTTAATCAAAATTCCTTTTACCATGTGTATACATATATTCCACCAGATTTCCAATCGTGTTCTACTTTTGCGGTCGGCCGGATTGCGAATCATAAAATCTGGTGAGGATCAACGCCACACCTTAGTTCCGACCGAGTCATGCCCTCGAGGCACTTGAAGGAGATGAATCCTCGAGGTAATAGAACATTTCGAATCATATATGTACTAATTTTTAGATAAAGGATTTCTTCACCCAATCAAATTTGTTCTTTGATTTAGGTGGATAAGTTCGAGGGCCCGCAGAATGTAATCATGAGGTCAGAGATTCCAGAGTGGTCGTGCACGACCTTATGGTTGTTATCAAACAATCGATCCGAGATTGATGAAACCACTCCTCCCACCGATAGTCGGGAATGCGGTCCTTGATGAACCGGTCGAGGACATAGCTTCCGACATCTTGTTGGAGGATGTGAGGGTTCAACAAACCTTGCCGGGTCCGTAACCGGCAAGATTGGAGGAGAAGAAAAGGAAGGCTAGCGCACGATTTCTCTTTGCGCTTTGAGTCAAATCCTGAGATTAACAAGGTATGTACAAATGAAAGTGGTCGATAAGTATGTACCTCTAATAATTCCTTGATGATTTGATACTTTGAACTTCCCATCTTCGGTTTGCATAGGTCTTCGGTGTTCCGGTCGCTTCCACTGTGTTCTTCCCGAGGACTCGCACTGTGGAAGTTCCCCATCAGAGCACTTCTCGGGACAAAGTTCCCGAGGAATAGTGGTCGAAGAAGCCCCGAGCAGTGACAAGGGCAATGGTTGAGTTGGATCCTTTGGTGATTGAAACCCTTCGTGGAGGTAGATGCCTCGAGAGGTCTCAACAGTTCCGATCATCGCCGATAACCCTTCCCAACCTAACAAGTTCCTTTTCGCCCCGATTCATCGAGGATAAGGAGCTTGATGAGGCGTGGCGTAAAGTATCGGATACTCACTCAAGATGCACCTCGATTTGATTTTTGCCGTTATAATGACCGAGCAATTCGTAAGTATTCTACGACCACTTTCATAGCTCTTCTTTAAAAATTTATAAGAAACTTAAGAAAGAGAACGCTATTTGTGTAGCATTTGGTCAAGAACTTTGTCAGGATCGGAGGATCCACCCAAATGAAGTTAAGGACTTGGAGCAAAAGCACTCGAGTTGGAAAGTAAGAACTTTTCCCTTTTGAACTTTTGTTTCTTCTTCAATACTTTGCTCCTCTACAATTATTCTCCCTTATCGTATTCGATAGATCTGGAGAAAATAAAAGAGGAGGTTGTGGCTGAGAAAGCCAAGACAGCTTTTCTTGAAGAAGAAATAAAAGCTAAGGACCAGTCATTTGCTGAAGCAAGTTCAGCTAAAGACCGGTTGATCGCTGAAGCAACGACCAAATATGAAACACTTAGCAAAACAAATGAAGATAATATGTCGTAAGCTTGATTTTTCCTTCATTTATGCTTGTGTTCATTAACTGATTTGTTTTTGCAGAGCAAACGCAAATGCTGAACAGAGTAAAGAAAACTCTGAAATTTGAGCAGGATAAGGGGGCGGCTCTTGCTCAAAATATTGATGAAAAGATTCATGCTTTGAACAAGATGATCTTTGATATGGGATCAGGATCAAGCCCGCCTTTCTTAGGAGATCCAATAGAGAAAATGAACTATTTGGGTCAACTTCTAGGGATCTTAAAGTTCGCTCAAAACTACTCGGACGAATTATGCCCAGCCCTAAAAACAAAGCGTTGCAGTGGAGTTAGTTTTGCTTTGGCAAACCGAAAGCTTCCGACCCTCCATAGATCTCCAAGCTGTTAAAGATGACTTCAATCGCCCACTGAGGAGGCGACCAAGTTCATGGAAGAACTCGGGCCACTTTGAGATATAGTTGTAGAGGAGATGGAGGTCTAATCTCCGACAAACAAGAGTTAGGCCGGGAATATTTCTTAGAGTAGGTTCCTGCAAGTGTAAAAATATTTGAATATCTATGAAAACTTACCTTTTATGTCATTGACAAAGCTTTTGTTTATCCTGCTTGACTTTTTTAAAATTCTCAGATATTTCCTAGCCCCGATCGCTTTATAGTAGAAGAACGTTATCGCACAAGCAAAGGAGCCAAGAAAGAGAATAAAAGAGGTCATAACTATGTATGTGAGTTTTGAAGGTAGGTTTGGACATGTAAGACAAAAGCGATCGTTGCAATACTAGGAAATCAAATGTGGTCAGACCAACAGATGATTTCGACTAGTTATAGATCTTTGTTTGTCATAATGGAAATACCCATCAAAAACACTATATATGGTCGGAAAAAGACTTTGTCAAACTTGACATAAGAAGAAATGCAAATATGTATGCAACAAATTATAAGTGAACTTTGTTTATATCTATTGTCCCATAATCTGCCTGAACTAATGCTAAGACTCAAGGCATACGACACATTTCTTGAAACGTGTTCAAATTCTCAGATCCGATCGTAGCGAGGATCGAAGAAAAGAACCGTCGCTAGGAAGCTCCTTCCAAAGGCGTGACCACGCATCGTAAAAAGGAGAGACTTCGACTAGGAGGCTTTCCGTGTCCCACCAAGAGCTGACAAGAATAGACCGTAATCTTAAAATAATGAAGCACAATCTTCGAATCGTAAGCATATCATTCATGAAATAGTTAGTTGTGTGGTGCTCGATTACTCATTTTCTTTGAGAAAAGAGTGTAGTCGCGTGGGGAATCATTTGAAGAAAAATGCTCACGACTAGGACCATAGAGTATCGAGATCCTTAAAAGGATATCGGAGAGAAAAATGTCTTCTCCACTGCACTAACAATAATAAACCACTGTAATGTAGGTGTATATATATAAGCAAAGTTGCACTTCTTAATTAATTAATGAATTTAATGAAATTGAAATTGAAAGAAATGAAAGAATGAAAATTAAACATAGAACTTACGCAATTGATCGATGTTCCAAGAATTTGACAAAATTTGCCCATCGACATAGCCAACAGATTTTAACTCGGCTCAAGTTACTTCGACCACGAAGTAAGGACCTTCCCATTTAGGAGAAAGTTTATTGCGATTTGTTTGGCTCAATTTTTCTCGAGAACCAGATCACCTACAACAAGGTCATGAGGTCAAGACCTTACGACTATGGTACCTTCGCATGGCTTGTTGGTAGACCGCCGATCGTATAAGGGCTTGGTTTCGCTGTTTTCAAGGAAATCGACGCTGCCGAAGTCATCGCTCATTCGATCATTTTCGTCAAAATGATCGGTTCGAAAGCAGAGCCAATTTTGAGTTCGGAGGAAGCATAGCTTCAAAGACCATAAACCAAAAAGAATGGAGTTTCACCGGTCGCACGATCGTCGTGGTTCGAACGCCCATAACACGTAGGGAAGTTCTTAACCCAAGCGCTGACCGCTTGATTAATCGGTCAATACTCGGCGCTTGATCCTCGCATAAGGATACCATTAGCTCGCTCAATCGCCTCCGCTGCTCTGCGGATGTGCAATGTAGCAAAATGAACTTTGACACTAAGTTCATCGCAAATTCCTAGAATTGATCGCCGGAGAATCGGGAACCATTATCTCGTGATGATACGATGGGTACACCAAATCGCGGATCATATTTTTCAGAGAAATCTCTTAGCGGCCTCGGTTGTTATTTTAACGATCGCTCGGCTTCAATCCATTTTGTAAACGTGTCAATCATGACGAAAAGGAATTCAAGCCCCTGTGTGCTCTTGGGAAAGGTCCTGAATGTCCAAATCCCAAAGTTGCAAAAGGCCAAGAAAGAGGAATTGTTTGTAAGGCTTGTCCGGCCGGTGTACTTGTCGGCTATGAAACCGACATTGTACACACTTCATCACAAGCTCTTTTGCATCATCAAGGGCGCTTGGCAAGAATAGCCTTGCTTAAGGCTTTACCGACTGTGGTTCTCAGAGGAATGGTGTGCTCCACAGACACCTTCATGGATTTCGTTAGCAATCTAATGCCATCCGCTTGAGATATGCATCTCATCAACACTCCATGAGATCCTCGCTTATACAAGGTACTTTCGATTAGAGTGTATGATTTGGCTTTTTGTGCTATACGATCGCCTCTACATCATCTTCTCGGAATTGTGTCATGTCAAGATAATTGTAGATCGATGTCATCCAGCCTCTACCTTGATCGTGATAAATACCAACCGTCAACGACTGTGGAGCATCCATGTTCCTGGATTAGTTTGTTCAACTTGCAAAGAATCATGTATGTTCTCGGAAGGCTCAACTACCGAGGGTGAATTGAGTTGCTTGAGAAAAACTCCGGCGGGACGGCCGACCTCGTGGAGGCCATCCGCGCTAACCGGTTCCGCGAAAAGTTTTCCTTTCTAGGAATATGTTGATCTGAAAACCAAGAAGTGCTTTTCAAGTTTTCGTATTCCGCCAGATAAGATGACATCTTGGTACTAGAGCATTGAAACTCTTTCCCCACTTGATTCGCTACTAGTTGAGAATCGCCTTTCACTAGTAATCTGCGAATCCCGAGCTTAACGAGCCGCCGAGTCCCGCCAAGAAACCTTCATATTCGCCACATTATTGGTGGCGGAAAATTTAACCGGATGGCGACTTGATGTGTTCGCCAAGAGGGATATCAAGACCACTCCACCCCGATCCTTGTAACATCAAGGAACCGTCGAATACATTGTCCACTGTCGTGGTGTTCAGACTCGGGTCCTTGGGTGGGTTCGGGTTTGTCCATTCGCAATGAATTCTCGCTATTGCACGGAGTTTATTGTCGTTCATGAAATAAAATGGAGATCGAACGCCTTAGCTCGACCGCCCATTTGGCTATTCGTCCCGATGATTCCTGTTTCAAGGACTTGACCAAGGGATATCCGGTAGGTACGACCACTTTGTGGGCTCGAAAGTAGTACCTTAGCTTCCTTGAAGACATAAGGAGGCCATAGAGCAACTTTTGTACCGTGGGTATCTTTCCTTTGGTCCATGTAAGACTTCGCCACGTAATAGACCGGTCGTTGGATATTATCCTTTCTACAACCAAGACACCGCTAAGCGCTCGTGGTGTTGCCGCCACGTAAATTAGCAATGTTTCTCCGGTCTCGGAGAAACTAAAACCGGGTACTTGTAAGGTACTTTTGAGTTCCTCAAAGGCATCGCTTGCCTCTTTAGTCCACTCAAACTCCCATGTTTCCAAGAAGTTTAAAGAAAGGTAATCCTTTTTCCCTAATCTTGCTATGAACGCTTAACGCCATACTGACCGCTTAGTTTTGGACTTCCTTCTTAGTGGTCGAGGGCGATCTCGTCGATGGCCGCAATTTTTGGCCGGATTAGCTTCAATACCTCTAGCGAAACTAGGAAACCAAGCGGTTTTCAAACAGAAACTCCAACACACACTTTTTCCGGATTTAACTTGAGGTTATGTCTTCTCAAGTTGTTAAAGGTTTCTTGTAAGTCGAGAACGTGGTCGCCAAGTTGGTGGTCTTTACGACCGATCGTCAACATAAGCTTCTAGATTCCAACCGATTTGTGGACTAAAAGTTTTTGCATCAACCTTTGAAAAGTTGCACCAAGATTTTTGAGACCAAATGGCATCTTAATATAACAATAAGTACCATATGGGGTGATGAAGGAAGTTTTCTCCTCATCTTCTTTACACATACTAACTGGTGGTACCACTCAATACGATCTAAAAACTTAGTAACTCGCACCCGTAAGTAGAGTCTACTAATTGATCAATGCGGAAGGGGAAAGTCATCCTTCTGACAAGCTTTATTAAGATCTCAGAAAGTCGATACACATTCGCCATTTCCCATTATTTTTCCTAACCATTACAGATTAGCAAGCCATTTGTGGGTGGTCGACTTCACGAATAAATCCCGCTCGAGAAGCTTGTCAATCTCCGATCGATTGCTTCCTTCCGATCGGGTGCAAAACGTCGAAGTTTCGCTGATCGGTTTTTATCGCCGAGAGCAAGCCTCGTGCTCGATCACCTCGGGGACTCAAGCATATCGGACGCTTGCCAAGCAAACACGCCTTGATTTGCTCGGAGGAAGGAGACGAGCGACTCTTCCTATTTAGGGTCGAGTCTTGCCCGACCCGTAATCTTGCGCGGTTGGATCTGGTTGTCTCGACCCATGTGACGACTTGACGCCGTCCGGAGAAGCGCTTTTGTCGAGTAGTACCTCCTTGGTTTGGTCGGATGGTTTGGGCGCCATCTTTGGCTTCGAGTGCTTGACTGCATGGGAGACGGATTAACCTCTCGGTCGGAAGTTCATCAACCAAAGGCAAAGGATTTCGATCGCACGTAAGCCATTTTCGATCTCCTCGAATTGTGATGACTCCTTCGCCCCGCATTTTCAAACTTTGATAACCGTAATGCGTGGCTATCGGGAATTTTGCTAATCTTTGGTTGACCGAGGATTCCGCTGTATCGGATTCAAGTTTACTACATCAAACGGGATCTTCTCTGCTCGAAATTGTCGTTTTCCAAACGCCACCTAGAAGGAAACTTGTCCTATCGGTTTAGCAAGAGAACCCTAACTATGCCATGAAAAGCATATTTCATGTGTTTCACCTTTGACATGGGGACCGCATTTCTTCTAAAGCTCCTACAAATAATATATTCAAGGAACTACCCCATCCACTAAGACCCGATTAACCCGACAATTATTAATAGTTGGTTCAACGACGATGGGGAACCTACCCTCGAGTCGATGGATGGTGCGATCGTCTTTCTTTCAAGGAAATTGCGGTGTCCGACCACTTCGAGTGCTTGATTACGCTTGGAGATTCGACGAGGTTGACCTCCGCTCCTATGGCCTTCGATGACGTCTCGACTCAGATGAAGAAGATCCTCCAAAAATCATGTTGATCGTGTGTTGGGGATCCCGGTACTCCATCTCCTCGCCGCCATCCTTGTCCTTTTGGAGCTCGTTTCTCCATGTTCCCAGATTGCCGAAATGGTCCTTACCCGCATAATAATCCTCCGCTTTCTTCGCCAGACACGACAGTCTTGCGCAGATCATGCCCTCGTCACGGTGAAGTGGACACCACTTCTTATTCGTCTCGAATCCTTCGGTCGGAACTTTTGCTTTGCTTCGACCGGATAGTCCTTCTTGCCCTTCCTAATCTTGTCCGAACGGCGAGGACTTCTTTGTCGTCGGTCTGCGGTTCTTTTTCTTCTTGAGAGACTTCTTGTTCTTTTTCTCCCGCTTGTCCGCACGGGTGGGAATCTTGTCTTCCGATCGATGGCTTCACACCACTCGATTGCTTCACTAGCAAAGGGCATATTTGTCCGCCATATCAAAAAGCTCAACGGTTGTTCTTGGAGGGTTCATTGCTATGTCCTCCGTGAAACCGCCGATTCCTTAGACTGCTTTTAAAAGCTCAATAACAGAGGACTCTGCGACTTGGTATAGAGTTACTTAACCCGGTGAACCTCTTGATATATTGACGTAAAGTCTCATCGATCCTCGCCGATTCTCAGGAGATCGTCCTCCTTCCTGTATGCGGTCGACGCACTCGAAGTTGGCAATCGAAGATCACAGAGTTGTTCCCAAGTATATATGGATCCGACTTAAGTTTAACAACCACGACCGCGCACCCTTCGAGCACGGTGGGTAAATAGTTGGCCATTACATTCTCATCGCCACCAAAGAGTCTCGATAGCGGTGGTATATATTTGGAGAAATTCCAATGGGTTTTGAGTTCCATTGAATTTGTCCAAGTTGGCTTGGCTCGGAACCGGCTAGGCTAACGCACGCCTTGGAGCCCAAAGCAGAGAAGGCTCGACAACCCGTGATTGATTCATGACGCCTTCTCAGGAAGGTGCGGGATTGTAATCGGCCGGAGACCGATCCCTAAGATTGGAACGCTGAACTCCGGTGTCTCCGATCCGGTCGTGGACATTGATATGATGTCCACGATCGCCCACTTGGTTCGAACGATGTCGGAGATCGTTAGGTCCTAGTGGTGGTGGTTCTTCTCGACGCAGCGGGGAGTACCCTCTTGAAATAGCCTTCTCCTCGTGACTCCTTGGTCGGAATCGCCGAGGAGGTCTTGGTATCGATCGCTCTCTGGTATGACCGTCTTTGTCCCCTCACCGAGGAGGAGCGTTGGGACGAAGTCCTAGTCCGACTTCTGAACCCTCTCGCTTCGATCGCCTGCTCACGCATGGTCTGCTGGAGAATTTTGATACCGACCTACTAGTTGTACAAAATTAGGCGTTCGCTAGAGCAGATCGAATTATTTAACATGTTTTGAATACGCCGCAAGTTTTAGATAGCTATCGAAGGTCTCGTGGTTCATACTAGTCGAGGTGTACGCGTCTAACCTTCCCCGACCTTCGGATTTGTTCGGTCTGTCGGTCCACTCGATGGGGCAAAGGCGAAAGAGTTAACCGATTGACGCCGATTAGTTCCGCTGCCTCCGGAAGTTGGTACTTGACGGCCGGATCATCTCTAACAACACGTGATGGCATGGTAGAGAGTGTAGGACCGCAGGCATCTTGATCTTCATCTCCGATCGCGTGACCTCGTGCTTCCAAAGATTGATCTTCCGATGAGCTTCCATCATAACTAATGGAGAGCTCGCCACGCTTCGCGTAATCTTCCACGATGGAGATCGGTCGGAGATGAGCACTTCCTAAGGTATTCTCACCGATCCGACGAACCGCCGATCGTATCTTCGAGTGTGATCATCCCCACATGGCCTACGCACCGCTGGAGGTTTCATCGACACCGCTATCAGGTGACGGTTGACTCTGGAATTGCCGTGCGAAGGAGAGTATCTTTCACCATGATTTCATCAATGGTATAGAGTTTTCCGGTGATGGAGCTGAAATTTCTTCACTGCTTTTGCGGCCGAGAAGACCGGCTTGAAGAGATCCTCCGCATTCCGAATCGGTCGAACGGCGGTTCTCTGATTGCGCCACCGGTAGTGGCGGCGCATCTTCATCCATCCGATCGACTCGCTAACGCCGGCGACGTGCGAGCCGGCGAGGAGGATGAGGAGGATGACTGCCATTTTCTTCCATGGCGCGATACATCCTTCCATGTCGAGGTTGGCGTAGTCCGCCAAATCGAACCAGTTTTCCTCATCCCAAACTCCGAGCATAGTCGCATGAGCGATTGCAGAGTTTTTGGGCGAGGATTTTCTTGAGTGAAAAAGAAAATTTCTTCAGGAAACTTACGCCTTCTTCCCCACGGACGGCGCCAGCTGTCGACGATCGAATCGCCGATCTTACGACAATAAACGAGGAAAATGACGTGGAATATCCGGAATGGAATGGGGTCGCTTTTATTGATATGAACTGGATTTACAAGATGTGGCTAAGTACTACCCTCAATTACACCGAATGGAGGAATGTAGCAACCGCAATCGACTTAGAATATGAGTCTAAGGTCGATTATCTAGCTTCTAATTCCACCGCTTAGGCTTCAGGCATATCTTTGCCTTGGCCTTGTTTTGTGTGTCGCCTATCGCCTCCCTTCTTGTCCCTTGTGCCTTGTGCCCCTTCGCCTTCGTGCTTCACCTTTAAATAACTTCCAAGAGATGGTAGTTACTCCCGGAGAAGACGCCCTCGTGAAGCGCTACGATCGGTTTGGAACGGTAGAGAAGTTAGCAATGTGCTAATCTCCTTGCGTTGCTTGTGAAAAGCTTAACCGTAGGGTGGTTACTAGTCGTTGTCTCGTGGTTGTACCATCGCATGGTTTGGAATGTATAACGCGGTTCCATTCATCATACGATAAGAAATACCGCCAAGAATTTTACGAAGCGGTTATCCGTCGGGATTAGGCACAAAGCCTCATCCCACAGTGGTACCCATTAAGTAACCTCTGAATACTAACGACTGTGGAGGTTGTTAGTCTTAGGGTTACGACCATGAAGACGTATGGTCTTTTATTATGCATTTAAAATAATACATAGAGGTTTTAATCCTCGTCAAAAACCATAAAGCCAACGGATCACACTAAGTCACCACGTAGTCATTCTTAATGGTAGAATAGAGGTGGTACCTCATAAATTGCAAAACCTTTGCCTTTTCAGCGGCAATAGGTTCAAGTGTGATAGCGACAAGGCTTGACAATTGTATGGCATGGAAATAAACCAAGGTGATATAGTTGCTGCCATCTAGGGCAAGCAAATTTCCATTTAGTGATGTCTAATATATCCCACATAATTCAAGCAATTTTCTATATGTTTACAACTGGTAAAACATTTTAAATGCATGAAATGAGTGCAAAATAGTAAAGATTAATTTTATATATTCAGAAGAATTTTCCTGGTATTTTTGGGATTGTTCTGATAATTTTAAGGTCTGGAATCAATTTTTAGAATTATTAAACCCATTAATCAGTTTTCCAAAACACACAATACCAGGAAAAAAACAAACATAAAAAAATATTATGCTTCCAAGGTGTACTATGTCTAAGGTTTCACAAATTTATGGAAGCTCATATGCCTTAGAAATTCAATTTCTAGGATTTATTGAAATTTCCAGAATTTACAAATAGTTAAAGTTAATTAACATAAACCGCAAGAGTTAAACCGCAAGAATTTATTAAGTTGCACAAACATATAGGCAAATAACCAAAACTTCAGGGGTTTTATTGTAAAATTGCCTTTCCCCACAAAATTGTTTCGCGATTTTTGTGAACTTGGGTGGCCTTTATACTCAATTCGGGCCAATTGGCCCACTTGGCCCATCCCGGATGGAAATAAAGGGGCGGGGCGCTAGGGTTTTTAGCGGCAATTCTTGGGTGGCGGCGGCAGCGGTGACTCACGGATCGGTGTGGCATTGGGGACCGCGCGGACGGCTTCGGGCCAACACGAGGCCCGTAGGTGGGCATGTGTGAGGCGTGGCGAACAAGAATATCGGCGCTTCGCGTCGGGCGGTAAGCTGCCGCAAAGAACGCCTGGATGACACACGGCGGCGTGGCGCGCGTGACGGCTCGGTGGCACGAGCACGTGGGCGTGGCGGGATGTGACGACGTGTGGTCGGCATTGGGCCGGTGCTATCGGCTTCGAGCCAGCTGGGGCAGAGAGTGAGCCGATTTCTAATTGTGTTGTATGGACAATGATCGGCGAACAGTAAAATTGAAGATGATTAGCCATTAATCCCATCTAATCTAGGTTTCTAAAATTTAATCTACCAGATTAAATTATAGATCATGGGGATTGAAAAAGATGGATCCCAAACGACATACCGATTTGACAGAAGAACAATTCATGTTGATAACATGTTAGATAATCGATGCCAAAATCGAGAGACAACAAATCCAATCACACCAAAGAAAGAGAGACACAATGTATAGAGTAGATCCAATATCTTTATCTTGTACATGGAGGGTCCTCATATTTATAGCTCAAAGAGGTGAAAACCCTCTAAGGGCGGATTAGTCTTTTGCATAAAACCCTACGTTTCATAACACTCCTTTCCCTTATGCACTTTCTCACAAGAACCATCGCCACCTCTCCAGCATGTCGTGCACTAGCGCTGCCTGCCTCATGCCTGAAGAGGACTTTTTTAATAATATTTTTAAATTAAAAATTACAAAAATAAATAGTCAATTTTTTTTTTACAAAAATGAACTCCTGTACCAATTTTTGAATGTTCAAAATGTCGAGATGAAAGTTTGTTATTTACTTCACAATGTGTAAACTGTGCAGTACTACCAATGTTTTGTCTAGGCTTTGATTTCACACAGAACTTGTGGGCCGAAGCGCAGAACTTTTCTGGGTCGATTTTGTGCTGGTTCCGTGACAAAAAAAAAAAACCCTAACCACATGTCCTCATCGGAATCAGGCAGCTGAACCCAAACCCGTTCATACATCACGGCCTGGTCCCTGATGCGGAGATGGCCGCCTCCCATCCCAGCCGTCGCTCACCGCCGCGCCGCGGCCGTGACTGCGTCCCCCACCGACGACCTCGTCCGGCAGCACAACCGCTCCCTCGCATCCCTCCTCCGCCGCGGCCGCTTCGCTGCAGCCCGGCGCCTCTTCGACGCCCTCCCCGCCCGCTCCGTCGTCACCTGGAACTCGCTCCTCGCGGCGTTCGGCCGCCGTGGCGACGTCCGCGCCGCGCGCGCCTTCTTCGCGTCCATGCCCGTTCGCGACGCCGTCTCGTGGAACACGCTCCTCGCCGCCTACTCCCGCTCGCAGCACCCCGACCACCTCGACGCCGCGCGCCGGCTGTTCGACGAAATGCCGCAGCGCGACGCCGTCACGTGGAACACCCTCCTCGGCGCCTACGCGCGCCGCGGGCTCATGTCTGAAGCGCAGAAGCTTTTCGACGAGATGCCGCAGAGGAACACCGCTTCTTGGAACACGATGGTCACTGGGTTCTTTGCTGCTGGCCAGGTGAATAAGGCCCTTGACGTGTTTGATGCAATGCCTGTGAAGGACTCCGCATCGCTGGGTACACTAGTGTCTGGGTTCACCAAGAATGGCTGGTTGCATGAGGCTGAGGAGCTGTTGACAAAGCGCTTGAAGGTGATGGACATGGACAAGGCTGTCGATGCTTACAATACGCTGATTGCTGCGTATGGACAAGCCGGGAGGGTGGGTGATGCCAGGAGATTATTTGATATGATACCCAAAGCACAATGCCATCGCAAGATGCACGACAGGAGGGTGTTTGAGAGGAATGTTGTGTCATGGAACTCGATGATGATGTGCTATATAAGGACTGGAGATGTTTGCTCGGCTAGGGCACTGTTTGATGAGATGCCAGATAAGGACTTGGTTTCATGGAACACTATGATTGCTGGGTATTCTCAAGTGTCAGATATGGAGGAAGCAGAGAAGCTGTTTTGGGAAATGCCAGACCCTGATACAGTGTCATGGAATTTAATCATACGAGGATTCGCACAGAAAGGAGAGGTTGAGCATGCCCAGGGATTTTTCGATAGGATGCCGGAGCATGGAACCATCTCCTGGAATACAATGATATCAGGTTATGAGCAAAATGGGGACTATGATGGTACAATCAAGCTATTTTCGAAGATGCTAAAAGTTGGTGAAACACCTGATCGGCACACCTTCTCTTCAGTTCTAGCAGCATGTGCATCTCTCCCTATGTTGCACCTCGGAGCTCAGCTCCACCAACTTATTGAAAAATCACTTCTGCCAGATACTGCAACCAGTAATGCACTTATAACAATGTACTCCAGATGTGGGGCACTAACTGATGCGGAAGCCATCTTCAAGCAGATGCATGCGCAAAAAGATTTAGTGTCTTGGAATGCGCTGATAGGAGGTTATGAACACCATGGCCACGCTAAAGAAGCCTTGCAGCTGTTCGAAGAGATGAGGAGTGCCAGAGTTATGCCAACTCACATAACCTTCATTTCTCTCTTGAGTGCATGTGGAAATGCTGGCCTTGTCTCTGAAGGACGGATGGTGTTCGATATCATGGTTCACGAGTATGGCATTGCTGCTAGGGTTGAGCACTATGCTGCACTCATCAATCTCGTAGGACGACATGGCCATCTTGAGGATGCATTGGAGGTGATCAATGGCATGCCGATTGCTCCAGATCGATCTGTGTGGGGAGCTTTCCTTGGAGCCTGTACGGCTAAGAAGAATGCACCGCTGGCTCAAATGGCTGCAAAGGCATTATCCAAGATTGATCCCGAGAGTTCTGCTCCATATGTTCTGATGCATAACTTACATGCCCATGAGGGGAGGTGGGGAAGTGCATCTGTGGTAAGGGAAGAGATGGAACGGCAAGGCGTTCACAAGCGGCCCGGGTACAGCTGGATTGATCTGCACGACAAGGTGCATGTCTTCATCTCAGGGGATACCTGGCATCCCCTTACCCAGGAAATATTTTCAGTCCTAGAATGTTTTGACAGGTCATCTAGAGATTGGAGCTAGACGGTACGGCGAAATTGTTGTACTATTTATATTGAACTGAAAAAAAGTTTTGCAGTGTAGAAACAAAGACGTCTTTTTCTGTCTTCCATTCTTATTGACCTTTACATCTCATTCACGTAATGTTTGTACCTTACTGAGACGAGCTTTTTTTTTCGAACCACTTGTAACATTGAATAATGAGTTTGTATAGCAAATCTGATACAATTGTTGATCTATTTGAGTTCTCCTGATCAAATATTCTAATTTGTTAAGTTTTATGCGTGAACAGCAAAAGCAGACTTACGTAAATGATCTGTTTTTCCTCACAGCGGTGATTTGGCCAGTTTTGGGTAAAGGGGGCAGTGGCCAATCCAAATAAGTTTGTGTTTTCCCTGTTTGGTACATCTGTGTTTTTGGATACTCCATCTCTTTTCTATAGTTAATTATTCTTCGCGTCTAATCACGAAGACATGACAGATGCTCAGGTACGCACTCTCTCCCACACACCCTTTCAAGAATTTTCTTTTTTGCTATTACAGCACGTTTACCTCGTATTTACAGGATTGATCACGTACTAAACATATTTATATATATAGTACTGTTGCTGCACGGTCACCGTGCAGTAGCCTCTCTCCACCCACCACGTTAGACCGTTGTCACATAGCCACCGTGCGGCAACTGTTGCCGCACGGTCATCGTGCGCCAATGGCTTCCTCACCGCCACGTGGCCTCCCCCGCCCACCTCGCCGCCACGTCAGCCATTGCCGCACGGCGGCCGTGCGGCAACGGTTGACAGACCACCAAGTGTCTAAGTTAGGGTTAGTTAGGGTTCAGTTAAAATTAGGGTTTGTTATTTGTAGGAATTTTAAAATATAGCAAATGAGTTCAAAAAATTGTGAAATTTTATATAGAGCCTCTCGAAACATTGTACTTGTGTAACTTTTCCATAATTTTATTTATTCAGAATTTTTCTCGCAATTTCATTTAAGTGTACTGTTTGTACAAATTTGTAAATGTACAAAATGAGCTCCAAAAATTATGTGCGTGCTCCTGCGCCATATTGTATATCGACATCTCCAATGGATAATGGTCATGTTTTGTGCCCTGAACATGCATCGAAGGTGCTACTATGTGATGAGGTGAGCTCACCAAGAAAAGAGATTGCACACACCTATTTTTTATGCTGTAGAACGCTCTTTATTAATGTATCAGTTTTCTGTAGATGATATTCTTTAATACTGTATTGTACCACAGGCTAGATAAGCCTGTGCATGAACCAACTGCGGAAAATATGTGGCGTGCAAATTATATAACGATGTACCGTAGCCTTCGAAATGCACACAAGTCGGAGGCTACGGTACATCGTTATATGATCTGCACAAGCTTATCTAGCTTGTCGTACAATACAGTATTAAAGAACATCATCCGCATTAAACCGATAAATAAACAAAGAGGGTCCTATTTGATTGGGTTACATGTGATAATACCCCTCCTCCTTCATCCCGATTGTAATAACCCGCGCGTATTTCATGTAATGCTTGTAACGCTTGAAATGTCGACAATTATCTGTATGAAAATGTACATTGCAAACCCTAATCCATGAAACCCTAATTAGGATGTGACCTCGCTCTACAAAGCAGGACATGACCCCCCTCTACAAAGCAGGGCGTGACCCGACGAGGAAACTTTGCGCAGCGACGTGACCCGACGAGGCAGCTTTGCGCAGTGACGTGACCTGACGAGGCAGCTTTACGCAGCGACGTGACCCAACGAGTCTGCTTTGAAGGGTACATTGCACGAACGTGAAACACATCCGTGCCTCATCGCAATGGAGCCGCTACAGTTGCGTCCGCTCCCGCTATAAATACAGCCTGACTCGGCCAGGAACTCCACACCAACAACACTATCTAGAAAACATGGATAAGAAGAAGGAATGGGAGCGCACCTGCGAGCTTTTGAAGGACTAGGTGTCTCCCCAGGAAACCACCGCTCGCCACATGGCGTTTAGTTAGCAACCTTACACTCACCACCCACCTCCTCAACAGCCACCTCCGGAGGTCGTCGATCTAAGGAGGCTGCCTTGCAGTACGCCCCACGATTCGGGGTCGAGCCCCCTCCTATGCCCGATTAACGCCCTCTGGAAGGGCCCCCGACGGAGGTGGCACCACCCCTTTGCTAGTGTCGGGCCGCCTGCAAGTGCGTCAAATCAACCGACGAGTGGACCATTGGGCAGCGCTATTGGTGCTGCCTAAACTACTGCGTGGACTACCCCGACCGTAGGTTTGACACGCCGAGCCACAGGCAGCCGGTAATGAAATCGTATTTTAGTGCACACCACTATTTTGCTTCTCATTACGCCGTAACCACATCTCTCTTCCCACCACAGTCTCCGCCACGCCTATGCGACTTCAGCCAGTGGATCGATGACAAGATCCACCTCTACGACATGTGGATGTCACGACACGAAAAGAGCTGGGCGGGGAGGATCATGAGGGTTGCCAAAGGCACCTCGAAGAGTTGCAGGCCGAGATGGCGGAGAAGAAGAGGCGGGAGAGACTGCACGAGGAGTAGGAGCGCGAGCATGCCAGGCGACATGAGGCCGAGAGGGCGTGGAAGAGGGAAATGGCGGCCAAGGCCAAGGAGCAAGGCGAGCAGTACAACACCGAGCTGGGCCGCAAGGGCAAATGGCCACGTTCCACGCAGTAGTTCGACCCTCTTCGTCCACATGTCCCATGTATTTCTAATTCGCTAAAGGCATACATGTACCGTCCTTGGTTCGTTAGCCTGCGTGCCATGTAACCCTCTTGTCGGATCAACTGTCATGTTGTTATCGTTGCGTCATTTCTCTGAAGTTTTGCAATGGAGTTGCAATGCAGCTAATCTTTGGAGCTCGTTCATACATTTGAGTCCTACCCACCGTCAAAATCACTATTGACCGTCAAAAATCGTTTTTCAGAAGTAGAGAAAAATATATCATATTTTGGAAAATCCCGCAACCGGATCTTGACCGCTAATATACCTTGTTGTCAAGACATGTATATCACCAAAATGTAACCCAGGATGTTTATATGCAAGCACGTCTCTAAAAAACTATCCATTGTCACTGTTTAATAGAAGATAAGTAGAGAAAAGTATAGCATATTTGAAATATCCCACAACCTGTTCTAGACCACTAATATACTTTGTTGTCAAGACATGTATATCACCAAAATGTAACCCAGGATGTTTATAAACAAGCACGTCTCCAGAAACCAACATATTATATATCAATGTCTCCAATGGAATTGCAATGCAGCTTTTTTTTCCATACATTTCAAGTCACATAAAATCATGAAACCCTAATTTCTAAAACCTAAAATCCAAATTTTCGCGACCTAAATCCTGAATTCTCGAGACAATTCCAAAACACATATAGAATTGTCGAAATAGTGCACAATCAAGTCCACTGCGTGAGGAGCCTTCAAAAAAATTCATACTTTTTGGAGCTCATTTTGTACATCTACAAACTCGTACAAACAGTACACTTAAATGAAATTGCGAGAAAAATTATGGATGAATAAAATTGTAGAAAATTTACACAAGTAAGTACACTGTGTCGGGAGACTCAACATAAAATTTTATAATTTTTTGAACTCATTTGCTATATTTTAAAATTCCTACAAACAGCATACCCTAATTTCAGCCGAACCCTAACTAAACCCTAACTAACCCTAACTTGGACACGTGGTGTCGTTACCGTTGTTGCCGCACAATTGCCGCGTCGGCAATAAATGACGTGGCGGCGGTCAAGTCGAGGAAGGCTACGTGGCGGCAGGGGAGGCGTTGCCGCACAACGATCATGCGGCAACGGTTGCCGCACGGTGGCTGTGTGGCAATGGTCTGACGTGGCACCTATAAGTTTCTCTCCTATTTATCATCATGCCATTTGCTCTCTTAAATGAGCATGTAATACTCCGTGCATGGTTATTCTTGCCCACATGCCACATGATCAATTACTAGAAGTAAAATTCATTGTGTAGATGAGTTAAACAAAAACTTTTGCCTAATCAACTGTTGGAATTTGATGACATCTCGATTTTTCAACCAAAACGTCGAAAAGTATGGCATGAAACATGAAGCTATAGACAGATAAAATCCACAGAGTACCCGCTAATCTTTCGATATGGTGTCTGTGAGGCACCGAGTCTGTAATGTCATGTTGATACAAGTACTACTCAGTTCAAATCGAACTTTTTTTTCATTAATGAACCCATTTTTCACTGTTGGTGGTGTAGTCAAACAATAATGTCACGGTGGAGTGACAGGATTTGGCTACACCATAGCGAGTCATGTGGTACTATTGTTTTGTCACACCATGAGTGATGGTGTGATCAAAAGAGTCAGAATTACAAATAAAGTTGACAACAAGTTATTAATAAAATATTTTTCAAAAAAATAATTATTTAATAAAAAAAAGTTCGTTCAAAGCATAAGAGAAGCAAAAAACAGAAGTTTCAAGAATATCAATTCAAGGAGAACCAAGCTTTGCTTGGATGGCTAGTGGTGGTGGTTGTATCCCCAACCCATCAGGGTTCAAACCCCAGGTTTGGCCCTGAGTGTCTCATTTAGGAGGATTTTTTTTTCAGCAGGAGGCGACGTGTCTGTCGCAAGCGATGTGCTGGTGATGATTTCGTCATTTCTTCATCAAGCTCCGCTCATCTAGTCTTCCGTAGGCGTCGTGTGTGTGAGTGCATGCGTGCATGTGGTGGTGTGCGTGTGTGGACGTCTATGTGTTGTTCTGGGTGTTTCGCAAAAAAAAAAATTGAAACTGGCAAAGAGCTGCCTTTTCGATTAAAAAAGTAGGACAAAGAAACAAAATTCTAGGGCCTAGACCCTTGCGAACGATTTAAATTTTAATTACAGAGGTATTAAATGCTCCCAACATTTCCCCCCTCTAGGGTCCAAGCTCTTCCTTCTTCCTTGATCTTAGAGACCAGCTCCAAAGGCGAGGAGAATCGACGTTTGAAGATTCTGACATTGCGCTCTATCCAGATCTCCCAAGTGATTAGGATCACCAAAGTGGCAGTTGCCCTTCTCGACAAGTTACCAATGTGGCAGATTGTCCTCCACCATTCCTCTATGTCGTAACAGATCGGCTAGAAGAGAGGCCTAAGCGGTGCACAACCCACCCAGTCTGCCATTGATTGCCAAACTTGACGAGAGAACCTGCACTCCACCATAAGATGCATGACTGATTCTGGGGCCTGTTTGTAGGGGGGGCAAAGGACCTGATTTGGCCAACCCCACGCTTGTAGTCTGTCAGAGGTTCAAAGTTTGTTTTGAATCGCTAGCCACGCAAACTATTTGCATTTAGGTGGCGCCGATGTTTTCCAAATGAGACTTTGAAACTCCGTTGTCGTTGATCCTATAAATTGCATAATGTAAGCTGATTTTGCTGAGTATTCGGCCTTTAAAGATTGTTTCCAAGTGATCTCATCCGAGGCCGATGGATCCAAGGTGATTTGGTGAACCCTTTCCCAGAGTCATAGAAATTGATGAACTAGCCCATCTGGGATTACGCCTTGTAGGTTTATGTCCTGTATCCAGCAGTTTTCCTGCAGCGTCGCGTGGACCGTTCTGTTTTTGTGGATGGAAAGATGGTAGATCTCTGGTATGATGTCCTGAGGGGAAGTCCCATTGAGCCAAGCTGAAGTCCAGAACTTTGCTTTTTTTCCATTGCCTAGAGTGATTGAGGTGGCCGTCGCAAATAATCGTCTGTCGGTCTCATCGCAAGGTATATCCATGCCAACCCAAGGTTTGTTTTCAGCTTTCCATTCTTGCCAGAGCCAGTGAAACCTGAGTGCCCTTGCAAACCTAGAGAGACTAAGAATCCCCAACCCGCCAAGCTCTTTTGGGCGACACATCCTTTCCCAATTTACTTTGCATTTCCCACCTGTTAACACTTCTGACCCCGCCCAAAGGAACCTCCTCCTTAATCGGTCCAAGGATCGGAGGATGGATTTTGGTGCTTTGAAGGCCGTAAGGTAGTAGGTCGGCATTGAGGACAACACCGATTTTACCAAGGTGGATCGACCAGCAGAGGAGAGCAACCTACCCTGCCAGCCCGCTAGCCTTTGCCCAACTTTGTCCGACAGAGACTGGAAATCAACCTTCCTGGGTTTTTTGTGATGTAGCGGGAGCCCCCAGGTACTTGATGAGGAAGTTAGAGCGGTTGGCCGGAAAATCTGCGAGAAGCGTGTCGAGGTCAATGTGATCACACCCTACAGGCATCACTGTGCTTTTGTGTATATTAGTCTTGAGGCCCGAGGCATTCCCGAAGAGCTATAGAATGCTGGCTGTCGATTGCACGTCACTTGCGGTTGGGCAGATGAAAATAGTCGCGTCATCTGCGTATAGCGATGTCTTGAGCGTGTGTAGACGTCCACGGTTGGGTTCCAAAAGGCCCATATCTGTTGCTCTTTTAAACAATTTTTGTAAAGGGTCGATTGCCAGGATGAAAAGAAAAGGGGATAGAGGGTCTCCTTGCCGCATGCCCCTACCATGGATGATGTTGCCACCGGGGATGCCATTGAGGAGGACTCTTGAGGAGGCTGTCGACCACAAAGCCGCAATCCAGTCTCTCCATCTGGAGGGAAAACACCTTTTTTGGAGAAGATTTAGAAGGTAGTCCCAGCGTACCGAGTCGAACGCCTTTGCCATGTCTAACTTAAGGAATAGCGTGGGTGTTTTGGATTTGTGTAGCCTCATTGTAAGGTTTTTGACATACAGGAAGTTATCTTGTATGCTTCTTCTTTTTACAAAAGCACTTTGATTAATGGATATCAGCGTTTGTAGATGTGGGGCTAGACGTAATGCCAACGTCTTGGCTATCCGCTTTCCTACCCCTGTGGATGAGGCTGATGGGTCTATAGTCTGTCGAACTCTCTGCCCCTTCTTTCTTCGGAAGCAGAGAGATGTTTGCTGTATTCAGCAGGTGGAGGCTCGTCGTTATGAGGCTATAAAAGCTTTGGAAAACCGCCATGATGTCCGCCTTGATGATAGACCAGCAAGTTTTGAAGAACATGAATGTAAAACCATCAGGACCTAGTGCCTTATCGCTTGGCATCTGTGCTAACGCGGATGCAACTTCCTGCTCCAAGAAAGGTCCATCGAGGCTGTCCAGGTTTTGTGGGGTGATGCCCAACACTTCCCAATGCAGGTTATAGCTTCTTGTAGTTGGTGTAGACAAGATGTCTTGAAAATGCAGTTGTAGGAATTCCTGTTTCTCATCGTGCGTGTGTGCCCAACCCTGCCCCACGCGCAGCCGCTGAATGTGGTTTTTCCATCTCCTTGAATTAGCTTTGAGATGGAAGAACTTTGTGTTTGCGTCACCTTCTTTTAAGTTTGTGATACGGGAGTTTTGCCTTCGCCTGGAGCATTCTATCACTGCCAGCCCCAACACTCTTTTCTTGAGTCCTGCTCTTAGCCCTCTTTCTGATTGTGAAAGATTTCTGCTTTCCTGGGCTATATTGAGCCGGAGGATTACTTTTAGGGCCATGATAAGATGTAGCTTTTCCTGTGAGAAGAGCTTCATACTCCAAGCCCATAACCTCCTTGCCGTTGTGTCCAATTTGTGGTTAAGCCTATGGCACGACTTCGTATGGTGGGTGTTCAGTGTCCACACTTGTTGGACCACTTCCTTGAAGTCGGGCACCTTAACCTAGAAATTCTCGAAGCGGAAGGTAGCCAACCGCCTTGGGCCAATGCCATTCGAGAGGAGAAGAGGACAGTGGTCCGAAAGAGAAGTAGGCAGAGCGTGCAGAATGTGGTTTTTAAAATGAATGTCCCAAGCCGGATTACAGAAGACTCTATCTAGCTTGACCATCGTCAGGTTCTCCCGTTCGTTACTCCATGTGTACTTTCTGTTTTGCAGATGTATCTCTTTGAGCTTGCAGGCATCTAGGGTGCTCTTAAACTGACCCATCCTTGCTCGGTTAATGTTGCCCTTGTTCTTGTCGCTCGCCTTGTAGATCAGGTTGAAATCGCCGAGTACTAGCCATCTGGTAGCCGACGACAGTCGAAGGGATTTTAGTTCTTACAAAAAAATGTCAGCTTCTCGCTATCTCTAGATGGGCCATAGACCACCATAAGGCGGAAAACTTTGCCGCAATCCTTGATTTGAGCCGTTGCTGACAAACTGTATTCCTCTAGTTGGATAGCCTCTACCGCAATGTGGTCATCATTCCACAGAAGTAGGATGCCGCCACGAGTGCCACCGGCTGGCCTCTGCGCAAAGTTGTCCAGCCTGTGTCCTCCTAGATAGTATGCTAATGCTTGGTCCACTACTTGCAGCTTTGTTTCTTGTAGACATGCAAGGTGACATGTAGTGGATGAGAGAGTCTCATGGACCGTCGTTCGTCTGGCCGGTGTGTTGAGGCCACACACATTCCAGCAGATGACGTTGAAGTTTGGACCGTTCAAAATTGTATGGCACCGAACTTTGTCGGTCCTCTGTGTTGTAACTGCGTGGAACCTTGCCGACAATCGTTGAGGGAAGAGAAAGCAGTCGGTGGTGGTATTGCTGTTGATGGTGGTGTTGATGGCGGTGGTGAATCTTGAGCGTGTCGGCTAAATTGTTCAAACCTTCTTGGGTTGAAGAAGCTAAGGTGAGCCAAAGAGCTTTGCTGCCAAGAGAGTTGGTGGTTAAGCCGATGGAGGCTTGAATAGAGGAGGCTGGAAGGCGACTCACAGAAGAACTTGCGACAAACATTATACACTTGATAATGGATACCATAGTTCTTACTAGAACGCCAGCTAGACGACGTAGGACGAAAATATAAATAAGCGTAGACAACAGGTAAGCAAAAGCGGTAAGGTCTGAGGTCGATCATGGCAAAGGTGGTCGTCGTCATCGGTGTCTGGTCCCCGCTCACCTAGGCCACTGCGGGATCGGCCGCCAAGATCCTGGTGCTGTCACCCGCCAGGGGTATATCGTCGTGTAGACCTTCCCCTTCCAACATAGCAAGGCCTCCAAGATCGGCAAGAGAGCCATCCACTTGTGCTGTAAGGTGGCAGTCTAGCTTGAATAGACTGGAAAGGGCCGCTATGGCCTGCTGGTTGAGTGGGCCGTCGAAAGCTTTCATGTAGTCTGTTAGGGCATCTCTGATGAGGCTTGCTCCTTCCGGTAGCGTTCCCATCTTGTGGGCTAGCATCTCCTGAGCCCTTTGAAGCATGTTTCTGGTGCGCCTTTTTTGAGCTAAATGCACGCTGTGTCGAACAGCCGTAAGGTCGAACCTCCTCACCGACCGAGTGGACTTGACCATTGGGGCATCAAGAAATGGCTCCTCTGGTGTGCTGAAGAGCTGATCCTCCACCTGGTGCGCCCCATTTCGCTTGCTTAAAATATTGGGCCCCGCACCTGTGAGCCCATCAATTGTTGGGGTTGCTTGGTCAGAGCTTGCTTGCGCTGTCCCCATGCCCTACAAGAGGTTTTGCTCTGTATCCAGCCCAGAGTGGCCCTTGTGTTGGCCCAGAATGGGTGAGCCTGCCGACCCATAGCCCACCATCTCAATGGCGGGCGCCACATTGGTCTACACTTGCGACAGAGGTGGAGGACTTCGAGCAGTGCTAGCTTGGGGTGTGCTGTCCGCAATCCCTCCCAGCATGACCGCGGGGTTCAGTGCTCTAGCAGCATGGGAGGTAGCCTCGACCCTGGGTGGCCCCTGTGTTGGCGAGGCGAGTAGGGGGATCTGGCCAAGCCAAGCTTGACTGCCTGTGTGTTTGACGCCTTGATGTAAGCCTCCGCTTTGCAGAGCCAATCATCCCTCCCCTCATGACTCTTCTCCGGACTTGAAGGGGCCTAGCTGCCGAGGACTTGATGAAGCACCTCCCTTAGCTGCTTAGCGTAGGAAGAGAAAAGGTCTTTTTTTTTGGGGGGGGGGGAAGCATACATGGACCGTCCCTCCTGTCGGTACAACTCGGTGGCACCCGTTGTCTCTGTAGTAGCCATCCGTATGCCTACGACAGGGAGACCGATCTCGATCACGACCTGGGCCTCCCCATAGCTTGTCGCCACTCGAGCTGACCTGCCTGGTCATGTGGTGGCTCCCCTATTGATGGCGATCGTCGTCTCTGTCTTCTTTGCGCCTCGGGGTGAAGCGTGTGGGGTGCTCGTCGCTGTTCGAGTGGCGTGGAGGTTGGGGCCAGCTCTGGGCTCGATCCTTTTGGTTCCCACCTACTTCCTCTGGCTTCTCAAGCTTGGACTCCAACGTGCCATCCACAACCCCGAGGCACCAGGGAAGCCTAGTGGTGATCAGTTCGCAGGGGACTGTATCCACAGCAGAGATGAAGTCGTCGAGGGGCACGGCAGTATGGTCCTCGATGTAGTCTAGGTGGATGATGACCCGGAAAGAGAGTCTGTGCCGCCACCGGTCCGGGGGACTGGAGCTCACCTCCGACGTAGGGTGTGTGGCCTCACCATTCCGGTTGGCGAGGGTGATCCACACCACTTTGGCAATGGTGCTGGGGTTTGCCGTCCAAGCCCACGCGTTGAGTGTTCTGGTGTCCTCCTTGCCCTCCGAGATGCCTTTGAGGCACTGAAGGAAGCACTTCTGGCCGATGGCACGCTCCAAGCACGGGCGAAACTGCAGGCGCAGGCAAGCACACGTGTTGACTTGTTATTGTTTGTGGTATGTTCTATTTATTCATTGTACTTGCTGAGTCTTGGACTCACTCTTGCTTTGTTTATTTACTTTTAGGTGATCGTTGATGAAGTTCTCTTGGGAGGGAGTAGACATGCACTACTCACATGACACACTTTACATTCGTTTCAATATAAGGATAATTAATGTCTTTCATTCGTTAATTGTTGGATGGTAATAATTACATCTGGACATGGATGATACATTTCTGTTCATTGAGTTTTGATTAAGTAGCTGTTAAAGTTCATGGATTATTCGTTGATAGGATTATCTTAGTGGATCCAATCTTACATTCTTGTTTATGTTCCCATTTGTTGATGCTCTGTTTAGCTTAGTGGATGAATTATTGTTGATGTTTTCCGCTGTATGATTAAATGTTAGATCTTTAGGTAGCATTTTAGCTTCCGAATAGCCAGGGTGTTACAACACGAGGCCAGGAGCGCAAGGGAGCCGGCGGCGACGTAGGGCGCCGAGGGCGGCCGGACTGGCTAAGCCGAGCCGACCTGGGGAGCCGGGTGTGAGTCGAGGAGGCCTTGCCGAGCGGTCAGAGGCCTAGTGAGCAATGAAAGCGAGAGGCAAGGGCCGGGCAAGCAGAGCCGAGGGAGGCGCTGGTGGCCGGGTTGACGAGCGGCAAGGGAGCCGGAGCCGGGCGGTGCAAGGATTCAGCCAAGACCGGCAAAGACACCGGCACTAGAACCGGGCAGTGAGGGCGGCGTTAGCGTTAGGGAGGCTCTGGGCCGAACAAGTAGGAGGAGGCAGAATAGCAGCAGCACCAGGAGGAGCAGGCGGCACCTTGGGCAAGCACCAAGAAGAAGCAAAGTAGGCAAAGTAGGAAGTGGGGAATAGAAAGGAAGAAGGTAAAGGTGCATTGGCCACTCGGCAATCCCCAATAAAAAGATGACATGGATGGATGACGACAGTCTGTACTCCATAACCCCCTTTGTCCCTACAGTTTCCAAGAAGTGTATGCATGCAATTTCTCTGAAGAAGAAAAAATGAAGAATCTAGCCGTAAAGCTTTGATAGCCACTATCCCCACTATCCATACTCTCCAATGCACAAACCCCAAAGACATACTCTACAATTACCAAAAACTAGTGGACTAATTATTACCAGGCAGCCAATTCACAGTATTACTCCTTTTCTGTAACTCCCGTTCCATTACCCACACTTTGCATTATATCCCTGCATGATTTTTAATATTAGCCGTTTTCATGTGCCCAATGATATCAGGATTTAAGAATGGAGCCTCCTAACCAAAAGCATAGGTAATCTCTCTACAAAGAATGGAGTCTCCTAACCAAGAGCATAGGTAAGCTCACTGGCCTTTTTTTGCATCATGCATATGGTTAGCCATGCTCGTGACTGAGAAGAATGTTAGTAGTAGCTTTTTGCAGCAAGATAGAGTACGGAGTACATCAGGTAGTACCTCTGTTACCAGAACAAATATGGAATAGAAAGTAAGCTCACTGGCCTATCTGTTAAGTTGATCTAGCTTTTTTACATGCACCAGCTTGTGGCCTTATTGGACAAGTGTTTGGCCTGATAGTTTCCTGCTTGAAGAGGAAGCACTTCTCTCCAGTCTCTCCTTCCCTAGCTTCCATTCCCAACCATTCTGCTCTACCATTACGCAAAGCAACGCTTTGCATGGTATGATGGTTCTTTTTTTTCTAATTTGGATTTATGCAAGAGCCGAACTTTCTGAAACTGTAGAGCTCTGTCTTGTTTATTGCGACACAGACGAACTTGATGCCATCTTTGAGGATGATGTGCTGAGGTATTGGGATGAGACGGAACAAGCTGAGAACAAGATAGAAGAAAGCAAAAGGTTGCCTCTGCTGTGTTACAGTGAAAAGGGAGAGACCTCCAAAATCATGAGAGCAGACCATGTTAGATCAGAGGAGAAGGAATTGACGTTCGAGGTCGTGTCGCTGTACTTCTACATGCCAATCACACAAGCTGCGCGAGAGCTGAACGTTGGGCTCACCCTCCTGAAGAAGAAGTGCAGGGAGTTGGGCATCCCCAGGTGGCCGCATCGCAAGATGAAGAGCTTGCAGACCCTCATTAACAATGTCCAGGTCCCCTCTTTCTTCATAGTAATTTCATCTCTCTAATTATTCATCAGATAAAAGTTTGCTGTTGTTTTGACATTTAGACATTGTGAGGTCGATCATGATGCAGGTCCTGCAGGAGGCAGGCACGGCGAACAGAGAAGAGCAGCTGATGGCGGTGGTAGAGATGCTGCAGCAGGAGAGGAAGCTCCTGGAGCAGAAGCCATATGTTCAGCTCGAGGAGAAGACGAGGAGGCTTAGGCAGGCCTGCTTCAAGGCAAACTACAAGAAGAGAAGGCTCTTGGCTCTTGAAGCTGGGGAGGCATCAAGATGAATCCGAAAGTACTGATGCCAAGCAACTCACATATGACTGAATATAGTGCAAGTCCTTTTTGCAATTGTTATCATGGGGATCTAGCGTGTCCAGTTCAGTCCGGTTAGGTGTTCTTATATGCTAAATACAATAGTAATCTTACTGGCATGGGGAAGATGTTTTGCTCTGTATATGTTTCTTTTGCCCCCCACTTTTCGCTTTCCACTATGCATCTATGGAACAATCTTGGTTTAATCGCTAGTTCCAACTCACTGGTAGCCTATGCTAGAATAGGACTCTTTGTATTTTCTTATCTGTATATGGAAACTCCTTTTATACATCTCTATATATATTGCTCGTTAGGCTCTCTTGAATATACACACAATATTCATAACATGGTATCAGAGCTAGGGCACTAACCCTAGTTTTTCCGCACCCGCCTCGTTGCCGCCGCCGCCAGTCCATGCTCGAGTACTCTCGAGTCGTCGCCGCCCTCCTTGGGCTGCTGCCGCTCTGCTGTCTTGTTGCCGCCGCCGCTCTACCACTAGGTAGCCTGAGTCTTCGTTCCCGAAGCTACGCCGCTGCGCCCGACCCCGGCCTCCACCCGACACCGGCCTCCTCCCGATGCTGGCCTCCTCCCGAAGCTGGCCACCGCCCGACGACCGGCCACCCAACGTCGATTCGTTGAAGCCGCCGCACGCTTGCTGAAGTCGCCGCCCACACTCGCCGGAGCTACTGTCGGATCTGCCGCCGTTGCTACCCTCGGCCGCCGGCACTGTAGGGGGAACTAAGGTTCCCCTGCGTGTTTTCTTCGTGAGCAGGCCAGCGTGCTGAGCAGGCTATTTTAGCCGGCCCAAATCCAAAAATAAAATAAAATAAACAATAAGAAGAAGAACATCGATCTAACCGTCGCGCCGTCCAGCGTCACCTGTTAGACTTTGTTGCCTTGGTCACCGCGTTGTCCAGCGCCGCCTACCGATAGGTTCCGTTCCATCAGCTGCGGTCCTATTCTCGGGAACAAAGCTCCATGGGACAAACTACAGATTGTGATCTTCACTCATGGAGATCACGCTCGATGGTCTCCGCCTCTCGGGATATGTCACTAGTGCTCGACCTTGTCCACCATCACCAGTGTAGCCTTCTCTCAGACAGCCTACTTCTGCACTTCCTACAGAAGATGAGACCGTCAAGAAGGAGGCAGAGGCCACTACTGCTGCTGCTGACGCTGTTGATGAGGCCTTTTAGTATGCCATAAACGCTTTTGAGCGCTGGTGTGCTGATGAGGCCCGTGTTCGTGCCATCCTGGTGGTCAGCATCGATGACTCCATCCAGCCAGACATTGTTGGTCTGCGTTCTACTCGCCAGGTCTGGGAGTACTTGCGCGAGCGATACCGATGAGAGCGATGATGCTCGGTTCTTTTAAACCGGCGTGAGTTGGAGATGCTTCGCCAGGAGGACTCCGTCGACGACTTCTTCCAAGCTCTGGCCAGTCTCTAGCACCAGCTGGACGAGCTGGCTTCTCCGCTATGCTAGGAGTGTCATAAGGTGCAGAAGGTGGATCATGATCGTCTTCATCTTTATGACTTCGTTTGCCGTCTACGCCTAGAGTTTGAGCCTGTCATGGCTCAACTGCTGAGCCGCTCACCACGACCGACAGTCGCCGAGGCTCTTTCGACGCTTCGTGCTGAGGAGTTTCGCCGCGGGTTAGCAGCACAGTTTGTTCTGGCTGTGCTTGCTAGCCCTTATTCTTCGACTACACCGACGGTTTCTGCTTCGACTACAGTCCCTCCTTAGGTGTCTGTGTTCTGCTCCTGTTTTTGCACCAACTGGGATTCAGTGCAATTATTGCAAGAACTTTGGGCACGACTACTAGCGTTGTGTGGTATGAAAAAAGTAGAACAAGGCACGTGGAGTTGAACGCTCCAAGGGGGGCAGGAAAAGCCCTTCCTCGATAGGAGGACAGATCAACACGTCAGGATCTTCTCAGCGAGTTGACTTTGTTCAGCAGTTCTGCCAGTGTAACATCCCAATTTTCTAAGCTTTAAAAATCCTTTGAATAGTTAGTAGAGAGAAAATTCACCATTTGGATTTATTTGAATTTAATTCAAAAGCTTAAATATGCCCTTTGTGTAACAAAATAATTTAATATGACTAAAGTCAACATGAACAATGGTCAAAACTATTTTATTTGGATTCTATGTGCTTGGATATATTTTCTAGAATTTTCTAGAATTTTTCCAACTTCATTTGCTAATTTCTATTGCCATTTGGAATTTCTGGTATTTTCTAAAAAGAAAAGGCTATTTTAAATCTCCAAATAGTGTTCGGGCCGAATCTCTTCGGCCCATCTTCCTTTTCCAAGACGTGGCCAGCGTGCCAGTATGCTCTACCACAAGACAAATTTCAAAGCTTTTCACTCGCCCAAGACTTCAAGCACGCTTGGGCCCACCCGGCCTCACTGCCCCGTCGGTCCACGCGACTTCGCCGAGCCGTGAGCCCGACAAGCGGGCCCCACCTTGTTACTATTTTTCGTCTCCGAATCTGTCGGGGAGTCCGTTGCACCGCCGCTCGGCCGTTTGGGCGTTCGTGCCCTGGAAGCTCCGGGTCATCAGCATATAAAGGGGACGCGAGCCCTCGACGTCCGCATCTCAACCCTAGCCGCCTCCTGCTTTGGCTTGAACCCTAGCCACCGCAGGCCTTAGATCCAATCTCCGCCGCCTACTCCGTGAGCAATTCCTCCGCAACCAGCGCCTGAACCTCGTCGACCGCACCTCCGGCATCGCAAGAGCAAGAGCTTCCTCCCGGTGGCCTTCACTTCGCCGGAGCATCGCTGTAGCCCGGATCCCGTCGAGCCCGAAGCCTCCCCGCCGCTTCGACCTCGCCGCCGGTCGCCACAGTTGTCCTCAAGCACCCGTGAGCTCACCCCCATGATCCCCTTCGCACCCTCTACCTCCCTGTACCACCCACCGCCGGCGACTCGCCGCCGTTCGCCGGAACCATTGGTTCCCGTGCGCCGCCGCCCTTGCCGCCGTCCACGTCACCCTCCACCTCAACGCCCCCGCCTCCGTGGCGCGTGCATGTCAGCCACGTAGGCGCCGCGTCAGCGCCACGCGCGCGGGTGCGCCACGCCAGCCCGAACCACATCCCACGCCCTCGGTGAACCCAGTCCACGGTGCACCCCGCCACTTACAGGTGGGACCCACATGTCAGTGGGGGCACTGTACAGCCAACCCTCTGATGACGCCAGCATTGCGCAATAATCCGGTTTTTCTTTTAAAGAATAATTCAGAAATCCAGTAAATCCAATTTCTAGGGTTTTTCTTTAGATCCAAACTTCCAAAGCCCATAACTTTTGCATCCTAACTCCAAATCAGTCCATTCAAATTTCTAAATTCTTATAAATTCAAGATCTATTTAATGGACATTTTTATTTATTTTTTTGGAGTTGTTTTGCCTCTATTATTTATTTAGTTTGTCTGTTTGCTTCGTTTGCGAGTAAACTTCGACGCTTCGGGAAGATTTGAAGAAGAAGGAACACATCAAGACCAAGATCAATTCCTAGACCTGTTCCAAGGCAAGTCATGCTTTGACCATGTTTGAATCCCAGTTTTCTAAATATTATTTTAATTCAAAGTATTGCATTTTATTTCAAGTAATTATTTAAATGCTTTTGGGATTAGTTATTAAATCCAATCTGTTATGCCTCCCTTGTATAATTGTTATGCCTTGATCCTTTGTCACCCTAGTTGATATTTAGTTGGTAAATATTATAGCACCAACGTGGGTTGGTTAGTGCGATTAGATTGCTTAGTCATGCCACGAATCACCTATTCATGTAAAGTGCAATTATTAACTTGACTAAGTGACTATGTAACTTTGTAATAATCTGTGTGTACTATGTGTCTTTGTGGCATATGTTGCACTTAAATCAACTGGGTGGGAAAAAGGTTTAGACTGAGGCAAGTGGAGGGAACTGTGTGACATGGTGGCTATGTGATATGGGCTTGTGAATCTGTGCGTCATATTAATCTATGTGCCTTAGTTAGAACAATGGAAATCTTGCCTCGGTCATTTAAGGACTGAACTTTGTGCGCCATTGAACTGAGTCCTTCCGTACGACCACATGCCTGTTATGGGACGGGCCTAGCATAGTAAGATACGAATTCTTATCATTGATTGCTCAGGCAGTAGGTTAGGCTATGTGAAAAGGGTGGAGGTGTGTGCTACCATGTAGTCGCATTGCGGGACGGTTCGCCGCTTCCCTGTCCAGCGGTGTGTGTTGTACCACGCACTGTGTATGGTTTGGTATGACATAAGCACATCGGGAGCATCTATGTTAGGATGAAGTTTTTGAAATGCTTTGTTACGATTAGTACTTGCAACACTGGTTGTATCTTGTGGGTAAAGTGTACAAACTCTGCAGAGTGTAAACAATCTATTGAATAGCGCGTCATGATCATGGACAATGCTCGGGATTTCACACGAGGGTAGATCTTCATAAAGCGTGTGGGAAGGAGCTGTGTGATCTAAATCATATGGCTATGTGAATAATCTGCTTAGGGCAGATGTGTCTATGTGAAATCAAACTGTTAAAATTATTGTCGTCTATTTGTTTTACTTGCTTTCAATCTATTTGTATTCAACTACAAATGTTGCATTTCTGCAAAAGAACCACAAAATGCCATTCCCTTGTAATAAGCTTGCATGTATAATCGCATTTCTGTGGTGTGACTTATAGTACGGTGTGTACTCACGCTTGCTTTAAAATAAATCAAGCAAAGAGGAGGAGTCTTCATGAAAGATTCGAGGAGGAGTTTATCGAAGGTGCTGATCGCGAGGTCTTGATCGATCGGTTACTGTGGTGAATCGATGGGATCTTGCCGCTGCTTCGCTTCCGCTTTAATTCTCTGTTAGCCTGCGTGGCTTAATAAATGTAAACTTCGTAGTAAGGTCAAACCATTATTTATTTATCAAATTATTCATTTATGCTATTACTCGCTTGTGTGGATCGATATCCATCTTTGTTGACACTGAGTGCACTAGCATGATCCTGGACTAGTGCATTATACATAGAGGGTCTAGAATTGTAATTTTGGGTCCCGACAACCCGTTCTACTTGGCTGACTCTCTCCTTTGCTCGGCGAGTTACGCTAGTCTAGCTCAGACGTCTCCTCTAGGTACTTCTTGGGTTCTGGATTCTAGTGCCTCTTTTCACGTAACACCGGACTCCACATCTCTCACTTCAGTAGGACCTCCTATTTTTCTATCTCTATTCAGACAGCTGACGGTACTCCTTTTTCTGTCAGCTGTCAAGGCACTCTTTTGTCCACTGACTTGTCTGTTCCAACTGTTTCCCATATTCCCCAGTTTACCATGCAGCTTCTCTCAGTGAGACAGCTCACCGATCTTGGCTGTAGAGTTGGTTTTGACTCTCACACCTGTTTCATCCAGGATCGATGAAGCGAGGGGCAGTACTTGGGACTAGCCGTGCCAGAGGGATCGTTAGGGTCTCTACATCCTTGATCGCCTCCACCTTCCGTCTACTTCAGTTGCTCCTGTCACCTCTACGTCTACTTCCACCGCCACTGCTGCCACCACCTCTGGCATTTTTTGCACAGTGGCATCACCGTTTAGGTCACTTGGGTGGGGTCCCGTCTTTCTTCATTAGTTCGTCAGGGTGTTCTTGGACGTGTTACTATTGACACGTCCATGTTTTGTCAGGGTTGTAAGCTGGGCAAGCAGTTACAACTTCCTTATCATTCTAGTGAGCCCTTGTCTTCTCGTCCTTTTGACTTAGTTCATTCAGATGTATGGAGACCTGCGCCTATTATCTCTAAAGGCGGACATAAACTTTATGTGATCTTCATTGATGATTATTCCTGTTTTACATGGATTTTCCCTATGTCTAATCATGGTCGGTTTCTTGCAATTTATCGTAGCTTTGCAACGATGGTTCGTACTCAGTTTGATTCTCCCATCCGTACTTTTCACTATGATACTGCTGGCGAGTACTGTTCTGGCACTTTTAGACAGTTTCTTTCTTAGCACGGCACTCTTTACCAGTCTTCTTGTCCTGGTGCCTATGCTCAGAATGGAGTTGTTGAGCACAAACATCGTTATCTGATTGAGACTGTTTGCACTCTTCTCCTTGCCTCTCACGTTCCACCACAGTTCTGGGTGGAGGCTGTTTCTATGGCTGCATACCTCATCAATATGCAACCTTCCACTTCTCTTAAGGGTGTCAGTCCTATAGAGCATCTCTACTCTCAAGCCCCCAGTACACTCACCTTTGTATTTTTTGTTGTACTTGTTTTGTTTTGCTGTAGCCTCGTGAGCGTACTAAACTATTGTCCCAGTCAGTTGAGTGTGTGTTTCTTGGTTATAGTTCTAAGCATAGGGGTTATCGCTGTTGGGATCCTTCTGCTCGACGGATCAGGATTTCACGAGACATTGTCTTTGACGAATCTCGACCTTTCTTCTATCGAGATTCGGCTTCTTCTCCTGTTGCCACCGTTGAGTCAATTTCATGGTTGTCTTTTTCTGACTCTTCACCCATTTCTCCACCATCACGGTCTTCCTCTGGTCTGTCTCCAGTGGTTCCTTCTATACCTCTACCTCTGGTGCTGCCTCCTGCAGCACCACCTCTTGTTCCTGCAGCACCACCATCTCGTTTCTCTGGTATTCACTACTCTAGGCATCCTCATCCTTCACTAGCCTCCTCTCCTGGTATCTTGCAGACACCCACATCTGATCCTCCTGATGATGCTCCTTGTTACGTCCTTCATGACCGGACATCCCTTCAACCTCCCGATTGTCTTGGATTTGCTCTGATAGCTCATACTCTCTCTGTCACTGAGCCTAATTCTTATCGTGAGGCTGCTCCTAATTCTGAGTGGTAGCTCGCTATGGCAGAGGAGCTTGATGCTCTTCGATGTACAGAGACTTGGGATATTGTACTGACAGCTGTGCATGCTCGTTCGATCACGTGCAAGTGGGTGTACAAGATTAAGACCTGGTCTGATGGTACTATCGAGCGCTACAAGGCTCGTCTTATGGCTCGTGGCTTTCAGTAGGAGTACGATCGTGACTACGATGAGACTTTTACCCCTGTTGCCCATATGACCACTATTCGCACCCTTGTTGCGGTTGCTTTTGTTCGCCAGTGGTCTGTCTCTCAGCTGGATGTTAGGAATACCTTCTTAATGGTGTTTTGCATGAGGAGGTCTGCATGCAGCTACCACCTAGGTATTCTGTTCCCGATGGGCACATCTGTCGTCTTCGTTGTGCTCTTTATGGCCTCAAACAGGCTCCTCGTGCCTGGTTTGCTCGTTTTACCTTAGTGATTACTGTTGTCAGTTTCACTGTCAGTTTCCATGATCCTGCTCTTTTTGTTCATGTATCATCTCAGGGTAGGACACTGCTTCTTCTATATGTTGATGATATGCTCATCACTGGTGATGATTCCTCATTCATCATTTATGTGAAGAAGCATCTCAATGAGTAGTTTTTTATTATTGATCTTGGTTCTCTTACGTACTTCCTTGGGATTGATGTCTCTTCCATGCCCGAGGGCTACTATTTCTTCCAGCAGAAGTATGTCCAGGATCTTCTTGATCGATGCAGTCGTGACACTCGCCGGCCGAGACTCCCATGGAGCTATCCCTACAGCTTCGTGCCACTGATGGTGACCTTCTTGAGGATCCTACTCGATATCGTCATCTTGTTGGGAGTTTCATGTAACTTGTGAGTACTCGTCCTGATATTGCTTATGTTGTTCATATCTTGAGTCAGTTCATGGCTTGTCCTACCCATCTTCACTGCAGTCACCTTCTTCATGTTCTTCGCTACTTGCGTGGGATTATCTCTCGTTGTTTGTTTTTCCCTAGCTCTACCTCACTACAACTTCAGGCGTACTCCAATGTGACCTAGGCTAGTGATCCTTCTGATTGTCATTCTCTTTCTGCTTACTGTGTTTTTCTTGGCTCCTCATTGATTGCCTGGAAGACTAAGAAGACTGCAGTTTCCTGTTCGAGTGTAGAGGCTGAGTTGAGAGCTATGGTAGTAGTGACAGCAGATGTTACTTGGTTGAGGTGGCTACTTGCAGATCTTGGAGTGCTTATGTTGGGACCTACGACTCTTTTGTCTGACAATACAGGTGCTATCAGTATTGCCTAGGACCTAGTGAAGCATAAGCTCACTAAGCACATTGGTGTGGATACTTCATACACTCGCTCACAGGTGCATGTGGGAGTACTTGCTTTACAGTTTGTGCCATCAGAGTTACAAGTTGCTGACTTCTTCACGAAGCCACAGACTAGGGCACAACATTTGTATTTTCTCTCTAAACTCAGTGTGTGTGATCCACCATGAGTTTGGGGGGGTGTTAGAATAGGACTCTTTTGTAATTCCTTATCTGTATATAGAAATCCCCCTTGTACATCCCTATATATATTGCCATTGGGCCCTCTTGAATATACATACAATATTCATAATAGCCTAAATGATGCTTTTCACAATGTTCAACAATGTTGTAGCAGTAATTATATGATCACCCTTTTGCTTGTGGTGCATGGTCAATTTTTGATTAAGTAGTTTGATAATTTTGCAAACCATATTAGTCAATTGCAGTATGACAAGGTACGGAAAACTGGCCAGATGGTTCTGCAGCAGCATACCAATCTTTAGGCCTCAGATTACTCTGGATCAGATAATCTATTGGGTGTATACATTCTAAGATGTATAAAGATGGTTCTTTTATTTTACAGGACTAAAACTGCTTCTTACCGGTTCTTTTATGTAAGGATTTTTTGGGGGGCTAGGGTAGCTACTGTTACCATCAAACATGCAGTCATTTGTACTAGTACTTAGATGGATGATATTGCTTGGACACAGGGGCGGAGCTAGCCACCGCCTAAGCCTCTGTTGAATAATCCTTGATATTAGTTTTTGTGTTTACTATTTCAGTTTTTGTTGTGCATGGCTAACTGATAGTTATGGCATTGTGTGTTTCAATTTTGGCTGGGCATTTAGTTTTTTGGTTTGTAGTTGAAACGTGCATGTGCATTGCAGCAGTAGTGGGCAAATTAAGAGTAGGTCATGGGACAGCTCATTAAGAGCACAATCGGCATGAAACATGCATGCAGGACTTAGAGGCGCATCACTAAGTTTGTAACGTAGTGTCTTTTGATCAGAATAAAAGGAGAGAAGAAAAACCAGAAAAGCTGTGCAGTTTGGCAGCACCAAAATTCTTGTGAGTTCTATTTGCTTTGTCTAGTGTGTGTGTGTGTGTGTGTTTGTGTCTAAGTGTTTCGCGTGAGTAGACATCGGCGGGCTGACAATTGGTATCAGAGCCTGACTACCATGGCCTCATGATCCCAGTCTGGCTCACGTACTCCACCCCGGGAGCGCGAACGGAGCAGGGCACGAAGGGGAGGACGCGACCTAGTGGTGCAGGAGCACGTCGTAAGGGAGACGATGGGATCGGTCATCTACCCCACGCTAACGACGACGAACTACATCGACTGGGCTATCGTGATGAGGGTGAACCTAAGGGCGCAAGGACTGTGGGCGGCAATCGATCCTGGCAACACCAGCGAGAGGGAGGACATGATGGCCCTTGCAGCCATCCTCCGAGCTGTGACGCCGGACATGTTGTCCACGTTGGCTGTGAAGAACACGGCCAAGGAGGCATGGGATGCCGTGAAGATGATGAGGATGGGAGTGGATCGCGTCCACGAGGCAAACACGCAACAGCTGCACAAGGAGTTTGAGGACATCCAGTTCTAGGAGGGAGAAACGGTGGATGAATTCTCCATGAGAATTATGGGCCTCGTCAACCACCTTCGAGTCCTCGGCGACACGGTGAAAGAAGAGAAGGTAGTGAAGAAATTCCTTCGCGTTGTGCCATCTAGGTGGCAATCGCGATCGAAACATTGCTTGATTTAAGCACGTTGTCACTTGAGGAGCACACCGGCCGAATTCGAGTGGTGGAACAGCAATGCAGGCGTGACGACCCCAGCAGTACCGATACGCGGTTGCTCTTATCCGAAGAGGAGTCAACGACAACCCTTCGCAAGGAATTCGAGGAGTGGCTCATACGCGTCAAGAAGAGGGAGCAAGGCAATAGCTCCTCTGGCGGTAATAACTGTTATTGCAGCAAGCCACGTGACCATGGGCACAGCAAAGGCTGGCATGACGGCAAGGACGATGGCTCGTCCAGTGTGTGCCGTGACATATTGCAGGTTCAGTGCTACAACTGCGAAAAGTACGGTCATTACTCCAGGAACTGTCGTAAGCCTAAGCGTGCTGAGCAAGTTAATCTGACGCAAGTTGACGACGATGACGATGAACCTACGCTTCTCATGGCATAGGTGTGCGCACTCACTGAGGCTTCCGTGGGCACAGGCACTAAGGTGGTGCTCAACGAGGTGCACGCGTAGGTGCATCTAGGGCGCGATGAGGATGCCCATGACGACGCTTGGTACCTGGACACCGGCGCCAGCAATCACATGTCCGGGTGCCAGGCAAGCTTTGTGGAGATTAACGAGGGTGTCACCGGCTGCGTCAAGTTTGGCGACGGCTCTGTGGTGGATATATGTGGTCGTGGCACCGTCCTATTCACCTGCTGGAATGGGGAGCACATTGCGTTGACGGGGGTGTACTACATCCCACAGCTGCGCAGCAACATAGTGAGTCTCAGACAGCTCGACGGGAACGACTACCAGACATTCATCTAGGACGGCGTGCTCACTATTCGTGACGGACAGCGTCGCACACTTGCTCGGGTAAACCGCGACCATAGCCGGCTCTATGTGCTCACCTTAGCATTACCTGTACCGGTTTGCCTATCCGCTGATATATAGCGATGGCATTTAGCGGCGCGCGTCGGGCGGAGGCGGCGGCGTGTGGCGCTACGCGGCGACGCGGCAAAGTGCAAGTGGCCAAGGGCACCGCAGAAATGGCGGCGGCGGCGGCCAGCAAGACGACGGTCGCTGCACAAAGACGTCGCGAAGGTGGCGTGTAGAGCACGCAATGGTGGCGCGAAGGGTGATGACGGCTCAGGTGCGCGCTTCGGCGGCGTAGCGTGGGGTGGCGGTGCTCCGCGGCTAGCGAAGCGGCGGCTCTTCGGAGGTTCACGCGAAGCCCAGCGCGCGCGGCGATGATGGCGATGGGAATAACGGCGGCGGCTTCAAATTTCAAGCGACGCACAATGGCGGCTCAGCCTAGGGCTCGTGTGGCAAGGCTCTGGGCGAGACAGCGCGTTAGCACGGCCTCGGGCGCACGCAGGCATGAGGCATAGTGGCTGCACGAACACATGGCACGATGTCAGGCCGGCAGCCAGCGGCACGGACATGGTGTGAAGGGCAAGACAAGCGACGCAATGAGCGGCACGAGAGGCCTTGCGACGACGCAGTTGGCTTGGGCAGCCTATAGGGCGTGCACGAGCGGTGTGGTGAGCGCCGGCGTCAGGCCGATGGGGCCGCGCACGGGAGCGCACGCATGGCGCGTGGCCAGGGGCGAATCCACCGGGTGGGCTTCATCAGGCTGAAGCCCACCCTCCACCGCCGGTAGAACCCCCGGACTGCCATGGTCAGGCTACCTGTGGAGAAGAAGAAGCGATCAAGAAATGAAGAAATGAAGAAGAAGACGCTTGCTTGGATGGAGGCAAGGCAAAGCCTGCCAGGCGAGGCCCACCCCGCCCCCACCGCCACCGGTCCCACACGGCAGATGGCGCCCCTGTTGAGTCAAGCAATCGAATGAATCCAAATCCCCAAAATCCCTAACCCAAATCCCCAAATCGAGCACGAGGAGGAGGGCGGCAGACAGAGGGAGCGCCACGGCCGGAAGGCCACCATGACGCTGTGCTGCCATCCAGCCGGAGGCCGAGCCGGGGAGGAGGAGGGCGGGCCGAGGGGAGGAGGCGAGGGCGGGCGGGCCGACGCTGCCGGGCTGCTGTCCTATTCAGCTTGAATTGAGGAGGCCGAGGAGGCGAGACCGAGCCGGAGGAGGAGGGCCGCCGGAGGAGGAGGAGGAGGGCTGGCCGAGGAGCCGAGGAGGCGAGGCCGCGAGCGAGGGCGGGCGCGGGCCGGAACCGGAGGAGAGGAGGAGAGGAACCGGGCGCCACGCCACTGCCACCACGCCGCCGCCCACCGAGGTCCGAGGACGAGGAGGCTCCTCATTGCCGGGCCGGATCTCGGCGGATCTGGTGGCGGGCGCCTCTCGAGAGGCGAGTCTTGAGCTGCTCACCTCCTTAAGTCTTCAGCTTCAGCAGTTCAGTAACTTCAATTTAATTGATTTGTTGACTGCCAACTCTCAACTCCTACTGGTATATACTAGTTACTTGTTAGTTATTACTCATTAATTAATTACTCATTTGTTATTGTTAATTGTTATTTGTTAGTGAGTTTAAATGTTTAATATAGTGTGGTTATATGGTATATATATACTCAATTAGCCATTAATTCATTATTCATAGGTTTGCAATAATGGAGAAACGAACTTTATGTAATTATTTCACAAACAATTCAAGTAGCACTCCCCAACCGATGAGGCGCAACTCAAGCAAAGAAGCCTCGACTAGAATTTAATCCAGATGAAATTATTGCCGATCCGTAAGATCGCAAACCAATAGAAGATTTTGCAAATGAAATTAGAGATGAAGTGAGGAGGACATATTTGTTAAATGGTCCAACTCGAGCAATTGGGCATGCCTTTCCAAGACATTGGATGGCAAAGTGTGGAGATCCTTTCAAGAATCATGGTTTAGTAAGTTTGATTGGTTAGAATATAGTGTGGAAAAGGATGCCGCTTTTGTTTCTATTGTTTTCTTTTCAAGAAGCAGTCACAACCCAACACATTTGGTAATGATGTATTTACAAAAGTTGGGTTCTCTCGTTGGAAGACGGCTATAGATGCTTTCAATAAACATGTTGGTGGTCCAAATAGTTTCCACAACATCGCAAGGAGTGAGTGTGATGACTTCAAGAATCAGCGGTCAAGTGTATCTAGTAAAATGAGCACATACTGAAGGAGGCGAAATTGCATACAAAATTCGTTTGATGCATCTTTAGATTGTGCAAGGTATCTCATAAGCGCAAGGTGAAGCTTTTGTGGACATGATGAATCCTCCACTTCCATCAACAAAGGTAATTTCAAAGAGTTGTTGGATTGGTACAAGGATAAGAAGGAGGAAGTGAAGTATGCATTTGATACTGACTCCGGACATGCGGTTATGACTTGTGCGAGATATTCAAAAGAGCTTTCCAAAGCTTGTGCACAAGAGGTCACGAAAGTGATTAAAGGTGAGATTGGAGATAGGAATTTCAAGATGCTTATTGACGAGTCTCGGGATGTATCAAGAAAGGAGCAAATGGCGGTGATTGTGAGGTTTGTTGTACATCTCTTTTTAGTCATACAATTTTACATTGTTGTATTATACTATTATTCTAACTTTGTAAAATTTGTGGCATGTAGATTTGTGAATAATCAAGGGAAGGTCATGGAAAGATTTCTTGCTATCAAGCATATCACAAGTTGTACATCTACGGCATTGAAGGATGCTTTGGTTAGTTTGCTTGATCATCATGGTTTACCTATTTCTAGACTTCGTAAGCGGGGTTATGATGGAGCTTCAAATATGAGAGGAGAATTTAATGGCTTGCAAAAATTATTCGGGATGAGAATCCAAATGCTTTCTATATCCATTGTTTTGCCCACCGCCACAATTGGTGGTTGTCTCTGTTGCAAGTTGTAGTAGAGCTATTGCTGATTTCTTCAACTATGTTCCCCGATAATTCAAATTGTTAGTGCATCTTGCAAGAAAAAGATCGTTGATTGAAAAGCATCATGATATCCTATTGGACAAGTTGGAGAATGGTTTGATATCTGCT
Organism: Phyllostachys edulis; assembly: GCA_036346405.1. NCBI lineage: Eukaryota > Viridiplantae > Streptophyta > Magnoliopsida > Poales > Poaceae > Phyllostachys > Phyllostachys edulis. The sequence goes on from CM070556.1 coordinate 21,503,943, forward strand.
GAGAGGGTCTGCATCAGAATCTAGCTTAGCTAGACACGGAGATACTCGATTGGGGCACACATCTCAAAACCTTGCTTCAGATATACCAAATGTGGGAGGCGGTTGTAGATGTGCTAGAACTTATAAGTGAAGATGCTTGTCAAAACTCAAGTCATGGTGCAGCAGCAGGTTTGATGAAAAATATGGAATCCTTTCAATTTGTATTCATAATGCATTTTTTGATAACATTGTTGAGTATAACAAATGAGCTATCACTTGCTTTACAAAGAAAGCATCAAGACATCGTTGAAGCTATGGGCTTGATACAGGATGTAAAAGAACGCTTGCAAGATATGAGGGACAATGGGTGGGAGCTATTGTTCGATCAAGTCAAAAGCTTTTGTGAGGCACATGAGATTTTTGTGCCAAATATGAATGATGTTATTGGATTTATGGGTAAATCTGTACGTCGGAAGCATACAGTGACTCAACATCATTATTACAAAGTTGATATTTTCAATGCTACTCTTGATGCAACTATGAATGAGATGAATCATCGCTTCAATGAAGTTTCCTCGGAGTTATTGGTATGCATGTCTTGTCTTGATCCAAGCGGCTCATTCTCTAAGTTTAATGTTGATAAGCTTATTCGACTTGCTGAGATTTATGCTGATGATTTCACGGCGGCTGATCGATTCTTGTTAAGAAATCAGCTTCAAACCTTTATTATCAACATTAGGAGAAGTGAGGAATTTCATGGATGTCATGATATTTCAAAACTTGCTCAATTGATGGTTGAAACAAAAAAAGATAGAACTTTTCCATTGGTATATCGCCTCATCGAGCTGATAATGATTCTTCCAGTGGCAACGGCATCTGTTGAGAGAATATTTTCGGCAATGAATATTATCAAAGCAGATTTGCGCAACAAGGTATCGGATGAGTGGCTTAATGATTTGATGGTGTGCTACACCGAGCGAGATATATTCAGATCCATTGATGATGATGCAATTATAAGATCATTCCAAGGCATGAAAAGTCGTAGAATGAATTTGCCTCGTGAAAGTCGTGATTCAAACTAGCGGTATGATTCTTTTATATTTTTATTTTAAATGTTCATGATCATTTAAGTACAATTTGCTATTGTATCATTAATTTTTCTAATTTTGATATACGTGTTGTTACCTCTCGGAAACATATTTACATGTTTTAGGAGATGCACTTTCCATTAGCGAGGTACTTTTATTGTATTTCTCTTTCTTTTTTTTTGCTTTTATTCATGTATGAAACTATGAATTTGATTGCACAAGAATACAAAACTACATTTGTTATAAATTAGTTTAGTCATTCGAGACTTTCAGCGGTTAGCCCACCCTTATTTTTCATCCTAGATTCGCCACTGCGCGCGGCTCATTAGCAGGTGGCCCAGCATGGCCAAAGCACAGTCCCACCACGGTCGGGGTGCGACACCAAGCGGCGCACGGTAGTCAAGCATATACTCCGGTACATTATTGGTACGCGGAGCTTTAACTGTCGTTACGCGAAGAAATTGAAGGGGCCACGCTTTGTCGGCTACAACGATAGCGACATGGCCGGCGACGTCGACAATGCCAAGTTCCAGGAGCTGCGTACAAGGATCGGTATCGTCGAGATCAAGAAAGTGCATCAAGGATTAGGGGGTGTTTGTTGAATAATCATTGATATTAGTTTTTGTGTTTACTATTTCAGTTTTTGTTGTGCATGGCTAACTGATAGTCATGGCATTGAGTGTTTCAATTTTGGCTGGGCATTTAGTTTTTTGGTTTGTAGTTGAAACGTGCATGTACATTGCAGCAGTAGTGGGCACATTAAGAATAGGTCATGGGACAGCTCATTAAGAGCACAATCGGCAACAAAAAATGCATGCAGGAGTTAGTGGCGCATCATTAAGTTTGGAACGAAGTGAGTGTCTTTTGATCAGAATAAAAGGAGAGAAGAAAAACTAGCAAAGCTGTGTAGTTTGGCAGCACCAAAATTCTTGTGAGTTCCATTTGCTTTGTCTAGAGTGCGTGTGTGTGTTTGTGTCTAGGCGTTTCACGTGAGTAGACATCGGCGGGCTGACAGCCTCATGTTGGACTAGCTGTTCTTGGGTTAAACTCGAATGTTTTGTGATTTTTCAAGTGATTTTTTATATGTTTTTAACATTGGTAAGATTTTCAGGCCTAGTGCTATAGCTCATTTGGCCTGAGGGCTGGATCTGCTCTTGCTTGGACAAAACTGTTTTCTGGGGAAGAACACCCATTGGCATAGACAAAAATTAAGCAAAATTGGGCTATGCTCCTTATTGTACCGGAAACAAAACTTGTATCAATTATGTGAACTGCGAAGTGCCTTACATTGCATATTTACATCACACTATGCTATCTTTCTACACTGCACACCACTACTGTTCTGAAGTTTCGAGCAGTAACCAGCTCTGTCCGAGCCACCATTTCCCGCTGCTCCTTGCCAATGTCAACGTACTCCGACAAGATCGCCCTAAACTTGTCGCCGATGAGCATATCCTTCTCCATGAGCACGTCCACTAGCTGGTCGATGGCCGCCCAGTTCCTCCTGATGTGCGCCTTGGCAACCTCGTATGCCTCCTCGATGATGGTGTTCACTGCCCTGTCGATGTCAGCGGCAAGCTTCTCAGACATGAAGTTCCTGGCCAGCATCCGCAGCACAACGTCTTTGCGCTGCCGGGTCTGTCAGCGCCCACGGCCTAATCTCCGACATGCCGAATGTTGGACTTTTGGGGTGCTTTTTTGGAATTTCCCAATTAGAGAAAAGAAATAGAAAGGGGTAAAGAATTGGAACCACTTGTCATTGAGGGGAGAAGAGGGATAAGGTTTCCATACCTTATCTCCATCTAGAGGGTGGAGAGCTCGGTGCTGGCCCTCATGCGAAAAGGGAGGAGCTCCCTGGCGGCTGGGGTGGATAGAGGCGCTAGCAGCACAGTCTCTTCGAGGCCAGCTGTTGGCTGCAGCAACAACCCAAAAGCCTTGAGGCTCCTCTTTATTTGTAGGTTCTTTCTTTCCCTAGGAGAGCTAATTCTTTTTCCCCTTTGTATTTTTCGATTGTTTTCTTCCTAGTGCTTGAACTTCATATTTGAGAGGATCCTTGGGGTTCTTTCCACACTGTCATTCCTTTACTCCGAAGGAATTTTGGTTGGTCGATTGGAAGTTCTTGAGGTCGATCTGATATTGACCTAAGGAGGAAGAGTCTTTCGGTCTTTTTCCTTGTGATGCTCTGTGAAGAGGGATTCTTCGGCCAAGTATCCCTGGTGACTTGTGTGGCTCCTCCTGTACCTCAACTTCTTTCTTTGGTGTAATCCAAAGGAAGGAGAGTGGCATTGTATCTTCGAATACCTTGGCAATAGGCTTTCTGGGACAACGTCTATAAGACGTGCCTTGCTTTGTTCATCACAGTGATTTTGAATATCGCCGGCTCTGTGAGTATCCCTTTGATTTAATTGCGATTCACTTTGTTCTTATATATGTGAATGTTGTTCTATTTTGTTTCATTCACTGTGAGATATAACAAAGTGTTGTTGTGGGCTTAACTCTACTCTGTGATAATTGTCAAGATCTGAAGTTGAATAGATAACTGTAAACAGACTTGAGCCAAGTTATTTAGCTTTCTTCTGTTAGTTTTATTAAGTAGATGTTATTCTTTCTGTTGCTAATTTCGGCTGAAACAAGGCAAATCCTTTTTGATCTGTGGACTTGTTGATCCCCTGTGATTTGTTAGCACTGTTATATTCAGTTTGTCTGATAGGATTAAAGCTGAAATTCTTGTGAGTTATCTTGTGAGCATCTTATCTGTTATTTTGATTTCATATCAGTCTGTGTACTGCTATGTGATTCAATACTCTCTGATGGTCAAATGATACTCTGTTATTGGTAGATTAATCTGCTACTTTGAGATAAAACTAATATATTAGAAAGCTTTAGTTTGAGCTCAAGATCTGTTTTATAGTTGTCATATTTGACTGGTGAAGATTTTTTGACTGATGTGCTGAGATTGCAAAGGTTAATTCTTTTGCAACTAGATTTCTGAGAGCACTCGATTTCATCCAATATCCGAGCTTTATGCTGATATCTTACATATACATGTGTATATGTTTAGCTTTTCATTCAGCTTAAATGCCATGGATGATTTACATTTGCATATATTGATTTGGTCATTTATATGCTGGTGGTTTAATGCTTTATTGTTTCATAATTATGCTAGAATTAATTGTGATTATTTGCTAAAACTGCACATTTTGCAACAATCCAGAAAACCTATATTTGAAGAAATGGCTTCATCGTCAGATGTCGTTCAGCTGGAAGTGTTTGATGGTGCTAACTTTAAGCGTTGGCAAGCTAAAACCAAACTTTGGCTAACCGACCTCAGACTTTTCTGGGTCGTTTCAAATCCTCCAATATTCCTTTTGGAAACGCTAATATGACGTGGTGGGAGGATGTAAACAATTCAGCCCTAGTTAGGTTGTTAGCAGTCTTATCCAACCGACTGTTCGACGTATATGTCAATTTCACTAATGCCAAACAACTCTAGGACAGATTAGATGAGAAGTATTCCGAAGGGGATAATGGTAACGAGTCTTTTATTACTGCTGCATACTTAAACTACAAGATGGTAGAGGGACAGTTGGTGATGGAGCAGCTCTATGTATGTGATCTTAATCAGTATGATTGTCTCCTACCTGAGAGTTTTCAAGTTAATGTCATTTTGGCTAAGTTATCGCCCTCGTGGCTTGACTTTGTGACCGCCCGATGACATATAAATGAGCGCTTGACACTCAATGAGTTGTCAGCAGCTATCAATGTCGAGGAGCGGGCAAGAGCCGGTGACAGCAAAGGTAAGGCTCAAGTCCAAGCTCATCTAGCAGAGATCAGGAGTGCTGGTGGCTTTGGGAATCAGAAAGTCAAGTTTCAGCCCAAGATCAAGCTGCAAGGAAAGAATATGAAGAAGGAGGAGGAGGAGGACATTGCCTTGTTTGTGTGCGGAGTGGCTGGCCATAAAGCCAACCATTATCGCAATCATAAAGGCAAGGGTCCTTTTCCAGCTCAGCAAAGGGCCAAAAGGCCGAGGTGAATGTCGTTCTGGATAATACGAGTTCTGAAGGGTATGTACCTATGGCCTTTATGGCAAGTCCATCTTTTGATTGGTGGATTGATACATGTGCTACTAGACATATTTGTGTTGATCGAACTTGTTTCTCTTCTTTTCAGGGTGAATGTAGTGGATCCGTCCTGATAGAGAACGGAGCCACTACTACAGTACGTGGAATTGAACAGGTTTGGTTGAAGCTCACTTCAGGCAAAACACTCATTCTGAAAGATGTGTTGTATGTACCTACAATGACTCGCAACCTCATGAGTGGGTCTATGCTATGTAGGCAAATAATAAAGCTTGTATTTGAATCTAATAAGGTCGTGTTGACCAAATTTGGTACTTTTGTGGGCAAAGGCTATGATAACGGAGGCATGTTTCGCTTATCTATTCTTTATTCAAATAATGTTAATATTTTTAATGTTTCCCATTGCAATAAATTACATGATGTGTGGCATTCTCGTTTGTGTAATGTTAACTTTGAAGCTATTGTGCGATTAAGCAAAATGGATTTAATTCTCAGCTATAATTATGAGAAGGGGTCAAAGTGCGAAGTGTGTGTGCAAGCTAAGCAACCCCGAAAACCTTTTCATAGCGTTGAAGGGTGAAGCACCTCTCCACTTGAGCTAATCCATTCTGATCTTTGTGAGATGAATGGAATATTAACTAAAGGTAGCAAAAGATATTTCTTAACTCTCATAGATGATGCGACTAAGTATTGATATATCTACCTACTTAAGTCTAAAGATGAAACACTAGAACACTTTAAAATCTTTAAAGCCAGAGTGGAAAACCAACTAGAAAAGAATATCAAACGGTTAAGGTCGGACCAAGGCGGTGAATACGTCTCTAATGAATTCTCTCAATTATGTGAAGAAAGTGGAATAATTCATGAAATTACTCCACCATACTCACCACAATTGAATGGAATAGCCGAAAGAAAGAACCAAACTCTTTGTGACTTGGTTGATGCCATGCTACAAAGTTCAAGTATGTCGAACTATTGGTGGGGTGAAGCAGTTCTCACAGCTAATTATGTCCTCAATAGGGTGCCACCTCGCAATTAGGAGGAAACACCTTATGAAGGATAGAAGGGAAGAAAACCTAACTTATCTTTTCTTCAAACTTGGGGATGCCTTGCAAAAGTGCATGTGCCGTTATCGAAGAAAAGAAAGCTTGGTCCTAAGACCGTTGATTGTGTCTTTCTAAGGTATGCTTCTAATAGCACAGTTTATAGATTTATAGTGGTCAAATCCAAGGTGAGTGACATCGCTACAAATGTAATGATGGAATCTCGTGATGCAACATTCTTTGAACATGTGTTTCCTATGAGACCAAATGAAGTCATTAACCCTAATGGTTCAAATGAACACTCTATTCTTCTTAGTGTGGAAAACACCGCTCCAGAATTGGAGTTGAGGAGGAGTAAGAGGCAGAGGACTAAAAAGTCCTTAGGCGATGACTTTGTCACCTATGTCATGGATGATGAACCACGAACCCTTTCAGAGGCATACGCATCCCCGGTGTAGATTACTGGAAGGAAGTAGTCCGTAGCAAGATGGATTCCATCATAGCTAACAGAATGTGGGAGGTTACGGACCTCCCATGTAGATTCAAGCTAGTGGGCTGCAAATGGATCTTTAAAAGGAAGCGTAGACCTGATGGTACTATAGAAAAGTACAAGGCTCGTTTAGTGGCTAAGGGTTTCACGCAAAAAGAGGGTGAAGATTATTTTGATACATACTCTCCCGTGGCTTGTTTACCCACAATTCGGTTGCTTTTAGCACTAGCTGCTGCATATAAACTCCAAGTACATCAAATGGATGTAAAGATCACTTTCCTAAATGGAGAGTTGAATGAGGATATTTATATGCAACAGCCTGATGGTTTTGTGGTTGAAGGGCAAGAGAGGAAAGTATGTCGATTGATCAAATCCTTGTATGGTCTGAAGCAAGCTCCCAAGCAATGGCACGAGAAATTCGATAGCACTATGACCTCGGTCAGCTTTTGTGTGAACGAAACTGATAAATGTGTCTACTATCGATTTAGTGGCGACGAAGGTGTCATTCTATGTCTTTACGTAGATGACATATTGCTTTTCGGGACCAACATAGATGCAATCAATAGAATGAAGTCTTTCCTCTCCCAGAATTTTGATATGAAAGATCTGGGTGAAGCTGATGTGATCTTAAACATCAAGCTTATAAAGGGTGAGAATGTGATTAGTCTTTCACAATCCCATTAAGTGGATAAGGTCCTATCCAGATTTTTATTCATGGACTGTAAATCAGCAGCGACACCCTATGATCCAAATGTTAAGCTACATAAAAACACTAGACATGGAAAAGACCAGCTTAAATATTCTCAGATAATTGGATCCTTAATGTATCTAACTAGTGCAACGAGGCCTGGCATCTCATATGTTGTAAGCAGATTGACTAGTTATACATCCAATCCAGGAGATGATCATTGGATAGCACTAGAGAGAGTACTTCAGTACCTAAAGGGGACGTCTAACTTGAGAATACATTATTCTGGCCACCAGACAGTCTTGGAAGGATTAAGTGATTCTAACTGGATCAGTGACTCAGATGACATGAAGGCTACGAGTGGCTATGTATTCACTCTAGCAGGTGTGGCTGTTTCATGGAAGTCTTCTAAACAGACTATCCTTACACAATCCACCATGGAGGCTGAGTTGGTAGCTCTAGACTCAGCGGCTATAGAGGAAGGATGGATCAGAGAGCTCCTTTCTAACCTACCTGTGTTGGAAAAACCAATTCTAGCCATTTTGACCTACTGCGATAACCAAATCGTACTGGTTAAGGCGAAGAGTAGGAAGGACAATATGAAGTCCTTAAAATATATTAAAAGGTGACTTAAGTCGGTAAGGCATGCCAGAGAGACGGGTGTTATTTCTGTAGAATACATCCAGCCTGAAAGAAACTTGGCAGATCCTTTCACTAAAGGATTGGCGCGGAAGGCCATCCTTGCAGCATCAAAAGGAATGGGGCTCATACCCGTGTAAAGACTCATATCGGTGGTAACCTATCCTAGGAGATCGGAGATCCCGTGAACTAGGCTCTAGGACAACAAACTGTGTGGGATTATAGAGCACATCTAAAGAGTCCCATTAGCTGCAGTGCTCTTTTCTGTAAAGAAGATTGAGCAATAGCTCTTAATGAATTCAAGACCTATATGGTATTGGGAATCGTCCTACAGGATTCCTTGAAGAATTCACCTAATTGAGTATGATCGTGAGGTCGCAATCAAAGGAAGATTAAGGTATACTTTCTTAAGTACTTATGAGCTAGATACGAGGACATGACTGTAACGTCCCAACCCGAGAGGGAAAAGGGCAAGCCGCCTAGTACGGAATGTAACTTGGACGAAACTTCTCACACCAAGGCATTGGATCAAGGCATAGTCCTCCTTTGTCTGTGCAGAGTCATATTCCTTATTGCTAGGCTTTAGGTTCAAACCCGCAAGGTACCCATCGTCGAACAACTGTATATTAAACAAGACTTTGAGCATCTTTTTATCAAATTGATAAATTGGTGGGGACTATTGGACTTTTTGAGGGCTTTTTGGGAATTTCCCAATTAGAGAAAAAAAATAGAAAAGGGTAAAGAATTGGGCCCACTTGTCATTGAGGGGAGAAGAGGGATAAGGTTTCCATACCTTATCTCCATCCAGAGGGTGGAGGGCTCGGTGCTAGCCTTGATGTGAAAAGGGAGGAGCTCCTTGGTGGCTGGGGTGGATGGAGGCGCTAGCGGCCCGGTCTCTTCGGGGCCGGCTGTTGGCTGCAGCAACAACCCAAAAGCCTTGAGGCTCCTCTTTATTTGTAGGTTCCTTCTTCTTTCCTTGGGAGAGCTAATTATTTTTCCCCTTTGTATTTTTCGGTTGTTTTCTTCCTGGTGCTTAAACTTCAGATTTGAGAGGATCCTTGGGGTTCTTTCCACACTGTCATTCCTTTACTCCAAAGGAATTTTGGTTGGTCGATTGGAAGTTCTTGAGGTCAATCTGATATTGACCTGAGGAGGAAGTGGCTTTCGGTCCTGTTCCTTGTGGTGCTCTGTGAAGAGGGATTCTTCGGCCAAGTATCCCTGGTGACTTGTGTGGCTCCTCCTGTACCTCAACTTCTTTCTTTGGTGTAATCCAAAGGAAGGAGAGTGGCATTATATCTCCGAATACCTTGGCAATAGGTTTTCTAGGACATCGTTTATAAGACGTGCCTTGCTTTGTTCATCACGGTGATTTTGAATATCGCCGGCTCTGTGAGTATCCCTTTGATTTAATTGCGATTCACTTTGTTCTTATATATGTGAATATTGTTCTATTTTGTTTCATTCATTGTGAGATATAACAAAGTGTTGTTGTGGGCTTAACTCTGCTCTATGATGATTGTCAAGATCTGAAGTTGAAATAGATAACTGTAAATAGACTTGAGCCAAGTTATTTAGCTTTCTTCTGTCAGTTGTATTAAGTAACTGTTATTCTCTCTGTTGCTAATTTTTGGCTGAAACAAGGCTAATCCTTTCTGATCCGTGGACTTGTTGATCCTATGTGATTTGTTAGCACTGTTATATTCAGTTTGTCTGATAGGATTAAAGCTGAAATTCTTGTGAGTTATCTTGTGAGCATCTGATCTATTATTTTGATTTCATATCGATCGTAATCTTGCTATGTGATTCAATACTCTCGATGGTCAAATGATACTCTGTTATTGGTAGATTAATCACGCCTTGAGATAAAAGCGATATATTAGAAAGCTTTAGTTTGAGCTCAAGATCTATTTTATAATTGTCATATTTGACTGGTGAAGACTTTTTGACTGATATGCTGAGATTGTAAAGGTTAATTCTTTTGCGACTAGATTTCCGAGAGCACTCAATTTCATCCAATATCTGAGCTTTATGCTGATATCTTACATATACATGTAGTATATGTTTAGCTTTTCATTCAGCTTAAATGCCATGGATGATTTACATTTGCATATATTGATTTGGTCATTTATATGCTGGTGGTTTAATGTTTTATTGTTTCATAATTATACTAAAATTAATTATGATTATTTACTAAAACTGCACATTTTGCAACAATCGTCGACACCATCTGCCGGGCCACCTGCGTCACCTGCTGCAGGTCCCCCGGCGCGCCCGTGGTCACATCGGGCTCGCTGAAGATCACCTACTCGGCGGCTCGCCCGGCGACGATCCGAGTGAAGATCTGCTGCTTGGACAGCAGCGTTGGGTCCTCGCCGGGTAGGAACCACATCAGGTCGCGCGCCTAACCGCGTGGGATCAGCGTCACCTTCTGCACCGCGTCGTGCCCTGGTGTCAGCGTCCTGCATGCGCGCACGCAAATCGACACAAGATCGATTAGTCTTCACTGTGATATGATCATGTCATGTGAAACGAGTTGAGACTTGAGAGAAAGGGAGACGTACTAACGCGCAGACGGCGTGGCCGATCTCGTGGTAGGCGACGAGCATCTTGCTCTTGCCGTCGGTCATGCTGGCGCCCTCGAGGCCGGCGACGATGCGTATGAGGTTGGCGAGGTCGACGTCGCTGAACACGGCGGTGCGCATCAGCGCATGGCCACCACGCTCAGGGGCACGACGGGGTCCAGCCTCTTGTTGGCGTTGTGCACCCTGAGGATCTCCTCTTGGCACAAACTTTGAGGGCTTCCATTTAAACAAAAAAGTACATGGAATAAGAAAAAGTGACATTTTTTTTGTTATCATGTTTGCAGGGTTGAGATTGTGATGATATATTCTTTTGAGTCAATTATAGGGACATGATTCGTTCACACAAACTTGTTGCATCAAGTTAGTGGATTACAATAATCTCAAAAAGAAAAGTTAGTGAATTAGAACCAAACACTGCTTACACATAAACAAAAGAAATACTTTATGAATTCAAATTACAAAATTTTAAATTATATTTTATATGTTTTTAGATATACAATTTTAGTTAATAAAAAGTACAACGTAATATGGACTTAAGTTAACATGAGGATGCGGCAAACAAAACAAGTACAAAAGTAACAAAAAAAACTCCAGTAAAAAAAGAAGAAGAAGTGGCTGCTCAAATAAAGGACTCAGCAATACACAAAAAGACGGAGAGAGTCAAAAGACCTCTCCCTAGATGCAAATGAGCATGGAGGGAAAAAGGAAGAAGAGGAGGAATGAAAAAGACGCAACAATCCGAGACGTTACAGTATTAAAAACAATCGGTTCCGTGGTTCGCACTGCCAAAACAGGTCCAAGAGCTCCCAGGTTCGAAGAAAAAATGTCTTTGCACGCTTGGTTACGTGCGTGCCAAAGGACGAATAGTATAGCATCATCCAACGGCCACACAAATCAAGTACCCACGTACGATAAAACACTACCAATTAGCAATTTCCACACCTGCTGGTCAAAGTGGCCCGGGCGGAGCAGCGCGTTGTCAAGGATCCCCGGCCGGTTGGTGGCCGCGATCACGAGTACGCCGGTGTCGCCGCTGAACCCGTCCATCTCAGTGAACAGCTGGTTCGGCGTCTGCTCCCTCTCGTCGTTGCCCCCGATGATGTCCGTGCCGTGCTGCCGGCCAACGGCGTCGATCTCGTCGACGAAGACCAGGCACGGCGCGTTGTCCTTGGCCTTGGTGAACAGATCCCGCACCCAACAATGTTCAGACAAGCAACTATAACTCAGAAATTCAGAAATAGCAGTAAAGAGTAGCCTTCATAGAAAATAGAGGAAGCGTATTACAAAACATGGAAAATAACTAGGGTTTTCAATGGATGCCTTTCAGCGGTCTCAAGGCTGCTTATAGATCACGCAGCTTGTACAGTGGTGGAGTTTTCTCTTTACAAGAACGACAAGAAAAGGATGGATTACGATAACAATAATTACAAAAACATAAGTCGCCACACGATTCGGTTTGAAGAGGTAACATTGTGTGCTAGCCATCAGATCTTCATTAAAGGACTTCTTGCTATCTGCCATTGGATGCTCTTAAGTGAACCGTCATCGCCTCATCTCAGCCGTTCAAGTGTTTTTCTTCTCACAGAGAGGAGTCTGCTTCCCTGCTAGCAATTCCAGAACCTGACAATGCCCCCCCCCCCTTTTGAACATCCTTGTCCTCAAGGATGGAAATTGGGGAATACCTTTGAGATGAAGCTTGCATCTTCCCAGGTAGTAGCTCCGGTAGGAAGATTCACCCACTGGACTCTCCATTGCACTACAGGTTCATTGTTTCTAGGGATCACTCTTCTCTCCACCACAATGACCAAAGGTTCACCAGATATTGCCTTGGGATCTACCAATGGTAATTGTGAGTTGGGAATTGCCTTAGGTCCCACATACCTTTTCAACTGGCTTACATGGAATGTATGATGTATCAAGCACCCTTCAGGTAACAGCAGTTTGTATGCTACTTGCCCCACCTTTTCCATGACCCTAAAAGGTCCATAATATTTGGAATGTAATTTCAGCGAATTGTGCAATCCAAGTGCATTATGGCGATCTGATTTGCATTTTCAAGTAGACCATATCTCCTACATTGAACCTCCTTTCAGTTCTTCCTTTGTCGAAAAAAAAATTCATTCGGCTTGAGCTTTCATAGGAGTTCTTGATTGCTTCAAAGACTACCATCCTTTCTTTGAGGTGTATTTTGGTCACCAATCTTCTGCTTGATCTGGAATAATAGCTTCTGTCACCTGTGGAGGCTTCACTCCATACAAGGCTTGATAAGGGGTCATGCCCAAGGAAGCATGAAAGGATGTGTTATACCACCACTCCGCTTGTGATAACCAAAATCTCCATCTCTTAGGACTTGCAAATACCATGCATCTGAGATAATTTTCTAAGCATTGGTTGACCCTCTCAGTTTGGCCGTCGGTCTGTGGATGATAGCACTACTGAATCGAAGTTTCACTCCTAGAGCCTTGAATAACTCTTGCCATAATGTACTAGTAAAGATCCTATCCCTATCAGATATAATCACGGTGGGCAGTCCATGTAACTTGTATATGTCGTCAATGAACAAATCTACAATGTTCTGCACTGTATAAGGATGTTTCAAGGATATGAAGTGGGCATATTTTGTAAACCGGTCTACTACTACCAATATCACATCATGATCTCTTGATTTAGGCAATCCTTCAATAAAATCCAAAGTTATATGAGCCCATGCCATATCTGGAACCGGCAGCGGTTGTAACAATCCTGGGTAGTGAACATTCTCAGATTTGTTCTTCTAACATGTAGGGCAACTCTTCACAAAGTTGTTAACTTCAGCTTTCATTCTAGGCCAATAGAAAACCAGTCTGAGTCTTTGATATGTAGCCCGTTCGCCCGAGTGACCTCCCAAGGCTGAAGCATGAAAGGAATCTAATAGTTGCTTCCTGAGGTTCCCTTCACTTCCTACATACACTCTTCCCTCATATCTGATTATACCATTCTGTAATGTATAAGGTGGCTGCGCTTGACTGTCTACACTGATTTTAGTGATCAACTATTGGCATTTCTCATCACCTTGATAACTAATTTGCACTTCTTCTATCCGACTTGGAATAGCCGCGATGAGTGCCATCACTGTTGGAGGGTGGGAATTCTTGACAAAGCATCTGCCGCCTATTCTCCCTCCCTTTCTTGTACTCAATCTTGTAGTTATAACCCATGAGCTTAGCCATTAGTTTGTACTGAACCCCTTCCACCAATCTCTGTTCATTGATGAACCTTAGACTTTGCTGATCAGTCCGAATAACCAATTCTGCCCCTACCAAGTAATGTCTCCACTTCTTCAATGCTTCTAGGATTGCTAGGGCCTCCTTGTCATAGGTGGACAATGCAGCGGCTCTTGGACCTAAGGCCTTGCTGAGGTATGATATTGGCCTCCCCTCTTGCATCAATACCGCACCCAATCCGAACCCACTTGCATCTGTCTCTAGGACAAATGGCTGCTTGAAATCTGGGAGTTTGAGAACCGGTGCTGTAGACAATAAGGTCTTGATCTTATCAAAGGCTTCTTGCTGCTCAATTTCCCATTGGAATGCATTTTTCTTGAGCATGTTGAATAATGGTCTACATGTGACCCCCAAAGTCTTTAACAAACCTTCTATAGTATCCTGCGAGCCCGAGGAAACCCCTTAACTCTGTCACATTTCTTGGATTGGGCCATTCCTGAACTGCTATCACCTTCTGGCGGTCAGTAGCAACCCCTTCAATACTAATGATGTGCCCCAAATATTCGACCTTCTGTTGCCCAAAAACACATTTGCTACCTTTAGCAAATAACTGGTTCTCTCTCAATATCTTTAGCACAATCTCCAAGTGTTTCTTGTGTTCTTCCAGTGAGGCACTATAAATTAGTATGTCATCAAAGAAGACTAATACAAACTTCCTCAAATGTGGGGCCAGAATTTTATTCATTAGGGCTTGAAAGGTGGCTGGAGCATTTGTGAGGCCGAATGGCATGACCATGAATTCAAAATGCCCTACATGAGTACTAAATGCAGTTTTGGGAATGTCCTCATTATCCATTCTAATCTGATGGTACCCAGATCTTAAATCTATCTTTGAAAAATATTTGGCTCCATGTAATTCATCCTATAGATCTTCAATCACTGGAATAGGATATCTATTCTTTACAGTATTGGTATTCAATTGTCTATAATCTATACACATACGTCATGTTCCATCCTTCTTTTTCACAAGTATTGCAGGAGAGGAATACTGACTTACACTGGGTCTTATGATTTGTGATCAGAGCAACTGATCAATCAATCCTTCCATCGCATCCTTTTTATGGTGAGGAAGCCTATATGGCCTAATGTTCACAGGGTTTGCCCCTTGTATGAGTGGAATACTATGATCTTGCTCTCTTCTTGGTGGTAACTCTTGTGGTTCCTCAAAGAGGTCGGGAAATTGATTTACAATTTTCTGAATGTCCTCGGGTATAGTATCGGGCCTCTCTTGAATAGATGATGCCGGTTTTAAATATACCAATGCTCCTGATACTCCTTTATCCAGCAGTTTCTGTAGCTTATGCACATTCACAATGCAATCTTCTCTAGGCAATGTTTCATCCTTAAAGAATACTATCCTTTCACCATTTTTGCATATAGAGAACTCCCGGGTTTTTAAATTCAGGCTTACCGGGCTGTGGGAGTATATCCAATCGCTTCCCAAAATCATATCATATCCTTTCAGACTCAGCACCCTGAAATCAGAATTAAAGGTTTCACCTTGTATAATGTAGCTGCAGTCCTGACTTAATGCTTCACTCAATATCACACCTCCATTAGCCACCGACACTTTTACCGGTTCATGATTTATCAACTTGTAGTTTGCTTTCACTGCCAACAATGGTGTTATGAAGGTAGTGGTGCTCCTCAGATCCACTAGTGCAACCTATTTGAAACACGCCCATTTTCACATTTAGGGTAAAGGTTGAAGTCAAGATGTTAGTGCCGATATGGCATGCATAGAAACTTGCATATCAGTCTTCTCATCCTCCTTGTGTTCAGGACTAGATGGTAGGGTGATAAATAATGGTGATTCTTCATCCTCTTCGTTATCTTCAATTGTTATAAGATGAAAGCTCTTTTTGAATTTACATACATTGCTATGTCCTGGAACCCAAGGTTCTTGACACTTGAAGCACTTCCCTCCATTCTACTTATCCGTTCCTGTGGCTGCTGATTTTCCCCCTTTGGTATAGTTTTCTTTGGTGTTTACAGCATGGTTTCCTTTAGTCAAGTTACTACTTGAATAGCTCCCTTTTGAACTCCCCCCTCCTGACCAAAATGCTGGTTTCTTGTATAAGGGTATGTTCTCATAGTTCCTAGTATGTACATAAGCATCCACCAAGTTCTTTGGATCCAGCGATTTCAAGGGAATTTTAATGTAGTCCTTCAATCCTGATAAAAAGAAATCCAAAAAGTACCCTTCCCTTAGTGTTGTATTGTTTCTTTTAACTAGTGCCATAACTTCCTCAAACTTGTCAATATAATTGTCCACTGCCCCAGTTTGCTGCAAGCCTCTAAAGGTATCTGCAATATCAATCTTGTTGTCTGCAGAGAAATCTCTTGCAAATCGAGTTCTGAAATTGAAGCCAAGTCAAACTATTAGTGTCCACATTGTTACTAGTGATCCACTGGTCAGCTCTTCCTGTGAGGTGCACTTCAGCCATTGAGACTTTCTGTTCAGGTGGAATTCTGGATAGTTCAAAACATCTTTCAAACTTTCTAATCCATGCCTCCGGATTTGCACCATCAAACTTTGGAAACTCCAATTTGGGTCTAGTAAATGACTGGCCATTCTGATTTCTGTTTTGGTTTGCTATCCAAGGTGGTTGAAACCCATTTCCATATTCTGCGGGTCTAGCCCAGTTTTGCTCTGGTCTGACAAAGGAATAATACCCAGGATAAGGGCAGTGTGCATATCCTTGAGAGGGAAACATGTTGGATGTGGTATTTATATACTACGGCGCAACATAACCCCCAGGAGGGAACTGAGTAACTCCTCCAGTTGATGGTACCGGTGGTGGTGGTGGTAAACTGGCATTGACGATTGTGAAAGGAATAGAAAAATGTGGAATTGCAGCTGATTGGGTGTTTGTGGCAGTAAGTACTGGATATTCACTCATACCTAAGCACATGGTCGGCAGCACTGAAGAATACCCACTCCCTGGTGTTCCTCTGAACGGATCTGCAAGGCACTGCGAGCCTCCATAATTCATACCCACCTGGCTTCCAGGGTTATCTGGTGTGGTTGGTGTAGCAGCCGCTGCCTGATGTTCATTCGGCCTAGCCTTGGCCAAAATAGCCTTCATAAGATTCTCCATTTGACTCTGCACTTGAGCAGTGTTTTCTTGCATCTGGATCTGCATTTGCTTGATATTTTCCCCATCTGCAGATTCTCACGACCCATTTCGCCATCTTAATCTTGATCTCCTCCACTTCCCCAACCAAATTGGAGCTGGTCTCCTCCTCAACCACACCCAGTCTCCCTTTGGGCATGGCTATTGAAGTAGATCTGGATTTACCGAGAGAAGCAACAGATCCTCACACCTTTCTTACTCCTACTAGCCCAACCTCGGCCTAAGGATCTAATGCTCGATACCATTTTGTCATGATTAGAATAAGAAATCCGAACCCAACAATGTTCGGACAAGCAACTAGAACTCGAAATTCAAATAGCGATAAAGAGTAGCCTTCATAGAAAATAGAGGCGTGTTACAAAACATGGAAAATAACTAGGGTTTTCAATGGATGTCTTTCGGTAGGTCTCAAGGTCGCTTATAGATCACGCACTTATACAAATGGTGGAGTTTTCTCTTTAACAGTAACGACAAGAAAAGGATGGATTACGATAACAGTAATTACAAAAACATAAGCTGGCCACACGATTCGGTTTGAAGAGGTAACATTGTGTGCTAGCCATCAGATCTTCATTAAAGGACTTCTTGCTATCTGCCATTGGATGCTCTTAAGTGAACCGTCATCGTCTCATCTCAGCCGTTCAAGTGTTTTTCTTCTCACAGAGAGGAGTCTGCTTCCCTGCTAGCAATTCCAGAACCTGACAGTGAACAGATCCCGCACCCCGCGACTCGCCGCCCACGCCGACGAACATCTCGATGAACTCCGACCAGGACAGCGAGAAGAAGGGCACGCCGGCCTCCCCCGCGATCGCCTTCGCCAGCAGCCTCTTCCCCGTCCCCGGCGGGCCAACCAGCAGCACTCCCTTGGGGATGATCACCCCCACCGCCGTGAACTTCTCCGGGAACTTCAAGAACTGCACGATCTCCTGGAAGTCCTGCTTCGCCTCGTCCACGCCGGCGACGTCGTCGAACGTGATGCTGGTGTTGGGCTCCATCTGGAACTTGGCCTTGGACCGGCCGAGCCCGAACGGCAGGTTGGGCCCGCCGCCGGGGTTGTTCATCGTCGTGGACCGGAGGAAGAGCGAGGCGAGGAGGAGGAGAGGGAAGCCGAAGTAGACGAGGAAGTCGAGCGGCACCAGCCCGACGTTGGGCTCCACCGGGTGCGCCGCGAAGTCGACGCCCTTGTCCCGCAGCTTCCGGACCAACTCGTCTGGGACAAAGAAACCAAGGACCAAGGCCGAGCCAACACTGGCCTGAAACCGAGCCAGCCCAGTAAATCGCCACACGGCCTGCGATTGGGGCTAAACAAGTGGGCTGACTGTAAAGCGTGATTTGGCCCGTTACAGGTGAAACCCGAACGGAATTGCCAGGGGCTCAGAGCTTGATGATAGCACACTGGTAGCAATAACTCACGGTCCTGCATTTGATATTCCAATTGCGAATCTCATCTAACATGTACTAGTACAATTTGGGATCGTTGGAGGCTCAGAGCTTGATAGCACACTGTTAGCATTAACTCACAATCCTGTATTTGATATTCCAAATGCAAATCTCATCTAACATATACCAGTACAATTTTCGTCCTCATCTTGGAGAGAAAGCAGTGATGAGATTAATGTGTCGAACTACAGCAGCTCAAAGTTTTGTTAATACGCAGGGGGCATAGCGTGATGAGGGTAGTACAACAACTAATTAGTTTTTTATTAACAGCTTTGCTAATCCCCTCATTTCCTTGTGAACGGGCAGGGAAACAGCATCATGTTCTTCCACACATTCGTATGGACTCGTGGATCTGATTCTTCTCTGGCGTCCAGTATGGTGGCACGCATATGGCAGTACGTTCGTAATAAAAAAAAAATCCAGATTTGAACAAGATTACCACATTTTAAGATGAGCATTTAAAAAAAAATAAAAGAAGGTACGACTCGTAGGGAAGACTAACGTAGCAGAGTCCATATCCTCGCCCCCCCCCCTCCTTCCACGTGCCGACATGCGGGGCTGCACCAAGTCACACGATTTTTTTTCCCGGTCCCCTCTCCCCTGAAAAATCGCACACAAGGAATGGGCCTACCTCTCTCCACGATTATGGTATCCACGAGTCATTCGAAACGCAGTCGCAAGATCGTAACTACCCCTTGCAGCTTCTTCGTCCCTAGCTATTACAACTGCCTCCACGACCTTCCCCTCTCATCTCCCATTTACTGTTGCCTGCCAATATCGTGCGCGTGTTGGATTAAGCAAGGTCTCTATCATGTGTCATTAGGCGACGTCAAGCTATGGTTCACGCTACGAGGAGGGAACACTCGGAGCATGGCAGCAGTGCCCGAGAACAACGTGGTGTGGTGGCAGCTCGGAGGCGGCGCTCAGGAGCAGGCGGAACCGTGCGAGCGGCGACACAGAGAGCATGAAGCGACTGTAGGGCGGAGGTTTGGTGGCGACGGTGCAGCCGAGGCGACACCACGGCAACATGGTGCGAGGGGCCGGCATTGGCTGGAGGCCAGGCCAGTAGCCGGTGGTGGGCCGAGCCCATACTTCCCCTCCTCCGGTCCTTCTTCTGTTATCCTTGTCCATCGCTAGACACTAATCCATAATGGGGGTCGCAACCTCGTGTGTAGACTCCCTCGGGAACGCAAGGTCGAGCCTCCTGGTCGTCGAGCCGAGGCCAAGGTTTATTGTTGTGCTTTCCATGCCTATCGAATGATAGTGAGGTGGAAGTTCGAGGATTCTGATTAGGGATGTAACAGGGCGATTTTCCGGCGGAGAGTGATGGAACATCTTCGTCCCCGAGAAAAAGAAAAATCCTCGTTCTCCATCCCTGTTCCTGTGCTGGGCAACCTCGTTCCTGAGAGAAGGAAAAATCCTCGTTCCCCGTCCCTATCCCCGTCCTTGGGTGTTATTCTCCCCCGTTCCCCGTCCCCGTCGGGTTATCGGGGCCCCACGGGGATTCAAATCCGAAAATTAGATCTTCAACCTCTCTTACACAGATACACATAGAGACGACAGAATAAGTGTTCAAAATGATTTAAACAATGCTTATCAATTCCAAATAAAGAATTCCAACAATATTATTAAAGATGGTATCCCAACTCCCAAGCAGATAAGCAAGCAAACCCTTAAATATTAAAACAATGTGGTAGTGGACTAGTGACCCACATGTTATAGGGTTATCAGGGACCCAAGCGGGTAGTAAGGATGGGGAGTAGAAGAATGACCCTGGCCCCGCTTCATCTGATAGGGGATTGTATTTGCATATTAACATCTCCGTGGGGGGAGAAATAGCTCTAACCCTGGCCCCCTAATGGGTGAATTCCCCATCAGGGAACGGGGAATGGGGGCCATTGCCATCCCTACTTCTGATCATTGAGCCGAGGCGAAGGTCTACTGCTGGGAAACTGATCATCTGTATTAGCATGGCTAATACAGAGGAGTATGACACGCATTAGCTTATTCTCTCCACCGTCCGATTCAAAACGAACGGACTAGATCAAGTGCTACAGTACCCCAAGAATACAGTAAAATCGTCACAATGAATTTGCTACAGTAGACATTTCACTATTTTTCTGCAGCGTTGCTATAGTCTCTTGCTGTGAACTGTTCGTGGCGACTGAAATAGCTATTTACACAGTATTCCCTGTAGTGCAACGGAGAATCCAGATCTCTGTTGCTTTGCTTACTATGCCTACCGATGATAATGAGGTGGAAGGTCATTTGCAGGAGAAACCATCGTAGGATAGCTACTAGCTCCAGAAACTCTTGCAATGAAAAATTCTCAAGCTCAAGAGCAGAGGTGTGGTTCATATTTTGTAGTTTTTACTTAAATTATTCCAATAATCCATATTGTAATCAAGCCTTGTAATTAGCATGGTTATTGCTCCATAAACAACTCAACGTCGAAGAAAAAAAAACCTGCGTGAGGATTATTGATTGCATTCCAAATATGTCAAGTATTCAACATTTTTCTTCTTCTTCAGTTTTACTATTGACATTAATTTCTTGTTAAATGATCCCTCTCGGTACTTTGTACCGAATGTTTTTCACTTATGCATTTGGTTCTAGTTTTTGCTTGACCTAAATTTCAGAATTACTTGACCTAAATTTCAGAATTATGTTGCGGCGTGGAGGCATGACAGAGCAGAGTGCGTGGAGACAAGACACGGGTCAGGCGGAGCTTGGCCAGACGCCGCGGCGGAGCTGAGGGTGTAGTGTAGGTTAAGCATGGGGTGGAGGCATGATGTGAGCTGGGGCGGAAATCAGTCGGGCACCATGGTGGCTAGACGTTTGGAGGTAATATAGCTTTTTTGTTCATAACAACGCACTAGCATTGAACTAGTACTATTAAAATAATGAAAACTGAGATAAGTTGCATGTAATTTTTCACACTAGGCAGGGTAACATATATGGATTGATATAGTGTTAAGCACCCAGGTAATTCTAGTGCTGCTGCAATGCTAGGGACCTATGCTTATAAATGTTTCATGTTTGCTTCAATGGTTCAATAGAAAAAAAAACTAATTAATGCTGTTGCAAACTATTATTGAAATTTCTTACTGGAACAGAAGAACCCTGACATATAGTAATCAATCTTGAGTGGATTTTTCCGTTCCAAAATGGAACTGAAGGATTCCAAAAATTTATTGATCGGTAGTGCTAATGAGAAGGCCTAAGGTATGTACAATGATATTGACAACTCTTGTCTATAGTTGATACGGGTCTATAGACTTTTTATGTCATCTATAGATAATGCTAAAGACAACTTCTATAATGAGTTGTTTTTTTATATGTCTCTATAAACAACTCTTTCCTTTACAATGTATATTGTTTATTTGTATTACAGTCGACTACTGTATGAAAGGTAACCCAATTCTCTACACCCTCCTCTCCTCTTTCATCCATATCATCTCGTATTCTAAGTGGTAAGAATTATAGAATGTTTAAGAGGAAACGATTGTTTGGTCGTTCCTGCATCTATCATCGGTCACTAACACATGCAAAGTTTCACAATGGCACAATCTGAACTCAGCCCACACGCTTTTCAATTTGAAGCTAATGACCTGCTGATTCTTCGTTAGAGCATATACAATAGGACAAACTGTTGTTATCTGTAGTACTCTCCACGTCATCTATAGACAGAACTAAAGACAACTTATACAATAAGCTGTCTCTAAGTTGACCTCACAATTTCTACAGACGGCATTGATACAACAACAAAAGATTGTCTATAAGTGCCTTAGACCATCTTCAATGTTGTATTTTAGCCAGTTCAAATGAGGAGAGAGAAGACATTGAATCGATTAACTACATTGGAGGGGGCGATTTCAACAAAAAAATGCATGGAACCGGACTCTACTTAGGAGTCGATTCAAAACATTTAACAACTCATATGAGCATTAAACAACTACATATAAGAGAGTACGGTTGAGAGATGATATTATTATTTTATGATTTTTTAATATAACGTCGGTCTCAGTCATTAATAGAAATCAGTTCAATACATCAAAGAGCCTAATTAAAGCTCCGTACTTGGTGCTCCACCCGTTACATCCTTTTGTTGACGTTTTCTGAGAGGGAAGCAAAGTTGACCATCATCCAGAACTTTATAGATTCATCACTACCAATTAATAATGCAAGTGATGCGTTGTTTAGGTTACACTTGCCGATTGGAATAGAAGGTGGCTTTATCGTATTTAAAACTGTTAGGCTGACTTTAGGCGCAACTTATTTTTTTTAAAGGGCTATCAATATCAGTGCAATTGCAAAAACCAGTTTGTCAATTGTCATGAAAATAACATTGCCCAGAGGGGTAAAAGTCTATGCAAACATATGTTAAACATATCATTATCCTTAAAAGTTAAAAAGCACCACATATGCAAATTTATCTCCCATTATACTCATATCCCATACCTGCTGAAAAGAGGTGATTATTTATACGAAAAACAAACTAAATCCCCCTTTTTTTTCTTTTCCAGATCGGCGTTTCTTATTTGTTGAGACGAAATATAAGATGAGCCATAAACATCAGATTAGCTGGTTGTTCTTTTCTAGATCGGCGTTTCTTATTTGTTGAGACGAAATATAAGCTGAGCCATAAACATCAGAGTAGCTGGTTGGAGTGGTTGCTGGTGTTAGATCGGTGGAGATGAGGACGCAGAACTCCCAATCCATTTCTTCAAGGAAAACGGCAGCTGATGTGGATATTTTAAGAGACCAACGTATGATCCAAGTATGCATTACGTACCCATGCTCATAGAAAA
Organism: Phyllostachys edulis; assembly: GCA_036346405.1. Taxonomy (NCBI): domain Eukaryota; kingdom Viridiplantae; phylum Streptophyta; class Magnoliopsida; order Poales; family Poaceae; genus Phyllostachys; species Phyllostachys edulis. The sequence goes on from CM070556.1 coordinate 21,527,182, forward strand.
GAAAACTTCATGACAGGCACAGATCGGTGTACCTAACCACAACTGGATTGCAGTACTGCCGTAGAAAAGATAGTCAACTATGTACTCCAGCATGCCTTCTCTTAGTTGGAACACAGGAATCTCTATGTAAATTTTATAAACGCGCTAAATCCAATAGTATTTTTTTTAATAGAATTTTTGCGTTCCGAACAAGGCCGTTGTAGTATAACCATGATACGGTATGGTACACATATAAATGGGTCATTACACCGTGAAGGGCTTCAAATTAAGATCTTTTTTCTCGCTCTGTTTCACACACTCACAGCTACTGATTTTAGAGTATGTATCATCTGAGCATACTTTGTCTATATACAACTCTCTATGTCATCCGTAGATAATCTTAAAGACAATTTCATCTGATGGGTTGTAGTGATCTGATCGATTCTGAGTTGTAGACAACACACAATCTTTTAATACTTTTGGTTACAGTCTACGATCAATTTCTGAATTATAGATAACACATTTTTCTCTCTTTATTCTCTTTCATCCATATCAGCTTAAATCCTATATAGCAGATGTTATAAATAGTTAATGTAAATCTATTGTACATGACTTTAGACGGTAGTTTTTCTGAAAGAAAAGGAGAGAAAGAGGAAAAGGAAGACACTGTGGCTTTGCTTGGGAGTCGGGAGCTGGGAGCTTTCGTTGTTCGGTTCCCTTGACTTTAGAATGGACCAGCTCCCACCAAAGACGAGGCTTACACGGCGCCTTCTTCCACCGGGAACTGCGAGATTTCATTTTCTGGGCCGTTTGGTTAGCGAGAAAGGGACACAACACAACCCTGTCCACTTGTTTACTCCTTTCGGTTGCCTACCCGGGAGAACACGAAGAAGGACTAATAATCGTAGTACTAGATCCGTTATGGACAGCAAATAGAAGGGTTCGTATGACTAGCAAGCGGCGCGGCCGTGGTGCTAACACCAAAGCTTGCACCATGTCAAGAACTGATCAAGATTGTCCGGATGCCGGATGTCCCCGTAACACAGATACGAGGCCATAGGCCGTGCCCCTTCAGGACCGTACATGTGCGCATGTAGTGCAGTGCAACTGCAAATCCCTTTGTTCCAAAGGCAGAATTGTAAGTTGCACTAGGGCCATTGCTAAAGTAAACCGCCACGCGTAGCGGGTTTTGATCGACACGGCGGAGAGGGGATAAACTAAGCGTAAGCGAGAACGAGTGCTAGAGAGGGAGAAAGCTGCTGTACTACGAACAAGGAACCGGAGTAACTATTTCTCTTTTTTTTAAAAAAAAAATCACATTGAACGCGTTTAATTAACGCTCTAAACTCTTTCTAAGACGAGAGGGATAAAAAAAGAAAGTTCAGAAGAAGGTAAGATAAAAAATATCCTGCAAGAATCCTCTGTTGTCGGCAGCGGATCAGTTTCCGGGCACGCGGCGCGACACCAGCACGAGTACATGAAGCAAAATGAAGCCTTGGTCCTCTAAACGCGGGTCTCTGCTCGTCCAACCCCGTCCCCAACCCACCGAGCGGCGCGCGAGCGAGCCAGGCCGCGCCGCAGCGTGCAGCCGTGCAGCACGCAGTCGCGCACGCGAGATCCCATATTCCCATCCCGCGCGGCCCGGCGCACGGCCAAGTCATCGGGCGAGCGGAACCCCAAGCGGCCAAGCCCACCCACTCCACGACCGCGACTCTTCTCCGCGACGGCGGAAAGAAAAACCAGCGTAATCCCACGGCACGGCGCCTATTCGCCAGGTTGGTTCGTAGCGTGGACTCGAAGCCTCCTTCCTTCCCCTCCCACATCCAAAGCCGCCGCCTGCTGTCTTCGGGTTCCCTGCGCTTTCGTTCCCCTCCTCGTGGCTCTCTTCCGTCGGCTGAATTGGCCTCTTCAGGTCTCCGCCTTACTCACTCTCTATCTCGCTTCAGTGGCTGCGGCGGCGAGACGGGGCAGCCGAGCGGAGGCTGTGGCTGGTGGCTGGTGAGTGATCCGTGCATTGCGCTTGTGCTTCGCAGATTTCGAATTGCGCTGTAAGAACTAAGATGGGTGGGGAGCGCTTGGGCGGTTGCTCGCTTTTGAATCGCGTGGCGCCGGCGGTGGCGATTTCATGCGAATTGGGGCGCGCGGGCGTGTTGTTCGCCTTGTATCTGAGTTCGTGCTCCCAGATTCGCTGGGGTTTTGGTGATCTGCGCATTGCTGTGGGCTATGGAGTATCGAGCGGTGACGTTTTTTTTTGTTTTTTTTTTCAAAAGAAATTGTCGGTGGGAATTTGTGGGTTGACGCTAGATTCGCGGTGCCTATTTCGTGTAATTTCAGCGAAATAAACATGGGCGCGTGTTTTTTTGCCATTGCATTTCTCTGAAGCTTTTTGTGATCTCTGTTTATTTTTTCCCTGGATAAAAAGTGGCAGCTTGAGTCATGCTATTTTCTTACCTTGCTTCCCCAAAAAAAACAATTTCTGCGGTTTCGCATTTAATGTCCCCCATTTGAAGCGAATAACTTGGTTGAGTGGGAGCTACGAATTTTTAAATATGGGGTCTACAAATCTGACATTCGTAATCATATCATGACGAGGGCATGTTGGTAGTCCTTGTCACCTTGTCAGTGCGGTATTACATGGAGAGTTTGTGTGGTTGGGATGCTTGTTCTTTGTCGAAGGCAAGTACATGAGTCTCTCTCTGGTCATGGTTTTTTGCTAGTATGTCATGTGGGACGATTCTGATATGCTACACATTTACATATGTGATTAGAATCTTCTTGTTGTCATTTAAGAAATATTTGTATGATAACAATATGGATGTGTATACACTTCAACTCTTGTGTTTTGTGAATGCCTTTGATGCAATCAACATCTCAGTGCAGTTGGTAAGTAGCATTAATTCTTCTTTTACAGGATAAAGTTCATTCTTCTTTGGAGTGCTTCTTCAATTTATTAGGACACACCAACCTGCCTCAGTTTCACTGATACACTTCTTTGTGGAATGTGGTTATAAAGCTTTCATCATACCTCTGGGAACGTTTGTGTGACCTACAAGTCGTTGATGAGTACTTGACAGGGGTGGCGGTTCAGCAGGAATTTATTTGACTTTCTGATTTGGATGGTTTATGTCTGAATTGAGCGTTTCATGGTTATGTGATGCTTTAGGCTGAAAATATATTGAATGCAAACCTCAAACCAACTTGTCAGAACGGCTTTGAGTGATGAAGAAATGGCACGGTGGTTTTGTCATAGTATCTTTGTTCATTATCTTGATATTAAGATATGTGATATTGGATAGCCCGCTTGCAGAAAAATCTCTTCAGTATGTCTTCCAACAAAATAGTACGACCCCACTACATTGGTTGGATGTTCCAAACCCACCTGCAGTTCAGAATCCACAAAACTTCTCTCAAGTAATATCAACTGACTTATTAGCTTCCAACCTTTCCATAACGAGAAATCTCTCTGATAGCGAACTACAGTCATTGCATTCTTGGAATCATTTGAGAAACCTTGTAAGTCATGCCCACATCCTACCAGATGGGCTGGAGGCAATCAAGGAAGCTGGAGTTGCATGGAGGGAACTAAATGCAGCCCTTGAATATGATGATTCAGTTGTTTCAGTCAATGGGAGCACACAGCAAAAGGGCAAAGAGAAGCAATGCCCATATTCTATTCGAAGAATGAATGCTACAAAGTTAGGTGATAGATTTGTCTTAAAGATTCCCTGTGGACTGATTCAGGGCTCTTCAATAACTATTATTGGTACTCCTGGTGGTCTTCTGGGTAATTTTAAGATAGAGTTAACTGGAGCTGCAGTCCCTGGTGAACCAGACCCTCCAATTGTGCTTCATTACAATGTCCGTCTTCTTGGTGATAAACTTACAGAAGATCCTGTAATAGTCCAAAATACATGGACTATAGCTGATGATTGGGGTTCTGAAGACCGTTGCCCATCTCCTGATTCGGATGCTAAAGACAGTGTAAAAGGTACTCTTCTTTCAGTGGTCCATATCTTACTCTGGACATGCGATATTTATGGTATTGCATTGTATATTAGTAATTCCTTCTAAAATCTGGCTCTGCAATTAAATAGATGTATCCACTTTGTTGAAGTATTGTAGCAAGCATTTACAATTGTCGCTGTTATATATCGCCATAAATATGCGTTGTGTTGAGGTATTGTAACTTAAATGGCCTCCAGCTTCAAACATTACTTGTATGAAGCTTCTAATATCACTGTATCTGTTTTTTTACACCCTTTTATTTATAGCCCGTAAGAGCTGTTCAACATAATGGATTGGGATATTGGCAATTAATATGTTTCTTTCTCTTGATCCCGGGCTTCACATAGGATTTTTTTTTCTGTTGTTTTACAGTGGGTGATTTAGAAAAATGTAGTAGCATGGTGGGCAATGACCAGAAACAAGTCTTGGCCTCTAAGCTACATTCTAATGTTTCAAGCATGCAACCTACCAGGAAAAAGAATGCAGAACCTAAAAAGTATTTTCCCTTCAAACAAGGATATCTTGCTATAGCAATTCTTCATGTTGGAGCAGAGGGGATCCATATGACTGTAGATGGGAAACATGTCACTTCCTTTGCATTTCGAGAGGTAAGTCTTGTGTAAGTAATCCAGTATGCTATTGCGTATTACGATAGTCTCTAGGCAAAATGATTTTCCCAGAGTGAAAAAATATTTTTTATGACTTGCGATAGTTCCTAAAGAGATAATATTTGTTGTTCCATAAACAATAACAATGAAACTATTTTCTTTTCCTCAGCACTCTTATGTCAAAAATATGTTTGCATTGCTATTTTACTCATCACACATTGTTTTCTACCAGGCTTTGGAGCCTGGGTTTGTTGGTGAAGTAAGAATTGCAGAAGATATTAAATTGCTGTCTGTGATAGCAAGTGGCCTGCCTACAACAGAGGACTTTGAGCATGTCACTGACTTGGAAATGTTGAAGGCTCCACCTGTCCCCATGGATAAATCCGTTGATCTTTTCATTGGGATCTTCTCTACAGTAAATAATTTCAAACGCAGAATGGCGGTTCGCAGAACTTGGATGCAGTATGATGCTGTCCGCTCAGGAAAGGTTGCAGTTCGATTCTTTGTTGGCCTGGTAAGAATGAAATGTGACACGTGATAGCACACCTTTCAGTAACTTTATATGTAGTAGTTGTTGCTCTAGGTTATATGGTTCTATGCTTAGAACTTAGAAGTTAAAAGTGATATATGTATGCATGACGAGTCAAATATGAATTCACGTGCAATTAATTCCTTATTGAGGATATTGCTGCCTGTGTTGATTGTGTTCACTATGTACTTGCTTGCAACTTATCACAAGACACAAGACACAAGACAACACTCTTTCTTTAACACTATTGTCCAAATAATTCCTTAACAGATTGTTTTTACTAGTCACTTTTCCATCAATTGTGTTTTTCTGTCGTATACTAGTTTGAATTACAGCTCTCTACTTCAGAGTCAATACTCATCTGCCCCTTTTTCGTGCCATTGTTAAAAGCATAAAAACGAGGTGGTGAATGAGGAGCTCTGGAATGAAGCACGGACATATGGAGACATCCAATTGATGCCGTTTGTTGATTATTATAGCCTGATTCTTTGGAAGACCATAGCCATCTGCATCTATGGGGTATGTATCTGTTTTGTTTCGGTATTTTAATTAACTTAGTGGTACACTTGGACTTCTGCCTGCATTATCTAAGTTCACTTTTCCTTTACAGACAAATGTCCTGTCAGCCAAGTATGTGATGAAAACAGATGATGATGCTTTTGTTCGCATAGATGAGATACTTTCCTCCCTAAATCAAGTAAATATCAGCCATGGACTACTGTATGGTCGTGTCAATTCTAATTCTCAGCCTCATCGAGATCCATATAGCAAGTGGTACATAACTCCAGAGGTAACTTGTTCTAAACTTATATTTCATATTAAGCGATTATGCAAACATCATTTTGGCACATTGTAAACTCTTTCTGATCGTGGGATGAGATAAATCGTATATCTTAACCAATAAAATAAGGAGTTTACTCCGTGCAGTGGGACGATCGTCCCACCCCCAGAAAAAACTCGCGCCGACGACTCCTACTCCTCCTGGCCTAAAAAAACCGCTACAGAAAGACAGGAGAAAGCGGCTGAACAAAACTCCGTGACGTCTGCAAAGCCGCCCGCGACGGCGGACCAGGTGTGCTGCTGGGAGCGTCTCGCCGACATCACATCATCTGTGCTGCTCACGCCTGGGGGGATCCACGAGGGCCAGCACTTGAACCTCTCGGTCCTCATCGACGACAACCTGGCCGCCGGGGGAGGAGGCAGCGTCACCTCCTTCCTCACCTACCACAACCGCTCCACCTACCACAACCGCTCCTTTGGCCGTGTGCGCAGCCCCTTCTCATGCCATAGCTCTTAGCTCCTCCCACTTTTGCTCGCTCTCGTGGAGCGTGTCCCATTTCATGTACGATTCTTTTTATCCATTGCAACCCACGAGTATCTAACTAGGACACGATTATACAGGGAATCAATTCATTCACGGACATGTTATAGTTGGTTTACCTAAAAAAGCTCTTAGCTCGTCCCACTTTTGCTCGCTCTCGTAGAGCGTGTCCTATTTCATGTACGATTCTTTTTATCCATTGCAACTCACGAGTATCTAACTAGGACACGATGATACAAGGAATCAATTCATTCACGGACATGTTATGGTTGGTTTACCTAAAAAACATCATTGGTTCTGAGTTCTGACTATAAATGTGTGTATGACTTAAGCTATGAGAACTGTTTGGTCTAGTTTTAAATGTGTGCCTACAGTTTTTCAATATAAATGTGTTTTTTTGCTTGCTTTGAACAATAGTTTGAGATTTTGTTCAAACAAATTTTGAGCCATGGAATGCAATGTGGAATTATTTTGCATTCTTGACTACTGAAAAATTTCAGTGAGAGCTGATTCAGAAAGTTTAAGCTTTGTACGTACTATTCACACAATATGGAAATTGTTTCGTTCAAAATATGGGATTCCGTCGCAACACACGGGCACCATACTATTCAAGCATCTTGTGTGCAACCCTTTCCCTGACAAAATGAAAATACACTTCAATACTCCATACTCAACCTGGAGACTGTAGGCTATTTGCGAGAGCTCCAAGAAACAAGGTTTCTACCGAAAAACACAACAAAGCCTCTCGTCGATCTTCTGTCATCAGGATAGCTGGCCGAATCTGAATTAGAAAAGACACTAAGGAGAGTAGAGTCTGACTTCTTGATATGTAGTCCCTTTGTCGATGTACCTTTATGTAGCAAAGAATTCGCTTTACTACCGACCAGTGATCACTTGTAGGCGAGTGTAAGTATTGACAAACCATGTTTACTGAAAACGATATGTCTGGTCTTGTAATTGTGAAATACTGAAGTGCACCAACAACGCTTTTGTAATGAGTAGACTCAGTTTCAGTCAGAGGAGTGCCTTGTACCTTAGACAGTCGGTCAGTTGACACCATAGGAGTAGCACTTAGCTTACAATTCACCATATTTTCCTTGCGATGCACATCACCAACATTCTTCTTCTAAGTCAGAACAATACCATCATCCTCCCTGTTGGACTGAACAACTTCAATGCCAAGAAAATAGTTCAGGACACCTAGATCCTTGATGTTTTGGTGCGGAACCCATGGCGCGCACTGTAGCACCACCGTGTGCAAACAGTACCAGGGTAGTGCTTCCACGGCAAGGTACTGCAGCAATACACTACATGAACAGAACTCGGGGTACTGTAGCATTAGGATTGGAAAGAGGTTACCTTTCTCAATAAGAATATCTATTTCCCTAAATAGTTGATTTGTTTCTTTGTATATGGATTAGTTAATTAGGAAGGTTATCTATTAGTTAGGAAAGTTATATATTAGTTAGTAAGGTCATCTATTAGACTGATTTTGTCCATAATTGTTAGAAGAACCCTCTATATAAGGAGCTCTATTGTAATCGTTGGCATTAAGCAAGAAAGAAGTAGAACATTTATTCCTAGCCTTAGTCTCCCCCTCTCCCCAGCCACGTCGACGCCGCCTGGCCATCCTCTCGGCGGTGTTTACCCCTATGATCTAAGTTAGATCATAACAACTTGGTATCTGAGCCGATCGTTGCGACCACCATAGTAGGCAGCGATGGTTCCGGTCCCAAGGAGATTGACACCATGCAAAAGTAGATCTCGGCGCAACTGATCATCCTTAATGAGAAGCTCAAGGTGGGCGAACAGGGGACCATCTCACCAAGTGGTGGCTTGCTCGGTGCAGCTCTCGCGACAGTCGCCGTCGTACCAAGAGATGCCTGCTCGGTGCAGGCCCTATGGTAGTTGCTGCTGCACCACACCACATGGCAGTCACAGCCATGGACTTGTCGACGTCTATCGTGGCCCTGTCGGAGCCAGCCGCAGTCCTACTGAGGCCTGTTGTGGTGCTGCCAAAGCCTACGCTCTTAGTGCCATTGACGAGGAAGAAGAATGTTGTTGTTGTTTCGCGGATGCCTTCACCACATTGACGGCCGATGCTGTGCTTGTTAGAAAAATAGGGACAAGGAGACACGAATTTTTACGTAGAAAACCCTTGCGGGAAAAAACCACAGGCGTCAATCAGCAATAAACACTATATGAGGAGTGATTACAAAACGTAGGGGGATTATAATGAGGCGTCTCCTCTCCCCGTGCGTCTTACAAGAGGTATATAAAGGGGTAAAAGGACTTAGAGTCCAAGTAGGACACTAATCCGCTAATATGGCATATTCCAGATACCTCTATATTAGAAAATTCGGATCACAAACGGATCCAAATATCAACCATCTCCACTTTGAGACGAATTTCCTCTTGTAGCAAAATAAAGAATAATCAATCACCAAATGATTCCCCAATAAGATAAAAATCACCGTGTGCCAACTAATCTCTAGGACTAAACTGTAATACCAGGAACTGGTTTTGTCATCATATCAGCTGGATTATCATGAGTACTTATCTTGCACACTTTGACATCACCTTAAGCAATAACATCTCGAATAAAGTGATATCTCACATTAATGTGCTTTGTTCTCTCATGGAACATCTGATCCTTTGTAAGGCATATAGCACTCTGACTATCACAAAATATAGTAGTGTAAGAATTATCTCTACAAAGCTCAGTGTATAAATCTCTCAACCAAATAGCTTCTTTCCAAGCTTTAGAAATAGCCATATATTCTGCTTCAGTAGTTGATAAGGCAACAGTAGCTTACAAACTTGTCTTCCAACTAACAACACAACCACCAATGGTGAAAACATAACCTGTTAGAGACCTCCTCTTGTCCAAATCACCAGCATAATCAGAGTCAACATAACCAACAAGTTTATTTCTAGAATTCCCAAACTGCAAACAAGCATTAGAAGTGCCACGCAAATATCTAAAAATCCACCGAACTGCTTTCCAATGCTCATTTCCAGGATTAACCATGTATCTACTAACAACACTCAGTGCATATGATAAATCACGACAAGAACAAACCATGGCATACATAAGAGAACCAACCATGTATCTACTAACAACACTTAGTGCATGGGATAAATCAGGACAAGAACAAACCATGGCATACATAAGAGAACCAACTGCACTGGAATATAGAACTATAGACATGTACTCAATATCATAATCTGACTTAGGACATAAGGCTGAAGATAATCTGAAATACGGAGTACTCACTGGTTTTGCATCATGCATATTAAAGCGACGAAAGACTTTCTCAATATAACATTTTTGACTAAGGTATAACTTGCCAGATTGCCTCTCTAATAATCTCCATGCTAAGAATTTTTTTTGCTGCACTTAAGTCCTTCATCTCAAATTCATTACTCAATTGTATTTTCAGTTTTGCTATTTTTGACTTATCTTTTGCAGCAATCAACATATCATCGAAGCAAATAAATAGCTGAACCATTAGTGGTCTTTAAATAAACACAACTATCATAATCAGACCGCTTAAAATCATAAGAGCATAAAGGAGTCAAATCTCTCGTACCATTTCTTAGGAGATTGTTTCAAACCATAAAGAGATTTCTTTAATCTACAAACAAGGTGTTCTTTTCCAGGAGTAACAAAACCCTTAGGTTGGTCCATATAAATGTCTTCTTTCAACTCTCCATGTAAGAATACAGTTTTAACATCTAATTGCTTAAGTTCATAATCATGCATAGCAACAATACTGAGTAAAGTGCGAAAGAACTATACTTCACAACTGGGGAAAAGACGTTATTAAAATCAATATCTGGAATCTAACTATAACCTTTAGCAACCAAACTTGCTTTATACCATGCTGGTTCAGTAGGAGAAATACCCCTCTTTCTTTTGAAAATCCACTTGCAACGAACATGCTTCTTTTGGCAATTTTACTAATTCCCAAGTGCCATTCTTTTCAAGTGACTCCATCTCATCATGCGTAGCAGCTATCCACTTATTACAATCGGTAGAGTTAATAGTCTTAGAGTATGCCGAAGGTTCTGTATTACCTTCAATTTCTTCTGCCACACTCAAAGCATAAGCAACAATATTAGCTTCTTCAATCAACCTCTTGGGTGGATTAATCTCCCTTCTAGGCCTGTCAACTGCAATGAACCGTTGTGGTGGCTGCTCAACAATAGGAGTATCCTCAACAATAGGTGCATCATGAACAACAATATTTTCCTTATCTGATGTGTCATTTGAACCCACAAAATGGTCTACCTGAACATTTGAATTCTGCTCACTCTCAATAGAAACACTGGTGGGCAGTTTATCATGAAGTATAGCAGATTCATTAAAGACAACGTTTCTGCTAATCACATCCTTATTTTTTCAGGATTCCACAACTTATATCCTTTGACACCAGATTTATAACCAAGAAAGATGCACTTAACAGCTCTAGGCTCTAATTTTCCATTATCAACATGAGCATAAGCAGTACAGCAAAAAACTCTCAATTCTGAATAATTTGCTAGGAAACCAGACCATACCTCAATTGCAGTTTTCCTTTCAATTGCAATAGAGGGTGGCCGATTAATAAGGTAACAAGCAATGGAAGCGGCTTCAACCCAAAAACGCCTATGCAAATTTGCATTTGACAACATACAATGGGCCTTGGAAATACTGGTCATGTTCATATGCTCAGCTACACCGTTTTGTTGAGGAGTACCGGGAACGGTATAGTGCCTAACAATGCCTTCAGTTTTGCAATATGATTCAAATTCATCAGAACAGAATTCCATCTCATTATCAGTGCGAAGTTTATTTACTTTCTTTTCAGTTTGCCTTTCAACCATAGTCTTTCACTCTTTAAATGCTGAAAATGCTTCTGATTTATACTTCAAGAAATAAGGCTACACTCTTCTAGAGTAATCATCAATAATTGTTAACATATAACGAGCACCTCCTAGCGATATCTTCCGAGATGACCCTTATAAATCAGAATGCAAATAAATCCAAAATACCTTCTGTAGTATGAACTGAAGTATTGAACCTCACCCTCTTGTGTTTGTCAAACACACAATGCTCACAAAATTTCAGCCTGTTGATGCTATGTCTATCAAGAAGTCATCTTTTGCTCAATTCGGTCAAACCAATTTTACTCATATGCCCAAGGCGCATATGCCAAAGATTAGTAGCATCAGAATCAGATGATGAACTTGAAACTATAACAACATTACCTAATATTGTAGTACCTCGCAGATGGTACAGATTAGCAGATTTAATATCAACTTTCATCACAACAAGAGAGCCTTTTGATACCTTCAAAACTCCACCTTCACCAGAATACTTGTACCCTTTGCCATCAAGAGTACTCAAAGAGATAATGTTTCTTTTCAAATCTGGAATGTGCCTCACATCTGTCAAAGTTCTAACAATGCCATCAAACATCTTAATCTGAATTGAACCAATTCCTGCAACCTTACAAGATGAGTTATCACCTATCAACACAGTACCATCTTCAACAGGTTCATAAGTGGCAAACCAGTCCTTATTAGGATACATATAAAAGGTACAGGCAGAATTAAGAATCCATTCATCATTGGTCTTAGCACATCCAACAAAAGCAACAACTTCTCCATCAGAACTATCATCAGCAGCAAGGGAGACTTTACATTCATTATCTGGTTTACCTTTTGGCTTATAATTGTCAGTTCTTTTTTCTTTATTCTGCAGCTTCTAGCATTTAGAGATGTCGTGCCCACTTTTCTTGCAATATTTGCACGACTTGTACTTGCCTCTGGATTTCGACCGGTTCTTGTAGCCGTTCGAACTTTTGCCTTGAGATCCATTGTTTGAGTTCTTCTCCTTTTGCTTGCCACGAACAAACAAGTCTTCTCCTTTTGGACTTGAATTTTCAGAAGGTACCATCTGTTTCATCTTCTCCTTAGCATGCAAAGCTTCATAAACTTCATTAAGAATGAAAGTATCTCTACTATATAATATGGTATCTCTGAAATTTGAAAAAGAACTAGGCAGAGAACACAAAAGAATAAGACCAAAATCCTCATCATCATATTTTACCTCCATCGACTCTATGTCGGCAACGATCCCCTTAAACAACGAAAGATGATCAAGCACGGATCTGCCTTCTTGCAATTTGTGAGAGTACAACTTCTGTTTGAGATGCATCTTGCTGGTGAGATCCTTTGTCATGCAAATTTGTTCCAGCTTTAGCCATAATAAAGCAGCTGTCTTCTCCTTCAAAATCTCCTGCAAAATATTATTTGATAGATGAAGGTGAATATGAGATAAAGCCTTACGGTCTTTGCGCTTCTCATCTGCGGTTCATATGATAGGTTGTTTCTCAAATCCTTCCAATGCATCATCCAAATCCATCTGTGCCAACACAGCCCTCATCTTAACTTGCCACAGCGAAAATCTTGTGTCTCGACCCAAGAGTGGAAGATCATAGTTCAAAGTCGCCATGAGGAATAAATCTTGAAATTGCTGGTACTGGTCTGTATAAACCTAGCAAAAATCACGACCTCTTTGGTACACGTTCTGTGTACGTGAATCAAAGATCTTCGAGACTCCTGGTACTGATCTCGTGTGGACGTAGCAAGGAATCTCCAAAAGTAATTGCTCGATGATTCAATAGGCAGGAGGAAATCACTTGTCAGCACTTGTTAGCAAAAAAACTCCAAAAGGTTGGATCCTCACGTGAATGAATAAGACGAGGACGACCTTGTCTCCACGCAAACAACGAGAGACGATGTCTTTGGTCTTGAATCGTGCGGCGGCGGAAACCGAAGCGCGGCTTGGGGCTTCAACGGCGTCTTCTGCGCGCTGAGACGGCGCCGCCGCTCGGCTGCGCCTCGATCGAGGCGATGAGAACGGGCGTTGCTGGCGCGTTCCCCTTGCGCGTCTTCCGATGGCGACTTGACGCACGGGAGCACTTCCTCGGGAGCGTTGCATGCGCTTGACCGAGGTGACGAAGGACGATGTGCGACGAAGACTCGCAGACGAAGATACGCTGCGTGATGGCGGCGCCGAACGAGACGGCAGCAGCAGATCGATCTTTTTTTTCTTCGTATCTCTCCAAACCCTAAACTCCTGTGCTCTGATACCACTTGTTAAAAAAATAGGGACAAAGGAGACATGAATTTTTATATAGAAAACCCTTGCGGGAAAAAAACTACGGGCGTCAATCGGCGATGAACACTATATGAGAAGTGATTACAAAATGCAGAGGGATTACAATGAGGCGTCTCCTCTCCCCGTGCGGCTTACAAGAGGTATATAAAGGGGTAAAAGGACTTAGAGTCCAAGTAGAACACTAATTCGCTAATATGGCATATTCCAAATACTTCCACATTAGAAAATTCGGATCACATACAGATCCAAATATCAACAATGCCGTTGGTGCGGTGGAGTACGGCGGCTTCTATGTGGGGGTCAGCGACGTCGTCACATCTCTCTTACAAACGTTGCATCAAGGGGCGAGAAGGATGCTGCTGCTGCCCTGTACTGGGTGCCCATGCCCCTGGCTACTCCTACGACGTCAAGCCACGCTAAGGGGCTGTTGTCCATTGGAGGTTTGTTGCTCCTCGTCCACGTGACGCGACGTCGTCATCGTGCCCTTTCGTCGACATGGGGACACGAAGGTCTTAGTCTGTGGCCACCACCTGACAGCTCGAGGACGAGCTGTCTCGGCATGAGGGGTGTAATGTTATGGTGTGGAAGCCATGACATGGTACTGTAGCGACAGCGTGCGTGAACAGTACTCAGGTTACTGCTTCTGCAGAACAGTATTGTAGCAATATCGTGCGCGAACAGTACTTAGGTATTGTAGCATTGGATTGGGAAGGGATTACCTTCCTCAATAAGAATATCTCTCTCCCTAAATAGTTGATTAGTTTCCTCGTATAGGGATTAGTTAATTGGGAAGGTTATTGTTGGTGAGTTAGTATTAGGTTCTAAATAACAAGTTGTGTTAGAATCGGTCTAACCTTGTATTAGAGTCGGATTTAACTTTTAGACTATAAATAAAGGGTTTGGGGATCGTACAGGAGACACACACAATATTCCCGAAAATCTACAGTTATCTATTAGTTAGGAAGATTATCTATTAGTTAGAAATGTCATCTATTAGATTGATCTTATCCATAATTTTTAGAAGAGCCCTCTATATAAGGAAGCCTATTGTAATCGTTGGCATTAAGCAAGAAAGATGAATTAATCTAGTCTCTCTCCCAAGGTTCTATCATTCTAATCTATAGTCTAATCGCTCATCCCACTAAGCCGACGCCGCCCAGCCTTCTTTCTGGCGGTGTTTACCTTGTTATGAACTAAGGTTCTTGAAACTTGATGGCAAAGTGTTTCAGAAGTAAACCAGCAGTAGCTCCTTCAGATGAACTAGCAATGATGATATCATCAATATAGATCAACATGTAGACAGTAATCTTGCTATCTTTGTAAATAAACAATGAGGTGTTGGCCTGCAAAGGGAAGAACCCAAGCAATTGCAATTTGGAACTTAATCTAGAATACCATGCCCTCAGTGCCTGCTTGAGCCCGTACAACGCCTTATCCAACTTGCACACATACTGTGGATATATCTTATTCTCATACCCAGGTGGTTGCTTCATATAAACATTTTCTTCCAAAACACCTTGCAGAAAAGCATTTTGCACATCTACATGTCACAAACTGCACTCTTTAGATATGGCAACAGAGAGGATAAGCCGTATTGTTGGCCACTTAACTATAGGACTAAATGTGTCCTCGTAGTCTATACCATAGCGTTGTTTGAACCCCTTCGTGACTAAACAAGCCTTGTGATGATCAACCGAACCATCTGCCTTTCTCGTTAGTTCAAAAACCCATTTGCAATCAACAAGGTTCTGAGCTTCATCTCTTGGAACTAGATGCCAAGTCTTATTCTGCTGTCAATATGAGAATTCCATATCCATAGCTTGCCGCCATTGCAAATTCTTCATTGCTTCACCATAAGAACTCGACTCTGTTCTCTGTTTGTACAGAGAAACTTGGTCGCCCTTTTACAGGATACCTAACAGTTCCATCCATGTACTGTTTAGGAACCTGAATATTATTCTGAAGCCTTGTTCTCACACCAATTTATTTCACTTGTTCTTGCCGATCAGTACTGCTTTTTGCCGACCCTTGTGTACTAGAACTTGTACCTGGAAGATCTACAGAACCGGTAGAAACAGATTCAGTAGAATTAGGCAAAGATGGATTAATATCAACAAACAATGTCATTCTCAGAACTTTTGGCTGGAGTTGGAGTATGAACAGGGTTCGGTGGACAAGCTACAGAAATAGGAAGTTGAACAGGAAGAAGAATGCCATCTGGACTAATTGTGTGTGTTTGAGGAGATGACTCTTGAGCGAAAGGAAACACACGTTCATCAAAGACAACATCTCTAGAGATGTAAACACGACCAGTAGCTCAATGTAAACATTTGTAGCCCTTATGCATATGACTATAGCTGAGGAACACACATTGTTGTGAATGGAATTGGAGTTTATGAGCACTGTATGGCCTAAGATTGGGCCAACATGCTCAACCAAAGCTTTTCAGAAAATGATAGTCGGGTTTCTTGTCAAAAAGTTTATCTAAAGGTGTCAAGAAGTTGATGACATGACTATGAACTCAATTGATTAGAAAGCATGTGGTTTGGAACGCATCAGCCCAAAATTTCAGAGGCATAGAAGCTTGAGAGAGCAAAGAAAGCCCTACTTCTACAACATGCCGATGCTTCCTCTTGGCAGAACCATTTAGCTATTGAGTATGAGTACATGAGACCTGATGTTTTATACCCGATCGAGTGAGAATTCTATTCAAGGATTGATATTCTCCACCCTAATCCAACTGAACACATAATTTTCGTGTAAAAGACGTTCTATGTGTTTCTGAAACTGAACAAAAACATTCATAACATCAGATTTTGTCTTGAGAGGATATAGCAAAGTATATTTACTGAAATCATCAATAAAACTCACGTAGTATTTATATCCTCCAACAGAGGTTACAGTTGGACCCCATAAATCAGAGAATATGAGACTAAGAGGAGAACCCGACACATGTTCAAAACTAGAGAAGGGTAGCTGATGGCTTTTTCCTTGCTGACATGCATTACATACAGTTGCATTGTCATTATTTAGTGCTACTGGAAGACTATTGGTACAAAGAACTCGATCTACTATGGAGACGGATGACCAAGACAGTAGTGCCATAAGTTTGTTGTGGCTTTGACATTGGTGAAGACAAAACTTGGACGGAGAAGACTGTGTTGGTGACGACAAGGATACAAGCCTCTCTGGCATCTACCGCAAAGAATGGCCCTCTTTGTGAGCCGATCCTTAACAAAGAAACGATTAGGATGGAATTCAATGAATACATTGTTGTCTTTGGTAAACCAATGAACAGAAAGCAAGTTACGCTTGATTTTAGGAACATGCAAGATGTTGTTTAGATTAAGGGGCCGATCTAAGGAAGGGATCTAAGAATGACCAGTATGTGACATAGCCAAACCTGAGCCAGTAGCCACCTGGACTTGATCCTTGCCGTAGTATTTATGCTTGACAGAAAGTTTGTCAAGGTTGCCAGTGATATGGTCCGTCGCTCTAGTGTCAGTGTACCAGCTCAGATCATCATAGTAGGAGTTGGTCACCATGGAAGCGGATCGATCATCCACCTGGTATGAGTGATTGAACCGATGGTAGCACTTTACTGCAATGTGTCCAGTTTTGCCACAGACTTGGCACATGGGTCGCCTTGCACCGCCTTGGCTAGAAACTGTTGTCGCCACGGCCACAACCGCTACCACCACGGCCACGATCGCGTCCACCTCTGCGGCCTTGGTGATTGTTGTTGCTTCGCTGAACATTGTTCGCAGAAGATTCTCCAATATGAAGTGTGTCACTGTTGGACTCCTTCCTTATCTCGTAGCTCAACATGTGAGCATACAGATCCATGATGGTCATGGGATCTATTTGTGTGTAGATTGAAGTGACCACTCCGTTGTAGTCAGGGCCGAGTCTGACCAGAATGTAGGAGATGATCTCCTCATCTCTCAACTGCTAGCCAATGGATCCCAAGGTGTCTGCATAGCTTTTCATCTTGGCAAAATTCTCTGCCATTTTCTAGTCGTTCTTCTTGAACGTAGTGAGTTGGACCCGCAACTGCATGATCCTTGCTCTGGATCTCGACGCAAACATGGATTCCAAGGCATCCCAGACTTCTTTTGCGGTGGCAAAGAAAAGAACTTGAGCAAGAACCTCCTCAGATAGCGAGGAGACGATGGCGCTCAACACCATCTGGTCTTGTTGCAGCCAGACAACGTACGCCGGGTTGGCAACCTCAGTTGCTGTTCCTTCTTCTGTGGCCGCCTGGGAAATCGTCACGGTCGAACAGACAACAGTGCTATCTACATAGCTAAGGAACTACTAGCGACACATATGGCATGCGTTGAGCCTTCCACAGAAGGTAATTGGTGTGGGTCAGCTTGACAATGATCAAGTGACCGAACGATGGCATCGGAAGAAGGCCGCTGGATGAGGTAGCACCAATAGAGATGACGATGCCATTGCTATTCGTCGACATGCTTGTAGATTGTGGTGTAGATGGCTCTGATACCATAAAGCAATTTGTAGATTGAAAGAGTAAGATAGGAAACAGAATAGGAGGCAAACTCGCACCATCAACCGAGGCTGCGAGTTCTGCTTTTATATTGCCAGGCTGTGAATAGCCCCGTACGGCAACGGGATATACACTTGCTATACAAGTCAATTACCAATTACAGATATGTTTACAACGGCTGGGATTCTATCTCTTAACTTATATAGAATCTAAACAACTTATCTGACATCTAAAGATGTATTTTGACAATGTGTATTAGCATTTATCATGTTGTAGATACTTAGGCAAATGCTTTTGTTGTTATCTCAATCCTTTGATTTGCTACTCCTTTACTCTATCTAGGAATGGCCCGAGGAGAGTTACCCTCCATGGGCACATGGTCCAGGTTACATTGTATCTCAGGATATAGCAAAAGAAGTTCACAGGAAACACAAGAGAGGGGAGCTAAAGGTATGCCAACTTTCACCAAAATTTCTAAAAGGGGCCTTTTTTCGGTCAGAGATAGTCAATTGTCATCAGTTGCTTCAATCTGAGAAGATATTGAAGTCAGTTAAGAAAATACCATGTTTTCCACCTGCTGTTTCCTGCTGTGGTGCAAGTTGAGAGGATATTAACTGGGATCTTGACTTGCAGATGTTCAAGCTGGAGGACGTCGCGATGGGAATATGGATCAATGAGATGAAGAAGGAAGGCTTGGATATCAAGTACGAGAATGATGGAAGAATCTTGGTCGAGGGCTGCGAGGAAGGGTATGTTGTTGCTCACTACCAGGAGCCAAGGGAGATGATGTGCCTGTGGGACAAATTTCAGAAAACAAAGCAAGGAAGATGTTGCAAAGAGTAACAGTACTAATGCGCACAATCTTTCTATATTCTGATGGCTACTGTTGTGCCGATGCCTGCTGACACCTATGACAAGCTTGTCATGACCCCGTGTAAGCGGAGCCAGTTAGCCCCTGGCTGATTGTTTCAGGTTGCGGAATCGATAGGCGACAAAGTTTTGGATATCACCCATTTTCTTTTTGTCCGCAGTCAAGTATGTTCAAGGCTAATTACCATATTTTGTAGAAGATGTAGGTCTCTTCTGTTTTGGGCATAGGTAGGATGGTGCTTACAGTGTGGCGTCTTGTAAAATATCGTGGTAGAATGTAGAATACGGCCGATTACATTTTAGGATAGATGGAGTTTGGAGAGGCAGTGTTACCATTTTCCACCCCCAAGGAATGCATTCTGTATCTAATGTAAAGCTATTTGACAAGTATTGTATAATCCACTTCCTATCTACTGCATACCTGAATTTTGTCAGGTTATACAGTGCCAGCCCAGCAGTTTCTATACCGTATCTTGAAGCTTTTCAAAGTACTCGTTACGTTCTTTTTTAAGTGATATTTTTTACTCTTCACAATCTATGACTTTAACTGTTACTTTTTGTAACTTTACATTATTACTGCTCTGGGAGGTCACCTCGGGATCGGATCTGTTTCAAACTAAGTGATTATACCAAAATCGTAATACTTAACAAAAGACGAAAACGATTTCGAGTGCTCGGATATGTGTCTCATGTTAGCTCAAAAGGATCAGTGGCTAACATACACATATCTTAACACAACATTGCATTCACATCCATACATAATATACAAGGATAATAGAATCGTAAATACAATATCATTAAATAGAACTTTTAAGTACAAGTTTGCATAGGAGGGCTATTCGGCCAAAAATAATTATCAAGAATAAATTGCAGCGGAAGACAAACTTAAAATAAAAAAGAAATAACCGAGTTGGTATGCCCACAACCCATAAGCAACCAACTGGAGTTAAAGCTGGTGCACCCGTCGTTCTCACCTAAAAAAATGGACAAAACCGTTAAAGTACAAAGTTGTACTCGCGAGACTTTTAAAGAAAAATAAGGATGCATGTAAGTATCAAAGAAAAGCTACTACACTAGTCAATTTTTAGCATAAAGCAAGTTTTTGCATTTAGATAAGCAATATAGATTCAAATTGCCCTTTGTAAAACATTTAGAAAATATTTTATAACAGTAAGTAATGATCAACAACAATATAATCTCCAAATATAATCAACACACGAACATCCTATTCATGACACAAATCATTTCATAACAAAATAACACGTGAACTTCGCGTTCAAGATATCATTTCAGATTTGAACAAACTAACATAATGACATAACATTTCCAACCATAACCCAAACCAAAGTTCCCATAAGCTAACTGTGCATGCTTTCCCACAAGCGATGTCCATATCCGGGGACACGGCTATTCGAATAGATTTAGTTCTCTGCAGAGTTGTACAGCTTTCCCCACACGATATGAATACCTTGTACTGTCGCCATGCACTCTTCCGTAGGAGTGTGACTGAGATATCATAACGAGGCCGTTACAATGCTATGTCCTAACTACCAACCCACCCGAGGACAGTCCCATGGCTAGACTGAAAACGGTCGCCTGAACCATAGGGGAACTCCGTTGTGTAAGTAAGTCCCTTACAAATAAGAGACCCTTAAGGGCAAGAAAAGAAAAATTTAACAAGCCCCCACTAGATTGACAAGAGAACCATTAAACATAAATAATAACAATTGTCAATCTAATTGTGTTTTGATAGCTAACACACAACAAATTATTAAGCTAAGCCTTCGCCATTATCCCGACATGTGGTTGTAAGTAAGACTTAGTTCATCACATCATAGACCGATCCTCAAATACTCAGACGGGGCTGCACGAATTCGGGACCATTCCCTTCATCAACTTATCACCCGTCCAAGTCCAATACACAACAACAACCCAACAAGTCCACAGATGCGAAGATCTGGATATATTCCTCAAATTCAACATAATCCAATCCATATAATCCTCAAATTTCATCAAGATTCGATTCAATCCATCGGCTGATGGACTAGTTCCATCAGCCGTTATTGACTACAACTACTAGCATAACTAAGCAACGTGCTACAAATTAGCAACCATTCCCATATAACATATATCCTTAATCATTCAAGGTAAAAAGGGTAATCAACATTCAAAGGAGGTCCAATGCAGCAAGTAGGGAATTAACTACCTCTGCCCATGAACATACTTTTCAAAATAGCATGCAATTGAGAGATTAAAACCATACAAAACATTTTAAAATCAGTAGGAGCAATATGATTAAGAAGAGAGTGCTCGCACCTTTGTTGTACCACTTGTTCAATCTCAGGTTACACTCATGAATGCGTTCGTATCGTCGAGAAATCTATCGAAAGAGCGATATTGCAATTAACACCAAATAAGCCGAAAATTCAAATGCTCAAAAATGCATGAAAATTACACAGTGGGTAGATCATGATTTTAGATGAATTTAGGTGAAAGATTCATTCTATTTGGATTTAGCATGTGAAAGTTATAGAGGTTTGAAGATCAGATTTTTTGGATTTGAAGATCAGATTTTCTGGAAAATCCAGAAAATTCTAATCGGTCACTGTTCATACTAATTTAATTATTTGGTGAAAATTTGTAGAATAGTAGGGGGAAATAGGATTACATAGATAAATAGAGAATAACTTTATAAGACCAAAATAACTGAGTTTATCTCATTTGGGGTTTTTAAGAATTAGTTATGGATTTTCAAAGTTAAAAGTCTTTTCTAGTTCAAAAATAACTCAGTTTTGGATCACTCTCCACAAAATATATTTTCTGTGACAGTGAGTTGTTTGAAACCTATTTTAAAATAAAGTTCACTTGGAAAGAAAAATATCAAAATTGGTTTCACTCATTTTAAAGTTAAAACGAAATAGTTATGCATTTTTGAAGTTAACACCATTTTTAGTGTACAAATAAATGTTTTCCAGATTTTCTAACGCAATTAATACTTTTCCTACCGATAACCATTTTAGCTTCAGTCACTGATGGTGCGGTCCAAAGCACAGTACCAACTCTCATTTGAATTCAGAATTCAAAACTAACTGACACGTGGGGCCCAACGGTCATGCTTTCCTAGCCATTCACTAACTCAGCCACCACACGGGCCCACCTGTCATCCGGTCAAAACTAAACCAGGTTCTTTAACTCCTCATTTTCTGTGTAAGGGCCCATAAGTCGGTGAAACACTAACACATTTAGACAGCCATTAATACTCTAAGCAATGATTAGCACTAATCCAAACGGGATTTGGTTAATTAATACGCTACGGTTACTGTCAGAAATTCCAACAACACAGAGGATGGCGAAGCCGTGGCGTTGCCGCGCTCACCGGCGGTGAGTGGAGGCCGGAGGGTGCATGGGCTGTGGAAAAATGGAAAGACAAAAGCAAGGGCTACCTTCCGGTGGTGTCGCTACCGGCAGAGGGGCACGGTGGCGCCCCGGCGATGAAGTTGAGTGGAGGAGGCAGCTCGGGCGCCAACGAAGCTTGACGTAGAGGCCTCCTCGTGGAAAATTGGTGCTAGATCTGGACCCCTTAGGCTCCTGCGACTTCTCCGGTTTGGCGAGGAGAACAAGGGCCTTCGTCTTCAGCTCCGGTGGCACTAGAATGCGGCGGCGACAGCACTTGCATGGTGGCGGTTCCAAGTTAGGTCAGGAGCTTCAACAAAAAGAGGTGGAAAAGGCTCAGGGGATCCTCGAGATGATTCCAGAGGGTGGAATCGTGGAGGGACTCACCTCGCCGGCGTCGAGGAAGAAAATGGGGTTTTTCGGCCTAAATGGGGAAGCTTCGAAAACTGGATGCTCCTGTGATTAAAGTTCAAAATTGAATGAGGGGGAAAACAACACTATGCTCCAGCACTAGAACTGACGCGCCTAGGGGTGGATGATACTCACTGGTGACGCCGATGACGCGGTGAAGCTCCATGGCCCGTGCTTTGATGACACGGAGGATGCATCGATGTTCCGGGCGCTAGAGGCAACAACAACAACCAGCATGAGCAGGGAAGAACACGGCGAGTAAAGGGGAACAAGAGGGACAAGATAACGAGTACCTTACCCGAGAAGAATGGCGGCTAGAGCGTCCTTCTCTTCCTCGGCTGGGAAGAGAAGTGAGCAATTGGAGAGGCGTCAAAGGGGTTTAATACTTAGGCATGGACGGAAAGGAAGCGGTGTGAAGAGGAGATGCTCACGGATTGGCCAAGGAGGGCGGTGGGTGACATCGTCAATGGAGGCTCTCAAAGCATGCGCGGCGCGTGGCGCCCAAGATCTGCCCGCCCGCCAGCGAGAAGTTGAAGAAGCCACTGTTGCGCGGGACCCGTTGGTCAGCGAAGGGGTTGGGTGCGGCTCGGAACAGGTTGTGGCTCGGTCCGATCGGACGGGACGTTAAGAACCATACAATTGAATTTGGACAGCCAGGATGCGCGGGATGATCAAACTGGTCCGAATAGCCCAACCATTACAGGCCATTCGATCAAAATTGGACGCCCAGGATTCGAGTGGTCCGAACGGCCCACTCCGTTTGAGCCCTCCGATCTTGATCAAACGGTCCGCGTGCGAGTGCATTTAGGCAGTTGGGTGGAGCCAAGTTGGTGCATCGGGCTCGAGCCAGGGTGTGGTCAAGCCAACAGTGCTAGCCCAGGTTTTGAAAATCAGTTTGACCAAAGCTCATAAGGTTTGACCGGGGCTTTAAAAATAGGAATAAAATTCCTAAAATTCTGAAATAATTCAAAGGTGTTCCTGGGACATCCTAGTACTCAAATAAAATCTTAAACTTCACTGTTCAATATTTAATTTGAATAATTTAAATTCAAACTTAGAAAAGGTTATTGAAAAGAGTTTGAATTTTTTATTGGTTGAATTTAGTTCCAAAAATTTAGAAAAATTATATTAATTCATGATAATTATTATAGTATTTAAATAAATTATTTCAGAAGATGGAACAAAAGTTTTTGTTCTTGTTTTCTCCTGAGTTTAGATTTAAGTTGTAGGTTTAACTTTGTTTGAGATTTTTCAAGTGCAATAATAAAATATGCAAAAGTTTCCAAAAAGTCATGCATGCTGATAAGATGCATACTAAATCTCATTAATTAAATTGGGGATGTTACATCCTCTCTCCTTCGGTCAGAAACATGTTGTTTTGGATATTTGCACGGTCTTTAAACCGCTATTTTGACCACTAATTTCTATGGTAATATATTTATAAATTATAATAAAATTATAAAATTATGAATGTATTTTTGAAACAAATCTACACATAATTTTCGTGTATCCAACATAAATATTTAAAAGGTATCGATTGTTAGTTTCAAAATGTATTTGTGATTAGAGGGAGTATATACTAATAAAATTATAATAGTATAAAAGTTTTTTTAACGGCAAATGTAATGATATAGTTTTCATGTAGTCAGTCTAAATATTTTTAAATATACTAGTGGTCAAACTTTAGAAAGTTTGATGTCGCAAATTCTAGAGTGTCGCTTGAAATGAACCAAGGCATTAGTACGTTACGATTATATCACATCCAAGATTTACATATACCAAGAATACATGAAGCATAAAAAGAACAAGACACCATTTGATCGCTAGTACGAGGTTACAGTGCTAGTAATGCTTTGTCCAGGGCCCTACTGCTTCATGCGGCAGCCATGCAGCCGATGCCATAGCGCGTGTTGGGGAACACGAGGAAGAGGCCGCTGCACACCGCGCCAACCATGAGCGGAAAGCTCTCCATAACCTCGTCCATCTCCTTGCGGTGGCCGGGGAAGAGGCACCCGGAGACCCTGTAGTCGGAGAGCGCAATGGCCGCGAACACGAGCACCGACATGATGGCGTGCACGACGTCGACGAAGCCGAGCCGGAGCCTGTCCTCCCTGGGCACCTCCACGCCGAGCCCGGTCCTGAACAGCGACAGGCCCCTCGGCGTGACGAAGCCGTAGTACACCTTGCCGTCGGGCGCGCGGAAGCTGTCGGTGAAGTGGAAGAGGAAGCAGGAGGCAGCGCAGAGCGCCAGGAGGGCCCTGAGCATGGCGACGCTGACGGAGGAGCAGGAGCCGTCGCCGGAGGTCGCCGGGAGGAGCATCTCGAAGGTGAGGAGCGTGCCGGTGGGGAGGAAGTTGGCGAGCATGGACGTCTTGGAGAGAGTGCTCTGGACGCCCCTCGCCACCGCGCGGCGCTTCCTTCCGCTGCCACGCGGGGAGCCCTGGGGGGAGCACGCCGAGGAGGTGCGATTCCGCGGTGCGCCGTCGCGGATTTCGACGGACAAATCACCAGCGTTCTTATCCATGGATTCTTGGTCGGAGTACGTGCGTGGAACTATATTTTTGCAGCGTTCGCACGCAGAAAGTGGAGAAAGTTTTCCCAAGGTGGTTGGTTTTCTGGTTTTATATAGAGGTACAGTGTGTGCGCGGTTACGAACGTTGGATGATTTTGAGTTCGAATGACGTGCCAACGGCTGCTAAGCAATTAAGCATAACTGTTCCCTCCGGTCTCTTCAAATAACAGGATGAATGCAGAATTAATTAACCAAAGTTACAAATGGTGCATAACAGTATATACAGCCTTTGCAGTACATTCACTCGCATGAAAATTTCACTGGAATTACTAAACAACACTTGACAAAAAATTTTAAGGATTGGTCGAATTTTCTCGCCGTTCGTTTTGCTTCTAATCCATGCACAACTCTTCACCTTTATCTCTGGCCGCAGCGTCTTCACCGGTGGCAGCGGGGTTAGAATTTGGGTTCACTGCGGTTCGGGTTTGGGTTCACTAAGGCCCGACTATAGAGTTCGGGCCTAGGAGGAGGCGGTGATGAGGGTGGTGCGGCGGTGGCGCAGCCAGTTACAGAATAGTGAAGGACAGTGGGCAGCTGTTAGGGCGGGACAGCGACGAGCGAGTTTGATTGAGGCGGTGGGGGGCGTTGCATGGAGGAGGCAGGCGGTGTCAATGTAGGCAACCAAATCAAAAGGCAATGGGTGGCAGCAACGGGGGATGGGGGCGGTGCAGGGCTAGAGCTAGGTTAGTTGGAATGGTGATTACATAGTGAGGGGAGGAGAGATTTCACCCACAAAGATTTAGTTCCAAGGATACAAAAACTAGTTTAAAATTAGAAAACAAAATTACTTGAGTCTTGATAGCTGTTGTTGTACGAGAATTCTGCACAAGAAAGATGCTGATCCCAACTATTTCCATAATCTATAGCACATTCTCGGAGTACGTCTTCCAAAATCTGGTTTACCCGTTCCGTTTGTCTATTTATTTTGGGATGATAGCTGTACTTAAATTGAGTCTTGTCCCCAATGCTTCATGTAGGCTATTCCATAATCTAAATGTGAACTGCGAACCTCTGTCAGACACTATCTTTTCGGGCACTCCATATAGACAGACGATGCTAACCATCCGGTGATGAAGTCCATACCAATTTCTTCCCACTTCCATTCAGGAATTGGTAATGGCTGCAACAATCTAGCGGGTCTTTGATGTTCTGCCTTAACTCTTTGGCATACATCACAGCGTGTAACAAATTCAGCAATCTCTCGCTTCATACTGACCCACTAATATTTTTCCTTCAGATCCTGATACATCTTGGTACTTTCCGGATGAATGGAGTAAGGTGATTCATGAGCTTCCTTTAGAATTAACTGTTTTATTTTCTGATGATTAGGTACACAGATGCGGTTCCCAAACCAGACGGTACCATTGTCGAACCCAGAAACGAAGGATCCCGGATTCTGTGTTTCATACACTAGTTCAGGAACAGCTAGTGTATACAGTCAACAAAAGTGATAGCAAAATCATATCACGCCTTTATTAAATGATAAACAAAGTTTATTACATAATTGGGCATAAGGCCAAATATAAAAGAACAGCGGAAGAAAAAATAAGTAAGTAGGCCACAGGATTCGCCACAGGCAATCGTCTAGGGGCGTAGCCTATTCGTCTTGATCCTCACCGTCTTGGTAAAATTCTTCACTTGAATAAATATTATTCAGCAAGAATGAGCACAACTTCCGTGCTCGCAAGTTACACCTAATAACAGAATATAATGCACGCAAGTGTAAACAAATGAGGCTAATAGGGTTCTTTTGCATAAAGTAACATTTTCATTTTTAAATATTCATACTAAGTTTTAAGGCAATTTTTAATCTATAACTAAAATCAAATTTTAAATTGTCACTTTTATAGTGGATAACCTCCATACATGAATGGTGAAGAATACCCTTCTATCACACGGCTAACCGCCCAATTTTATCACAAGGATTTAACCATCCTAAAATTATTTGCTAAATTCATTTTAGAAATAAAACCAAATTCTAACTTGAGTAGCTTTGCTCAGCATGTCCATGAGTGTGGATACGGCTAGTCGAATAGTTTTACGCTCTACAGAGGTTGTACAGCTTTACCCACAAGACACAACTTCTCTAGTTTATTTGGCACACTACTACAAAAAGGCTAATACTGGACGCCTCATCACAGACGGTTGACCAAAACCGTCTGTATTACATGCAATCATAGACGGTTTTGGTTTAGAGACCATCTGTGTTACTAGCTGCGCTAAAAACCGTCTGTGAAGAGGTAATATCACAGACGGTTTATGTTGAAAACCGTCTGTGAAGTATCACAGACGATTCTTGTTAATAACCGTCTGTGATAATTCTACATATCACAAACGGTTTTCAACAAAGATCCGTCTGTGATATTACCACATATCATAGATGGTTTTTTGTTATAACCGTCTGTGATAATATCGCTACAGCCCAATGCGTTTTCTTCTTCGTCGCCATCCGCTTCGGCTCCCCGATGCATCTCTTCGTCACATCGATCCGCTTTGGCTCCCCGATGCGTCTCTTCGTCTCACTCTCCGAATTTATACCTTGTTTTTATAAAAAGGATCATCTGCCATCGAAGATGATCATCCCCACATACTTATAAAAAAACAGAAATGACTACCTCTTCCTTGTCGCCGACATTGATGGCCTACCTGGCCGCACTGTACGAGCACCTCTCTCGCTGTACGTTGAACCGTGCTGCGGAAGAACAATGTTTCAACAGTGTCTTCACTCCTACGTCGGCCGAGAATTTGCCGAAGCAGGTGACGGCCACCTTCCGCCGTCTTGACATCCTCCTCCGCCGTGTCTTCCGGGTGATCTCCGACTTTCGACGAGTTTACCGCGTCATCGACGTGGTCCTCCAAAACGACATTGCACGTCTCCAGGAGGCTTGTCGTCACTTGGACTACGTAATCGAGGCGGCAGGCGACCGAGTCGACTAGTCCGAGACCCCTCAAGGAAGGGAAGAGAGCCTATGGGTTCAATTCTTCTTGGTTCAACAGTCTGAGGGTCTTCGGGAGACACTCGAACGAGCGCGTCAGTGGGTGGATGCATTTCAGGCTTCGTTCGCTGATGATCAGGAACCGTCCGATGCCGACTGAAAGCATCTAGGCCCCTAAAAATTGTTTTGGTAATTAATGATAATATGTGAATATGAGATTAACGTGTTTATTGAGTATTTACAAGGTTAAGTCCTATTGGTGAACTTATTGACGCAAAGATGCATGCTAAAGGATAATATGAAGATTTACAAGGCTTAAAGACGAGGTACAAATAGTCTAGGTTCCTTTTTCTATTTTACCGGTCTTAGGAGTTGTGATTGGAAGACCATATTATAGGATAAATGCCATACTATTAAGAGGGGTCATGGCTAGTAGCTTGATAGGATGTTCTTGTGTCATATGGATCAATTTAGGATCATGCATGCATTTGAATTTGAACTTGAAATTAAATTTGAAAGCTTTAAGTGCTTCTATCCAAAATCAGTAGTACCGCAGTTATAATTGCGGTTGTACCGCTTGGTGCGGTATGACTAGAGTTTACTTGGCGGTAGTACCAGATTTTGAAGGGAACAGCCAACTGAGGGCAAATGCGGTACGACCGGCTCTTTGAGCGGTACTACCGCATTGCGGTCATTCCGTTTTTTAGTTGGCGGTTCAAGAAAACCAGAAGCGATGCATTTTGCCTCAGAGCTGCTCTTGACTATCGGTTGTACCACTCGTGAGAATCGGTTGTACCACTTTACGGTTGCACCGAAATTTATGAGGCGATTCAATAAAAACAGTACCAGTGCACTTTGGCTCAGAAACTCGTTTTGGAAATTGGTCGTACCGCGTCTTAGAAACGGTAGAATCGTGATGCGGTTGTACCGATTTTTATATGGCGGTTTGAAAATTCCAGAACGCATGTTTTTTCAACGAAGTTTTGGAAACCCTACGATCGGTTGTACTGCTCGTCAATCTTGATCTGACGAGGACAATGCGGATGTACCGCACTTTAGTTATGATCGTTCGATTTGGGATTTCAACGGCTATATTGAGTATTTTAGTAATGCTGTTTCTAGCCGTTAATCGTGCATTGACTTAAGAGCGGTCGTCACGCTCCTTGGCTTCTTGATCGTTCAATTTTATTTGAGAGTTGGGGTTTGGTCCCCAACGGTCATAATTGTTGGTGAGGGTTATAAATACCCCCCAACTCCTCAAGGCTGTCTTGCTAGAGTACATTTAACATCTATAGAGCCTTGAGAGCTTTGTGCATTCACTTAACACTCAAAACCTCTTGTGCATTCATTGTGAGCTTGTTGAGATTCATTCAAGTGCATTCATACTCCTAGTTGATCCATTTGCACTTGAGTGTCGTCAAGTGAAGGCCGTTGATCTATTACTCTTGGAGTGTTGCTGCACTCCTAGACGGTTTGGTGGTGGAGCACGGTGATCTCTTCAAGAAGATTGTGAAGAGGCCTGGTGCAAGTTTGTGAGTGGTTCGGTGTTCACCATCACCGGAGTGGAGGAAGAACAACCATAGTGATCGAGGGAAGGCTTAATTCGTGGAGCCGGCTTGAGGTGTCAAGCTTCCTCAACGTGGACTAGTGAAGACCGGCAAGTCTTCGATACCACGGGAAAAATATCGTTGTGTCATTGTGGTTATTTCTAGTCTTTACATTTCCATATTTATATTTCTAGCTTGTTTATTATGATTGAATTGCTTAGCTAGAAGTGTAACTTGTTTAGACTAAGTTATTAATTGGCTTAAATTGTTAAATTGTTAAAAGTTTAAAACCTCCTATTCACCCCCTCTAGTCGGTTATCCTTGATCCTACACCGGCAAAATGCGCCTATAAGTATTGAAGACGGAGATAGCGACCTACCTCCGCCACTAGAAAAACTTTGTTTAATTATAGGTTTCTACTTTTTTTAAAATATTTTTGTAGCGGTGGCCATTTGTTTGGCCATATGAAAATTCTAAAATGAAACAAAAAAGTTTGGAGGTGAAGTTAATTACTATATTAATTATATGTTGAATTATATATATATATATATATATATATATATATATATATATATATATATATATATATATATATATATATAGTTAAAGCAAATTTTTAGCAATATTTAAATGACAAAATTGACCTATAAACATGTAATTTCTTCATGTCATGTAAGTGTATATACAAGATAAATATACTTGGGAAAAAACCATTTCACAGATGGTTCCATAATAGAACCGTCGTGATAAGTTTCTTTATTAGTAGGAGCCCTCGCTAGGGTTTGCGCTCCCCCTAACTCATCACTCCCCAGCGCCGCTAGGGTTTGCTCTCGTCCTAACTCGTCACTCCCCAACGCATTTACTCTCGTTCGTTCCCTCCCCTTCGGGCTGCCGCCCGACCCGTCGTCATGCCGCCGAGTTATGACACCACTCTGCCTTGCACAAGATCGTCACGATAGTCGTAGTGTCTTGTGCGGTGTCGGGGTTGTGCCACAACTCCGGTGACGCCGCCACCCCGCGTGTCGCCTGCACCGCCATGGCTTGGTTCTCCTGCTCGGCCTCCTGCGCTCGGGCCCTAGCGGGGCTTTACTTTCCCCATCCTCTCTCTATTCTCCTCTAGATCTGTTAGCTTAATGTCTTTTGTTGAGTTTGATTTTTATGCTTGAGCCTTAAGTTGTGTCCTCGATGTTTGTGTGATTTATGCAAGGTGAAGGAGATGGATGAGGTTGTCTTTGGTGGTGGGGTCGCCATGTGGTTGCTTGTTATCTTGAGATATCACCCTACCTTACTCCCTCCTTGTCTCTACCCCCTTGCTCTGTGATGAAAATGGCTGGTGCTCTGCGATGGATACCGAGGGCTACTACTGGTGCGGTGGGTTTGGACACCCTTGGTCTTGTTGTCTTGCCGATGAACCGCTCAATGATGTTAATAGTCTTATCTTTGAAATTGAATTGATAATTAGTTCATATTAATAGTTCCTTGCTCGTGATGTAATGATGTCAATAGTCTTATGCTGAAATTGAATTGATAATTAGTTCATATTAATAGTCCCTTGCTCGTGATGTAATGATGTCAATAGTCTTATGCTGAAATTGAATTGATAATTAGTTCATATTAATAGTCCCTTGCTCTGTGATGTAATGATGTTAATAGTCTTATGCTGAAATTGAATTGATAATTAGTTCATATTAATAGTCCCTTGCTCGTGATGTAATGATGTTAATAGTCTTATCTTTGTCTCTCGCCATTCATTTCACCTTTGTCTGTGTAACTGTGTTCATGCTGGTCAAATTCTCCTACCTCTTGCGTCCTAGGTACATTCTACCATTCCATTCATAATATCTTCTCTATAAAGTCTCCAAGCAGTGGCTGCTTGTGCCATTAAATCGGCATCATATATATATTATTAAGTAGTCCCCGACCACTTTAGAAATTAGTCCACATGACATGAGAAGGATAAGGCGGTATCCCGAGGCAACCTCATTGAGCCCTGCAAGTTTAAAAGTATGGATGCAAGGAGGCGTCGGGACATCCAATTACGGATGTTGTCGATAGGTAATTGGGCGTCGCTATGTTGAAAGTGGCGTTGATCTTGAGTACTCCGGTGGGAAGTGGCATCATCTATCGACAACCAACAAGTCTTGAGCATGTAATTGTCTTTAAACCCAACAAGAACACCAAGCAACAAGTTGAGAATTCTTTTGAAATATGAGAATGGTTGCTTGGTGTTCTTGTTAGGTTTAAAGGCGTTATGCTCAAGAATGGTTAGTTGTCGATACATGATGCCACTTTCGATCGAATAGTCAAGGCCCACGCCACTTTCTCGAACCTAGGTCAATTACCTATTGACGAAGATGTAGGTAATTGGATGTCTGACGACTCTCTTGGCATCCATATTTTTAAACTTGCAAGGGCTCAATGAGGTTGCTCGTGGCTACCGCCTCATCCTTCTTATGTCTGGACGATCCCTCAAAGTGGCCGAGAGACTACAAACAATATATATATATATATATATATATATATATATATATATATATATATATGATGCCGATTTAATGGCACAAGCAACCATTGCTTGGGGATTTATAAAAAAAGTCATCACAGACGGTTTGACCACAAACAAATGCGTGATATAAGTATATATCACGAGCGGTTTGTGGTCAAACCGTCTATGATAAGTACTTGTCACGAGCAGTTTCAGCCACAAACCGTCATGATAGTACTATCACGAGCGGTTCTCGATTAATAACCGCTCAGTGAAAGTATGCATCACGAGCGATTGAAAACCGCGTGATGACCTCATGTCATCATCGACCCATAAACTCAGACGGCTCACAAAACCGTCTGTGATGACGTTTTTGGACCGTCTGTGAATACCTTTTATGTAGTAGTGGCATCTGTCGATACCACCACTCACTACCTTAGGTAACCAGTCTAGAGTATATGTCAAGGCATTTACAAAACGTCATTCCACCGTAGTCCCGCCTCGCTAAGGATTCGCTTCCTTTGGACTAACCATCCACCGAATTTAAGCCCCCTCTTGCGCTAGGTGGGAATACATGAAAGTAGGTTGTGCAGACACCCACACAACCGAATGGCATGACTACGGGGAAACGTTGCAAATTAGTTAGCCAGATTATTCCCACTCAGGACATGTGGTAATACGATGAGGTATAGCAAAATACGCTCGAAGACCGGTCCTTAATTGACTTGGGCAACATTCCACAACCCTAGACTCGATCATAGAAATGAATCGATCATGTGCATCAACTTGCACCATACCATCATCCATTATGTCCAAGTCTAAACCATTTTATTTTATTTCACAAGAAAAATCATTTTCTAAACTCTCTATGGTAAAGCAATACCATAGACTCCATTTAAATCAAATTTGAATATTTTGGCTAAACTCCCAAATACAAAACTTTGGTCTAAGCATGATCTAAGCATATAATCCTGCAAATTTTTATTTTATTTTAACTATGGTGACAAGGGAATGATAATTCAACAATAACATTGGCCATACAAAGGAATTAATTAACTAGGAATTTAAAATAACTGAATAGAATTATGCATGCAAGAATAACTTAAAATAAAATTAAATAATTTAAAATAATATGATCTACATGTTCAAGGGTATAACTTGCCTTGCTTAAAGGACTCTTCTTCTTCTAACTCAAATTCACCAGATTCGTCAAAATCTATATGTGAAAATAAGCCAAACTCAAATTAACTTCAAATTAAATGATTTTGGTTGAGTTGGATAGATCTTGAATTTATATGAATTTAGAAATTTGAATCTATGAAATCAGAGTTCGTATGAAGGAGAACGAACCACTGGAAGTTTAAATCTAAAGAAAAATCCTAAAATCAGATTTTATTGAATTTCTAAAGGAAATGCGATTTACTGCGCAAATTGATGTCAGCACTCGGAAATCAATTTCCAGCCAAATTATTTTCTAAAGTGAAAAGATTTTTCCCTCTATGATAGGTGGGCCCGCTAGTCAATGGACTAGGTCCATATGTGGTCAAAGGTCCACCATGGATCCGACTTATAAACGATGCTTAGGGGTGGGGGGTTGCATGTCTTTGGCGGGACTGCCATGTTGGCTTCCGTAATCTTGTTGGGCCTCTAGAGCCTATGTGGCGCTGGGGTGGCACCTACGTGGACATGCCACGTAGGTCGATGTGGCGGTGCTATGGGCTCGAGCTCATGGCGCCAGCGCCATGGCAAGCCACGCGATTGTGTGCAAAAGAGAAAGGGAGTGACGCTGGAGCTTACACGTGTGTTAGCGGTGGAGGAGCGTGAAGGAGTCACCGGCGACGAGGTGTTTAGCAACGGCGGCGTTAGGTCGACGGCGAAGAAGGTGCTTCGGTGGTTCTTGGGTTGAATGAGTGCGTGCACGAGGTAGGCGGTGATGCGGCAATGTTGAAGATGAGGTCGAGGTCACCGGAGAGGGCTTGACGTCACTAGAGAAGATGAAGAACCGTGCTTCGGTGGCCGGCAAAGAACTTCGAAATTCGGGCAAAGGAGGAGCGGAGATGCTTGGGAGTTTGGGGTGTTGGGATGAGCGTCACAAGGCGCTCCCAAGGATCTCTCAAATAGGGTCCGGGCGAGGTTGAATGGCCGTAGGGCTCAAGGAGGTCCAAACGGTGATGTCAGTGGTTATTCGGGGATTTAGGGCGAGAAAAGGAAGGGGAGAGGTAGAATCGGGTATGGGATTGATAGGGGTTTAAATGCGCTCGAGGAATCCGAGATTAGATCGAGCTTTCGCCGAGTATGGAAGCATCCCGAATCGGGTCCATAGCGGACGATGTGAGCGAGAAAGGAAGGTGCGGGAGGTTGAAGATGGAAAGGAAAACGATACTGACATGGCGCGGGTGGGGTCTAGGTGTAAGTGGAGCGGAGAGGGTGAAAGAGAGGTGACCGCGGGCCCGCGTGTCGGTGAATAAGATGGAGAGAGAGAGAGGCGTGGGTGGAAGCGGGCGAGCAGGCGGAAACAGTGAAAATGGGTTGGGCTCAGGAGGATTCGGCCCAAATCCTTAATCTGGATTTTAATTGATTTTGCTATTTTAAATAATCAGTTAATTCATTTAGGCTTTAGAAAATAGCAAATAAAGTCCAAAATTATGAGAAAATTCACAGAAATTCCTTAAGTTATTTTAGACTTAAATAAAATAGTTCCAACTTATGATTGGTAATTAATTTCGCAATTAAATTATTTAGGCTTTGAATTAAATAAGAAAAAGCTTTTAAAATTGAGAAAATTCCAGGAAAATAAATAAATTTTATTTTAAGCTGGAATTTGAAAATTAATTTATTACAAACTTACCCCTTAAAGGAATCTCGACCGAGATTGAGACTTGGTCGACAAAAAGGTGGGGTACTCGGCTCAAATCTTATTCTCGCTCCCGGTGGCTTCTTCTTACGAATGATTACTCCACTGAACCTTGCATGAACGGATGACTTTGCTTCTGGTGATATGCTCTACAACATCAAGGATCTTGATTGGCTGCTCCATATAGGTGAGATCTTCCTGAAGATCAATGCTCTCAAGCGGTGTTTCTTCTGTTGGAACTCAAAGACACTTCTTCAATTGTGATACATGGAAAACGTTGTGCAGTGCAGACATGGATGCCGGCAGCTCTAACTGGTAAGCAATTGCACCCCTTCTTGCTAAAATCTTATATGGTCCAACGAATCTAGGTGCGAGTTTTCCTTTAGTCCGAAATCTTCTTACTCTCCTGAGCGGAGTAACTCTGAGATAGACAAAATCTCCTATCTCAAAAGACAAGTCCCTTCGTCGATTACCAGCATAGCTTTTCTGTCGGGCTGAGCAACTTTCAATCATTCTCTTATTGCCTTTACTTTGCTTTTGGCCTCTTTTATTAATTCTGGTCCAAAGAATTGAGGTTCTCCTGCTTGATCCCAAAGGAGGGGAGTTCTACACTTCCTACCATACAATGCCTCAAATAGCGACATCTGCAAGCTGGCTTGGTAGTTGTTGTTGTAAGAAAATTCTGCATAGGGTAGATTCTGATCCCAACTCTTCCCATAATCTATAGCACAGGCTTGAAGCATGTCTTCTAGAATTTGGTTTACACGTTCAGTTTGGCGATCTGTTTGGGGATGATATGCTGTGCTGAAGTTGAGTCCGATTCCTATTGCTTTATGCAGGCTTTTCCAAAACCTGGAGGTGAACTGTGAACCTCTGTCGGACACTATCTTTTTGGGTACTCCATGCAGACAAACGATCCTGGCCATATACAACTCTGCTAACTTACTGCTCTGGTAAGTGGCCTTCACGGGGATGAAGTGGGCCACTTTAGTCAAGAGGTCAACTACCACTAGGGATGGGAAATGGTAAAGGATAATCTGTTTTATCCGATATTCGTATACGAGAAAGCACAAATGTGGTAAGTAAAATCCGTATTCAAATAGTATTCATATCCACATTCGAAATTATTCATATCCGTATTCGATGTTATTCGTATCCCGAAAAAATGGATAGTATTCGTATCTGTATTCGGTGTTATTCGTATCCGGGAAAAAAAATCGGGCAGTATCCGAAAAAACAAATACTATCCGGGAAAAACGACTACGAATACTATCCTTTTTTTCCCGAATACAAATACGAATACTATTTGTTCTACCAATATTTGTCGCAAAAGTTGTAGGATATTTGCATTCGTCTGAATTGAGTACATATTCGATTCGAATTCATATTCGTTATGACATTCGATTCGTATTTGTATTCAAGAATGTTCGAATTCGTATTCGTTTTCATTTTAAAAATAGGGATTTGTATTCGTATTCATATTCGTTTTAAAAATAGGGATTCGTATTCGTATTCGGGACTATTCGATCCGTTTCCATCTCCAACTACCACCCATATGGAATCACATCCCGATTGGGTCCTAGGAAGTCCGGTGATGAAATCCATACCAATTTCTTCCCACTTCCATTCGAGAATTGGTAACGGTTGCAATAATCCAACGGGTCTTTGATGTTCTGCCTTAACTCTTTGGCATACATCACAACATGCAACAAAGTCGGCAATTTCTCGTTTCATGCTGACCCACCAATATTTTTCTTTCAGATCTTGGTACTTCCAGGATGGATAGAGTAAGGCGATTCATGTTCTTCCTTCAGAATCAACTGTTTTGTTTCCTGATGATCTAGTACACATATGCATTTTCCAAACCAAACTGTACCTTGCCCATCCTCAAAAAATCCTGGAGCTTTGTCTCTTCTCATGTTCTTCTTGATTTCCTTGATATCTGCATCTTCTTTTTGTTGTTCTCTTATTTGACTCTGAATGGTTGGTTGAACTTCCAAACCATTTACACAACCCTAGTTGACAATCTCTAAGTTCAAATGCTTCAATTCTTCATACAACTTTGGCTGATTCTCCTGAACTAGCATAGCATTGCAATACTTCTTTCTACTTAGGGCATCTGCTACTACGCTTGCTTTGCCCGGATGATAATGGATTCTAATGTCATAATCCTTTATCAGCTCTAACCATCTTCTTTGCTTGAGATTGAGTTCTGACTGAGTGAAGATATACTTCAGGCTCTTATGATCTGTGAAAATCTCGCAGCGGTTACCAATGAGATAATGCCACCAGATTTTCAAGGCATGCACAATTGCAGCTAAGTCCAAATCATGAGTAGGGTAGTTTCCTTCATGTGGCCTCAACTGACGAGATGCATAAGCCACGACCTTTCCTTCCTGCATTAGCACGCATCCAAGTCCCTGACGAGATGCGTCACAGAAAATCTCAAAGTCCTTATTGATATATGGTAAGATTAACATAGGTGCAAAAACTAGCCTTTTCTTTAGCTCTTGGAAACTCTGTTCGCAAGCATCTGTCCAATCGAACTTCTTTTCCTTCTTCAGAAGTTGAGTCATGGGTCTAGCGGTCTTGGAGAAACCTTTAGTGAATCTGCGGTAGCATCCAGCTAAACCGAGAAAGCTTCTAACTTCCGTGATGGACCTGGGTTGCTTCCAATCCATTACGGCTTCAACCTTGGCTGGGTCTACTGTAACTCCTCCTGCTAACACAATATGTCCGAGGAAAGCCACTTGACTTAGCCAAAATTCGCTCTTGCCGAATTTGGCATAAAACTGATGCTCTCGGAGCTTTTTCAAAATTATCTTGAGATGCTTCTCATATTCATCTTCATCTTTTGAGTAGATGAAAATGTCATCGATGAAAACAACCACGAACTTATCCAAGAATTCCATGAACACTTTGTTCATCATAAGTAGGGTCGTTTGTCGATCCAAATGACATTACTGTAAACTCGTATAGTCCATATCTGGTTGTGAAGGCAGTCTTTGGGATGTCTTCTGGCCTGATCTTCAGCTGATGATAGCATGATCTTAAGTCGATCTTTGAGAAGACGATGGCTTCCATTAATTGATCAAAAAGATCGTCGATCCTGGGCAAATGATACTTGTTCTTGATTGTCATCTCATTGAGTGATCTGTAGTCCACACACATTCTTATATTATTATCTTTCTTCTTGATAAACAGTACTGGTGCTCCCCAAGGTGATGAGCTAGGCTGAATATAACCTTTGTTTTGTAACTCTTCAATCTGCTTCTTTAATTCTGCTAACTCGTTAGCAGGCATTCTGTAAGGTCTCTTCAAAATTGGAGCGGTCCCTGGGGCTAGGTCAATTAAGAACATAATGTCCCTATCCGGTGGCATGCTGGGTAATTCCTCAGGAAATACATCCGAATATTCTTGTACCACAGGTATATCTTCAAGCTTCACTTC
Source organism: Phyllostachys edulis (assembly GCA_036346405.1). Lineage (NCBI taxonomy): Eukaryota > Viridiplantae > Streptophyta > Magnoliopsida > Poales > Poaceae > Phyllostachys > Phyllostachys edulis. The sequence goes on from CM070556.1 coordinate 21,565,823, forward strand.
CTTTAAACTAGTCAGGATGGACTTTTTTCCGGTAGAGGTCTTGGGTCTGAACTCTACATCAATTCCTTGCTCATATATGAGGGTGATAGACCTATTGGCACAATCTATCCATACTTGATTCTTGGCTAATCAGTCCATTCCAAGAATCACATCCAATCCTTGGGAGTGCAAGACTATCAAGTCTGCCAGGAAATATACTCCAGATATTTCCAAGATACGGTTCGGGCAGAAGGAACTAGTCCTCATTTTCGAGCCCGGGGAATGGATTAACATAGGGTTATCTAAGGGAGAGATAGGTAACCCATCACTAGTACAGATAGGGTCATCACAGACGGTTCTGAACCATCATCACAGACAATTTTTGAACCATCTGAATTTGTGTGTCTGTGATAATAGGCGGTTATCACAGACGGTTTGAACCGTCTGTGATAAGGCACAACATACACGGTTTTTTGTTTAAACCGTCTGTGAAGGGCTTGTATCACAGACGGTTTCCACCAAAAACCATCTGTGATACGTAGGATATCACAGATGATTCTATTTACAAACCGTCTGTGATATGTCTCCAATCCAGTCAGTGATACTAGCCCTTCACAGACGGTTTCAACAAAAAACCGTCTGTGATAGTTCTTTATATCTAACTGAATTTTTTTTCCGGCTAGCCTTAGGAATTGCTAGCCATGCCATCTGAAAACAAGCAAGCAGAAAACAGATACATCACAGATGAATCAATTGTTAACAACTCAAAGTGATCATTTACAACTCAAAATCAATTACAAAAGAATATGTTCAAGTATTCTCGCTAGAGTTACAATTGAATTACAACTACTCAAAGTGAATTACAATTGAATCAATTGTTTGAAGGTGGTTCAGAGGTGTCGACGGAGTGAAACTCTCCGTTGGCGTTAACGATCTCCGTCTTGATGAAGCATAAAGCTTCCTCGAACCTCAGAGATCTCTCTCTACGAGTGCATTTAAATCTATGTTCAAGCCACATAAGCTAGTAGGAGTAAAGTAGTAAGCATATATATTTAAATTTATAATTAAGAAATAATTATTGCGAGATTGACAAACCTCAGGATCCTTCAACTTAGCACTTATGATTTGCTGCATATGATGGCAAACGTAGAATGCACATAGGTGATCTTGTTTTTGCTGGCGGCACTCCAAAAATAGAATTACATACATACATACATACATACATACATACATACATATATATATATATATATATATATATATATATATATGTATGTATGTATATCGGTCGAGCGCATTATTATGAAGTATGATATAGGATTATTGTGTTGAAGTGCGTACCGAAAATCGCGTAGTCCTATGTTGTAGTGTGGCACTCGATCCCTTATATGCCCCTCTCTCGGCAACATAGGCGATGAACGACCTACATGATTTCAAAAAGTTATCATCGGCCATTTCAAACGAAGGAAGACTACAATAGAGTTGTGTATGGAGGAAATGAGCATACCTGTCGAGTATTCCTTTCACAAGGGTGAAGTCGTGGGTTTTGTTGAGTAGGGAATCGAGGTATATTACCTTATTCCTCTTTGGTATAATGACTAAAAGGATCCAGTGGTACCTACTCTTGTATGTCACTATAGTCATTAAACCTATGTTCGTGCTGCGTATAAAGTACAAATGAAATTTGTATAATAAGTAGTGAAGCACTTACTTCTGGTTGTAGTGCACAGTATGTACTCCTTGTTGTCCTGAGCAAGCAATCCCGTCGTTATGTATTTCTCGACGTAGGATGCGTCTTGGTTGATGGTTTGCTCAGAGAACACGTGTGGGTCGAGGAAACCCACCGGTTCTTACCATCCCCGGACATTTTTCATCATGTATCTATACATAAGCAATGAGTTTTGATATTTATCGGTATTACATGAATATAGAACTTGATTGTACACACTTACAGTGTCTAGCATCGTAGAAGCGAGGCGTTAAGGTCATCGAGGTTGAATAAGTCGAATAAGTCGTTGAAGCTCACGACGAAGTGGCCTGACTCGTGGAAGAAATGCTCCTTCGTGTATCTGACGGTGATTCTAGTATCGCACCCCTTCTCTTTGGTCTTACGCATGTACTAGACATGCAAAGCGACAACCAACTCGGTAGCGGGCTATCTTGTGTCGGGGCCATGAACTTCAAGGGAGTATTTCTAGGGCACTGGGGCGCCTTAATGTTCTTGATTTGATTTAGCCTTAACGGTAGCCCGCTACTCATCTTCTGTGAGGCGACTTCGGGAACCAATCTGGTGACGCTTTTCTTGTTCCTTGGCGTCTTCTCCACGGGAACCGATGAGGTGGCCTTCTGAAGTGAAGGTTGAGGTGGAGTCATCGTGGGTCCTGTTGGAGAGGCATGACCGTGTCGAGATCGCGGCACTGTAGAGTCTAGGGCGATGTCCTTCTTGGGCAACTGGATAAAAGTGTACATGGCATCTTTTAGTGTTATGATGTCTTCGTTCGGGTGAATCTGCAGCGGGACGGCCATGAAATTGTCATGTACCATATCCACCTGGACTCTGGCGTAACCCTGCGCCAGCTGGGCACCATGCTGCACTGTCCCTTACTGGTATGGATACACCATCTCCCGCCTAGCCTCAATAGAAATGGACCCAACCATCCTCACTTGGAGCTTGCTTGGCGTCGACTCCTACAAAATGATACGCAATTAGCTAAGGCATCCTATAGGTCTATCTTTGGAGTATTCTAGAGATGTACATTACCTTGATGTCGTCGATAGGTAATTGGACGTCGTCATGTTCAGAATTTGGTGTGGACGCGACGCTACTCCAATGTTGAGAGGCGGCTCCCAAAATAGCAGGCTGACTTCTGTTGGTTGAGGAGTTGATTCATTTGATCCTGCAATCTTGTTATCTATCCTTGAAATTTTACAGTAAGCACCTGTTCCAACCAGGCGTCGTGCTCGGCCTTGGAACTCTTCCTACTCCTATACGTGTCGGAGTTGTGTCGGAATCCATCCCTCCAAGGTCCGTAAACCCCAACGCCTCGTGTGCGACCCAGATGCTCCTTATTTCCCAGGGCCGTAGATAGTAGATCCTTCTCCCTGTCTGTTTCGAAGGAGCCTTGGGAACATGCGGAAGTCATTGCTTGCTGCAAGAGGTCATGATGTTATTATAGACACTATGAAGTTATGGTCTTATTAATAACTACATAGTTCAACATATTTACCAGACGTTGGGACACTGCCTCGTTTGCTGGGTTTGTGAAAGAGATGCCGCCCGAAGACATGGCTGATGCCCTCGCTCCTAACCAGGTTCGGGCGCGCTCATCTTCGATATCAGCAAATGGTCGGGTTGCGTTCTGGTCCTCCGCCGCCCATTCCGTGGTTTTACCCGCGTACCCAGCGGTGCCAAGTTTGTGGGGGTGACTGTTTTGTGCCTGGAGAGCTTTGTGCGCCGCACTTTGCTCCTGAAATTCAGCCGTCGTCTTCATTTGCACAAAGTCGTCCCATATATCCCGCGACAAGAATTGATACTTCGTGAAGGGCGTTTGACCTGTCTTCACGTACTTTGTGACAAACGTGCTCTTGAAGGTCCTCCACGCGTGTCCCATTGCGAGCAACGCATGCCATTGCACGCGTGCCTGGTCTGCTTCTAGGATAGTGAACGAGCCTGAAATTTCAGTCCACAACTAACCTCTCTCTACATCCGTCAGAGACTTCCAGCTTGGTGTGGTGATGGGGACCCGTCCCCTTCCAAGTATCCTGTAGATGGTCCGGGATCTCGCCGCTGCTTTCTTGGGACTCAGAGGGATCCCAACATCACTGACCTCCGTGATAGTCAATCGACCCGCAGGCAATTTCGATATTCCTCTGCTATCTCGCTTACGTACCACTTTGCTTGGAGATACAGACGCATTTGGCGACGTCGATGACGGCGGCGAAGATGGTGCCTCTGCCATCTTGCTTACTTGCTATCTATATAAGTTACATACGCAATTAACTAAAATTTCATGGATTGCAAGTTGATATCCACTAGGTATTTTTGAAGATAATTTCTCTTGGAAACATATTTTATACAGAAAAAATAGAATTTACCCAACCAATTAACTAAAATTGCCTTGTAAACACATTAATTATATAAACAAATAGAAGTTACCCATTGAACTTAAATATAGAATACGTAGTAATGAAAATTGAAAACTGAAAAGTTACTCATGGGATACTGGGCACACAATTAAGAGAATAGTTAAAAACACTAACTGTACACTTTCCAAAAAATATACGTAAGAAGTATGATTGGCATACGGATACATCATAAAAATTCCATAAGGGTAGTAAAATAACCTACATATAATACCAATAATTGGCATACGGTTGGACTAGATCTTGGCCATATGTCATCTGTTTGTCATACTATTGACATATACATGCCTCATATGATGTTGTACTCACCACGGATTAGGCATTAGCAATCACAAATTTTTTTCTAGTTTCTATTACATAGAAGAGAAATAGCGAAATGAAAGCAAGGGCGTGTTTTCTGAACAACATCGTGTTTTCAGAGATATTCATGTTGGGTTAGGTTGTAATTTCTTTCAAGTTTCTATTGTCATTTCCAATATTTAGGATATCTTAAAAGTCTAAATAGCTTATAAGATATGTAAATATATTATCAAGCATTTATACAAACTTGGAAACAAATCTAGCCAGGCAAATGCGTGGGGCACCCTGCTAGTTAACTGAAAAGTTCACCTATCTCTTGCTGCTTCATGCAAATCTATAACAATAAATAAGTCAAGATACTTGAAAACCATGTCTATTAAAAGCACGAGACATGCCTTAGCCTTATGCAAAAAGTTTGGAACAAAAACACCGTCTACCATTTGTATCCTAAACTCTCAATCCAAGGCGGCATTGACACAAAGGTACCTTCACCTAGCAATAACTATAATAAGATATATTAGCACTTGTCCATTTTGTAGTTAGAATGGCATCCCCATTTTGTTTTTTATGAACATCTGCGGCGCCAACATGTACACCCCCAATGAACAATGTATGTTTGTATCCATGTATGCAGATATTTGTAATGGCTACGGATCCATCTTCAAATGCCCTTCGACGACAACAATAAGCAAATCTGGAAAGTGACATTGATGAGACTTACACACTTAAGTGATAGGTTTACATTAGTCTAGTAGTGATGTCAATTTGTTATGCGAGCATCCACAAATGCCCTTCAACTAAAGGCGATAAGGAAATCTGGAAAGTGGATTCATGACACTTAAAACACCTAACCCAACAGGTTTATACTAGCCCAACACAGCAACACCATGCATCTGATTGACACCTAGCACAATATCATGAATCCACTGTGGAGGGAGCAGAGGATAGGTTCTCCCCATTGATCTCATATCACACATTAATCTCAAAGACAACATTCACAATTGAGGATTACGGGATAGGTTCTTACCTTCACAGTGCAAGGAGGAGGGGGCTGCCGGGAGGAGGCTGGTGTAGGGGAGGAGGCCAATGCGGAGAGGAGGACGACGCAGGGGAGGAGGCCGCAGGGAGGGGGCAGGAGGAGGCGGTGCAGGGGGAGGAGGCGGCGGGGAGGAGGCCGATAGAGGGAGGACACCGACACGGGGAGAAGGCCACGCGTCGTGGCGGCGGCAGCGTCGTCAATGTCGGGGGTGGCGGCGTCGTCGATGTCGGGGGCTGCGGCGTCGAGGTCGGAGGTGGCGGCGTAGGGGCTAAGGCGCTGGGGAGGTGAATGGGCGAGAGTAAGGCAGAGTGACAAGTAAGGGCGCACAAACCCTAGCGGTTCCCTCCTAACAAAGGGATATCATAGACGGTTCTATTATGGAACCGTCTGTGATAACTAATCACAGAGGGTTCTATTATAGAACCATCTGTGATATATCCACATGAACCTGGTGAAAAGTCCATAACACAACTCCAAATAATTTGACTAAAAATTAATTTATCCACTGAAAATTCGTTTGACTTCAAAAATTCATATCTAATTCAACTCAACTCCAAATCAAGTGAAACCAATTTGGATACTCCGCATTACAATGAAGTCCACATTGACATCAATATCAGAGATGACAAGTCCATAACACATTAACACATGACAATTCCACGTTGACATCAAAATAAGATATTACAAGTCCATAACACATGGCAAGTCCACATTGACATGTCTCATGTTATGGAATAAATTACAATAGAATAAATTCTTAATTAAAATATATAGCCCTTCATGATGATTAACACGCATATAGCTAGCTTCCTCACTGGGTTCTTCCTCGAGCCTGATGCCATTTCTGAAAGGAGGCAACTCGTCAAATTGATTGTACTATTTCTCATACACGACATTCTCAATTTCGACAATCCTTCTTTTTCCATGAAGAACTACGTGGCGGTTCTTATTTGCTGGGTCCGTTACATAAAAAACTTGAACAACTTGCTTAGCGAGTACGAATGGTTCGTCCTTGTATATGACACGTTTGAGGTCCACAGTAGTGACGTCGTACTTGTTGACCTTCGCGCCCTGCGAAAGTTTAACCCAATGGCATCGAAACAGGGGGATCTTGAAAAGTACGTAGTCGAGCTCCTAAATCTCCTCTACAAACCCATAGTAGGAGGTCAACCCACATGCGCCGACGGTATTGAACTGCTCGTGAAACGCATGTATCACGGACACATTGCGGGTATGCTCTTCCTATCTGAGAGTGCCAGTATAAAATGTGTACCCATTTATGGCGTATCCTTGCCATGTCACAATTATAAATTTTGGCCCTTTTGCCAACCATAGCAGCGTATCATCACTTGATGACCTTCTAGTGAATCACACTTTTAACCATTCATTCAACCGACGGTTGTGCTCTCTCATGATCTAAACCTCCTACTGGTCTGGATTCTATTGACGTACCATGCCTTTGTGCTCTTTGATGTACGGGGACACTTGGGTCATGCGTTGTAAGACCGTGACATGGGCTTGCGCATATGTATCTAGATCGGGAGTGATTGCTTTCCTTCCAATGGTCCTGATACCCTCTAGTCACCCCTCATGATGAGATAGAGACACACCTATCGGTTCCACTTGAGCCATGTAGTTGACGCAGAACTAAATGACCTCTTCAGTTGCATAACCTTCGATGATGCTGCCCTCCGATCGAAATCGATTTCGTACGTAGGACTTGAGAATTCCCATGTACCTCTCGAACGGGTACATATGACGTAGGAACATAGGGCCGCATATCTTTATCTCTTTTATAAGGTAAACAATGAGATGGACCATGATATCGAAAAATGACGGAGGGAAATACATCTCAAGATGACATAGAGTCGTCACCACCTCGGCCTGCAGAGCATCTAGTCCTTCGGGATTGATGACCTTCTGAGCAATTGAGTTAAAGAAATAATACAGCCGGAAGATTGCTACTCGGATCTTGTTTGGCAAGATACTCCTAACTGCATTAGGAAGCATTTGTGCCATTAGCACATGACAATCATGAGACTTCATACCAATTAATTTCAAATCTTCCATGGAAACAAGTTTCTTATCTTGGCGAATGGCGGATGGAACTTTCACACCATTCAAGCTCTGGCACAGTTCATTTCTCTCGGCCTTGGACAAAGTGTAGCATGCTGGGGGAAGGTACGTTCGTCCTTTATCGGTCTCTTTCGGTGCTAACTCGGTCATTATATTCATATCAACCAAGTCACACCGTGCGTTAACGTCATCCTTTGTTTTGCCACTAATGTTCAGTAAGAGACCAATCAAGCTATCACATACATTCTTCTCCACGTGCATGACGTCGATGCGGTGGTGAACTTCTAAGTGCTCCCAATAAGGCAAGTCCCAAAAAATTGACCGCTTCTTCTAGATGTTCTTCTGACAGGTCCTTAATTTACGTCCCTTCCCAAGCACAACATCGATATCATTAACCATATCATAGACCTCTTTCCCTCTTAAAGCCCTTGGAGCTAAACCGCCCTCCTTATTTCCGTCGAATTGTTTATTCATCTTGCGGTATGGTGAATCCTGGGAAGGAACCTACGGTGACGCATATACACAGTTTTGCACGAGTTGTTCAACCATACACTCTCGGTACCATCTAAGCAGTGTGGACAGGTTTTGGCCCCTTTTGTATTGAACCCCGATAGGTTACCAATGACTGAAAAATTATTGATGGTGCAGAACAACATGGCACACAAAGTGAAGTTCTCTCGTTTGTACGCATCTCATACTTGTACCCCTTCATTCCACAGTGTCACAAGATCTTCTAGCAATGGTGCTAGGTACACATCAATATCGTTCCCATGTTGCTTTGGCCCTTGGATAAGTAGTGACATCAAAATGTACTTCCGCTTCATAAACAGCCAAGGAGGAAGATTGTACATACATAGATTCACGGGCCAGGTGATATGTTGGCTGCTCATGTTACCGAAAGGATTCATTCCATCTGTACTCAACCCTATCCTTGTGTTCCTCAGTTCCGCACTAAACACTTCGAAGCTCCGATCGAAGTTTCTCCACTGGGAAGAATCAGCTGGGTGTCTTAGCTTTCCATCTTTTTTACGCTCCTCCGAATGCCAACGCAACAATCTTGCCTCCTATCAGTTCGCAAATAAATGCTTCAAACGTGGGATCATAGGCAGATACCACAACATCTTTGCAGGAGGTCCTTGCTTCACCTTAGCAGTATTCTTACGCTTGTATCGGGATGCTTTGCACATGGGACATACGTGCATATCTGCATACTCTTTGCGGTAGAGGATACAATCGTTCGGACATGCATGTATTCTTTCTACTTCCATTACCAATGGACAAAGAACCTTCTTGGCTTGGTAGGTGGTGCTGGGCAACACGTTTCCCTCTAGAAGGATGCCCGCTAGGAGACCTAACAACGCCGTGAAACTCTTGTCGGACCAACCATTGCTTGCCTTCAATTTCAGCAGTTTAAGCACGGTTGACAACCTTGTATATTCCGACTTGCAGCCAGGGAAAAAAGGTTTCCCCGAGTCCTCCATTAAGCCCTCGAATTTACCAAACTCTCTCTCACTGTAGTTCCCTTCTGCATCGCGTAGCATTTGATCCAGATTGTCATCGTGCGACTTATCCTCATCAAAAGCACAGTCCACATCCGGCATCTCGTTGACTTCCTCGGTGATGTCATCATTATTAACTTCCTGTATAATCTTCTCTTCACCGTGACTGGTCTAACATGTATACCCTTTTTTGAAACCCCTTCGAATCAAGTGCGCTTCGATCTGCGCCGGGTTGTTAAACATCTTCATATTACCGCAATCAATGCATGGACAGGACATGAATTTTATCCCCTTCTTCAGCATATCCTGCTCGGTGGCTCTTCTAAAAGTAAACACACTATTAATGTACTCTTCACACCCACAGTTCTCACCATACATCCAGTTTCGGTCCATCTACGCTACACACAAATTAGTGTTAAATTAGAGCAAGTACTCTTGCTATTGACCAAACACACTAAAATTGATTAGCGATTAACCTAGAGCAAATATAAAGGGTTACAGATCGTTACCCTCGGAGCTCATGACGAATATCCCAAATTAATATACTGCGAGATCCTCCTCCCTTTCTTCCTCCTCCTCTTCTCCTCCCTTCCTCCTCTCTTTAGCTTCCTCCTTTCCTTCTCCTCTCTAAAGTGGCACAATGGGGGAGGAGGCAGCAGGGGTAGCGGCTCAAACATGAAGGGCTGGAGGTGCTAGGGGCAGGGGTCTGTCAGGATGGCTTGATATTTATAATGCCAGCATATCACAGACGGTTCTAGTTATAAACCGTCTGTGATGTTGCTCTATTACATATGGTTTATAACTAGAATTGTTTGTGATACTCACAGACGGTTCTTAATGAGAACTGTCTGTGATGTCTAGATTATCATATACGGTTCTTATTAAGAACCATCTGTGATACTCTGTGAAGTATCACAAACGGTTCTAGTTATAAACCGTCTGTGATAGTTATGTATCACAGATGGTTCCAAAGGAACCGTCTGTGATAAGTACAACACAGATGGTTCCTTTAGAACTGTTTGTGATGAGGCGTCCACTATAGCCTGATTTGTAGTAGTGCATATTTTCCCTCAAACTTATTTGAAACGAAGGAATGAGAAGCTCCTGAGTCAAATAAGACTGATGTTGGTATTGAATTGACAAGGAACGTACCAAGAAGCGACATACAGGTGATCGAGCCTCCTCTGCTGCGACGTGATTCACACGTCCCTTCATGAACTGCACCGTTGGCTTTGGGGTGCTGCTGGAGGCTGGAACTCCTGAAGCTAGCCTAGCCGGTGCTGCAGTCTGTTGCTTCTTTGGGCACTTATTAGCATAGTGCCATGTCTCATTGCAGTTGAAGCAAGTCACTCCTGGGGCTGAGGAAGTGGTGTTCTTCTGGAATTGGCCTTCTGATGAATTCTTGTTGCAGAAGTCGGAGTTGTTGGGGCGCTGTGTGGGCACAGGTGATCTGGACGAGGAAGTCTAGAATCTTTCGCACTGAGGTGGTGGAGGCTGAGCAACGCTGGGCTTTGGAAAGCCCCCGGAGTTGAACTTCTGGGCCACCATTCTTCTCTTGCGGTTCTCCATCTCCAGGTTCTTGCCCTCCTAGCGAATGGCTTTGTTCAAAAACTGCTGAAAGTCAGTGTAATCCTGTGCAATCATACGAATGGAAAGATCATCGTTGAGTCCCTCCAGAAAGCATTCCTGCTTGGACTCATCTGTCACAACATCTTCGGGGTCATATCTGGACAATTGGTTGAACTTGTGCAGATATTCGCTAACGGTGTGGTTGCCCTGGCGCAGAGAGCAAAACTCCTTCTTCTTAAGAGTCATCATCCCCGCGGTGATGTGTGCACGACGGAATGCCTGCACAAACTCATTCCACGAAATAGCCTGATCATCTGCATTTGCTTGAGTGAAGTTGTCCCACCATTCTGATGCTGGGCCATTGAGCTGGTGGGAGGCGAATAAGACTCGCTCGCGGTGCAAGCATTGGGCAATATCTAGCTTCTTGCCTATTGCCCTTAGCCAATCGTCTGCGTCCATTGGCTCTGTGCTGTTGCTGAAGCCTGAGCTGCTGCTGTGGCGGTTGCTTGAACATGCTGAACGTTGTTCAAGGACTGGGCGAGGAGGTCAATCAGATGCGTCTGATTTGCCATCATCTGGCGCCAGTTGGGTCCTTCTGCCGGTGGCAGTGGTGGCTGCGGAATTGGGTTAGCCTGATGATCCGCCTGATCATTTCCTTGGCCGCTAACGATGCCACTGCCAATCCTGCGAGTTGTCACCATCTGCTGGAACTTCCAAAGACTCTAGAAGAGAGAAAGGGAGATCTAAGAGGGATAAATCTAAAATAGCCCAAGAACCAAACAATCACAAGGTAATGAACAACTTTTCAAAATAGTCTTTTATTAATTTATTCCATTGATCAATTGTGACTGTCACAAGAAGGATTGATAGCTGACTATTCGCATCAATGAGAGGTACTAAAAGCAAAATCTATGGGGTCTTAGGGGTGTAATCTGGGGAGTTGTTGGTACTGGCATCGCCTGCCTTGTACTGTGCTAGCTCGTCTTCTGTTTCCTGTAGCCTCTCCTGGGCGGCACGTAGTTCATCCAACGTGAGCCAGTAGGCATGCTCCATAGCCTTCGTCAGATCTACCCAGTGCGTCATCTCGGGGAAGTTCTCATATCTGCTAAACGGAACGTACTACCGAGCTGGGTAGGGATGTGCATCAGATAGTAATGGAATCCGGCGCCACGGAAGCGGTGATCGTAGATGTTGCGGAGTCGGCGTACAGCTTCTCGGGCAGCGTCTTGGATGCCTTCGGGGAACGTGTCATGCTGCATCGGGGCGTCGAAGATGTGAAACTCTGTGTTCAGCTGCAAGTTGGAGTAAAGTATCACCTCTGCTCTCCAACGATCCTGATTGCCCACCACGTACTTGTACCCTTGGTACGTGGGCCTCTCCTAAAAATGCAGATGCTGCATCATCTTCCAAAGTGCTACAGCCCAATATCCAGCGAAGATCCCGTGAGAAACGGCGTTTGGTGTTTCGGCCATCTACATTTTTTTGAAAAAAGAGATGAGTTAGTAACCATTTTAAAGAGAAGGGTTGAGGAAGGACACCAGAAAGACCAAAGTATTTTTTTTAGTTGTTTTAAAGAGAAGGGTTGAGGAAGGACACGAGAAAGACCAAAGTATTTTTTTAGTTTTCAAAAATAAGTCCTTAAGGGTTTTATCCATTCTATGGCCACGACCTACAGTCGATATGGCTCTGATACCACTTCTGTTGAACCTGAGAACGAAGGATCCCGGATTCTCTGTGTTTCATACACTAGTCCAGGAACAGCTAGTGTACATAGTCAACAAAAGTGATAGCAAAATCATATCACACCTTTATTAAATGATAAACAGAGTTTATTACATAATTGGGCATAAGGCCAAATATAAAAGAACAGCGGAAGCAAAAATAAGTAGGCCGCACGATTTGCCACAGGCAATCGTCTGGGGGCGTAACCTTTCGTCTTGATCCTCATCGTCTTAGTAAAATTCTTCACCTGAATAAATATTATTCAGCAAGAATGAGCACAACTTCTGTGCTCACAAGTTACACCTAATAACAGAATATAATGCATACAAGTGTACATAAATGAGGCTAATAGGGTTCTTTTGCATAAAGTAGTATTTTCAGTTTTAAATATTCACACTAAGTTTTAAGGAAATTTTTAATCTATAACTAAAATAAAATTTTAAATTGTCACTTTTATAGTGGATATCCTCTATACATGAATGGTGAAGGATACTCTCCTATCATATAGGTAACTGCCCAATTTTACCCCAAGGATTTAACCATCCTAAAATTATTTGCTAAATTCATTTTAGAAACAAAACCAAATTCTAACTTGAGTAGCTTTGCTCAGCATGTCCATGACTGTGGACACGGCTATTCGAATAGTTTTACACTTTGCAGAGGTTATACAGTTTTACCCACAAGATACAACTTCTCTAGTTTATTTGGCATTCGTCGATACCACCACTCACTACCATAGGTAAGCAAACTAGAGCATGTGTCAAGGCCTTTACAAAGCACCATTCCAACGTAGTCCCACCTCGCTAAGGATTCGCTTCCTTTGGACTAACCATCCGCCGAATTTAAGCCCCCTCTTACGCCAGGTGAGAATACATGAAAGTAGGTCGTACAGACACCCACACAACCAGATGGTACGACCACAGGGAAACATTGCAAATTAGGGTGCGTTTGGTTCAATGAACCAAACTATCCAGGACCAAACGGTTCGGGAAATGGACTTGTTCACGTGTTTGGTTCCCTGAATGGAACCAAATGGTCCAGGACCAAACCATCCCAAACAAAGGAATATTCCATTGATATGCTGCATCAGTTGGTTCCTTGAAATCAAGCGAACCACGTCGTTCACCCTCGCCTCCTCCCAGCGCGTCGTCGCCTCCTCCCAATGCGCTGTCGCCCCAGCCTCCTTCCCCGACGAGCCATGCCGCCGCTCCGGCCTCCTTCCCCGGCGCCTGTGACATCAGCTCCCTCCTCCTCGCCGGCCTCACTCGGATCCACCTCCCTCCTCCGCGCCGCCCTCCTCCACCTCCGTCCTCCCCGGCGCCCCTCCTCCTCCCTAGCGCACTCCTCCTCATTGGCCTTACCCGGATCCACCTCCCTCCTCCACCTCCGTCCTCCTCTGCGCCCCTCCTCCTCCCTAGCGACCTTCTCCTCGGCACCTTCCTCCTCGAGCCACTGCTGGCTCGCTGTCGGAGGTTCTCAGAGCATGCACGGCGCGTGGCGCCCAAGCTCTGCCCGCCCTCCAGCGAGAGGTTGAAGAAACCACTATCGCGCGAGGCCCACTGGTCAGAGACTGCGAAGGGGTTGGGTGCGGCTCGGAATAGGCTATGGCTCGGTCCGATCGGACGAGGTGTTAAGAACCATACGATTCAAATTGGACGGTCAGGATGCGCGGGATGATCGGACTGGTCCAAACGGCCCAATCAACACGGACCATTCGATCAAGATTTAACGGCGTGGATTGAGTTGGCATTCGGACTGGTCCAAATGGCCCAACCGCTTTCAACCGTTGGATCCTCATTCGACGGTTGCACGCAAAGGTAGCTTGACCTAGGTGCGGCTAGGGGGTTTGGTTGAACCGCGTCATAATGGGCTAGGGCCAGGTGAACAGTGCTTGAGCCCAAGTTTTAGAAACAGATTGACCAAGAAACAAAAGGGTTTGATCAAGGCTTTAAAAACAGGAATAAAATTCCTAAAATTCTGAAATAATCCAGAGGGGTTCTTAGGACAACCTAGTACTCAAATAAAATCTTAAACTTCATTATTAAAGATTTAATTTGAATAATTTAAATTCAAACTCAGAAAAGGTTATTGATTTGAGTTTAAATTTTCTGAGGGTCAAAATGGGTTCCAAATTTTTGGTAAAAATTATTTTTATTCAAGATAACTAATATAGTATTTTAATAAATTATTTCTAGAAGATAAACAATAGTTTTTGTTCTTGTTTTCTTTTGGAGCTAATATATGAGTTGTAGGTTTAAACTTTATTTGAAATTTTCCAAGTGCAATAAATGATGCAAAAGTTTCCAATATAGTATTTTAATAAATTATTTCGAGAAGAAGTTTAATCCTTTAAACAATGACTATGAGTTGTATTCCAACTTTAGTTACTTGCATCACTAATGTCGTCAAATATCGTTAGATGTCGTCAAATATCATCAAATGTCATCAAATATCGGCAAATGTCATCAAATATCAGCAAATATCGTTAGATGTCATCAAATATCGTCAAATATCATCAAATGTCATTAAATATCGTCAAATGTTGTCAAATGTCGGTAAATATCGGCAAATATCGTCAAATGTCGGCAAATATCGATAAATATTGGTAAATGTTGTCAAATGTTGGCAAATATCGTTAAATGTAGATAAATATTGTTAAATGTCGTCAAATATCGTCAAATATCATTAAATATTGTCAAATGTCGTCAATATCATCGAATATCATCAAATGTCGATAAATATTGGTAAATGTTGTCAAATATCGTCAAATGTCGTCAAATATCGTCAAGCGAGAGGGTTATCATATCCAACTTCATCCACCAAACCAAACAACCAAACAACATCTTGAACCATCCAGAATCATCCTATACAACCAACCAAACAAAACCCTGTATCATCCCATACAACCAACCAAACAGACTGACTGTACCATCCCATACAGGATGATCCCATCCTACCCGTACCATCCCATCCCATTCGACCTCATCCCACCAACCAAATGCACCCTTAGTTAGCAAGGTCCTTCCCACTCAGGACAAGTGGTAGTACGGTGGGGTGTAGCAAAATACGCTCGAAGATCGGTCCTTAATTGACTTAGGTAGCATTCCACAACCCTGGACTCAATCATAGAAATGAATTGATCATGTACATTAACTTGCACCATACCATCATCCATTATGCCCAAGTCTAAACCATTTTATTTTATTCCACAAGAAAAATAACTTTCTAAACTCTCTATGGTAAAACAATACCATAGACTCCATTTAAATGAAATTTGAATATTTTGGCTAAACTCCCAAATACAAGACTTTGGTCTAAGCATGATCTAAGCATATAATCCTGCAAATTTTTATTTTATTTTAACTATGGTGACAAGGGAATGACAATTCAACAACAATATTAGCCATGCAAAGGAATTAGATTAACTGGGAATTTTAAAACAGGAATTTAAAATAACTGAATAGAATTATGCATGCAATAATAACTTAAAACATAATTAAATAATTTAAAATAATAGGACCAACATGTTCAAGGGTATAACTTGCCTTGCTCGAAGGACTCTTCTTCTAAACCAAATTCACTAGATTCGCCGAAATCTATACGTGAAAATAAGCCAAACTCAAATAAATTCAAATTAACTCCAAATTAAATGATTTTGGTTTAGTTGGTAGATCTTGCATTTATATGAATTTACAAATTTGAATTGATGAAATCGGAGTTTGTATGAAGGAGAACGAACCCCTAGAATTTTAAATCTAAAGAAAATCCTAAAAATAAGATTTTATTGAATTTCCCGAATTACTTTTCTAAAGGAAATGCGATTTGCTGCGCAAGCTGACGTAATTTTCGGCCGAATTCTTTTCTAAAGGGAAAAGATTTTTCTCTCTATGACAGGTGGGCCCGCTAGTCAATGGACTAAGTCCACCATGGACCCGGCTTATGGCGGTGCGTGTGCTGGCAGAACCTGCCACTTTGGCGTCCACGTAATGTTGGCTGGTCCTCTAGGGCCTATGTGGCGCTGGGGTGGCACCTACGTGGACATGCCACATAGGTCCGGTGAGTGGCGGCGCTACGGGCTCGGGCTCGCCTGCGCTTTGCGCCATGGCGAGCCACGCGATTGTGCGCAAAAGAGAAAGGGAGTGACACTGTACCTTACACGTGTGTTAGCAGTGGAGGAGCATGAAGGAGTCGCCGGCGACGCGTTGTTTATCGACGGTGGATCCGGTGCTTCTCGGGTTGAATGAGTGCACGCACGAGGTAGGCGGCGATGCTGAAGATGGGGTCGAGGTCGCCGGAGAGGGCTTGATGTCACCGGAGAGGACGAAGAGCTGTGCTTCGGTGGTCGGAGAAGAACTTCAAAATTCAAGCGAAGGAGGAGCGGAGATGCTTGGGAGTTTGGGGCGTTGGGATGAGCGTCACAAGGTGCTCCCGAGGCTCTCTTACATAGGGTCCGGGCGGGGTTGAATCGCCGTAGGGCTCAAGGAGGTCCGAACGGTGATGTCAGCAATGATTCAAGGATTTAGGGTGAGAAAAGGAAGGGGAGAGGTAGAATCGGGTGCGGGATTGACAGAGGGTTTAAATGCGCTCGAGAAATCCGGGATTTGATCGAGCTTCGCCGAGTATGGAAGTTTCCCGAATTGGGTCCATGGCGGACGGCGTGAGAGAGAAAGGATGGTGCGGGAGGTTGAAGGTGGAAAGGAAAACGGCGCTAACGTGGCGTGGGTGGGTTCTAGGTGTAAGTGAAGCGGAGAGGGGGTGAAAGAGAGAGGCTCACACGCGGCCCCCCGTGTCAGCGAGATAGAGATGGAGAGAGAGAGGGAGGGCGTGTGGGTAGAGCGGGCCGAACAGGCTGGAGGCACGGTGAAAATGGGTTGGGCCCGGGAGGATTCGGCCCAAATCCTTAATCTGTATTTTAATTGATTTTGCTATTTTAAATAATCAATTAATTCATTTAGGCTTTAGAAAATAGCAAATAAAGTCAAAAAATTATGAGAAAATTCACATAAATTCCATGAGTTATTTTGGACTTAAATAAAATAGTTCCAACTTATAATTGGTAATTAATTTTGCAATTAAATTATTTTGGCTTTGAATTAAATAAGAAAAAGCTTTTGGAATTCAGAAAATTCCAGGAAAATAAATAAATTTTATTTTTAACTGGAATTTGAAAATTGGGCTGTTACAACCATGCTCATCCTTCGAAAATCCTTGGGCTTTGCCTATTCTGATGTTCTTCCTGATTTCTTTAATGTCCTTATCATCTTTCTGATTTGACTCTGAACGGTTGGTTGAACTTCTAAGATATTTGCACAGCCCTAGTTGACAAACTCTAAGTTCAGATGCCTCAATTCTGCATACAATCTTGGTTGACTTTCCTGAACCAACATAGTGTTGTGATACCCTTTTCAGCTCAGGGCATCTACCACTACGTTTGCTTTGCTCAGATGATAATGGATTCCAAGGTCATAATCCTTTAGCAGTTCCAACCATCTCCTTTGCCTGAGATTGAGTTCTGACTGAGTGAAGATGTATTCAAGCTTTTTTGATCCGTGAAAATATCACAGCGATTACCAATGAGATAATGCCGCCAAAATTTTAAGGCATGCACAATTGTGGCTAACTCCAAATCATGTGTCAGGTAATTTCGTTCATGAGGCCTCAATTGGCGAGATACATAAGCCATGACTTTACCTTCTTGCATTAGCACACATCCAAGGCCCTGACAAGAGGTGTCACAGAAAACCTCAAAGTCCTTTTGGATGTCAAGCAAAATCAACATAGGTGTAGAGACTAAACTTTTCTTCAACTCCTGGAAACTTTGCTCACAAGCATCTATCCATTCAAACTTCTCTTTCTTCAAAAGTCAAGTCATAGATCTAGCGGCTTTGGAGAAACCTTTGATGAATCTTCGGTAATAACCTGTTAAACCAAGAAAACTCCTCACTTTGGTGATGGAATTGAGCTGCTTTCAATCCATTACGGCTTCAACCTTAGCGAGATCTACTGCAACTCCTCCTGTTGACACGATATGTCCGAGAAAAGCCACTTGGCTTAGCCAAAATTCACTCTTGCTGAATTTGGCATAGAGCTGCTGCTCCCTGAGTTTTTCCAAAAGTGCCCTGAGATGCTTTTCACGCTCTTCCTCATCTTTTAAGTAGATGAGAATGTCATTAATGAATACAACCACAAACTTATCTAAGAATTCTATGAATATTTTATTCATCATATTAATGAAATAAGTGGGTGCATTCATCAACCAAATGACATCACTGTGAACTCGTACAGTCCATATCTTGTGGTGAAAGCAGACTTTGGTGTGTCTTCTGGTTTGATCTTCAGCTGATGACAGCTGGATCTTAAATCAATCTTGGAGAATACACTTGCTCCTTTTAACTGATCAAAGAGATCGTCGATCCTGGGCAAATGACACTTGTTCTTAATTGTGACCTCATTGAGTGATCTGTAATCCACACACATCCTCATATTGTTGTCCTTCTTTTTGACAAACAGTACCGATGCTCCCTGAGGTGATGAACTTGGTTGAATATAACCTTTGCCTTGCAATTCTTCAATCTGTTTCTTCAATTCTGCTAACTCATTTATGGGCATTCTGTAGGGTCTCTTTGAAATCGAAGCCATCCCTAGGACTAGCAATTAGGAACATAATGTCCCTATCTTGTGGCATGCTGGGTAATTCTTTAGGAAATACATCTAGGTATTCTTGCACCACTGGTATTTCTTCTAACTTCACTTCCTTCAGACTAGTCAGGATAGAACTTTCTCTAATAGAGGTCTTGGGTCTGAATTCTACTTTAATTCCTTGTTCATTTGTGAGGGTGACAGACCTATTGGCACAGTCTATCTGACCTTGATTCTTGGCTAGCCAATCCATTCTGAGAATCATATCCAATCCTTGGGAGTGCAAGACTTGGGCATAGGGAACCAGTCCTCGTTTTTGAGTCTAGAGAATGGATTAACATAGGGTTAACTAAGGGAGAGATAGGTAACCCATATTTTTCCATAAACTTATTTGAAATAAAAAAACACGAAGCTCCTGAGTCAAATAAAACTGATGCTGGTATTGAATTGATAAAGAACATACTAAGGACCACATCTGGTGCAGTCTATGACGTGATTCACACATCCCTTCACAAACTGAGCTGGTTGCCTTGCAACTTGAATACTGCCAGAGGCTTGAACTCCCTGAGTTGGCCTGGTGGGGCTGCCAGTTGCTACTTTTTCGAGCACTTATTGGCATAGTGTCTTGTCTCATTGCAATGGAAGCTAGTAACTCATGTAGCTGAGGAAGTTGCCTTCTTCTGAACTAGCCTCCGAAAGAAGTGTTGCGGAAGCCGGAGTTGTTTGGGCGCTGGGCTGGCACAGGTGTTCTGGATGAAGAAGATTGGAATTTTCCATGCTAAGGTGGCTGAGGTTGAGTGGTGCGGGCCTTGGGAAAGCCCCTAGAGTTGAACTTCTGGGCTACCATCCTTCTCTTACGGTTTTCCATCTCTAGGTGCTTGCCCTCCTAGCAGATAGCCTTGTTCATCAACTGTTGGAAGTCGGTGTAGTCTTGAGCAATGAGGCAGACGGAGAGATCGTCATTGAGTCCTTCCAAGAAACATTCTTGATTGAGTCCTTCCAAGAAACATTCTTGCTTGGCCTCATCCGTGGCCACATCTTTAGTGCATAGTGAGCTAGTTAGTTGAACTTGTGTAAGTACTTGTTGACTAAACGGTTTCCTTGGCGTAAGGTACGAAACTCTTTCTTCTTCAGGGTCACCATGTGTTGGGACTCAAAAATGCAATTCCGGATCCTCTGTGTATAACACACTAGTCCAGAATCACACTAGTGCACACAGTGTCAACATAGATGAATATCGATCCACATAAGACGAATAATAGAAAAAACGATTAATTTGGATAGCAAATAGCAGTTTTGATCTTATAGTCGAGTTTACACTTATTAAGCCACGCAAGGCTGACAGTAAATAAATAAGCAGCAGCGAAACAAAAGCAACTCCAGCGGGAACCCATCGACTCGCCACAGGCAAACGACTGGGATCAAGACCTAACGATCATCAACCTCGTAGAACTCCTCCTCGAAGGTAGGTGACGATTCCTCCACTTTAGATGAATGACTGCAACAAGAATTAGTACTCCGAGTACTCAACAAGTTGTACCACAGAATGTAATTATAGATGATGGCTTATTACAAAGTAAATGACTTATATGGTTATTCTGCAAGAAAGCAACATTTGCAATTGAATACAATAATAGATTGAAAGCGTAAATCAAAACAAATAAACAATAATAATTTAACAAGTATTTTCACAAAGGAAACAAAGCCTAATCAATTTCTTTCACACAACCATATAAGTATAACCACACAGCTGTCCCTTCCCAATTGTTTTATGAAAATCTACCCCTCGTGTGAAATCTCCGAGCATTTCCATGACCGTGGATGCAGCTATTCGAATAGATTATTTAACACTCTGCAGAGGTTGTACACTTTACCCACACGATATAATCAGTGTAGCTAGCACTAATCATAAAAAAAACTTTTCCAAAACTTCATCTCAACAATTAACACTCCCGATGTGTTTTACTGACGGCACCAGTGCCCACACAGGAAACTAGCCCGTTGCACATCGTTGAACCTGAAGACGGTGAACCGTTTATAAATGTAAATCACCATAAAGGCAGAAACGCACCTCCACCCTGGCATACAACTTAACCTATCTACCTCAGTAATCAACATCAAGGCTCCGTAACTTACTAAGTTAGGCCCATCCCATACCAGGCATGTGGTCGTACAGTTGTGGCTCAGTTCAATGGTGCACAAAGTTAAGTCCTTAATTGACCAAGGCGAGACTGCCAATTTCTAACTAAATAACCACAATTCATATTTCCCAAGCACTGAGCTCCACCATATCACATAGTTCATCCACTCACCTCATTCTAAATCTTTTTCCACCCTATTGGTTAAGTGCAACACATACCATCAATGATTAATAGCACACAGTACACAATTTTACACAAAGTTCTATAATCACTTAGTCAAGTTTATATTTGCAACTCAATTAAATGAATGACTCATTGCTTGGATAAGCCAACTACTCGTATCTAACCAATCCACGTTGATGCTATGATATTACCAACTAAATAAAAAACCAAGCTAGGGTGACAAAAGATCATGATATTACAACAGACAAGGTGGATATAAACAATTTGGATGAACAACTAATCCCAAAGCATTTAAATAAATACTTAAAGTAAATGCAATAGTTGAATAAAGTAATTTAGGAAAACTGGGTTCAAGATGATCAAAGGTACAACTTGCCTTGGAATAGATCTTGGTACTGGTCTTGGTCTTGGTGAACACCTCCTTCCTCCAAATTCCCCGAAGTATCAACATCTACTCACAAATGAAGCAAATAAACAAAATAAATACAAAATAGATAGAAAAAACTCCAAAAATTAAATAAAAATCTTAGGAAAATATAGCTTGAATTTATATGAATTTATAAATTTGAATGGGCTCAATCGAAGTTCGTATGAGGAAGAACGGGCTTCTCGAAGATCTAAACCTAAAGAAAATACCAAAACTGAGTTTCTGGATTTTCTCGAATTAATTTTCTACTGACAATTACAATTAATGACGTTGGCATGACACCAGCCCTGAGTTTCGGAATTAAAAGAAAATCCAGAAAAATAGGATAGAGGCTAACCTGTGGTCCCGCGGTCCATAGACCAGGTCCACGAATCTGGTCTTGGGTTCTACGGGCTCTCGGGTTCATGGAATAGTAGATATTACAAGCGGGACCCACACGTTAGAGGCTGGGTCTACGGTGTAATAGATCTACAAAATCTTGGATCCGGTTTAGGGTTTGGAACTGACATGCGTGCGGCTGACTCAACGCTGACTAGGCGACACGCAGACGCGAAGGCTGACGTGGTGCTGAGCTGGTGTGTGAGGTGGACAACCACGTCAGCTCGATGGCGGCAACGCTTTGGACCCGATGCACTCCAGCGAATGATGGCTCCCCAGCGGTGAAGAAAGGTTGGATCTAAGCAAAGACGGCACGACGGTCTCGGTGACGTGGTCCAGTCTCGCCAACGACGACCACAACGGCGGCGGCGACAAGGTGGGCGCCGAAGCAGCTCGGTTGCACAGCGGCGAGGCTCTGCGGTGGCTTCCCGAAGACAAGAAGATGCGCACAACGTAGAATGTGAGGCGGTTATCCTGTTTCTAGTGACGGTGAGGACGATGGCTCACTGGCGGCGGCGCAACACGACAGAGAAGGCTTCGGCGGCTGGAGACTTCTAGGGCTCAATTTGTTCTAGAGGAAGTGTGATTCGAGAGGTAACTTAGGGTTTCTGAGAGGGGGGCGGTGTGAAGATTATGACACGGGTGCGGGCCTTAAATAGGGTCGGGAGAGGTAGAGTCCAAGTCGATGCCGACGGCGAGAGGTGCGCAAGAAAATCGGAATGGAGAGTCCGTGCTTAGCACGATGACGACGTGGCAGCTCGGGCTAACAAGGCGAGTCCACCCGACAACGAGAGGAGGAGGGTGAGCGCAGGTGGGCTGCAGCGTGTGAGAGCCACCGGCTATTTAGCTTATAATGCTTAACCATCCATTTGGTCCTAGCAACACAAGAGAAATATCTGCGCTCTCAGTGTATTATGTACCTCCCAGGACAACGGTACATAAACACCCTCACAAAACAAGATATGAATTCCATACACAAGTTATTACAATACCGAGTCTTTATAATTTACAACATGAGAAACATACAAGTTCAGATTACATCAAAAGGGCCGACCGGCCAAATATCGTAACAAAGTACCAAAATCGCAGCAGAAACACAAGCCATAAGATGGCAACAAAATAAAGCAAACTAGCTACCCTTACCTACAAGGCAACTGACCGAAAACCCACCGAGCCAGTCGTCGAAGTCGAAGTCGGTCTCACAATAGTTGAAGACCCCTTGGGGATCAACCTCCTCTGCAGCAAGTGGATATTCCAGTTGAGTACAAAATTGTACTCGCAAGACTTACAAATAACAAACCTATACATAGCTACATGCATTCAAGTATCAAAGGAAAGCTACTACACTTAGGCAATTTTCAGCATAAAAGCATTTTCTTTGCAATAGAGTAATAGATTGTAACAAACTTTAGCAAATTTGTTTTTAATTGTTCCAATAACGGTGAGACAACATTTATAACATAATTAACATCCTAGAGGTGACTTCCCAACAGCCACCATAACATAGCACGAATTACCCATTCGTACCATCGATTTCAAGTTTTATTCAAATGTTATAGTCTAACTCTTGAAAGACCTCCCCAAGCGTGTCCATAACCAAGGACTTGGCTATTCGAATAGATTAAACCCTACAGGGGTGTACAACATTACCCACACGCCAGAACACTCCTTTGCCAAGCTATCGAACACACTTCCGAAGGTATGCTGGCAGAGCTAAGTCCTATGAGACACTTTCCAATGGTGTGTATTAACTAAGAGACGCACATATGGGGGTTAACCCTCTACGAACCGCCCATCTCGGGCTCTCATGAAGGGCCCATACGTTATGTTGGAGTCATCGGCAAAGCCTTGGCAACTACCGATGCTCCTCAGGCAAGTGAACCTTCTCGGAACCCACCCCGCACATTCCCAACAACAACAGAACTACATAATATTTTTCTCCTAACAACTACCACCTGTGACTCATAATTAACACACCCCAAAGTACTAAGTCAAGAGGGGACCCATACAACCCTCATGTGGATACACGCAAAAGTGCTTGGTTCAGTGGGACACGATGTTCGGTCCTTGTTGACTTAGGCACCAACCACACACCCGACAGACACACCATTAAACCAAGTGCCTAAGTCTAAATCTTTTTATTTTCAGTTTTAGTTTTCCAAATATAATACACACATGAGTATCATGACCCCAAGTAATTATAGTGATGCTATAATTACCATCGCCGAAACGATGATCCCCATACTACCGTTGTAAGCATTGCTAAGTGACACGACTCGTATACGGTATTTAACATGACTAGAGCCCATCCATCGAGCTCTAAATCACAGTGGATATATTAAACTAGGCTCAGTGGTAAAGGATGAACATTTACCTATAGCTCATGCATCTACTTAGGCTTACTACCTCGAACGAGAATTTAAACATCAAAATAGCGCATGCATACATACATTTGCAAACAAGATAATAGCATTTGAACATAATAGGATCAACATGATCAAAGGAGGGATTGCTTGCCTTCATGGAGATCGTAACATGATATGAACAATAAAAATTGTTTCACCTCATTTGGAGTTAAAATGAATTTTCTATGCGTTTTCAAAGTTATGCCATTAGTGTACAATTAATTTGAACATCAAGATTTTTGGTGATAGTAACTTACTTTAAACCTATTCCAAATTACATTATAATAAAAATGTAAACTAACAAAATTGAATTCACTCAATTCGGAGCGGAGTTAGAATGAAATACTTATGAATTTTTAGTGTAACAATAACTCATTCTAGTAATTAATTCAACTTTGAAATTTTCTGGGATAGCAACATGTTTCAAAACCATTCTAAGTTAAATTTAATTAAAAATTGAAACCAACAAAATTGGTTTCACCTAATTTGGAGTTAAAATGAATTAGTTATGAATTTACGAAGTTTAAACCTATTTCCAGTACAAAAGTAATTCATTTCAGAATTTATAAGAGCATTAAATACTTTTTATACCCATGCTAACCTAGACACGGTCACTGAACAGTGGGTCCTACACACAATGTTCCTTTTCTTTTAATTTCTGGAATTAAATCGCTACTGACAACTGGGTCCCACGTGTCAGCGACTTGGTCTACGAAAAAGTGCATGGACCAACGGTCCGCCAGCACAGTGCATTGGTCCATAGACCACGGTGTGGTTTACTGTGAAGGCCAGGCCCGCATGTCAGTGACTAAATGCGAATCTCAGCGCATTAACTCCTTAATTTTTGTACGTGGGGCCCGCACGTCAGTGAAACCGAACGACAATTAAACCCAAATCTACTCGGTAAAATGTGCTTAAGACAACGATTAAGAGCTAATGATTTGGCTACAATACATGTCCAAATCCTTGGTCTGACACTAACTCCTCTGGCACATTGTGCAAATTGACCATCTTTGTCGATCTGACATTATACCAATTCTGACGTATACAATCTCTGTCGTATACCACTCTGCTAAATGGTCACCAAACTAGGTGACATTGGCAGTATGAAGTGGCAAATTTCTGTCAAATGATCAACAATCACACTTCAAGAAATTTCATCCTGATTGGGTCCTAGGACAACCCACAGTTGAATTCTCAGAGATGGGAGTACTCTAAATGGCCTTTGACATACTAGCCGACTTTCTGATATACCATACACATGGTAACACATTCTGTGACCATTTTCCCTATATTGGATCATCACAATTCCACTTCGAGATCCTTGTACACCTTGGTAATTTCAGAGAAAATGGAATGCTTGCACTCAAATATTGGTTTGAGCATCAACTACTTGAGTTTCTTCTCATCAGATATGCCAATATGCTCATTGATTCATGGATCATTTTTGTTCGCCTTTGGTGGATTACAAGGCTAAACCTTGCTTCACGTGAGGACTGATTTCCTTGACATACCTGTTTGGTCAAGCCTAATTTTCTAGCATCAGTTTGAAATCTGGGGTTCAACAAATATCCTCTTGAAACTAACTCAAGATCCAACTTCTGACTTTCACAAGTAACTTTAGCTGACTGATCAACAGATTCTTATGGTAGCTCTTTTGATTCAAAGCATCTGCCACTATACTAGTCTGACATGAGGGAACAGATTTCAACATCATGGTTCTTGATCCACTTTAAACCATCCTTGCTGCTCCATGGTAGCAACTTCGAATTATGACCAAGATAATTCATTGCTTGAAACTTTAGTTGTTAAGAAGTGTAGGCGAAACTTCTTAACACACTAAATTATTGGATGTTTTGTGACAAAAGTTATCAAGGTTCTTCCTGGTATCTGGCAGTACGTACACTAGAGTTGTGATCAATCTCTTTTGTAAAACTTACAAACTTGGATCACTTCTGGTGACCTAGGCGAATTGGTCCTTTTACAATGACGAGGGGTCTTGGCTATCTTGAAACGACTTTCTTACTGATCTTCAACTGACACAGTCTTGAAACGACTATTTTGGCTGGTATTCAACTGACACTATCCTGTTCACTGATGATCTTAAAGAAACTGTAGTTCTTTCTCAAAAACTCAAACAGGCTGATTCTGAGGTTCTAAAGATTAGCTCTTCGATAGACTAAAATTCTCGCACATCCTAGTGCTACTATTTTACCTTACAGTTAACATGGGCGCTTGCCAAACCGATGAACTTGATTTGACACTGCCCTTATCTGAGAAAATCCTTTGATCTGCTCTATCACTTCTGCAAACTTATTTAACAACTTTTGTCATAATTCACCTCTGACCGAATTCCTTCTGAAATTGGCTGATCATGGGTACCAAGTCAAAGACAACCTTAACTTCTAATACAATTGCTTGTTGTATAGATCACTTGCAATGACCATGACCATTGCATAGTCTCTTACGGATATGGACATTATCCCATGGTTTAATTATTCAAGTGTTTACTGTTGCCTTACTACATAAGCAAAATGATGATTTGGAATTCAACATCACATTCTATGATTACGGCTCTACGGCCTTCAATCGACACGACTCAACGCCTGATTACTCGACTTGCAAAGGCATATGCTTAGAGAGATATCTAATACTTTAATATTCAGCAATCCTTTTTCTTCATAACTGGCATACAAAGATGTCCACCTTTTGGTTCTCAAATAAAGGAAGGGTTACAACGATTCTCTGACTTTATTGCGATGAGCAGAGGCATGACACTGCATGATTTGGTATCACCAATCTATGCTTTCTTGGTAATATCATTATTCAAACGTCTCTTCTATGGCTGCTTCGTTGGACACACGGATCTTACTGCTTCACCACCTGCTCTGGGTGTTACAATCTTGACTGAAATGACCTCTGGTATTCTTGCATCTAGAGTGAGTGACTGGTTCTTCTGAGGACACAGGCTGATGTAGCGACTTTTTCCACGACATTTGTAGCATAAACATGTCGACCCTTGTGACTTTTCTGATGAGGCTGTGGCAGAACAACTATCCTTCCTGAATGTTGAAGCTTGACGCTTTTCAGGGCATCTCTTGGCATAGTAGTCTTGCTTACCACACTCAAAACACCCTACTGATGATACTGGCTTACTTCCCCTTTGAGGCTAGTTGACAAGGTCAACATTCTGCTTTTGTGCTTCTTTAGCTGACAAATCTTGTACTGACAACGGTTTGCCTTCTTTTGCTAAAGCTCTGACTTCGGCTCGAAAATTTTCTTGCTGACGTTGTATTGCAGAAGTCCACACAGAGTACATGGGACACTGGCTCAGACAATGATCATTGCCTTCATAAAAGAAACATGTGATCTTGCTCATTCGACATTCTCCAACATAATGGTTTCATTCTCAACTGGAACAATTGATATTGTGTTCATCGGCACTATGGCCTATTTCTCCACAACGGGTACATGCACAATCTTCTGACTTATCTGGTTGGCAACACTTCAAGTGACAACGGCCAGATTGGATGTAGGATATTGGAATAGCAGGTTTCTCTTGATCACTATTGCTTGATGTTGCATATTGTTGACGAAAAGCTATGGCGAACTCTGCCCAAGTGATGGTCTATTTGTCCTGATGGGCAGCGCGAAATTTTTCCCACCAATCTAATGCAACTCCTTTCAATTGATGAGCAGTATAGAAAACTTTCTCATTATCGTTGCATTGAACAACAGTTAGCTTTTCTTCTATGATGCGAATCCAGGATTCTGCATCCTTGAGTGTGGTTGATCCTTCAAAGATAGATGGTTTGGTCATCATGAACTTCACAAACTCGAACTGAGGGCGTGCTGTTGGGATGGCAACGAGTTGTGCATCATTGCAAAAGTTACTGCTGTACGGCGGTTGCATCGTCGCTGGCATGAGTAGATTCTAGGTGGCAGGAAGCTGATTCAGGCTCTGATGTGTTACTACTGGCACTAGAGATAGTTGCTGGTTATCATCTGCTCTGGTACTGACACTGGCGACGGTACGTCGGGTTGCTGGATTATTCTGATTCATCAAATTGATTAAAGTAGCGGTGGTTTGATTTTGTGGCGTCACCATGTTGTTTATGTTCTGCATCATCGCGTTCATGAATTGAGTCTGAGTGGCCAAAATTTGCATCATGTGTGGATCTGCTACTCTTGGTACCAGAAGGTTGGCTTTGTTGGGGCTTTCCATCTACTAGCTGACCAAGGCTAATAGATGAGAGGGAAAAGCACAAGGTGAGGGAAAGCAATCTACTATGGGGAGTAGGTTTAACCCAGCAACACACCAATAGCCGGAAAGCTATTAAGAAGCATAAAACTCACAGCCAAACTACACAAAAGAAGGGAAATGAAAATCTAATCGCCTAGTCGATTAAACTCTAACTTAACTGGGTGACTTGGCTCAGCATACGAGAGAAGCCTACGCTGACCTATCTTATGTGGCTAGTTTGAAGAAAACTCAAACCGGTCACAATCATCGTCAAACGTTGACTGTTGGCGATCCTTCCAAGTGAATCTTCGAGAAAGAAAGGGGTGACATACAAACTTCTTCTTGGTCTTCAATTCTTGCGACGAACTTGTCTTGAACACTTGGGGAGATGTCGATATGTTGTTATTGATTGCGTGGTCTTCAAAGAGTTGCTCAATACATTCTTGGGCATGCACCATGACATTTGGTACAGATAATGACAACTATAGTTGTTATGAGGAGAGAGAGTCCAATTTAATACTCAAAACGGCGAGGAAGAATATAGATGAGAAAATAATAGAGTGGAAGAATATAGAAGCTGGATAAGATGAGAATAGCACATCATTAAGATTTCCTATTTGTAAAATAGGTTTTGAAGTCTTTCCTAAAAAACAGCCATTCTAACTAAGGTCACGACCTACAGTCGATATGACTCTGATACCACCTCTGCCGGGACCCAAAAAATACAATTCTGGACCCTCTGTGTATACTGCACTAGTTCAGGATCACGCTAGTGCACACAGTGGCACCATCGATGAAATATCATTTTCATATATAAAGATGACTAATAAATACACAAATAAAAATAATTATTAGAGTAACGACTTTAAGGTCAAAGCTTACAATTAATGCCTCAAAAGACAAATTGCTCAATTAAGCTGCAACGGAAGGTAACGGAATAATTTCAGTGAAGCCCATCCATATGCCTACAGGCAATCAGCTGGGGTTGCGCGACCTAGTTCTCCACGATCTTTAAAGTAGACCTTGCTGACTGACGATTCTTCTACTTTATCTAAATGATTATAGCAAGATTGAGTACACAACCGTACTCAACAAGTTGCACCACAGAATGCAAATATAGATGATGGCTTATTCCAAAAGAAATAGCTTCTGTGGTTATTTTGCAATAAAGCTGCATTTGCAATTGAATACAAATAATAGATTGAAAGCGTAATTAAAAACAAATAAACAATAATAGTTTAACAATTGTTTTCACAAGGGACACAAAGCCTAATCAAATTCTTTCACACAACCATATGAATTAAATCACATAGTTGTCCCTTCCCAATTGTTTTTATGAAAATCTACCCCTGTGTGAAATCCCCAAGCATGTCCATGACCGTGGATGTGGCTATTCAAATAGATTATTTAACACATTGCAGAAATTGTACACTTTAC
Source organism: Phyllostachys edulis (assembly GCA_036346405.1). Lineage (NCBI taxonomy): Eukaryota > Viridiplantae > Streptophyta > Magnoliopsida > Poales > Poaceae > Phyllostachys > Phyllostachys edulis. The sequence goes on from CM070556.1 coordinate 21,596,003, forward strand.
TCGAGCCTCGCCATTGTTTTGTCGACGTGGCCGTCTGAGTCAGCCGCCACCTCAGCACCACATCAGTGCATGTGCGTGCGTGTCATCCTACGTGGCGTCTGCGTGAGCGCCATGTGCGCGCACGCATGGCCACCAAAACCCCGCCCAGATCTAACACCCGTAGATTCAATCCACGGTGGACCATGCTGGGTTACGGGTATTCTACGATAGCACAAAACAAAATTTTCTACCGCGCAACCAAAGAACCTCTGCTAGTAATACATCACGAGATTACCACTAGACACACCGACTCGTAGCGGAAGTAGAGTCGATGTAGCGAATTGATGTAGTCGTAGTCGTACTCGCTGCGCGTCTTCTCCTCCTGCTCCTATGATCGTCATGAGTTGCAGATCGTCCTAGTACTGATGCTTCGCAACAAAACCTCCAAGGTATCCACACATACGGGGCAGGGACACCACGCGCTAGAGTGCTAGCACCAGCGGCGTGATCGAGGAAGGCGTGGCTATTAGGGTTTCAGGATTCTTCAAAAGATCATCTTACCCTATGCCACCGCCCCTCTATATATAGGCATCCATGATGGGTCTCGTATTGGAGGCCCATTAGGAACTTGTGGCCTACAAGAATTCGGATCACCATCCAAATAAAATCCTAGCCCTTTAAGTGTATGAACCTATAGGTTCATGTGTAATCGGTTGTGACTCGGAAACCCTTTTTCTGACCACAAGTCGTCAGCGGTACCAAGCAGCTTATAACGATTCCCGAACACACATAGAATATATTGGGCGAACCTTAATGCAATATGATCTAAGACCAGGTCCTTATCACTTACGACCAGCTCGTACCTAGTCACGACCAGTCCATACTTAGTTACGACCAGTTCGTAACTCCTTACGACCAGTTAGTGATTCTGGTCGACTAGTCTACGACCAGCTTCGACCAGTCTATGACCAGCTCGTATCTCCATACGACCATTTTGTATCTGGTTGAACTGAACAACCTGCTTGTGTATTCTCCCTTTGCTTCACGACATCTGGTTGAACTCTAGGTGAGATAATTTGTCATCCATGTACTGTTCAATACTTTCCTGATCAAGTATTGAAAAACTTCATGTGGTCGACACTTCGACCACTAGTGTCATGGCCACGTACTTTCTTTATTCAACCACAACGAGGGGCCCAGAGACATCTCTCCTGTTATGTTAGGAGGGGAAAATCCCATATTCGACCAGTCACATTCCTCCGCATGTTTCATAGCATACCCGAAAGCTACCTTTATAACTACCCAGTTACGAGTAGCGATTGGCAACCCCTAAGAGTGCTATTACACATGTAGAAAACCATGCCGATCTCAGGTCTAAGGATTATACATCATCATTGCTTAAGACCAACTGATGACACATCAAATCATAACAATCTCAACAGTGTCTCAAGGTGGGTCTTATTCAACACCATGTTCTCTAACATGTGTCCATATTATTGGTTTGATATCTCCATATCCATGACCTGTGAAACATAGTTATCAACAATACATATGCTAGCACTGCTACGGACCACCTCATCACAGACGGTTTGGAACCGTCATCACAGACGGTTTCCGAACCGTCTGAATATGTTCGTTTGTGATAACAGGCGGTTATCACAGATGGTTCAAAAACCGTCTGTGATATGAATATCACAAACAGTTTGTTATTGAAACCGTCTGTGAAGGCATAGTATCACAGACGGTTTCCATTAAAAATTGTCTGTGATACGTAAAACATCACAGATGGTTCTATTTAAAAACCATCTGTGATACGTAGAAATATCACAGATGGTTCTTTTTACAAACCTTCTGTGATATTTCTACGTATCACAAACGGTTCTTAAATAGAACCGTCCGTGATATTCTACGTATCACAGACGGTTTTTAATGGAAACTGTCTATGATACTATGCCTTCACAGACGGTTTTAACAAAAAGCCGTCTGTGATAGTTCATTACCATAACTATTTTTTGCTGATTTTTGGCTAGCCTCGGGAATTGCTAGCCATGCCCTCTGAAAATAAGCATGCAGAAAATAGATACATCACAGATAATCAATTGTTGACAACTCAAAGTGATCATTACTCAAAATAAATTACAAAAGATCGAATTTATTCAAGTATTGTCGTTATAGTTACAATTGGATTACAATTGAGTCAATTGTTTGCGTGAAACTCTGGGTCGGCGACGGAGTGAAACTGTCTTTTGTCGTTAACGATTTCTGACATGATAAAGCCACAGAGCTTTGCTCGAATGTCCTTGATCTCATCCGCAACGAGTCCATCTAAATCTATCATCAAGTCCTGTCGCTAGCAAGAAAGAGCAAAGTGGTAAGCATATATATTTAAATTTATAATTAGGAAATAATTATTTCGAGATTGACAAACCTCGGGATCCTTTTGCTTAGCACTAATGATTTGCTGCATATTATGGCAAACGTAGATTGCACATCGCTCATCATTTTTTTTGCTGGCGGCACTGCAAAAATAGAATTACATATATAGGTATAGTCAATTCAAGATGCATTATTATGAAGTATGATATAGGATTATTGTGTTGTAGCGCGTACCAAAAATTTTGTCCTGTGTGTTAGTTGGGCGCTCGATCCATTGTATGGTCCTTCTTTGCCAACATAGGCGATGAACGAACTACATGATTCTAAAAAGTTATCCTCGGCCATTTCAAACGAAGGAAGACTACAATGGAGTTATGTATGGAGGAAATGAGCATACCTTTGGAGTATTGCTTGCAGAATGCTGAAGTCGTGGTCGTTTTTGACTAGGGAATCAAGGTATATCACCCTGTTCCTCTTTGGTATAATGACTAAAAGGATCAAATGGTACCTACTCATGTATGTCGCTATAGTCATTAAACCTAAGTTTGTGCTATGTATAAAGTACAAATAAAATTTGTATAGCAAGTAGTGAAGCACTTACCCCTGGTTGTATGGCACCACTATGTAGTCCTTCTCGCCCTGACTTAGCAATGCTGCCGTTATGTATTCCTCGACGAAGGATGGGTCTGTTTTGATGGTTTGCATAGATACCGCTTGTGGGTCGAGGAAACCCACCAGTTCTCGCCATGCCCGGGCTTGTTTCATCATGTATCTATACATAAGCAATGAGTTGTGATTTTTATCCGTATTACATGAATGTAGAACTTGATTGTACACACTTACAGTGTCTAACATCGTAGAAGCGAGGCGTTGAGGCCAACGAGGTTGAATAGGTCATATAAGTCGTTGAAGCCCACAATGAAGTTGCCCGGCCCGTTGAAGAAATGCTCATCCTTGTATGCGACGGTGATTCTAGTATCGTACCCCTTCTTTTCGGTCTTTCGCATGTACCAGGCATGCAAAGCCTAACAAGCAAATCCAGCGCGGGTTAATACTGTATCGGGGCACAACGGTTTTTCGATGGAGTACTGCTCGGAGTTCTCGGACTTGGGAGGCGCCTTAATGTTCATCAATTTCAATTTGGTCCTAACGACTGGCAGCGTCTTCCTACGAGATGACTCGGGAACTGATACGGCGGCACGCTTTTCTTGCTCCTTCGGCGTCTTCTCCACGGGAACCGATGAGGTGGCCTTCTGAGGCGAAGGATGAGGTGTAGTCATTGAGGGTCCCGTTGGAGAGGAATGGTCATGTCGAGATCGCGGCACTACTGGGTCCAAGGCGATGTCCTTCTTAGGCCACTAGATAAAAGTGTGCCTGGCATCCCCTAGTATTCTGATGTCTTCGTTCGGGTGAATCTCCAGTGGGACAGCCATGAAATTGTCATGTATCATGTCCACCTGAAACCTAGCGTAACCCTGCGCCAGCTAGGCACCGTGCTGTACTGCCCCTTCCTGGTATGGATACACCATCCCCCGCCCAACCTCAATAGAAATGGACCCAACCATCCTCACTTGGAGCTTGTAGGGCGTCGGCCCCTACAAAACGATACGCAATTAGCTAAGATGTCCTATAGGTCTATCTTTGGTGCATTCCATAGATGTACATTACCTTGATGTCATCTATTGGTAATTAGACGTTGTCATGTTCAGAATTATGCGTGGACACGATGCTACTCCGATGTTGAGGAGGACTGGCTTCCAAATTAACGGGGGCGGCTTGCGACTGCTGGCTCAGGAGTTGATTCATTTGATCCTGCAATTGTGTTAACTGTAATGGAAATTTTGCAGTAATCGTCTATACCAACCGGTCCTCGTGCTCGGCCTTGGATCTCTTCCTACTCCTATACGTGCAGTAGTCGTCTGCGAATCCATGACGCCAAGGTACGTTAACCCCAAGGCCTCGTGTGCGATCCGGGTGCTCCTTGTTTCCCAGGGCCGTAGATAGTATATTCTTCTCTATGTCTGCTTGGAAGGAGCCTTGGGAAGTTTGGGCAGTCAATTCATGTTGTAAGAGGTCATCATGTTATTATAGACACTATGAAGTTATGGACTTATTAACAACTAGGTAGTTCGACATATTTACCACACGTTGGGACACTTCCTGGTCTGCCGGGTTTGTGAAAGAGATGCTGCCCAAAGACGAGACTTTTGCCCTCGCTTTTAACCAGCTTAGGGAACGCGGGTCTGTGATCTCAAGAAATGACCCGGTTGCATTCTCCTCCTCTGCCGCCCATTCCTCGTATTTACCCGCGTACCCAGCGGTGCCGAGTCTGTGCGGGTGAGTGTTTCGTGTCTAGAGAGCTTTGTGCCTCGCACTTTGCTCCTTAAATTCGGCCGTCGTCTTCATAGCCACAAAGGCGTCCCATGTTTCCCGCGTCAAGAATCCATACTGCGTGAAGGGCGTCTGACCCGTGTTCACGTACTTCGTGACAAGAATACTCTTGAAGGCCCTCCACGATTTATCCATCGAGAGCAACGCCGTCCGTTCCACGCGTGCCATGTCTACTTCTAGGATAGTGAACTTGCTTGAAAGTTCTGTCCATAGCGCGCCTCTCTATTCTTTCGTCAGAGACTTCCAGCTTGGTGTGGTGATGGGGACCCGTTCCCTTGCAAGTATCCCGCAGATGGTCCGGAATCTCGCCGCTGATCTCTTGGGACTCAGAGGGACCCCAAAGCCACTGACCTCCGTGATGATCAGTCAGCCCGCATGCATTTTCGATTTTCCTCTGCCATCTCGCTTATGTATCATTATCGTCGACGAAAATCCAGACGCATTAGGCGGTGTCGGTGACGGCGGCGAAGACGGTGCCTCTGCCATCTGTAGCGTTGGTGACGGCGGCGAAGACGGTGCCTCTGCCATCTCGCTTACTTGCTATCTATATAAGTTACATATGCAATAAAATGGATTGCAAGTGTCCCAAATTAACATATACATATGAAGTATCTCCATGTCATTTAAAATGAATAATATGCTGAACATGTGCAGTATTAGCAAATAATCATAATTAATTCCAGCATAAATATGAAACAATAAAGCATTAATCCAACAGCATTTAAATGACCAAATTAACGTAATCAAATACAAATCATTTAAATTGATTGAAATGCTAAACATATACCACATGTATATGAATGAAATTAGCATAGAGTTGCAAAAGATTGATGACAGTTTGTGCTCTCAGAAGGACTTTGACAAAACAATATAAGCATTTAAATGACCAAATCAACATAGGATTGTTGCAAGCATTTAAATGACCATAATAACATGTGTCCATGAAAATCATCCAAGTCATTTAAACACAATATTATGCTCAGCATTAATAGCAGGAAATCATCAATTAGCGAAGATAAGGCATGAGATGATTGATGATATTATGTGCTCTCAGAAGGAGAGTAGCTAAAGAACAAGTCTTTGCCATCTCAATCCTATTGTCTATACTCTTCATTAAATGAATATGACAATATAAATTCAAACTATGAGCTCTAAACTTCCAGTCAAACAGACTACTAGAAGAATCACAAACTGGTCAGGGCTTACGGGGAGGTGAACGGGCGAACCCTAGAGGAGGCGAAGGAGCGCGCGAGAGCTGAGCGGGCTAAGCACTGGAGAGATGAATGGGCGACACTGGGGAGATGAATGGCTGAGCCCTAGGGTTATAAAGGCCTATCACAGACGGTTCTATTATGGAATCGCTGCAGTGAAAAAAAATCACGAGCTTCTATTTCCGAACCGCTCGTGATACGTTCCATATCGCAGAGCGGTTCTATTACGTAACCGTGCATGATATGGAATGTATCACAGATGGTTATTTAATAGAACCGTCTGTGATAAACTCATATCACAGACGGTTCCTAAATAAAACCGTCTGTGATTCCTTATCACAGACGATTTGATAATAGAACCGTCTGTGATAACCTAACTTCATGGTGACAAATGAACAAGTCTTCATTTTCCCGCGTGTGTCTCTTTGTCTCACAATTGCACGGCTTCGTCTCTTCATTTTCCAACGTCGCTACAGCTCCCAAATATCTCTTCGTCTCCCGCTCCGGCATTAGTACTTGTTCTATAAATAGATATCCCCTTCTACAATGGATTTCACATGAACCTCCTTGATCCCCTTTCTCCACAAACTCCAAATGGCTTCCCCTCTCGTGCTAGCTGTATTGGCCTACATTGTGCTTATTTACTCGCACCTCTCTAGTCGCAACCTGGCCCAAGCTGCTGACAAGCCTTCCGTTCGCAATGTCATCCGTTGTAGGCCCTCCGATCTACCAGAGACCATGGCGGCCATCATCTGTCAACTGGAGCTCCTCAGACGTACCAATGCGAGGGTCTGCAGCATCCGGCGAGTAAACCTCATCGTGGAGATTGTCCTATGGAACTACTTGGTCCGCACGGAGGATGCAGCCTGGAGAGTCGAGGACGACATCCGAATTGCAGGAGAGCGGTTCGACCTCGCTGAGATGGAGGAGACTAGGGTTGATGGTCTCTGGGCTATATGTGGCTTGGTTTCAGAGTCCGAACGGCTACAAGCGTGAATCGAGCGTGCAAGGTCATAGGTGGAGGCGTTTGATCTGATAGTCGCTGATCCCGCCACCACTGAAGCCGACGAGAAGGCTTATGAAGATTTGAAGGCTAAGATAGGATCGCTAATCCTTTTTTTATCGTCTATGATGTAAAAAGGATATGGTCTTTTTATTGTCTGTTTCTTACAAGCGCATAATATTAGATTAATAAACCGCAAGTACGTACTCTTCCTATTTACCAAACATACTTAAATTGATTAACGATTAATTCATGGCAACATAAAAGGGTTATAGATCGTTACCCTCGGAGCTCACGACGAAAATACAAAATATCTCTCAAGAATCCTCGCCTTCTCCTCCCTTCCTCTTCTCCTTCTCCTCCCTTCCCTCTCTGTCGGCGGCGCAATGGGCTTCCTATTTACCAAACATACTTAAATTGATTAGCGATTCATTTATAGCAAACATAAAGGGTTATAGATCGTTACCCTCGAATCCCACGACTTAAATACAAAATATCTCTCGAGAATCCTCACCTTCTCCTCCCTTCCTCCTCGCCTTCTCCTCCCTTCCCTCTCTATCGGCGGCGCAATGGGCTTCCTTTTTACCAAACATACTTAAATTGATTAGCGATTAATTTATAGCAAACAAAAAGGGTTATAGATCGTTACCCTCGGAGCTCACGACAAAAATACCAAATATCTATCAAGAATCCTCTCCTTCTCCTCCCTTCCCTCTCTATCGGCGGCGCAATGGGCGGAGGACCTAGTGGTGGCGGCGGCTCAAATGGGAATGGGCAGGGGCGGTCTGTCGGGACCAGGTATTTGTATTGCCAGCCTATCACAGACGGTTCGTATTACAAACCGTCTGTGATACTTACTATCACAGACGGTTTTCTAATAGAATCGTTTGTGATAGTTCCTGACGATTTTTGTTCTGGCAACCGCGTCATCTTATCGAATTATCACGAGCGGTTGTTTAATACAACCGTCTATGATAGTTCACAAACGGTCTTTATTAAGAACCGTCTGTGATATTGGCGATTATCACAGACGGTTTTTTAATAGAACAGTCTGGGAACTATCATAGACGGTTCTTTAATAGAACCGTCTGTGATATTGAGTATCACAAACGGTTTGTAACACAAACCGTCTGGGATAGGCTGGCACCGCAAATGCGTCATCCTGACAGACCCAACACAGACAGATCCATTTTAACCATCTGTAATGAGGCGTCTACTATTGCCTGTTTTGTAGTAATGTAGTCTATTCATATGTGTTCTCATATGTTTCCGACCAGGGAACGTTTAAGAATAATTATCGCAGAAATATAGAGTTTCACAATCAAGTCACATACTTGATAATAAATATTAACGATATTATTCTAGGAACAAGATAATATATTATACAATATTATGAACATAACTAAATATAATCATCTCTATGACTGCCTCTAGGGCATATTTCCAATAGACCGTGCGTATGATAGTGGGCCCCATTGTCAGATACACTATTCTGTGAGCCCCTAAACCCATATACCCTAAGCCAAGTTTCATGGACCCGGTTGTGGTGACCCCGGGATCGGATCAATTTCAAGCTAAGTGATTACGCCAAAAGCACAATACTTAACGAGATACGAAAACAATTCCGAGTGCCCGGATATGTGTCTCATGTTAGCTCCCAAGGATCAGTGGCTAACATGCACATATCCAAACACAACATTGCATTCACATCCATACACAATATACAAGAATAATAGAATCGTATTTACAACATCATTAAATAGAACCTTAAGTTATAGGTTTGCATAAGAGGGCCGATCGGCCAAATCTAAACAACACAAATAAATCACAGCGGAAGATACACTTAGAAAATAAAAGAGAAAGAGCCGAGTTGGCATGCCCAAACCCACAAGCAACCAACTGGGGTTAAAGTCGTAGCGTCTGAAGTACTTAACCCAATTTGAATGACTTCTCACCTGCAACATAGACAAGCATCGAGTACAAAAAGCGTGCTTTCATGAGGCGTCTGAATAGCAACATATAGTAAATGTATTCAAGTGTCAAAGGAAGGGTTACATGGTTCATTTTCAGTATAAAGCAAGTTTTTCATTGAGATAAACGATATAGATTCAAATTGCCATTTGTAAAACATTTAGAAAACTTATGTAATCAGTAGGTAATCCCAAATTCGTGATCAACAACCATAGATACTCCAAATATAATCAACACACGAACTTCCTGTTCGTGACACAATTCATTCCTTAATAAATCAACACGCGAACTTCCCGTTCGTGATAACATTTCAGATCTGAACAAGCTAACACAATGACATAACATTTCCTACTATAACCCAAACCCAATTTCCCATAAGCTAACTGTGCATGCTTTCCCACAAGCGATGTCCATAACCAGGGACACGGCTATTCGAATAGATTTAGTTCTCTGCAGAGGTGTACAGCTTTACCCACACGATATGAATACCTCATACTATCACCATGCACTCTTTCGTAGGAGTGTGACTGAGATATCATAACAAGGCCGTTACAATGCCATGTCCTAACTATCAAACCACCCGAGAAACAGGTCCCATGACTAGACTATCGACCGCCTGAACCACAGGGGAACCCCGCTGTGTAAGTAAGTCCCTTGCGCACAAGAGACCCTTATGGGAAAGTAAGAGAACACTTAACATGCCCCCACTAGATTGACAATACAACAATTAAACAGTAACAACAACAAGTGTCAGTCTAATTATGTTTTTATAGCTAACACACAACAAATTATTTAGCCAAGCCTTCGCCATTATCCCGGCGTGTGGTTGCACGTAAAACTTGGTTCATCACACCATAGACCGGTCCTCAAATACCCAGACAGGGCTACATGAATCCGGGACAACCTCCCTTCATCACCCTATCACCCGTTCAAGTCCAACACACAAAAACACTACCCAACAAGTCCACAATAGTCAGATTCGAAGATCTGGATATATTCCTCAAATTCAACATAATTCAATCCATATATTTGTCAAATTTCATCAAGATTTGATTCAATCCATCGGTCGATGGACTAGCTCCATCAATCACTTTACTACAACTACTAGCATAACTAAGCAACGTTCTACAAATCACCAAACAAACCCATATAACATATAGCCTTAATCATTCAAGGTAAAAGAAGGGTAATCAACATTCAAAGGAAGGCCATTGCAGCAAGTGGATATAACTAATTCTACCCAATTGACATACAAGTATTTGAAATGAAGCAATGCATAGAATACTTGAAAATCAACATATATAGTTTTCAAATTTTAATAGGAGCAACATGCATAAAAGGAAAGAACTGCTTGCCTTTGCTTTGGATGGTCCATGTGCTAACGCAAACCACTCTCGATCACACTCGTATCTTCGTAAACTATTGAACGAACGAGGACATCGAATAAGAACAATAACACCAAAAACATCCAAAAATTCAATCGCGTCGTGGATGTTAGTATAACGTCTCTGACCACCTGCCTGGTTTAGATGATGCCAAAGGTCATCAGAACCAGGCAATCGTTCCTCTTAACGAGGAGGAGGAGTGGCTACTGGGAAGAGCAATCTTCCCTCGTGACTCCCTGGTCGAAATCTACAAGGGGGTCTTAGTTTCATTCGGTCCTCCGTCCGACTATGTTGTCCCCTACTGAAGAAGGAGCACTGGGAAGAAGTCATGGTGTGACTTTGCGAGTTCCTTTGCCTCGGTACATTTCTATATGCTGCATGATTTTTTGGAGGATCTCTGATATCTGCCTTGCAAGTTGAACATAATCTGGAGTCTCTACCGGAGCAGGATCTGGGTTATTCAAAATATCATGAACTCGTTGCAGGTTTTGAATCGTTATTGAAGGTCTTAAAGGATTCCCGCTAGCAGTGGGTGATCGATGAGTCGAAGTTCCCTCTGACCTTCTGGTTTGCCATGTCTGACCTGTCATGCGCTGTGAGGTAGGAACATGTGAATTAACTGATTGACATCCATCAGTTCATTTGCCTCCGGTAGTTGGTCCTTTAGCGCCCGCATCATTTCCACCAATAAGTGGTGGCGAGACAAGCTGTGAAGGACTGTGCACAGCATCTTGATCGGTATCTCCAATTGTGTTAACCTCGTGGCGCCAACAGCAATCCTCTGACGAGCTCTCATCGTAACTAAGGGAGAGCCTTCCATTGCTTTCGTAAGGAGCCTCCACGATGGGGAGTGGTCAGAGATTACCACCTCCGGTGGGCTTTGTGGTGGACTCAGCCTAATCTGGCGGATTACCGACCGTATGCTGAGTTTTACCATGCCCACTTGGTCTACGATCAGTGATAACTTCATTGATACCCTCATAAGATGTCAGTTGGTCCCCGGAATACGTAGAAGCCGTTGGTAAATACTGGTCGCCCATGACAATATCGAGAGTACATTAACCTTCTAATTGCAGCGTTGGGCTCCTGTCACTATTCTTGTCAGTCGGATGGACTGAGCTTGTAGAGGCGTTCAGATGTTCTGAACTGGTTAGAATGACCGGTTCATCTGGCAGCGCCATGGATGGTGGCGGTGAATCCTCATCCATCCGGTCGATTTTTCTAGTCTCGGCGAATGACGAACAGGCGGAGGAGGATGATGACGACATCCTATTTTCTTCCATGGCATAGATGCATGCGTCCATGTCGAGGTTGGAGTAGTCTGCCAAGTCGAACCAGTTTTCCTCATCCCAAGTCCCTGCCATGATCGCATGAGCGATGATGGAGTGAAGGAAAGTGAATGAGGATTGCTGAGCGAAGAAAGCTTCAAGAACTCAACGTCTTCTTCCCCACAAATGGCGCCAGCTGTCAATGATCGAGTTGCCAATCTTACCAAATAAATATAGGAAAATGGCCAAGAGTTCTTGGGAGAGAATGGGGACTGCTCTTTGTTGCAATGATCTGGATCCTTTACAAGGGATGCCTTCGATAAGGCAGTGGACTAGCCCTAATTACACTGAGAATATGGTGTGCAATGCTTTGGATCATATACAATGGCTTGTATGTCTTCTCCGATGATTGTTGTCTTGTGTCCCTCCTCTCCCAGTTGTCTTCTCCTTTAAATAACTAACGAAGGGGTAACAGTTACTCATGGAAGTGGCGCCCTTTGGAAGTGTCGCGTCCGGTCAAAGAAAGGGTGGCAGTTGGTAGAAAGCTAACTCGCTAGCGGTTGATGTCAGTGGAAGAATAACCATGTGATGGTTATTGTCAGTGACTTAGGGCTTTCAAGCATCATGTGGTTTGGGACAAATTAAACACATGTTCCATTCGTCACACGGAAGGAATATACTTGAAATCAGGTCCAAGTGCCAGTTCAAAGCTCCTACAAGTAGTCATCTGGTCGGGTAGCAGGTACAGGACCTCTCTGATCAGGGTACCCACAAAGTAACCTCTAGAATCCTCACGACTAGGGGATCATTAGCCTTAGGGGTTACGACCACGAAGACGTGTGGTCTTTAATTAAATATTAAAGTGATATTTAGATGTTTTAATCCTCGTCATGTACATAGTCCGCCAAATTGACATTTCTCTGAGTACTTAAAAACCTCAAAGCATGTGCACAAAGTTTGCTAGTGTCCTGCCTTTCAAGACAAGTGCACTCATGTGTAACTATCTTCACTACATGCCTAAGCTGGTCAATGTTACTATCCTTCACCTCTATGCATAATGGCAGCCGGATATGTGATGCAACTTCTTCCAATGGATCGACGGCCCAGACATGTACGATAGGGCATTCATCGAGCAGAAGTACATTTTGAACTATTAGATGTGAGCTGAGACTTTCAAACGCTGGAAACCTTACGTACCCGACCCTACTGAAAAGGTACCGGAGGAGCACAGGAAAGTAGGGTGGTGGTGGAGGACTCTCGAACAAGAAGCTGAGTACGACCTGACCGAGCGCACGGTGCACAAGAGGAAGGCTCCTGCTAGTGAGACCGGTAGCCGTCCTAGCGCTCCCCGTCGCCCGGGCACAGTCCGGATCGAAGAGGTAAGTTATGTTTAATTTCCATCCTGATTATTAATTTGGTCCTACGTTGTGCTATTCTAACATCATTCAATCGTCCAGCCCGTCTTGCAGAACATGGCTAACTTCGAGACTAACCACCGCTGTGTACAGTCCAGAGACAAGGGGAGGGGACCAATGGGTTGCTAGGACTTATCGATTTCATTCCAATCGATCTTTTTTTATTCCAAAAAGGCCCACATGTATCGTAGGTGTATTTTGGTTTGTTGATTCGTGCATGTTGGTATTTCTAATATATGTAATCAAACCCAGCGTGCCATGTATTTCCTAATTAAATTATGAAGTCTTTCAAACTTAAATATCTTTTTCCCAAATATTTCGACTATTAAATATTACGTAATCTTTTCCCCGAGGAATCGGTTCCATGAACAATACAATTGGGACAACAATGCGCATGACAACCCTAAACCCAAATATATTTTTTTCCCAACGAAGGGGGTCATTTGTGTTATTGCGCCGCTGAACTCACGTTCCAAATTGCGCTACCGATCTCGCTTTCTCTATTTCACATTTCTTTATCTGCTCCAATTTTGGATTCTGAACAACACAAACACTTCAAGGTATTACCAAAAAAATTCATGAAATACACTAAATCTTTAGGCTGAATTCTCTACACATAAATTAAAAAAATAAAATAAATATAGGACCCTGTCACCATTCCAATTAGCGATAGTATCCTTGTCGCCAATTGAACTAGCGACAAGGTCCTATTCCAGATTTTGACAATCAATTCGACAAGTAATACCATCATCAAATCGAGCAACGTAAGCCGCAACTCTAACAACTACTGTAACAGATCGTTTCGAATCAACAGGCACATCAATCCTACTCTAAAATGAAAAATTAAAAGCAAATTAAAATGAGTTAGGAGTGTACTATTTCGTTCTTTGGTCCGTTCAGTTCTACTCCAAATGCAAGCGAAAAAATAAGGGAAAAAGGGTGTTCACAAGAGGAGTTACATACCCGTGAGGATCCATCGTGCGCGTTGCACAATCCATCAACCTAGATCCATCAACCGCCGGTGAAGGGAGCGTTGCCACCTAGGTCACCTTGGCTAGTTGTGGCATTCGTGAGAGGAGATAGGAGTGGATTGTGGTGTGGTGCAGTCAGTGCGCAAGCCGGGCTAGACCGAACCATAAGCGCTAGGGCAATGGGCATATTCTTCTTTTCGTATGGGCTGGAATGGCTAATGTAAATGCAAAATGGAGAAATGGCAAAAGATCAATGAAGAAATTCAAAACAAGTCTTTTAATCAATATAGTCTAAAATAAATACAAATAATAGAGAGCTGATTAAAGAGAAGGCAAATGAACAAATTTTCCTTACTTGAACGCACCGTACATTGATGGAGACTAGTGGCTCAAGTCATTCAATGTTTACTAATCTCTTCTCGAAGCAATGCTCTCATAGATAGGAAATAATTATACTCCATTTAACAGGAAAAAAATAAAGTACCTCATTTTTCAAACCGAACACGTATAAGAATTTAGAGAGAAATCCATTCTATTAAAAAAAAAACAGAGAGAGAGAATAACCCAAGAAAAATAGATATGCCTATATAGACTTCTAGCCCAACCCCTGAGTAGTAGTAGCACGTACACAAAGGAAGTAGCCAGTCTGGTCATGACTGATAAAAAAGTGATAAAAAAGGAAAGGATACGAAGAGTCTAGATATTAAGATGTACATGTAGTTAGATGCTCTATGTTCATCTTTTGATCGAAGGAACAAAAGAAAATTGTACTGTAGGTCTCTGAAGTTATGAGGTTGTATTACTTAGTTCTTTGAACTTATATTTTACTTTTTTAGCCTCTTGAACTTGCGAATTTATACTACTTAGCTTCCCGAACTTGTATTTTACCTTCTCAACTCTCTGAGCTTACGGGGTTATACCACTTAGTTCTCTGAACTTGCGTTGAAACGAAGTTCGTCGGATCCGATGCCGGTGATTTCGTCCCATCCAAGTCCGGTGGACTCGTCGCCACCCCGTTCCGGCCATGTTCATCATCCCTGTCACCTCACGCCGATAAAAAAACAGATTCTTTGGGCTCGGAAACGCACTGTTCTCGCGTCTTCGCCATCACAGCTTGCCGCCGCCCTCACCCTTGCCTCCTCTGAGTCGGCCGTGAAAGAGAGATACATTCCTAGTGCCAGAGCAGAAGCTACTCACCCTGCACGAAGTCCATTTGGTCGTTTGCTAACAGAAAAACTGAGCTGGCGAATCACCGTGACAGAGAGAAGTAAGCTACTCACCATGTACGAAGTCCATTTGGCCGTTTGCTAACAGAAAAGACTGAGCTAGCAAATCACCTTAAGAGAGAGAAGTAAGCTACTCGCCCTGCACGAAGTCCATTTAGCCGTTTGCTAATAGAAAAAGCTGAGCTGGCGAATCACCGTGAGAGGGAGAGAAGTATTGTGCCCCTACTCTAGCACTGGGAATGTATTTCTCTCTCTCACAGCCGACTTAGAGGAGGCAAGGGCAAGAGTGACGGCAAGCCACGACAGTGGAGCTCTGGCGAAGATGCGAGCACGAAGCGTTCTCAGGCCCGAAGAATCTGTTCCATTTTTGTCAGTGTGAGGTAACGGGGACGATGAACACTACCGAAACAGTGCAGCGATGAGTCCACCGGACTCGGAGGGGACGATGTCACCGGCATCGCATTCGACGAACTTCATTTCAACATAAGTTCAGGGGGCTAAGTGGCGCAACCTTACAAGTTCAGGGTGTTGAGAAAGTAAAATGCAAGTTCAGGGAGCTAAGTGGCATAACTTTGCAAGTTCAAGGAGCTAAGAAAGTAAAATACAAATTTAAATAGCTAAGTGGTATAACCTCACAAATTCAAGGGCCTATGTGGGAACCCGCGTAATTAGACTTAATCGCGTAACAGTAACCGGTAGTTAGCGATAATAAATCTTGTCTTAGCAGTAAGCTAACGATAGAGTAAGACCGTTGTTAAGCAGTTAATTCATTGTCAGCTCGTGGGTTTAGTTGGGTTCGTTTGCGAGCATTCCATCACCAGTCAGAAAAACAAACATTGCATCATTTGCATCATCCATTCAAGCTCATCATTCAAACACAAGTAATCAATTGCATTCCACCATAGAATCAAGACAACAATTAAATTTCATTTGCATTCAACAGCACAAAGGTAGCACCACTCGTACCCCTATATTCCTCTCTTCTCTATTCCTCATTTCATAGCATCAACGCACAGTAGCAGCAGCACGCCCTCAGTACTCATTCACCCCCCTTCCCTTCTCCACTTCCAAGGCTACACCTCTTTCCTTAGGCAACACAAGCACAGCACAACAGCAGCGAACATCCAGAGTCTTCAAAAGCTCCAGCCTTCCTTCCCATTTCACAGCCAGACCAGTCCATCCCCCATCTCCCATACCTTCGGTGCATCCCCCATTGCCCAAAGACACTAGTCGCTCACCTCACCTGCACCTAACTCAAGAAGACATTCACCCCGGCCCCCTCATTCATTCCCCCCAGCACAGAGCCAGCAATGGGGTTCACTCCCCCAGTCAAGACACATTCTTCCCCCTTTCTTAAGTCATTCCCCCATTCACAGCTCCAAACATCCCAGGCCATCCCCCTTGAGCATGCTCCACATTCATTCCCCCTCCCACACACTCACAGCTCCATCCAGTCCCATTTCCAACCGAGGTCCAGAAGAAGAGGAAGCCAAGAACCAAGAATGGAGACCAAGGGAGGCAAGAAGCTTGGAGAGGGAAGGAGGGAACCAAGCGGCGGCGCTGGCTCACGGCCACGGGAGGGAGGAGCCAGCCGAGCCAAGGTGCTTTGGAGGTCGCGACGGTGGCTAAGTGGCGGCGGGGCCAAGACGGGCGGGCCGAGCCTCAGCCAAGAGGGGGTTGGGAGGCCAGAGGGAAGGAGCTGGGGGCGAGGCGACCTTAGGCCGGGCCGGCGGCTTAGGGTGGTGGCGAGCCCGAAGGGAGCTGGGTGGGCCGAGCCGGCAAGGCGAGGAGGCGACCCGAGCCAGCCGAGCCGCCTAGGACGGGCGAGGCGAAGGAGGCCACATGGCGAGCCACGCCCGAGGCCGCCGTGGTGCGCCAGGATCGGAGCGGCCAAGACCCGAGGTGGCGCTTGGGGCCATGCAAGGTGAAGGCGCCGGTAGGAGCCGGAGGAGCCGAGCCAAGAACAGGGGCACGCAACGAGCTAGGGGAAGAGCGGCGCCAAGAGGTGGCAATGGCGGCGGTCGACATACCAGCAATGGTGGACCCGGAGGCCATAGGCGGCGCGGCACCACGCGCCGCAAGGAGGAGCCGGAGGAGGCAGCCCGGGAGGAGGACGCGGCGGCAACGGCGGCGCCGGGCTACGCTGAAGGAGGCGGCCGAGCCGTGAGCTCCCATGGCGGTGGCGGCATAGATTGAGAATGGGATAAGGTGGGCAGCGTGAGCTGTGTGTGCGTGTCTGTGTATGTTGGGGTGTGGTTCGGCCTCAGGTAAGAGAGAGAGGCAGAGAGATGAGATTAGGGTAGATTACAAGTGTAACAGCCCAAGATTTAATAAACAGTAATAAGATGTTTTTCCTAGCATCACTGTTCATTATTGAAAACTTGGACATTTGGTTACAAATTAAAACCTTCCTTTTCTAGCCAAGTCCGAAACCTATTTGAAGTTTCAAAGGAAATACAAGTCAGTGCTTGTATTGTGACTGGGAAAATGTTTTCTCAAATACCAGATAAGTTATCTGGGCCAAAAATATTTTTTGTCAAATTTTCAAAACCTATTCTGACCTTAGCAAAATTTCTTGCTTCTAAACAAACCTATATAGTCAATGTGACCTATTTATGTATTTTAATAAAAGAAACTTTTGATTTTATAGTTTATCTGGGATTCATGTCATCCCAGAAGCCTCCCTTCAAAATTTCAGATTTTTATGAATTTATTTGCTATTTTTAAAGCCCCGGTCAAACCTTTTTAAAGTTTTGAATTGAATCGGTCAAACTCGGTCACCCAACCCTACCTTGTGCCTCAGAGCGACCAAGCCACGCGGCTAGGTCCAACCCGATCTTGAGCAAACCGCGCCCGATCGCGTTGGTATGAGTCCAAATCCCGTGCATGTGCGCCGTTGATTTCCCGATGGGCGGATGAGATCCAAGTGGCCGTTCGGACCGTCCGAACGAGCCATTGATTTTGGACCCTTGGATCTCGATCGGACGGACCGTGTTGATGGGCCGTTCGGACCTCCCGAGACCAAGTCCAATCTGAGCCGTTCAAATCAGATCCAACGCTACCGGTTGGATCAAGTTCAAATTCCTTTGGCGCGCACCCTTTCATGAGCAACCATTGGATCTGGATCCAACGCCCCTCCTTGATTGGGCTGATCGGACCGCTACAGTACCCCTTTAAATATCAGCCGTTGGAATCTAATCGTGTGGTCCACGGGGATTGAGCCATTCGAACTCTCTGCAGTATCTCTTTTAATCTCACCCATCCATCTTAAATCAACGGCCGACATTCCTTTGGAAGCCGACTATGTCGTGATTTACTGCGGCTGTTTAGCGGGGCCACCTGTCAGTGGCACCCCTCTCTTCTTCCTCTCGCGTATGTCTCGCCGCCGACCTTGTTGCCGGCGAGGTGGCGTCACGCCGTAAGTGAGCAAGTGATTCCTTGCCACTTCGCATCCAATTCGCCACCGCATCACCTCTAGGCCCTTCTCGGTTGCTCCCGAGGGTCAAATCTCTATAAAAACCCTAATCCGAAGCTTATCCACCATTGTTAAACAGTGGAGTTTCTTTCTTTCTTCGTCGGTGAAACTTTTCTCCACTTTATCTCATGTTCTTTAGGTCTTGTGACCCTAAGAACTAAATCATTCATTATTTTCTTCTTTTAACAGCAGGTGGTTTGAGTTTGGATCATCTTCTGTTTCGGCCGGTTTTGTCACTTTATCTTCCTCAACTCCGGCGGGTGAGCTTCGACCCTATTTCATTTTGTTTTGAGCATCTTAAGGACCTTATTAACCTACCTAGATCACTCACTTGCAAAAAGAAAGCTCAAATCCTGTTATCACCGAAATGCGTCTTTTTGCATTTTCGGTCTTTCATATCGTTTAGAGCTTTTAGACCTATTCTTTTGCAACTTCCCAGTTTAGGAAGCTATCTTTTAGGCTCCAGTAACATAAGCAAAGGTAATCCGTGTTTAATATGCCTCGAAATCAATTTGAAATTCAGAGTACTTCTCTGTTGTCTTTGTCGGTCAAACCGACAAAAAAAAACTGTACCCCGATCCTTTTCTAATTTACCTTGTAGGTTAGTGCTAGCAAAGGTTAATTAGGGTTATTATCTTTTTAAAGATTAGCTTCAACTTCAGCGAACATCTATCTTTTAAGCTTAAGATGTTCTTAGATCCACTTTAGGGCAAAAATTTTCTATCTGTTGCTTTTGTCTGTTAAAACCGACAAAACCATCAAATCGGTTTCCTTTCTGTTGATCCTTGTCGATTAGGGTTAGTTGGGTTCTTTTTGGGTGGATATACCTCCTAGAGAATAAAAGTCAGCTGAAGCAAATGATCTTTACCAAATGTACCTTTAGATTAACTTGCTAAAACAGTCTCTGTGGTGTTGTCAGTCAAAAGAGCAAAACCAGTGGTTTAACCCTAGCTTTTGCTCTTTGGCTGATATTATGGTTATAGGCTATTTGAGGCTGCTATCTCTTCTAAAGATTAACTTTAACCCCCAGCAAAAATATTTACTTAAGTACCTTTCTTAATCGGTCAAAACAGCAAATTTCTTTTTCTTTGCAATCTGTCAATGCAGTAGTAGTCTGTGTACAGCAACCTTTTAAAATCTTTAGCTTTTGCCAATTACTGCTAGCAAATGGTGAGTTAATTTGCTAACCTAGTTAAGAATACTCTAAAACTTAAAGCATAGCACTTACTTGTGTAGGTTTAGAGCAGCCAACCATTCTTTTGAATCTGTCCTGTTTCAGATTTCCAAAATCTGAAACTGCAGTCCAGTTTCAACCAAAAATAGATAATTAGTGTTAATTGATGCTAAGTGATGAGTTAAACTTTTAGTTTTACTTGTTTAGCTGTAGATTAATCAAAAATATCCTTTTGTCATAGTATAATGGAGCAGCAAATTCTTTCTTGTAATCTGTCCAGTTTTACAGTTTTCAAAATCTGAAAACTACAGTTCCAGGTTAAGTCCCAAATCTTAATAATTAGTAGTAACTGATGCTAAATAATAAGTTAGGCTTTAAGTTTTGCTCTTTAACCGTAACTTAAACAAAATCATTAGTTTGTTCAATGCAATAGTTAGTAAACTAGTCTTTTTAACCTGTCCATTTTCAGCTTCTCCAAAATCTGGAACTGTAGCTAACTGAATCTCAGTCCTGTCTTGATGTTTTCTTGCTGGACATGCTGACCACATATACATCCAGATTTTAGCCTCTATTTCTTCTAGTAAAGTGTATAAGTGATAAGTTAAACTCTTAACTTCATTAACTTATGATCTGTATAAATCAGCAAACCCTTTGTTGTAACTTGACCTGTTTCGATTTTTCCAATTCTGAAACTACAGTTCTATTCTAAACCACTAACTTTGATAACTTGTAACAGAAGCTAATAAATATAGGGTATTGTCCTTAAGTAAGATATAACTGAAGCATGTTGCCAAGTATGCATTAAGACATTGATCATGCACTCTTCTTCTGCATTTTGTTCTCTGCTATTTCTTGTTGTTCATTGGATTTTTGGTGTTCTAGATTCTGGTTCTTCTGAAGTGTTTGATTCCTCATCTGAGCAACAAGAACCCGAACAAGAGGTGTAATATTACCAAGGCAAGCATCCTCCCTGCACCATGTTGATCCCAATTTTTGAACTATAGATTTACAAAATACAGTGATACTGTGCATGCAATTTTCTAAAAATTATTTGTGATCTGTCTCTAGGTAGTTACAACCCAATCTTTGTGGCTTACCCTAAATTCGATCATACACTCAGCTTAAGGTGTTGTTGTATTAAAATATTTAGGATAGAAATCTGCTTAGCCATGTAGTCCATAGAACGGTAGTGTTGGCAAGCATATCTTGTCAAACATGGGAACAACAAATGAATTTTATTTATTTTGATTCTTTGTTCAGTCTATTTAAATTAGAAATGAATTTAAATCTTGTTTGATGAACTGATTTTAAATCTGGACAAGTGGATGCTAGTGGTGGTGCCGTAGTGCACGAGAATTGGGAAATGTGGTTGTCTTGTCTGGATTGATTAAGGACTGAACATCGGCTGGATAATTCAAGCCCTAACGTACTTCCACACGCGGTGTATGGGCACTGTTTGGTTAAGTAAAGGGTTAATGCTATTGAGTTGGAAACAGGAGAGTAAGGACATGTGTATTGATTTCATATGGCATAGATGCTTAAGTCTTCGGGCCGTGTCGTATGCCATGTGAAGTTTATATCGATATCAGATGTTCTTAGAAGGGTGAGGGCGTATTTGTGTTCCATCGCATGTACGTACCTTCAGGGCCCCGACTGCGGTCTAATATGTGTGGCTAACACGAGTTTGCATTTAATTGATTGAATCGGCATTCCCAGCACAACATGTGGACCCCGGTTGAACAGATGCTATCAGTCGTTGTTTAAGCGGGATCAGTCGCACATGGGTTTTCCAGCTCAATAGTGTCGACTTGTTGAAAAATACCAAATCTTAGTTTACCCGGCCGGCATACCAAAGGCAGTGTGCTACTATCCCGGGGGCTATGGGCTAACTAAGTCGTGTGGGTAAAGATGTACACCCCTGCAGGGTTAAAACTATTCGAATAGCCGTGTCCACGATTCTGATTTACACTTGAATTTGATTAGCGCTTTGTATGGATTTTGGAAATCAAATTTTGGGTGGGATATGGATTCGGTTTAATGATCAATCATGCAATGTTTTTGGTAAGTGATGTCAGCCACTTTGTTGATGGTACTATTTATGATTATGTCTCATTTTATTTACTGTTTTAGTCCAAATTGATTTATTAAATTGCTTTGTAAAAATTTAGCAATTGTAGGTTAAGATGTATTGCTTTATGCACATTGAACCAGTATAGCCTTCCTGTTGTTAACCTTATGCATATATCAATTCTAATCCTTTGTATAGGTTCTATTAAACACTTTCTTTTATTTAGTTTGTGTAAGTCTTACTGAGTACCTTCCGTACTCAGGTGCTATAATCTCTTGTTGCAGGTGCAGATGAGTATGTATTTGAGATGCCCGTTAGCGCCAATCAGGGCGACGCTAACGAGTGAAACTATTTCTTTCCTCCACGCAATAGCCTGAGGGTAATGGGGGCCATTGGTGGTCTTTTGCTGTTTATTTTTAGTTTCCGCTGCTATCTTTTGGTTGTGGCCCAAGGTCACTTGGTGTTGTAAATATCCAACCGAGTTGTAACCTGTTACGTATAATTATGTAAATGAATGCCTTGTATGTATGATACAATGTTGTTTGAGGATATATGTGCAATAGTCACTGATCCTGGGAACTATTGCTAGACATATATTCGGGAACCTGAATGTTGGAATTATGACTTGATAAAATTATGCTGTTAGTATGGTTTTTAATCAAGGACCGAATAGTGCTTGATTAATGATTATGCTTTCAGTAAAATTTTAACTCGGCATAATTCCCAATACTTTGGGGTCCTTACAACAAGTTAGGCTTAGGACTTTAGATTTAGGGGGTAATATTAGGAAAAGGTTAGATTTTAATCTTTTGTTGCGATTCTTGCCTATTTCAGTAGCGGTTGTTATTTTAATAATAGTTAGCTGCTTAATCTTGTGACTAAATAATTTAACTTGGATCTTGTCTAATTAACCAACCTGCATTCAATCCATAAGTTAGCTGCTAAAATAAGTTGTGTAGCAGTTATTTCTGTTATTAATAGAATAGCTTGCTTGTGTAGCGATCTTGCGCATCGTTGGTATTTAGTTAGGTAGTTTGAGTTGTTTAATCTTATCAGTTTAATTAGTTAAGTGTAAACCTCCGGTTTCGACCCTAGTGCGCACAGATAGTGGAACGATTATTTTGGGGAGTGCTAACTTAGTGTTAGATCTCGAAAAGTTTTATTTAAATAAAATTGTGCTAACAACTAGAAGTCACTAACTTAGGTATCTATTATATCACTCAAAATCAACTATGTATTTACTTATATTGTTATTCGTGCTACCGTATTGCTACAAAAGATGAACCGGCACCAACGGGAGCAGCTGATCAGAGTTTCCTCCGCACCGACCTTTCCTACCATATACGAAGGCAAGCGATCCTCTTGAACATGAATATAGTTAATTTAAATGTAAACCGTATCTTGCACTATTATACGTATTGCATCAAAATTGTTTTCCCCAAAACTTAAATGAAATGAATGAGATGAAGATGACTAAGATGAATATGAATGATATGATAATGATGAATGAGATGAGAAATGATGAAAGAAAGTGAAAAATGAGAATATTATGGCTGGTAAAGGGGACCCTTGGTAGGAAAGAAATGAGGCAAGGAAGTGGGACCCCTTTACATATGATTAAAATATAAGGACCAACAAACTCTTACTCGGTCAGATGCCGTAAATTCAGTACCAACCATTTTCCCGTTTAACGGCGCGTAAAATGCTACTACTCATACGTGAACTATGCTCTCCACAATGGGTAAGTAATAGGTTTGAGTGTGTGTGATGGAGGAACCCAGAACCGTGAGGAGAGATCGGAAGTGGGGGATCCAAGGTGCTATAGCGCTAAGGTGGAGTGTTGGGTGTAGGATAGAAGCTGCCCCCAACCAACATTGCTGAAACTCGGTGGAGGACTGGGTGCGCTCAAGACACCGACGGAAAGTAATGGGTGGAGAAATTAATTCACGTAACTGGAAAAACGTTCTGTATTCTGATCTCGAACCCGCATCAAAGGAAATACGGTGAATCCTGTTTATAGAGAGTTCAGAATAGCTATGGGTAAAGAGATGCAAAGCCTGCGCAGTGCTAAATAAAATCATGAATTCATGCCAGTCTCCACGATTAGAGTCTACGGGAACCACAGGGGGTCTATCTTCTCTCCGAGTGACTAGTAGTTTTTTCAGTATCAAAATTTGCCACCTAAATGTTTTAATGAGTTATTTTCTAAATGAGATGATTTAGAAACTGTGATAACAACCAGAGATAGTTCATTCAGTGCATTCTTTGCTATTAATGCTTGCTGAGTACACTCGTGTACTCAACCTTGTTAGTATTCTCCTTTGTAGATCCTAGTCCGGCCAGGAACTATCCCGAGTGGGACGAAGGACATGCAGGTAACCGCAGTAAGAGAAGGCACAGACTCCAAGGACCAAGGCGAAATGGGCACCATGTTTGACAAGTGGGACGAATAGGCGGCCGAGACTTCAGGGTTGGCGAGTGAAGCGGAGAAGTTCCTTTTTGTAGCTGTATAATACTTTTACAAAGAACCATTGCCTTGCGTGGCTATTACTAGAATAAAGAGGTACAGTTTCTATCTTCTTTGTTACAGAATCCTCAGAAGACTTACTATTCGTTGGATCAGTGTTTTACTGAGCAAACGAATAGTAATTTGTATGCCTAAGTGTGATTACCCTTGGAGTAATGACACGGGGCGTCACAGGTGGTATCAGAGCAATAAGATCGGGCCACGCTAATAAAATAGAAATTGTAGCAAAAACTTAGGTGTGTTTCTCTCGCTTGCTATATTGCACTAATTACTTTATTAACTCTCGTCTCCATATCAATTTCTATTCCCGTGTAACATCCCAAATGTATAATCAGGGTTATTCAAGTATAATTATATGTGTAGAAATTAAAACTTTTTCTCACAACTTGAAAACCCTTACAATTTCATGTAATTCTTGTCCAAGAGTTGTGTAAACCAAGAACACAAAGCTCTTGTTGACCAAAAGTCAAATTCATTTTCCAATTCTCTCAAATCTTGTGCCAAACAATTGGAAAGTATCTTCCTTGGTCCTAAAACTGAGGTGGGACCCTCTGAAAAATATCACAAGTTGTAAAACTAGTTTGATAATTTTGGAGGTAAAATGAATCATTGAACAACCTTAATGAAATTCCTGAGAAAAATGCATTGCATAATAACCTCTGGAAAATTTATGTAAGGTTAATCATGTTGTCAGCTAGCTCCAGTTAAAATTTCATCAAATTTGGAGTTCATTTGCTAGCCCAAACAATTTGGCAAAGTCTCAATTTGTAGAAACAAAATTTAAAACCTCAGACTGTTCCTTGGGCTAGCTATGTTCAAAGTCGGTCCAGCCCAACCATGTCTGCACCTCGTGAGACCTCATCTCCACCTTGATCAGTCGTGGTGTTGGATCTACATCCAACCGCCACGACCTCCTCTCAGTCAACCTTGCTTAGGACCTCCCCACCTCCCGCGTTACGGCCGTAAGACCCTCTTTGCATTTAGTTGAGGTCGAGCTGCTGGATTTACATCCAACACCCACGACCTCCTCCTCAAACGTCTCGATTAAGACCTCCCCACCTCATCGAGTCACAAACCGCTGGATCAAAGATCCACGGTCATGACCTCCCCATGCGTTAAATCCCAAAGACCTCCTCGCTTTGTTGAGGTCTTGGCCCTTGGATTAAGATCCAACCGCCCCGACCTCCCATGGTTATCCAACCTCAAAAACCACCTTCCACCTTGGCGAGGTCATCATTGTTGATTTACATCCAACCGCCTCCCGACCTCCTTTGTACTCACTTGAGGTCGTGGCTCTGGATTTACATCCAAAGGCCACGACCTCCTCTGAAAATATTACAACAAGGTCCTCCCGCCTTGATGAGGTCCATGCCCTGATTTGCATCCAAAGGCCATGACCTCCCCTCGATCTCTTATGTTCGCGTGCGGTTAAGTCCCAACCGAGGTCCGCACTGTGGATGGAGATCAACGCTTTGGACCTCTGTCCATTTCTCACGTGCGTTTTCACGTTAAGGAGATCGGAGGCCACGACCTCCTCGCCCTTGATCGTGTGGTGGGACCTCCTCCCACCACTTAAAACGAACGGTTCAAAACTCTCATCCGATGGCAGACCTCTCCCAGGTCTTATCCAACGCCACTAAGACCTCCTGTTCTTCTCCTTCCTCCGCGCGTGGGCAAGCTCGGCAATGCATTTATTATGGTCGACCTTGGGGTACACTTCATGACTCTTTTGTCGACCGCATTTAATGCGTGTCGACTTTAGCCTCTCGAGTCAAGCCCGAGCCCGCCTTTGTCGACCCCATGTCTTGTCCACCTCATGGACCGGCCAGTGGGCTAAGCTCACCATGGAGCTTAGCCCCACTCATCACCTTCAATCAGGTTATAAAGTACCCTTGGAAGCCTCCCTTGGCTTCCTTTGCACCTAATTGACCTCGGCCTTGCACTTTGTGCGTGGTGAGCTCCTCCTCCACTAACACTCACTCACCTCACTAGTGGTCGCCATTGTTGATGTCCTTGGAGCATCTCGGTAGCTCAAGGGTTCCGTGGCTCCCTCTTCCACCCTCGTTCATTTTGTGCTCCCCAAACCTCTGGAAGTTAACCCTAACTTAGTTTGTTTGGGCTTTTGAGGAGGACAAAGTCGGGCTTGAAGCTGGAGCTTTGGCCGTGGAGCCCTGTCTTCCCCAACTCCGCCACCACCTCCACGACCTCCCGGCAGACCTTAGGACCATCGTAAGCCCTGTTAGTCCCTTAGTCTTTGGCACCCTTATGAATGATCTCGCGAGCTTTAGTTTGGCATAAGCTTGTTTGTCGCATGAGCTCGTTTTTGCATTTTCAGACAGGCCGTCTTGGGACGTATTGGTCCTCTCGGCTCGCCGCGTTCAAGGCCGTCATTGCCGTTGAGAGGAGGTCCGTTGGTGCGCGTGGTTATTGCGAACCGCGGTACCATTGGATCTCGCCGCGAGCTCTACATCGCCGGCGAGATCACTTCTTCACGCCGGATTTTGTCGGATGTCCCGGCGTGTCATTGTCGTTTTAGGACATAAATTCGCCGCTTTAAATGCCCAATCATCGCAATCATTGGCGTCTTAACCGCCATTAACCCCGCCCCTTTGCGCGCATTAAAACCCTCGCCATGACCTCCTCGTGGTCCCGCCGCATTTAATCTCTTGTCCATAAGCGCGTGCGTGTCGTGCGCTAATTCTAGGCCGATCTCGACATCCGCACCTCCTCCAAGGAGATCCGGGCGTCCAAGACCTCCTTGGCGCAATCTTAGCCGTCCTGACCTCCTGGAGGTGCAGGGCGTTGAGGACCTCTCGGGACCTCCTCGAGGTCATCTCCCGTTGAGGACCTCCCTTTAGATCTGGTCCGCTTCGGACCTCCTTCCCTGTTGTGGTCCGTTGGATCTCCCATCTACGGCCACGACCTCCCCTCACCTCGCGCGTAATGCGTGGTTAGGAGGTCCAGACCTCTGGACCTCCCATGTGTGCGTGTGTGTTGTTCTCTGGGAGGTCTCGAGCCGTTAGATCTGAGATCTGTGGCTCACGACCTCCCATGTCTTTGTGATTGTTGAAATGCCAAGAAAGTCTTAATAATAAATGTAATAAGGTATAAACTTTAGAATTTCATATCTTTTTCATTTTAAATCCTTTTGAGGTCATTCAAATTGTGTTAGCTCTGTCTTAAACTTGACTTTAATCCAAAAATGGTTGTAAGTTGAGTTCAGCTCCAGAGCACAGTTTTGCCATAGGTTTTAGTACTCCTTTTGGATAATACACTCAAAATTTAGGTTTAACTTGTAAAACCCATAACTAATGTTCTGTAGGTTATTTTGAATGAGACCAACTTTGTTAGCTTCCTCTATTAATGAACTCACTGTAAAAATTATATTTGAGCATATTGCTGTTATAGAAATAAGGACTTGTGCATTATAATTTTGTTCAAGTTCTTGTTTTTGAAAAATTATAGAAAGTGCAATATAGCTCCAAATGGGATGAACTCAATTGTGTTATTCATCTCATGAGGTGCTGGTTTCACAGTAAAAATCTCAGCCTCACCACTTTTCTAGAAATTGTTGCCTCATAATTAAATTAGTGAATAGTGCAGTTTGGTATTTTTAGGGCTGAGCAGAATTGTTTTGCTCATAACTTTTGCATTAAGAATCCAAATCCATTGGTTCTTGTTGCTAAATTCCTAAAATCACCCTCTTACTGCTGTAGAAATTTCAGAGAATTTGGAGTTCGTTTGCTGTGCTGTCTTGTTGTTTTTCGTCGTTCTTATCGGTTCTTTATCGTTTTTCCGTTAGGTTTCGACATTTGTGGTGATCCCGCAAACGACCCTCCACAACAAAGTGACCAGCAGCAAGGCAAGCAGTTTGACCATTTCCATCATTGTCCCATTACTTTAAAGCTTACTACTTTGTTTTACTTCTATGTATGCATGCTACTTTGTGTTAAATGTCGCTAGCTTTCCTATAGTTGCATAATCTGTAGGAATTGTTATCCTCTACTACCAATGAGCCTAGGTTATTCGCTGTGGTTTGAGCTCGTTGGATGAGCTCTTATCACTTAGTAGTTGCGTTTAAACTGCTTAGACATGCTTAGCTATCGGTAGTAATGGGCGATCATCGACATAGTCGATGGTCTTGATCACACAAGTATAATTATTCCTCCTATATGTCCAGCACTTGTGCTTTGATTAATTTGTACAATCAAAAACTGAAAATAAAATGTCGATTTAGACTTGGGCATATTGGATGGGTGGTGCGGTTCTTGGAATGTGGTGGTATGCCCGGTCCCTAAGGACCGAGTACTTGGGTCACTAAGCCAAGCGCTTTTATGCTAACCACACGAGGGGATATGGGACCTCTCTTGACTAAGTACTTTGGGAGGTGTTAATTATGAGCTGGTTGGTGGGTATGTTTTAATAAAATCTGTGTGTGTGGTGTTGGGAGGAGCATTGGCGGACCGGTTAGGGCTGTCTAATGTGTCTTGTCCCGTGGGTTCTTGCTCGTAATTAGCATCGTCCATTGGAAATGTCTCGTAGGACTTAGCCGTGCCGCATACCAAAGGTAGTGTGCCTAAAGGAAAGGCGATGCAGCGTGTGGGTACATTGGTACACCCCGCAGGGATAAAACTATTCAATAGCCTCGCCCTAGGTTATGGACATGCTTGGTAAGGTCGTTCAAGACTAGTCTCAACCTTTTAATTAAAACTTGATGGGTTGGTATGAACGGGTGTTCATGCTATTGTTGTGGTGACTAAGGGTTAGTCACTTCCGTGTTTGTTCTTGTTGTTGTTATTATGTTATTATCGCGTTGTATTTCAACAATTAAAAATGCTTTATCAAATTGCCTTCAATCTATTATGTTATTGCAAATGAAACTTGCTTTGTGCTAAAATGTAAGTCCAAAGCTCCATCCACTTAATTAAAGCTTGCATGTAGCTAAATTATAGTTCTCATTATCTTACATCGTCGGTTTTGCGAGTACAATAAACAAGTTATTGTACTCATTTGCTTTGCTTAACAAATTTGTTGCAGAGGATTGAGGTGAGCTCCAAGAGCCTTACTTCGTGCCACGTGTTGTCGCTTTCTTCGACGACTAGCTTGGCGGTCCGGTCGATGCCTAGGGTTAAGGCACACCGATTGGCTTTGTGTTATAGCCATCTTTATGGCACTTTTGCTTCCATTGTATTCTTGTAACTTATTGCTATTTGGCCTAAGGGCCCTCTTTGTAGTAGCTATTCCATATTAATATTAACTTCGGTTTGTTGCTTATGTTCTATGTGTTGTATGGAATTGATATATTCTTTTGTTGTGAGGTATGTATACTTGCATTCGGGAGTATACATCTCTCGAGACCGAGTTTATTCGGTTGATAATACTAGGTCAATTGGATGACTAAGTATTATGAGCCTAATAAACGTCGGGTCTCACAAAAGTTGGTATCGAGCCGTTATGACCGTAGTAACACAAGCTTGGTCGTCTTTAAGATATTTTGGAAAACCTATTTTCAAAGTATAAACGAGATTTGAAAGCTTAAGAAAATTCTCAGATTTTACTCCTCATCTACCTTAGCTTTCTTTCTCATCTCACTCTAATTTGAGTTTTGAAAGTTGTTTTCTCTCTTCTCTTCTACAAAATAGTCATTATCGATTAATTGGGTTTTGGGTAACATATGAGAGTTCTAAATTGATGTCTTGGCTACCTTCTTGGTGAAGAATAGAAGTATTTGAAGGCGAAACTCAAATCTGAAAATTCTGGACAGCAAGCAAGCATTTTAGGGCAGCAATGCTTAAGCTAGTAAATGAGGTAGAAAATGAGAGGCTAATCAACTAAAACTTGTGGGAATAAAAGGGTAAGATGTGATACTAGTTAGCTAAGTATCTAACACTAATTTCGCTGCCTTAACCTTGCTCTCTAATAGTTTTAGATCTCATCTTACAATCTGATTTGAAATCTTCCCGATCAATTACTCGTTCATTCAATACGGGTTAGTTGAGTTGAGAAGTTGAACCTTGCTTTTGGTGTTTCTTGGCTGTTTCTAGAGTCTTTTAGAAGCTTTTAAAGTTTAATTACTCGTTGTTTTGGCTTTCGTTTAGGGTGATCTTCATTCCCCTAGTCGATCGCTTTTGTTTTCTTTAAGGCTTAGTTTTTGGTCTAGTTGCTAACCAAAATTTCTTGTAACAGATGGCGGGACGACTCGTAGCGCCAAGGCGATCACCGGTCCGGACGAGGAGCTTCCTCCTCCTCCCACCATGGCCGAGGTCCTTCTTCAGATTGAGCGCAACCGCGGATGATAGGAGAGTTCTCTCGACGCCATCGCTGCAACACCACCGCCCTTACCGGAGCTTCGTGATCTGGGCGAGGAATGCCCATCACCTCGTGGGGTCTTCTTGAGTTCCTTCGTACTCAGCCCCCTACCTTTTCTCGGTCTGAGGACCCTTTGGATGCGGACGATTGGCTTCGTCTTGTGGAGCGTAAGCTTCGCATAGCGCAGTGCCAGGAGCACGAGAAGGCGCTGTTCGCATCGCACCAGCTTGAGGGTGCAGCTTTGTCCTGGTGGGAGAGCTATCTCGCCATGCAGCCCGTAGACCACACCGCCTCTTGGGAGGAGTTTCAGACGCCTTCCGTCGGGCTCACATCCTGCCGGCTTGATGGAGATCAAGAAGCGGGAGTTTCTTCTTGCTCAAGCAAGGCGTAGCTCGATCATGGAGTATGTGTACGAGTTCAACCATCCGCTCGTTATGCTCCCGAGGATGTGGCCTTGATATGGCCAAGCAGGCCAAGTTCAGGCGCGGCTTGTCCGAGGAGCTGAAGGACAAGCTATCCATTGCCGACTTTCCTGATTTTCAGACCTTGGTCGACAAGGCCATCGTCGCTGAGCATGCGGCTCGGGAGCTTATGGATTCCATAGCGCAAGTGGGAGACCTATAAGACTTCGTGCCCGATTCTTCCGCCTCGTTTGAGGCGGTCTCGAGGTACCACTCTCATTCTTGGCGCCCCGAGGTCACCCCTCGTTCCTCGCCCTTCGCAGTCGTGTCCTACCACGCACTGCGAAGTCGTGAGCGGCCCCGCAACCCGGCCGCCGGGTCACATGTTTCTCATGCAACCGAAGGGGCATTATGCGAACCAATGCCCTAAGAAGAGCAGGCGCGACCCCTCGTCCTAATGGAGGACGCGGTCGAGGTGGTGCATCTCAGACCGAAGATCGTCCGGCTACCCAAGGCGTGGGTAGTGGTCGCGTCAACGCCATCACCGCAGAGGAGGCTCAGAGGCACCCGACGTCGTGCTAGGTACACTTTCGTTAACTCTCATCCCGCCATCGCTTTTGTTTGATTCAGAGCATCTCATTCCTTTGTTTACGAGTCTTTTTGCTACCGTTGGAGAGCTTCTTTCCTCTCCATTGTCGGTCCCTTCTCATTCGCTCTCTGGTTCGGAGTTGAGAGTCGAGATTGAGTGTAGGGATGTCCCTATCGAGATCGGGCGAGGGTTCTTAGCAAACCTTATCCTTCTCCATTCAAATGAGTCTAGATGTGATTCTTGGCATGGATTGGCTGTCTCAAAGACATGGGACAAATCGATTGCGCCAGAAGCTCATCTCTCTGTCTAGTTCTTCGGTGAGCAGGTTTGCTTCTCACCGGTCGCTAGATCTCATCTCTTCGCTTGAAGCGAAGCCCGCTCTAGATATTAGCGAAGTCCCAACAGTTTGTGACTTTGTTGATGTCTTTCCCGATCTTCCAGGATGCCACCCGCTCGAGACCTCGAGTTTGTCATTGAGTTGGCTCCTGCATCGCCCCTATCTCAAAGAGGCCTTATCGGATGCCACCGAACGAGTTGGTGGAGTTGAAGAAGCGCTTAAGTGAGCTGCAAGAGAAGGGTTTCATTCGCCTAGCTCATCTCCTTGGGGTTGTCCAAAGCAATCTTCGTAAAGAAGAAGGATTTGTACTTTTACGCATGTGCGTTGATTACCGCCCACTTAATGAAGTGACGATAAGAACAAGTATCCATTGCCCGCATCGACGATCTCTTCGATCAATTGACCGGAGCTCGAGTTTTCTCCAAGATTGATTTGAGAGTGGGATATCATCGTTCAGATTCGCCCGAGGATATTCCAAAGACAAGATTCTCTACTCGCTATGGCTTGTATGAGTATATTTGTCATGTCATTAAACTTAACCAATGCTCTGCCTTGTTCATGAATCTCATGAATTCGGTATTCATGGAGTATTTGGATAAGTTTGTCGTGGTCTTCATCGATGATATTCTTATCTATTCCAAGAACGATGAGGAACATGATCGAGATCTCGAGGCTTGTGTTAGGCAAGTTACGTGAGCACCAACATGCTGAAGTTCACAAGTGTGCATTCTCGTTGAAGGAAGTGGCTTTCTTAGGCCATATTCTTTCAAAGCAGAGGCGAGCTGCTTGATCCTAGCAAGGTCGCGATGTTCTTTCATGGAGTCACCTATTTCGTCACCGATGTGCGGAGTTTTCTCGGTTTAGCGGGATATTATCGTCGCTTTATCGAGAACTTCTCCAAGATCGCGGGCCGATGACGGAGTTGCTCAAGAAGGACAAGAAGTTCTTGTGGTCCGCCGAGTGTGAGGAAAGTTTCCAAATACTCAAGAAGCGTTTGACCACCGCCTCTGTTCTTGTTCTTCCCGATATCCATCGAAGCTTCGATATCTTTTGCGATGCTTCTCGTCGAGGCCTCGGTTGTGTCCTTATGCAAGAAGGCAAGGTAGTGGCCTATGCATCAAGACAATTGAGACCTCATGAACTCAACTACCCTACTCATGATTTGGAGTTGGTCACAGTGATTCATGCACTTAAGATTTGGCGACATTACCTAATCGGAATCGTTGTGAAGTGTATTCGGATCACAAAAGCCTCAAGTACTTGTTCACCCAACCCGACTGAACCTCGTGCAAAGGAGATGGTTGGAATTGATCAAGGACTATGATATGGGTATTCACTACCATCCGGCAAGGCTAATGTCGCTGCCGATGCGCTTTAGTCGCAAAGCGCATTGTAATGCCTTAGTGCTCAAGGAGCATTCGCCCTCTCTTCTCGAAGCATTCCAAATCTCAACTTGGAGATAGTTGAGCATGGATTTCTCGCGCCATGGTTGTGCAACCAACCTTGGTGGATCGGATCAAGTCCGCTCGGCAATGGATTTGGGAGTGAGCCACATTAAGGCAAATGTCAAGGCCGAACGACCAAGTGCTTTTCTCGAGGATGAGCATGGTGTTGTGAGGTTCGGCAACGCCTTGTGGTTCCAAAGGACATGGAGTTGCGGAATTTGATCCTCCGCTGAAGCCCATGATTCGCCTTTATCCATTCATCCCGGGCCACAAAGATGTATCAAGATCTCCTTTGAGATTTTGGTGGACCCGAATGAAGAGGGAAATCGCGAGTTCGTTCTCGAAAAGCGACGTGTGTCGCCGTGTCAAGGCCGAGCATCGGCGTCTGCTGGGCCGCTTGACCTTTGCCAATTCTCGAGTGGAAGTGGGATTCGATCGAATGGATTTCATCACCGGTCTACCCACATCCTCAAGAAGAATGATGCCATTTGGGTCGCCATCGATCGATTGACTAAGGTGGCACATTTTCTTCCCGTCAAGACTGACCTTCGGGTAGGTCTTTTGGCGGAGCTCTACATCGCCCGCATCGTGAGTTTGCACGGTGTGCCGAAGACGATCGTGTCGGATCGTGGATCCCTTTTCACGCCTCGTTTTTGGCATAGCTTGCAAGAGGCTATGGGCACTCATCTTGCTTTTAGCACAGCATTTCACCCTCAAACTGATGGTCAGACCGAGAGGGTCAACCAAGTTTTGGAAGACATGCTTCGTGCTTGTGTCCTTTCCTATGGGAAGCATTGGGAGAAATGCTTGCCATTCGCGAAGTTTTCTTATAACAACAGACTTTCAGGCCGCCTCGGCATGGCACCATTTGAGGCCTTATACGGAGAAAGTGTAGGACCCGTTGAACTGGTCGAGACCGTGAGAGACCTCTCTTTGGCGGACTCAATCAATGAGGCCGAGCGCCAAGTCCAAATTATTCGTGGCGTTTGCGCAGCTCAATCCAGCAAAAGAGCTATGCGGATCGCCGTCGACGTGAGTTACGTTTTGAGCCTAATGACTTTGTTTATCTCAAAGTCTCTCCTTTGAAGGGCCATCAACGTTTGGCGTCGGGGGCAGTTGGCTCCTCGATATGTCGGTCCCTACCGCATTATCGAGAAGAAGGAGTGTTGCCTATAAGTTGGAGTTGCCGGCTGCACTTGCGGGGTACATGATGTTTTCCATGTGTCCCAGCTTAAGAAGTGCCTCCGTGTTCCAACCGAGGAAGCTCCGTTGGAAACTCTCGATGTCCAACCCGATTTGACCTATCGCGAGCACCTGCTCAAGGCGTGCTCGATGAGTCTGAACGAAGGACAAGGAATAAGACCATCAAGTTCCTTAAAGTTCGATGGTCAAACCATTCGAGGATGAGGCTACTTGGGAAAGAGAAGATCGTCTGCGTCATGGACTATCCATCCTTCTTTATCGAGTGAGCCAAATCTCGGGGCGAGATTTCAAGTTAGGGGAGATTTTGTAACATCCCAAATGTATAATCAGGGTTATTCAAGTATAATTATATGTGTAGAAATTAAAACTTTTCTCACAACTTGAAAACCCTTACAATTTCATGTAATTTTGTCCAAGAGTTGTGTAAACCAAGAACATAAAGCTCTTGTTGACCAAAAGTCAAATTCATTTTCCAATTCTCTCAAATCTTGTGCCAAACAATTGGAAAGTATCTTCCTTGGTCCTAAAACTGAGGTGGGACCCCTCTGAAAAATATCACAAGTTGTAAAACTAGTTTGATAATTTTGGAGGTAAATGAATCATTGAACAACCTTAATGAAATTCCTGAGAAAAATGCATTGCATAATAACCTCTGGAAAATTTATGTAAGGTTAATCATGTTGTCAGCTAGCTCCAGTTAAAATTTCATCAAATTTGGAGTTCATTTGCTAGCCCAAACAATTTGGCAAAGTCTCATTTGTAGAAACAAAATTTAAAACCCTCAGACTGCTCCTTGGGCTAGCTATGTTCAAAGTCGGTCCAGCCCAACCATGTCTCGCACCTCAGTGAGACCTCATCTCCACCTTGATCAGTCGTAGTGTTGGATCTACATCCAACCGCCACGACCTCCTCTCAGTCAACCTTGCTTAGGACCTCCCCACCTCCCCCGTTACCGGCCGTAAGACCCTCTTTGCATTTAGTTGAGGTCGTGGCCGCTGGATTTACATCCAATGACCCACGACCTCCTCCTCAAACGCCTCGCTTAAGACCTCCCCACCTCATCGAGTCACGGCCATGGATCAAAGATCCACGGTCATGACCTCCCCTGTGCGTTAAATCCCAAAGACCTCCCGCCTTGTTGAGGTCTTGGCCCTTGGATTAAGATCCAACCGGCCCTGACCTCCCATGGTTATCCAACCTCAAAACTACCTTCCACCTTGGCGAGGTCATCGCTGTTGGATTTACATCCAACCGCTCCTGACCTCCCTTTGTACTCACTTGAGGTCGTAGCCGTTGGATTTACATCCAAAGGCCACGACCTCCTCTGAAAAATATTACAGCAAGGTCCTCCCGCCTTGATGAGGTCCATGCCCTTGGATTTGCATCCAAAGGCCATGACCTCCCCTCGATCTCTTATGTTCAAGTGCGTTAAGTCCCAACTGGAGGTCCGCGACCGGATGGAGATCCAACGCTTTGGACCTCTGTCCATTTCCTCACGTCGTTTTCACGTTAAGGAGATCGGAGGGCCACGACCTCCTCGCCCTTGATCGTGTGGTGGGACCTCCTCCCACCACTTAAAACGTAACGGTTCAAAACTCTCATCCGATGGCGGGACCTCTCCCGTGTCTTATCCAACGCCACTAAGACCTCCCCGTTCTTCTCCTTCCTCGGCGCACGGCAAGCTCGAAAGAAGCATTTATTATGTGTCCGACCTTGGGGTACACTTCATTGACTCTTTCTTGACCGCATTTAATGCAGTCGACTTTTAGCCTCTCGAGTCAAGCCCGAGCCTACCCCTTGTCGGCCCCCATGTCTTGTCCACCTCATGGACCACTTCCGGGGCTAAGCTCACCATGGAGCTTAGCCCCACTCATCACCTTCAATCAGGTTATAAAGTACCCTTGAAGCCTCCTTGGCTTCCTTTGCACCTAATTGACCTCGGCCTTGCACTTTGTGCGTGGTGAGCTCCTCCTCCACTAACACTCACTCACCTCACTAGTGGTCGCCATTGTTGATGTCCTTGGAGCATCTCGGTAGCTCAAGGGTTCCCGTGGCTCCCTCTTCCACCCTCGCTCATTTTGTGCTCCCCAAACCTCTGGAAGTTAACCCTAACTTAGTTTGTTTGGGCGCTTTTGAGAGGAGGACAAAGTCGGGCTTGAAGTGGAGCTTTGGCCGTGGAGCCCCTGTCTTCCCAACTCCGCCACCACCTCCACGACCTCCCGGCAAGACCTTAGGACCATCGTAAGCCCTGTTAGTCCTTTAGTGCTTGCACCCTTATGAATGATCTCGCGAGCTTTAGTTTGGCATAAGCTTGTTTGTCGCATGAGCTCGTTTTTGCATTTTCGACAGGCCGTCTTGGGACGTATTGGTCCTCTCGGCTCGCCGGCGTTCAAGGCCGTCATTGCGTTGAGAGAGGTCCGTTGAGCGCGCGTGGTTATTGCGAACCGCGGTACCATTGATCTCGCCACGAGCTCTACATCGCCGGCGAGATCACTTCTTCACGCCGGGATTTTGTCGGATGTCCCGAAGCGTGTCATTGTCGTTTTAGGACATAAATTCGCCGCTTTAAATGCCCAATCATCGCAATCATTGGCGTCTTAACCGCCATTAACCCCGCCCCTTTGCGCATTAAAACCCTCGGCGCGGACCTCCTCGTGGTCCTGCCAATTTAATCTCTTGTCCATAGCGGCGTGCAGCGTGTGCGCTAATTCTGCGGCCGATTCGACATCCGCACCTCCTCCAAGGAGATCTGGAGCGCCCAAGACCTCCTTGGCGCAATCTTAGCCGTCCTGCACCTCCCGGAGGTGCAGCGGACGTTGAGGACCTCTGGGACCTCCTCGAGGTCATCTCCCGTTGAGGACCTCCCTTTAGATCTGGTCCGCTCCGACCTCCTTCCTGTTGTGGTCCGTTGGATCTCCCATCTACGGCCACGACCTCCCTCACCTCGCAAGATGTGCGTGGTTAGGAGGTCCAGACCTCTGGACCTCCCATGTGCATGTGTGTTGTTCTCTGGGAGGTCTCGAGCCGTTAGATCTGAGATCTGTGGCTCACGACCTCCCATGTCTTTGTGAGTGTTGAAATGCCAAGAAAGTCTTAATAATAAAATGAATAAGGTATAAACTTTAGAATTTCATATCTTTTTCATTTTAAATCCTTTTGAGGTCATTCAAATTGTGTTAGCTCTGTCTTAAACTTGACTTTAATCCAAAAATGGTTGTAAGTTGAGTTCAGCTCCAGAGCACAGTTTTGCCATAGGTTTTAGTACTCCTTTTGGATAATACACTCAAAATTTAGGTTTAACTTGTAAAACCCATAACTAATGTTCTGTAGGTTATTTTGAATGAGACCAACTTTGTTAGCTTCCTCTATTAATGAACTCACTGTAAAAATTATATTTGAGCATATTGCTGTTATAGAAATAAGGACTTGTGCATTATAATTTTGTTCAAGTTCTTGTTTTTGAAAAATTATAGAAAGTGCAATATAGCTCCAAATGGGATGAACTCAATTGTGTTATTCATCTCATGAGGTGCTGGTTTCACAGTAAAAATCTCAGCCTCACCACTTTTCTAGAAATTGTTGCCTCATAATTAAATTAGTGAATAGTGCAGTTTGGTATTTTTAGGGCTGAGCAGAATTGTTTTGCTCATAACTTTTGCATTAAGAATCCAAATCCATTGGTTCTTGTTGCTAAATTCCCTAAAAATCACCCTCTTACTGCTGTAGAAATTTCAGAGAATTTGGAGTTCGTTTGCTGTGCTGTCTTGTTGTTTTTCGTCGTTCTTATCGGTTCTTTATCGTTTTTCCGTTAGGTTTCGACATTTGTGGTGATCCCGCAAACGACCCTCCGCAACAAAGTGACCAGCAGCAAGGCAAGCAGTTTGACCATTTCCATCATTGTCCCATTACTTTAAAGCTTACTACTTTGTTTTACTTCTATGTATGCATGCTACTTTGTGTTAAATGTCGCTAGCTTTCCTATAGTTGCATAATCTGTAGGAATTGTTATCCTCTACTACCAATGAGCCTAGGTTATTCGCTGTGGTTTGAGCTCGTTGGATGAGCTCTTATCACTTAGTAGTTGCGTTTAAACTGCTTAGACATGCTTAGCTATCGGTAGTAATGGGCGATCATCGACATAGTCGATGGTCTTGATCACACAAGTATAATTATTCCTCCTATATGTCCAGCACTTGTGCTTTGATTAATTTGTAAAATCAAAACTGAAAATAAAATGTCGATTTAGACTTGGGCATATTGGATGGGTGGTGCGGTTCTTGGAATGTGGTGGTATGCCCGGTCCCTAAGGACCGAGTACTTGGGTCACTAAGCCAAGCGCTTTTATGCGTGCTAACCACACGAGGGGATATGGGACCTCTCTGACTAAGTACTTTGGGAGGTGTTAATTATGAGCTGGTTGGTGGGTATGTTTTAATAAAATCTGTGTGTGTGGTGTTGGGAGGGAGCATTGGCGCACCGGTTAGGGTGCCTAATGTGTCTTGTCCCGTGGGTTGCGGCTCGTAATTAGCATCGCCCATTGGAAATGTCTCGTAGGACTTAGCCGTGCCGGCATACCAAAGGTAGTGTGCCTAAAGGAAAGGCGGTGCAGCGTGTGGGTACATTGGTACACCCTGCAGGATAAAACTATTCAATAGCCTCGCCCTAGGTTATGGACATGCTTGGTAAGGTCGTTCAAGACTAGTCTCAACCTTTTAATTAAAACTTGATGGGTTGGTATGAACGGGTGTTCATGCTATTGTTGTGGTGACTAAGGGTTAGTCACTTCGAGTGTTTGTTCTTGTTGTTGTTATTATGTTATTATCGCGTTGTATTTCAACAATTAAAAATGCTTTATCAAATTGCCTTCAATCTATTATGTTATTGCAAATGAAACTTGCTTTGTGCTAAAATGTAAGTCCAAAGCTCCATCCACTTAATTAAAGCTTGCATGTAGCTAAATTATAGTTCTCATTATCTTACACGTCGGTCTTGCGAGTACAATAAACAAGTTATTGTACTCATTTGCTTTGCTTAACAAATTTGTTGCAGAGGGCGAGGTGAGCTCCAAGAGCCTTACTTCGTGCCACGTGTTGTTTGCTTTCTTGACGACTAGCTTGGCGGTCCCACGAGATGCCTAGGGTTAAGGCACACCGATTGGCTTTGTGTTATAGCCATCTTTATGGCACTTTTTGCTTCATTGTATTCTTGTAACTTATTGCTATTTGGCCTAAGGGCCCTCTTTTGTAGTAGCTATTCCATATTAATATTAACTTCGGTTTGTTGCTTATGTTCTATGTGTTGTATGGAATTGATATATTCTTTTGTTGTGAGGTATGTATACTGCATTCTGGGGAGTATACATCTCTCGAGACCGAGTTTATTCGGTTGATAATACTAGGGTCAATTGGATGACTAAGTATTATGAGCCTAATAAACGTCGGGGTCTCACATCCCGTCCCATTTCAAAAGTATTATGTTAAAAAGCTCATCCCACCCTAAAGTGACAGCCTGCTAACGTAGAACCATCCATTCGTAGGAGGTTTAGGTTCAGTCTTTCGACCGAGAGAGTACGGGGGAAACGTGTGCTTCATCATAAGATTCATGTCGTTAATTCCTGCTAAATAACATGTCAGGCTAGCAATTCAACCTAGGATAGAAGGCTTGCGATTTTAGGTGTTGGGGTATCAATATAAGATCTTAAGTTGCATGCTGGGGCTAGAGGCATGTAGTAGAATTCTGGTATGGACCTGCTTTTCCAATTTTTGGACAAGTCTGGACCATACCCGTTAGCTTTCTCATCTTTTCATC
Organism: Phyllostachys edulis; assembly: GCA_036346405.1. Taxonomy (NCBI): domain Eukaryota; kingdom Viridiplantae; phylum Streptophyta; class Magnoliopsida; order Poales; family Poaceae; genus Phyllostachys; species Phyllostachys edulis. The sequence continues at coordinate 21,636,535 of CM070556.1, forward strand.
TTTATAACCAAAATGACCCGTCAGCATCTCAAGTAAATCTGTAACTACTTGAAGAGAATAAAGATAATGGCTGACGGTGTAAAAAGATTTCTTATCCCACTTCTGCACTTCAGTTTTCTCGGACGAGTGGTCCGTGGCACTCCGAGCGTGTAGCTCTGGCGTACCCAGGAGCGAAGTCTTGGGTGTACTCAGGAATGAGCCCTGAGCGTTTCCCAACACGTAGTTGGGCAGTCTCGAGAACAGGATCTCGAGCGTACCTGGGCGCGTGGATCCAGGGTAGTGTAGGTCACACTCAGAGGCAAGCTCTGAGCGGTCCCAAACACGTGGTTTGGGCGGTTTTGACAATGGGATCTCAAGCATGACTGAGCATGAGAGACTCAGCTAGAATAGGATTTGGATCTTTTTGCATGTATATGTTTCTTGGTGTTATTTGACTATCTGTGTATGGCTTAATCCAACCAACCCGCGGCGTAACTCTGTCAGACAAATATAATACCTTCTCCTCTGCCACAAGCTACTGCTGAATCGTGAAGAACTAATAACAATTAACTGCAAGATTACTTAAAATTTGCTAATAACCCAAAGTATAATAACTAATGCAACCCCTCCCCTCCAGATTCCTGTGAGCGACCAAGGACAGACATAATTGCTCCAAGGACTTGCACATTGTCAGAATATTTAGGATCTTCAAGTTTCAACAAAGTTGCTTCTTACTAGATCTTTAAGAATGATGAAAGGGCTTCAAGGACTCTGAAAATCTTTCCTCAAAGACCATAAAACCAACTGGTGGTTCCCCAATACCCAGAAGGAATGGCACGCAGCTAATCTCATGAATTTGCGAACAAGCGATGTCACGCTAACAAATCACATCCCCTGGGTTGAATTGACTCATCCAAGAAGCAGATATAAGTGTTGTCTACATATATAGCATTGATGCGCAAAAGGGTTAGCCAACAGTAAGGGAAAAGGTCAACCAACCAGACATATAAGTTCTACTATTTGGATTAACACTGATATAAGTACAAGAACCTTTTTGGTCATGACCAACTGATGGCAGACTCTCGCCACATCGTGACTATGTCAAGTCAGATACGGGTGCAAAATGACCAGCCGGGATTATCCAAGGTTGTCTATTTCCAAAATCCACTCCAACATCTCTATACCTATGCAAAGGTCCACCATAGCCATGTGCAAGCATGCATTTACCAGCAAGCTCCTAGTGGCCACCATAAAATCCATGCGCTAAGTGACTTAATTCACCAACCGACACTCAATTGATCCAAAGTCCCGTATTTTTCTCTGGCTTCCATATCATCCTCATCCTGTCCTTGGATACAGATAATATGCGCTTTGGCTGACGAGCATCCTCATTAGGTAATAGTTTGAGAAGCTGCAACTCTACAGAATATACCTAATCCTCCTCATGCCCAACAAGAGGACTCATCAATATAAAAGGCTACGAATACACCCAGTAATGCATACCAATTTCTTCAACACATTCCCCACATGATGCCAGGTCAGTTGTAAGTGGTCGATATTATAAAAATGGGTAGACTTCGGGGAAAGCCTTCTAGCATGCCTGTGGTTACAGTAGGACAGGATATGCTGGATGGAACCCATCCTTGCCAAGCACCGTAAGCCACAATTGGAAATCAGTCTGCAAGCATAGTCCCGCCAACAAAGCTCGACCCATGGTTATCTTTTGCACAAGATCCTATGGCGATTGAGGGCCACAGTCCCTCACTGCTGACAACAAGCAGACATATGACAATAATGGGTCTCCACAGGATGAGCCACCGTTAGGAAATCAATCATCCCTTCCCCGAGACTGCGAGTGACCCATCATTACATGAGGCACCACCATAGTCATCTACGCAGGTTGCTGGTGTGGCTACCTCACATGAAAATTTCTATTCAGTTGAAAATAGCTCAACTATAAATAAGATCAATAAATGCTCCTGAGAGCCAACTGAAGCATCCTGAAGGTAATGCTGAATATAAAGATGGATTATTGTAGTGTAACATCCCAACTGTGTAATTAGGGTTAATCAAGTATAATTATATGTGTAGAAATTAAAACTTTTTCTCACATCTTGAAAAACCCTAAAATCTTATGTAATTCTTGTCCAAGAGTTGTGTAATCCAAAAACACAAAGCTCTTGTTGACCAAAAATCAAACTCATTTTCCAATTATCTTAAATCTTGTGTCAAACATTTGGAATATATTTTCCTTGGTCCCAAAAACTGATGTGGGACCCCTCTGAAAAATATCATGAGTTATAACACTTGTTGATAATTTTTGGAGGCAAAACAATCCTTTAAGCAACCTTCATGAATTTCCTGAGAAAAATGCATTGCATAATAACCTCTGGAAATTTTATGCAAGGTTGAGCTCATTGTCAACAAGCTCCTGTAAAAATTTCATCAAATTTGGAGTTTATTTGCTATCTCAAATAATTCTGCTAAGTTTCAATTTATTAAAACTAAATTTAAAAGCCTACATTTGTTCCTTGGGCTAGCCACTTTGCAAAGTCGGTCCACCCCAACCCCATCGACCTCCTTCCCCCACCTTGATGAGGTCGAGCCGTTGGATCCAATCCAAAGGCCACGACCTCCCCTCAACCAACACACCAAGGACCTCCTTCAAGTCCTCTGGACCGCGTGGACCTCTTGGTCAACGTGGGCGCCAGACCTCCTCCATGGCCAACACCGCAAAGGCTTTCCCACCTCATCAGTCAGAACTGTTGGATCAAAGATCCACGGTCATGACCTCCCGTGTGTTAAACTTCAAAGACCTCCTCGATTTGTTAAACCATCGCAGCGAGGTCATCCCATTTGTTGAGGTCGAGTGGATCAAATCCAACAAACCACGACCTCCTCCTCAACATACTCAACAGTCCTCCCATTTCACGTGAGGTCATAGCCCTTGGATCCAAGATCCATGGCCCTGACCTCCTCCCTCACCGTTAAACTAAACAAACCTCCCACCTAACCAAGGTCGAGCCATTGGATCAAATCCAACGACTCACGACCTCCCCGTGTTATCAAGCACTCACAACCTCCCCATCTTTTGTTGTGCACCGTTAGATTAAAATCTACGGTCACGACCTCCTTTTTATCTCATGCTTGCTGAGACCTCCCAACAAGACGTGAGATCGTAGCCCTTAGATCTAAATCTAAAGGCTCGATCTCCCTTGTGCGTTCTTGCAAGCTCAGACCTCCACCTCTTTTGATCGGAACCCTTAGATCTAAATCTAACGGTCCTAACCTCCCTTGCTCGCTGCGCATCATATCGAGACCTCCCCATCGTGTCAAGGCCCTTGGATTTAAATCCAAAGGCCATGACCTCCCCTCATGTCTTTTTGATCGCGTATGTTAAGTCCTCACCGGAGGTCCGACTGCTTGGATGGAGATCCAACGCTTTGGACCTCTGTCCCTTTTCCTCACGCGCGTTTTTAGCGATTAAGGAAATCGGAGGCCAAGACCTCCCATCCTTGATCGTGTGGCTGGGACCTCCTCCCACCACTTAAGACATAACGGTTCAAAATGAGATCCGATGGTTAGGACCTCCTCGAGTCTTATCCAACGGTCATAAGGACCTCCTGTTCTTCTCCTTCTCTGGCGCAAGCATCGTGCTCGAGCGGTGGAGTTACTCGCGCCAGCCTCTGCACTGCAGATAACTGACTCTTTCTTGACCAAGATTTAATGCAGTCGACTTTCCGCTTTCAGTCAAGACACCGCCTTGTCAACTTTATGTCATGTCCACCCTATGGACCAACCCGTGGGCTAAGCTCACCATGGAGCTTAGCCCCACTCATAACCTTCACTCAAAGCTATAAGTCACCACCGGGATCCTCCTTGGCTTCCTTTGCACACAACCGACCTCGGCCTTGCACTTGTGCGTGGTGAGCTCACCCCCAAACTCACCTCCCATCTTGGCCGCCATTGTTGAGGACCTTGGAGCTTCTCGGAGCTCAGAGTTCCATGGCTCCTCTTTCAAACCTTGCTCACTCTTGCTCCCCAAACCTCCTGGAATAACCCTAACTTATTTTGTTTGGGCATTTTTGAGGTGGACAAAGCTGAGCTTGGAGCCGGTGCCTTGTGAGTCAAGCTTCATTGTCTTCCCCAACTCCGGCCATCACCTCCACGACCTCCCGGCACCTTAGGACCTCCGGTACCTCCTGTTAGTCCTTTAGTTGCTTTGGCACCCGCTGAATGCATGTTGCGGAGCTTAAGTTTTGGCACACGCTTGAATGTCGCGCAGAGCTCCCTTTTGCATTTTGTCGTTTGGCCGTGATTCGCCTTCGTTGTCCTCTCGGCTCATGCCGGCGTTCAAGGCCGTCGCCGCCGGGGAGAGGAGGTCCTTTGGTGCGCATGGTTATTGCGGACCCAACGGTACTCATTGATCTCGCCGGCGAGGTCTACATCGCCGGCGATGACCACATCTTTTGCGCTGGTTTTGTCGGACACAACGGCAGCTGTCGTTGTCGTTTTAGGACAAAATCCTCCATGTTTAATGCGCTAATCATTTGCTCCCATCATTGTAATCAATGGGCGTCTTAACCGCCTTAAATCCACCCTTTAATGCGCAGCATTTAAGACCTCCAGCAGCGGACCTCCTTGATGTCCAAATAGCGCATTTATTCATGTCCTAGCGCATGCGCGAGTTAAGGCGGCTGGTGCAGGGCGTCGCACCTCCTCCGAGGAGATCTGGAGCGTCCAAGACCTCCCTTGCGCAATCGTGGCCGTCGAGACCTCCTGGAGGTCTCAGGACGTTAGGACCTCCCTTAGGACCTCCCTAGGTTATCTCACTAGTTCATGACCTCCCTGTAGATCTTGACCGTCAATGTCCTCCCTCGGACGATCTGAACCATCGAGGACCTCCCTTGGAACATCTGGACCGTCCAGGACCTCCCCTGTGAGGTCTTGACGATGTAGATCTTCCTCGGGGAGATCTTGGTAGTTTAGATCTTCCTTTGGAAGATCTCAGCCGTTGAGGACCTCCCCTTTTGATCTGGTCCGTTCCTGACCTCCTTTCTGTGTTGTGGTCCGTTGGATCTCCCATCTACGGCCACGACCTCCCCCTCACCTCGCGCATGTGAGTTGCTAAGAGGTCCAGGACCTCTGGACTTCACGTGCTCGTGTGTGATGTTCTCCTGGGAGGTCTTGAGCCGTTGGATTTAAGATCTGTGGCTCACGTCCTCCCATACCCTTGTGAGTTTTAGAAATTCCAGTGAGGTCTTAGTTAAACTGAAATAAGGTATAGACTTTAGAATTTCATATCTTCTTCGTTTTGAATCCTTTTGAGGTCTTTCAAATTGTGTTAGCTCTGTATTGAACTTGACTTTAATCCAAAAATGATTGTAAGTTGAGTTCAGCTTCAGAGCACAGTTTGCCATTAGATTTTAAAACCATCTTTAAAATATACACTCAAATTAATGCTTAACTTGTAAAATACATAACTAATGCTCTGTAGATTATTTTTGAGTGAGACCAACTTTGTTGGTTTCCTCCATTAATGGTCTTACTATGAACATTAGTTTTGAGCATGTTGCTGCTAGGAAAATGAGGACTTGTGCATTATAATTTTGTTCAAGTTCTTGTTTTTGAAAATTTGTAGAGAGTGCAATATAGCTCCAAATGAGATGAACTCAATTGTGTTATTCATCTCATGAGGTGCTAGTTTTACAGTAAAAATTTCAGCTTCGCTGCTGTTCTAGAAAATGTTGCCTCGTAATTAAATTAGTGAATAGTGCAGTTTGGTAATTTTTAGGGCTGAGCAGAATTGTTTTGCTCATAACTTTTGCATTGAGAATCCAAATCAATTGATTCTTGTTGCAAAATTTCCTAAAAATCATCCCCTTGCTGCTGTAGAAAATGCAGAGAATTTGGAGTTCGTTTGTTGTGCTGTCTTTGTTGTGTTTAAATCGTTCTTATCGGTTCTTTCTCGCTTTTCCGTTGGCTTTCGACATTTGTGGTGATCCCGAGAGCGACCCTCTGCCACAACTTGGCCAGCAACAAGGCAAGCAGTTTGATCATTTCCATCATGTCCCATTACTTTAAAGCTTAATACTTTGTTTTACTTCTATGTATGCATGCTACTTTGTGTTAAATGTAAGCTAGCAAGCCTATAGTTGCATAATCTGTAGGAACTGTTTATCCTCTACTACCATGAGCCTAGGTTATTTGCTGTGGTGGGAGCTCGTTGGATGAGCTCCTATCACTTAGTAGTTTCGATTTAATTTGCTTAGACATGCTTAGCTATCGGTAGTAATGGGCGATCATCGACTTAGTCGATGGTCTTGATCACTCAAAATGATTATTACTCCTATATGTCCAGCACTTGTGCTTTGATTAATTTGTAAAATCAAAAACTGAAAATAAAAGATTGATTTAGACTTGGGCATATTGGATGGATGGTGCGGTTTTTGGAATGTGGTGGTATGCTGGGTCCTCAGGGACCGAGTACTTGGGTCACTAAGCCAGCGATTTAGCGTACTAACCACGCGAGGGGCATATGGAACCCTCTTGACTAAGTACTCTAGGAGGTGTTAATTATGAGCGAGCTCGGTTGGTGTGTTTTCAAAAACAAATGTATATGTATAGTGTGGGAGGGAGCATTAGCTTCGGGAAGGTTGTGATGTCTCCTTCTCCCGTGGGTTGTGCAGCTCGAATTAGCATTCATCCTTTGGAAAGGTCTCGAGGACTTAGCCGTGCAAAGACACCTTCTAAGTGTGTGCGTAAAGGAAAGGCGATGCGGCGTGTGGGTACAAAGTGGTACACCTGCAGGATAAAACTATTCAATAGCCTCGTCCTAGGTTATGGACATGCTTGGTAAGGTCGTTCAAGACTAGACTACAACCTTTAATTAAAACTTGACATGGTTGGTATGAACGGGGAGTTCATGCTATTGTTGTGGTGACTTGGGTTAGTCACTTCCAGGTTGATCTTGTTGTTGTTACTATGTTATTATCTCGTTGTTACTTCAACATTTAAAAATGCTTTGCCAAATTGCCTTCAATCTATTATGTTATTGCAAATAAATGTTGCTTTATGCTAAAATGAGTCCAAAGCCTCATCCACTTAAATAAAGCTTGCATGTAGCTATTTATAGTTCTGTTATCTCACACGTAAGTCTTATGGAGTACTTTATGTACTCATCCGCCTGTGTTGTGGCATTTTTGTGGCTTTTGTTGCAGAGGAAGAAGGAGAGCTCCAAGAGCCTCTCTTTTGTGCTACGTGTTGCAGTTTCTTCGACGACTAGCTTGGCGGTCCGGTCAGATGCCTAGGGGTTAAGGCACACTGATTGGCTTTGTGTTATAGCCATCTTTATGGCACTTTTGCTTCCGCTGTTATCTTTGTAGAATTGTTGCTATTTGGCCTAAGGGCCTCTCTTTTGTAATAGCTTTTCCTTATTAATATTAACTTCTGGTTTGTTGCTTATGTTCTATGTGTTGTATGGAATTGATACATTCTTTTGTTGTGAGGTATGTATACTGCATTCTGGGAAGTATACATCTCTCGAGACCGGGTTTATTTGGTTGATAATACTAGGGTCAATCGGATGACTAAGTATTATGAGCCTAATAAACGTCGGGGTCTCACAAAAGTTGGTATCGAGCCAATTATGACCGTAGTAACGCAAGCTTGGTCGTCCTTAGGATATTTTGAAAACCTATTTTCAAAGCATCAAATGAGTTTTGAAAGCTTAGGAAATTCTCGGATTTTATTCCTTACCTATCTTAGCTTTCTCTTCTCATCCCACTCTAATTTGAGTTTTAAAAGTTGTTTTCTCTCTTCCTTCTACAAAATAATTGTTATCGATTAACACTGGGTTTTTGGGAGAACCAATGAGATTGGCAAATTGAAGTGTGAGCTGCCCACTACAAGGTTTTGAAGTTCGAGTCGGTGATTCGACAAGGAGCTTGGATGCTAAACCGGACAGCAAGCATCAAATTTCCGGACAGCAGTCTCAAAGGTTTCTAATTAGGATAGATAATGAGAGGTTAATCAACTAAAACTTGTGGGAATAAAAGGGTAAGATGTGATACTAGTTAGCTAAGTATCTAACACTTATTTCGCTGCATTAACCTTGCTCTCTAATAGTTTTAGATCTCATCTTACAATCTGATTTTTGATCTTCTCGACCAATTACTCGCTCATTCAATACGGGTTAGTTGAGTTGAGAAGTTGAGCCTTGCGCTTGGTGTTTCTTGGCTGTTTTTAGAGTCTTTAGAAGCTTTTTAAAGTTTAAATAACCGCTGATTTTGGCTTTCGGTTGGGGTGATATTCCATTCCCTAGTCGATCGCTTTGCTTTCCTTAAGGCTTTGTTTTTGGGTCTAGTTGCTAACCAAATTTCCTTGTAACAGATGGCGGGCGACTTCGTAGCGGCCAAAGGCGGCCACCTGGTCCGACGAGGAGCCTCCTCCTCCGACCATGGCCGAGGTTCTTCTTGAGATCGGCGCAACCGCGGATGACCGGAGAGTTCTATCGACGTCATCGCGCGCAACACCACCACACTTACGGAGCTTCGTGATCTGGGCGAGTGAATGCCCATCGGCCGCGTGGAGGACTCGCGGAGTTTCTTCGTACTCAGCCCCTACCTTTTCCTTGGCCCGAGGACCCTTTGGATGCGACGATTGGCTTCGTCTTGTGGAGCGTAAGCCAGATCGCCAAGCAGATGCCGGAGCACGAGAAGGCGCTGCTCGCATCGCACCACCGGAGGGTGCAGCTTTGTCATGGTGGGAGAGCTTTCGCCATGCAGCCCGCAGACCACACCGCTTCTTGGGAGGAGTTTCAGATCGCCTTCCGTCGGGCTCACATCCTGCCGCCGGCTTGATGGAGATCAAGAAGGTGAGTTTCTTGCGCTCAAGCAAGGCGTGGCTCGATCATGGAGTATGTCTCGAGTTCAACCATCTAGCTCGTTATGCTCCCGAGGACGTGGCCACCGATATGGCTAAGGTGCCAAGTTCAGCGTGGCTTGTCCGAGGAGTCAAGGACAAGCTATCCATTGTCGACTTTCTGATTTTCGGACCTTGGTCGACAAGGCCATTGTCGCCGAAAGCATGCGGCTCGAGAGCTTATGGACTCCCGCATGCAAGCGCAAGTGGGAGGCCCATAAGTCATCCAGGGCCGGTTCCTCCCGTCCCCGCTTCGGGCAGTCTCAGGGGTACCACTCTCACTCTTCGGCGCCCCCGAGGTCACCTGCCCCTGTTCCTCGTCCTTCGCAGGCCGTGTCTCAGTCACGTGCACCTGCGAGTCAGCAGAGCGGCCCCCGCAACCCGGCTGCCGGGGTCACATGCTTCTCATGCAACCAGAAGGGGCATTATGCGAACCAATGCCCTAAGAAGGCAGAGCGACCCTCGTCCTAATGGAGGACGCGGGCGAGGTGGTGCAAAGACAGACCGTAAGATCGTCCCGCTACCCAAGGCGTGGGTAGTGGTCGCGTCAACGCCATCACCACAGAGGAGGCTCAGAGGCACCCGACGCCGTGCTAGGTACACTTTCTCGTTAACTCTCATCCCGCCATCGCTTTTGTTTGATTCAGAGCATCTCATTCCTTTGTTTCGAGTCTTTTCTTTGCTATCGGAGAGCTTCTTTTCTCTCCATTGTCGGTCCCGCTTACTCATTCGCTCTCTGGTTCGGAGTTGAGAGCCGAATCTGAGTGTAGGGATGTCCCTATCGAGATCGAAGGCGAGGTTTCTTAGCAAACCTTATCCTTCTCCATTCAATGAGTCTTGATGTGATTCTTGGCATGGATTGGTTGTCCCAAAGACATGGGGCAAATCGATTGCGCCAGAAGCTCATCTCTATCTAGTCCCTCCGTGAAGGTTAGTTTTCGCCCGGTCGCTAGATCCGCATCTCTTCGCTTGAGCGAAGCCCGCTCTAGATATTAGCGAAGTCCCAACAGTTTGTGACTTTGTTGATGTCTTTCCCGCAGATCTTCCGGGGATGCCACCCATTCGAGACCTCGAGTTTGTCATTGAGTTGGCTCCTGGTACCGCCCCTATCTCAAAGAGGCCTTATCGGATGCCACCGAACGAGTTGGTAGAATTGAAGAAGTAGTTAAGTGAGCTGCAAGAGAAGGGTTTCATCCGCCCTAGCTCATCTCCTTGGGGTTGTCCAGCAATCTTCGTAAAGAAGAAGGACGGTACTTTATGCATGTAAGGCGTCGATTATCGCCCACTTAATGAAGTGACGATAAGAACAAGTATCCATTGCCCGCATTGACGATCTCTTCGATCAATTGATCGGAGCTCGAGTTTTCTCCAAGATTGATTTGAGAGTGATATCATCGTTCAGATTCGACTGAGGATATTCAAAAGGCGTTCTCTACTCGCTACGGCTTGTACGAGTACACCGTCATGTCATTCGGCTTAACCAATGCTCCTGCCTTGTTCATGAATCTCATGAATTCGGTATTCATGGAGTATTTGGATAAGTTTGTTGTGGTCTTCATCGATGATATTCTTATCTATTCCAAGAATGATGAGGATCATACCGAGCATCCGAAACTTGTGTTAGGCAAGCTACGTGAGCACCAAACAGACGCTAAGTTCAGCAAGTGTGCGTTCGGTTGAAGGAAGTGGCTTTCTTAGGCCATATTCTTTCAAAGGGAGGCGAGGTATTAATCCTAGCAAGGTCACCGATGTTCTTTCATGGAGTCCGCCCACTTGGTCACCGGCGCGGAGTTTTCTTGGTTTAGCGGGATATTATCGCCGCTTTATCGAGAACTTCTCCAAGATCGCGGCCGATGACGGAGTTGCTCAAGAAGGACAAGAAGTTCTTGTGGTCCGATGCTTGCATGGCAAGTTTCCATATACTCAAGAAGCGTTTGACCACCACTCCGTTCTTGTTCTTCCCGATATCCATCGCAGCTTCGATATCTTTTGCGATGCTTCTCGTCGAGGCCTCGGTTGTGTCCTTATGCAAGAAGGCAAGGTAGTGGCCTATGCATCAAGGCAATTGAGACCTCATGAACTCAACTACCCTACTCATGACTTGGAGTTGGCTTCGTGATTCATGCACTTAAGATTTGGCGACATTACCTATTCGGTAATCGTTGTGAAGTGTATTCGGATCACAAGAGCCTCAAGTACTTGTTCACCCAACCCGACCTGAACCTCGGGCAAAGGAGATGGTTGGAGTTGATCAAGGATTATGATATGGGTATTCACTACCATCCGGCAAGGCTAATGTCGCTTCGATGCGCTTAGTCGCAAAGCGCATTGTAATGCCTTAGTGCTCAAGGAGCATTCGCCTCTCTTCTCGAGGCATTCCAAATCTCAACTTGGAGATAGTTGAGCATGGATCTCTCGCCGCCATGGTTGTGCAACCAACCTTGGTGGATCGGATCAAGTCCGCTCGGCAATGGATTTGGGAGTGAGCCACATTAAGGCAAATGTCAAGAACGGAACGACCAAGTGCTTCTCTGAGGATGAGCATGGTGTTGTGAGGTTCAGGCGGCGCCTTGTGGTTCCAAAGGACATGGAGTTGCGAATTTGATCCTCCGCTGAAGCCCATGATTCGCCGTTATCCTTCATCCCGGGCCACAAAGATGTATCAAGATCTCCGCCGAGATTTTGGTGGACCCGAATGAAGAGGAGATCGCGGTTCGTTCTTTGAGTGCGACGTGTGTGTCGCCGTGTCAAGGCCGAGCATCAACGTCCCGCTGGATCGCTTGACCTTTGCCAATTCTCGAGTGGAAGTGGGATTCGATCGAATGGATTTCATCACCGGTCTACCCACGCCCCAAGAGGAATGATGCCATTTGGGTCGCCATCGATCGATTGACTAAGGTGGCACATTTCCTTCCCGTCAAGACCGAACTTCGTAGGTCTTTTGGCGGAACTCTATATCGCCCGCATCGTGAGTTTGCACGGTGTGCGAAGACGATCGTGTCGGATCGTGGATCCTTTTCACGCCTCGTTTTGGCATAGCTTGCAAGAGGCCATGGGCACTCGTTTGCTTTCAAAGACGCATATCACCCCAAACCGATGGTCGACCGAGAGGGTCAACCAAGTTTTGGAAGACATGCTTCGTGCTTGTGTCCTTTCATATGGGAAGCATTGGGAGAAATGCTTGCCATTCGCCGAAGTTTTCTTATAACAACGACTTTTCAAAGCCGCCTCGGCATGGCACCATTTGAGGCCTTGTACGGAGAAAGTGTAGAACCCGTTGAACTGGTCGAGACGGTGAGAGACCTCTCTTTGGCTCGACTCAATCAATGAGGCGGCGCCAAGTCCAAATTTTATTGGCGTTTGCTATACAGCTCAATCCAGCAAAAGAGCTATGCGGACCGTCGACGTGAGTTACGTTTTGAGCCTAATGACTTTGTTTATCTCAAAGTCTCTCCTTTGAAGGGCCATCAACGTTTGGCGTCAAGGGCAAGTTAGCTCCTCGATATGTCGGTCCCTACCACGTTATCGAGAAGAAGGAGTCATGCCTATAAGTTGGAGTTGCCGGCTGCACTTGAGGGGTACATGATGTTTTCATGTGTCCCAGCTTAAGAAGTGCCTCCGTGTTCCAACTGAGGAAGCTCCGTTGGAAACCCTCGATGTCCAGGAAGATTTGACCTATCGCGAGCACCCTGTTCGCGTACTCGATGAGTCTGAACGAAGGACAAGGAATAAGACCATCAAGTTCCTTAAAGTTCAGTGGTCAAACCATTCTGAGGATGAGGCTACTTGGGAAAGAGAAGATCGTCTGCGTGCGGACTATCCATCTTTCTTTACCGAGTGAGCCAAATCTCGGGACGAGATTTCTGTAAGGGGGAGAGATTTTGTAACATCCCAACTGTGTAATTAGGGTTAATCAAGTATAATTATATGTGTAGAAATTAAAACTTTTTCTCACATCTTGAAAAACCCTAAAATCTTATGTAATTCTTGTCCAAGAGTTGTGTAATCCAAAAACACAAAGCTCTTGTTGACCAAAAATCAAACTCATTTTCCAATTATCTTAAATCTTGTGTCAAACATTTGGAATATATTTTCCTTGGTCCCAAAAACTGATGTGGGACCCCTCTGAAAAATATCATGAGTTATAACACTTGTTGATAATTTTTGGAGGCAAAACAATCCTTTAAGCAACCTTCATGAATTTCCTGAGAAAAATGCATTGCATAATAACCTCTGGAAATTTTATGCAAGGTTGAGCTCATTGTCAGCAAGCTCCTGTAAAAATTTCATCAAATTTGGAGTTCATTTGCTATCTCAAATAATTCTGCTAAGTTTTAGCTGTTAAAACTAAATTTAAAAGCCTACATTTGTTCCTTGGGCTAGCCACTTTGCAAAGTGGTCCATTAACCCCATCGACCTCCTTCCCCATTTGATGAGGTCGTGGCCGTTGGATCCAATCCAAAGGCCACGACCTCCCCTCAACCAACGCACTAAGGACCTCCCTTGAAGTCCTCCGACCGCGTGGACCTCCTCGTCAACGTGGGCGCCAGACCTCCTCCGCGTCAACACCGCAAAGGCTTTCCCACCTCATCAGTCAGAACTGTTGGATCAAAGATCCACGGTCATGACCTCCCCATGTGTTAAACTTCAAAGACCTCCTCGAGCATTAAACCATCGCAATGAGGTCATCCCATTTGTTGAGGTCGAGGCCGTTGGATCAAATCCAACAGCCACGACCTCCTCCTCAACATACTCACCAGTCCTCCCACCTCACGTGAGGTCATAGCCCTTGGATCCAAGATCCATGGCCCCGACCTCCTCCCTCAATCGTTAAACTAAACAAACCTCCCACCTAACCAAGGTCGTAGCCATTGGATCAAATCCAACGACTCACGACCTCCCCGTGTTATCAAGCACTCACAACCTCCCCATCTTTTGTTGTGCACCGTTAGATTAAAATCTACGGTCCACGACCTCCTTTGTCTCATGCGCACTTGAGACCTCCCAACAAGACGTGAGATCGTAGCCCTTAGATCTAAATCTAAAGGCCCCGATCTCCCTTAGTGCGTTGCAAGCTCAGACCTCCACCTCTTTTGATCGAACCCTTAGATCTAAATCTAACGGTCTGACCTCCCTTGCCTGCTAAGCATCATATCGAGACCTCCCCATCGTGTCAAGGTGCCTTGGATTTAAATCCAAAGGCCATGACCTCCCTCATGTCTTTTTGATCGCGTGTGATTAAGTCCTCACTGGAGGTCCGCACCGTTAGATGGAGATCCAACGCTTTGGACCTTGTAACAGCCCAAAACTTCAATTTTGGTTAAAGTTTAAAACTTATTTGAAATTGTGAATTTTCTGAAATTTTTAAAGCTTGTCTTTAAATTGTTAAAGCCAAAAATAAATTATAATTCAAAATCTATTATCAACTTTAAGTTAGAACCATTTTATTTGGGTTTAGAATAATCCTAGAGTCATTAATGAATTTTCCTAGAATTTTTAGGATTTATTTGCTATTTTCTAGAGCCTAAATGAATTAAACTGAATATTTAAAATAGAAAATCAAAAGAAAATCGCAAACAGTGTATGGGCCGAAACCCAAGGCGGCCCGCACCACCCTCACAGCCCATCTAGGCGGACTGCTGATCTAAATCCAACGGCCCGCAAACTCCGCACTCCCTATCTCTCTCTCTCTCACCTCTCTCTTCCTCACCGCCAGATCCTAATCGGACGGCATCTAAACCACCGCGTCACCCTACTCCCCTGCACCGTCGGATCCAGATCCGACGGTCCCGCCATCTTCTCCCCGCCCCGTCGTCATAACCAAGTCGCCTCCGCCATTTCACGTGGGCAGCTCACATGGCCAGCCTCCAACCGCTTGCGTCGCCCAGCACAGCGTGCGCCGAGCCCCGCGCCCACCTCCGCCTCGTTCCCCACTTCTCCCCTCTTCTCATGGCAAGACGAATCGCCAAGAACGGTCAGCAAGACGATCCCCACGATCCCCGCCGCCTCGGACCTCCCGACCTCTATAAAGGAGAGCATTGGGAGCCTCTCCTCCACCACGGCCAACGCCACCACTCACCCACCCCCACGCCTGTACTCGCTGAATTTAAGATTTGCTCGCCACGGTCCCGGCTTGAGCTTCAATTCCGCCGCCGCCGACGCCGGTCCTCGCCGCTTCACACCTTTCACAGATCTCCGCGATCCCGGCGCACTTTGCCTCGCCGGGAGGACCCACGAGCTCGCCGCCGTCGACCACCGGCTTCGCCGCCGCTTCCGTCGCCCGGCCACCTCCGTCCTCTCCTCGCCCGCGTGGGTGGCGCACTGAAACCCTCGCGTTCCCTCTTTCTTCTCGTACCCTCACCGGAGTCTAGATCGCCGCCGTTCACGGTTCATTGAACCCGAGCGCCGCCGCCGAGGTCTCGTGGCTCAGCCACGTCAGCGCCACCTCGCAGCCACGTGGGTGCCACATCAGCCCTAGTGCTGACATGGCAGCCACGTCGCACACACGCGCCACCTCCCCGTGCGCCCAGTCCCGTGGGCTTGGTCCACATGGGCCGTGTCACTGACACAAAGGCCCCACACGTCAGATTTATTTTTTAAAATCGGAGAATTCTGTGCGTTGACGTCAGCAGTGCGCAGTAAATAGATTTCCTTTAAGAAAACAATTCGGGAAAATCATTTAAATAACAGATTTAGGATTTGATTTGTAAAATTCATAACTTATTCATCCTAGCTCCAAATTAGATGATTCAAATTGCTAAATTCGTAGAAAATTATTATCTAACTAAATAAAATATAATTATTCAATTTGGAGTTCATTTTAGTTCTGTTTTAGAATTTAGAAATTCATTTAAATTCCAAATTTAGATTTAAATTTGTAAAATTCATATCATCTGAACTCCAACTCCAAATTTTGTGAATTAAGTTTCTAAAATATTATAAAAAGATTATCTAGCTTAATAAAATAAAATTAGTTTATATGGAATTAGTTTAACTTGTCTTTTAGGTTAAACTATTTAAATTGCAAATTTAGGATTTAAACTTGCAAAATTCATAGCTTTTATTTCCTGTTTCCAAATTGAGTGTTTCAAATTTATAAAATCTTATAAAATTATTATCTAGCCAAATAAAATATAATTATTTTATTTGGAGTTAGTTTAAACTGTCGTCTTGTATTTATTTGAATTTCAATTGATTGTCGATTTTCACGCTTAGATTACTTACGATTAAAATTTGATTCTTCCGAAGAATTAGAATTTCAAGACTTCAGCGAAGGCAAGTTATACTTTGATCATCTTGCACCTACTATTTTAAAGTTATTTAAATTCAGTTTTCAAATTATTAAGTGCATGCATACTTTTATTCAAGTATTTTAAATTCCTGTTTAAATGATTAGATATTCCAACCGTCCTTGTATGGCCAATATTGAATATTGAAATGTCATCCCTTGTCCCCATAGATAAATTGTTTGGAAATGCTTAGCAAATACTTAGACCATGATTTTGATTTTGGGGAGGATTTAGCCAAATCTTTACAAACTTGTTTTAACTTGAACCTATGGTATTGTCTTACCATAGATTTGTTGTAAAGGTGGTTTTACTAAATAAAATAAAGATGGTTTGGACTTGGGTGTAACGGATGAAAGGTGGGTGCAGGTTTATGCACGGGTTTAATCTGGTTAGGATTAAAGCCCAGGGTTTAATTTGAAAGACGCCCAAGTCAATTAAGGACCGGCCTTTGAGCGTTCCTTTGCTATGCCAAAACGTACCACCACATGTCCTGTATGGGAAGGACCTGGCTTAATAATTTGGGATACCTCATAGATGTTCGTGCCATGTTGTATGAGTGGGTGTTGGTTAGACAGTAGTCCCACATGGCGCAAGAGGGGCTCCTGAGGATGGTTAGTCCAATGGAAGCGAAACCTTAGCGGCACGAGTATTGTGAGGTAGATCATTATAACGACCTTGTGATATTTGCTCTGTCACGCCTTAGGAAGCGTGGATTGGCCGACACAAAGGGTATAATATCTCGTGTGGGTAAAGCTGTACAAACTCGCAGAGTAGAAAACTATTCGAATAGCAGCGTCATGATCATGGACATGCTAGCAAAGCCACTTTGAGTTAGACTTGTTTTTGGTTTTAAAATGGTTTCAACAGATGTTTTCAGGATGGATAGTCCTGTGGGGAAAATTGGGCGGTTAGCCATTGTGATTGGAGGATATCCATCACCTTTCGTGGAGGTTATCCACATTATTCAATTGTCATTTAAAATATGATTTTAATTAATGTATGTAAATGGCCTTGCAATCTATTACGACTATTTAAATTAAACTGCTATTTACGCAAAATAACACTGCCAACGTCCTTTGTTTACCTTATGCATGCATTACAATTCCATATTGGGTGTAACTTGCGAGCACGGTAGTTGTGCTCATGCTTGCTTTATGCAACAAAATTTCAGAGAAGACTACTATCGGGGCGGTGAGGACACCGACGCTTAGGTTCGCCCCTGCGATTACTGTGGCGGATCGTTCGCCTACTACTATCTTTTTATTTCCGCTGTGTTATTTACTTCTTTATTTGGCTTCATGCCCATTTGTATCGAACTCTGATTTACTATTAATGAAATGCGAGACTTGGTTATGTTATCATTTTTGTAACTGTGTACACCGAAAATCCTGGACTGGTGTATGAACACAGAGGGTTCGGGATCTTTCGTTCCCGAGTCCGACAGACCTCCTGTCCCTTTTCCTCACGTGCGTTTTCGCGATTAAGGAAATCGGAGGGCCAAGACCTCCCCATCCTTGATCGTGTGGCTGGGACCTCCTCCCAGCCACTTAAGACATAACGGTTCGAAAATGAGATCCGATGGTTAGGACCTCCTCAGGTCTTATCGGACGGTCATAAGGACCTCCCCTGTTCTTCTCCTTCCTCTGGCGCGCATGCGTGCTTTCGAAGCAGTGGAGTGTCTGCGCCAGCCTCTGCACCAAGCTAATGACTCTTTCTCGACCGCATTTAATGCGTGTCACTTTTCATCTTTCAGTCGGCCTGACACCGCCTTTGTCAACTTTATGTCATGTCCACCCCATGGACCAACCCGTGGGCTAAGCTCACCATGGAGCTTAGCCCCACTCATAACCTTCACTCGGGCTATAAGTCACCCCGGGATCCTCCTTGGCTTCCTTTGCACACAACCGACCTCGGCCTTGCACTTGTGCGTGGTGAGCTCCTCACCCCAAACTCACCTCCCATCTTGGCCGCCATTGTTGAGGACCTTGGAGCTTCTCGGTAGCTCAGGAGTTCCATGGCTCCCTCTTTCAAACCTTGCTCACTCTTGCTCCCCAAACCTCCTGGAATAACCCTAACTTATTTTGTTTGGGCATTTTTCAGAGGTGGACAAAGGTGAGCTTGGGCCGGTGCCGTGAGTCATGCTTCATTGTCTTCCCAACTCCGGTCATCACCTCCACGACCTCCCGGCAAAGACCTTAGGACCTCCGGTACCTCCTGTTAGTCCTTTAGTTCTTGGCACCCGCTGAATGCATGTTGCGGAGCTTAAGTTTTAGCACACGCTTGAATGTCGCGCAGAGCTCCCTTTTGCATTTTGTCGTTTGGCAGATCTCGCCTTCGTTGTCCTCTCTGCTCGCCGGCGCTCAAGGCCGTCGCCCGTTGAGAGGAGGTCCTTTGGTGCGCATGGTTATTGCGACCCAACGGTACCATTGGATCTCGCCGGCGAGGTCTACATCGCCGGCGATGACCACATCTTTGCGCTCGGGTTTTGTCGGACACAACGGCAGCGTCGTTGTCGTTTTTAGGACAGAAATCCTCCATGTTTAATGCGCTAATCATTTGCTCCCATCATTGTAATCAATGGGGCGTCTTAACTGCCTTAAATCCACCCTTTAATGCGTGCATTTAAGACCTCCCGCGCGCGCGGACCTCCTTGATGTCCGCCACAAGATTTATTCATGTCCAAGCGCGTGCGCGAGTTAAGGCGCTGGGTCTGGGACGTCCAGACCTCCTCCGAGGAGATCTGGAGCGTCCAAGACCTCCCCTTGCGCAATCGTGGCCGTCCAGACCTCCCTGGAGGTCTGTGACGTTAGGACCTCCCTTAGACCTCCCCTAGGTTATCTCAGCCGTTCATGACCTCCCCGGGTAGATCTTGACCGTCAAGGTCCTCCCTCGGACGATCTGAACCATCGAGGACCTCCCTTGGAACATCTGGACCGTCCAGACGCCGCCTGACCTCCCTTGCGCAATCGTGGCCGTCCTGCACCTCCTGGAGGTCTCAGGACGTTAGGACCTCCTTAGGACCTCCCTAGGTTATCTCGGCCGTTCATGACCTCCCGGGTAGATCTTGACCGTCAAGGTCCTCCCTCGGACGATCTGAACCATCGAGGACCTCCCTTGGAACATCTGGACCGTCCAGGACCTCCCCTGTGAGGTCTTGACGATGTAGATTTTCCTCAGGGAGATCTTGGTAGTTTAGATCTTCCTTTGGAAGATCTCAGCCGTTAAGGACCTCCCTTGATCCGGGTCCGCTTCGACCTCCTTTACGTGTTGTGGTCCGTTGGATCTCCCATCTACGGCCACGACCTCCCCCTCACCTCGCGCATGTGAGTTGCTAAGAGGTCCAGGACCTCTGGACTTCACGTGCTCGTGTGTGATGTTCTCCTGGGAGGTCTTGAGCCGTTGGATTTAAGATCTGTGGCTCACGTCCTCCCATACCCTTGTGAGTTTTAGAAATTCTAGTGAGGTCTTAGTTAAACTGAAATAAGGTATAGACTTTAGAATTTCATATCTTCTTCGTTTTGAATCCTTTTGAGGTCTTTCAAATTGTGTTAGCTCTGTATTGAACTTGACTTTAATCCAAAAATGATTGTAAGTTGAGTTCAGCTTGAGAGCACAGATTTACCATTAGATTTTAAAACCATCTTTAAAATATACACTCAAATTAATGCTTAACTTGTAAAATACATAACTAATGCTCTGTAGATTATTTTTGAGTGAGACCAACTTTGTTGGTTTCCTCCATTAATAGTCTTACTATGAACATTAGTTTTGAGCATGTTGCTGCTAGGAAAATGAGGACTTGTGCATTATAATTTTGTTCAAGTTCTTGTTTTTGAAAATTTGTAGAGAGTGCAATATAGCTCCAAATGAGATGAACTCAATTGTGTTATTCATCTCATGAGGTGCTGGTTTTACAGTAAAAATTTCAGCTTCGCTGCTATTCTAGAAAATGTTGCCTCGTAATTAAATTAGTGAATAGTGCAGTTTGGTAATTTTTAGGGCTGAGCAGAATTGTTTTGCTCATAACTTTTGCATTGAGAATCCAAATCAATTGATTCTTGTTGCAAAATTTCCTAAAAATCATCCCCTTGCTGCTTTAGAAAATTCAGAGAATTTGGAGTTCGTTTGTTGTGCTGTCTTTGTTGTGTTTCGTCGTTCTTATCGGTTCTTTCTCGCTTTTCCGTTAGGCTTCGACATTTGTGGTGATCCCGAGAGGGACCCTCTGCCACAACTTGGCCAGCAACAAGGCAAGAAGTTTGATCATTTCCATCATGTCCCATTACTTTAAAGCTTAATACTTTGTTTTACTTCTATGTATGCATGCTACTTTGTGTTAAATGTCGCTAGTAAGCCTATAGTTGCATAATCTGTAGGAACTGTTTATCCTCTACTACCATGAGCCTAGGTTATTTGCTGTGGTGGGAGCTCGTTGGATGAGCTCCTATCACTTAGTAGTTTCGATTTAATTTGCTTAGACATGCTTAGCTATCGGTAGTAATGGGCGATCATCGACTTAGTCGATGGTCTTGATCACTCAAAAATGATTATTACTCCTATATGTCCAGCACTTGTGCTTTGATTAATTGTAAAATCAAAAACTGAAAATAAAAGATTGATTTAGACTTGGGCATATTGGACGGATGGTGCGGTTTTGGAATGTGGTGGTATGCAGGTCCCTAAGGACCGAGTACTTGGGTCACTAAGCCAGCGATTTGGCGTACTAACCACGCGAGGGCATATGGAACCCCTCTTGACTAAGTACTCTAGGAGGTGTTAATTATGAGCGAGCTCGGTTGGTGTGTTTTCAAAACAAATGTATATGTATAGTGTGGGAGGGAGCATTAGCTTCCGGGAAGGTTGTGATGTCTCCTTCTCCCGTGGGTTGTGCAGCTCGTAATTAGCATTCATCCTTTGGAAAGGTCTCGTAGGACTTAGCCGTGCAAAGACACCTTCTAAGTGTGCGTAAAGGAAAGGCGGTCGGCGTGTGGTACAGTGGTACACCTGCAGGATAAAACTATTCAATAGCCTCGCCCTAGGTTATGGACATGCTTGGTAAGGTCGTTCAAGACTAGACTACAACCTTTAATTAAAACTTGACATGGTTGGTATGAACGGGAGTTCATGCTATTGTTGTGGTGACTTGGGTTAGTCACTTCGAGTTGATCTTGTTGTTGTTACTATGTTATTATCTCGTTGTTACTTCAACATTTGAAAATGCTTTGCCAAATTGCCTTCAATCTATTATGTTATTGCAAATAAATGTTGCTTTATGCTAAAATGAGTCCAAAGCCTCATCCACTTAAATAAAGCTTGCATGTAGCTATTTATAGTTCTGTTATCTCACACGTAAGTCTTGCGGAGTACTTTATGTACTCATCTGCCCGTGGTTGTGGCATTTTTATGGCTTTTGTTGCAGAGGAAGAAGGAGAGCTCCAAGAGCCTCTCTTTTGTGCTACGTGTTGCGCTTTCTTGACGACTAGCTTGGCGGTCGGTCGAGATGCCTAGGGTTAAGGCACACCGATTGGCTTTGTGTTATAGCCATCTTTATGGCACTTTTGCTTCATTGTTATCTTTGTAGAATTGTTGCTATTTGGCCTAAGGGCCTCTCTTTTGTAATAGCTTTTCCTTATTAATATTAACTTCTGGTTTGTTGCTTATGTTCTATGTGTTGTATGGAATTGATACATTCTTTTGTTGTGAGGTATGTATACTGCATTCTGGGAAGTATACATCTCTCGAGACCGGGTTTATTTGGTTGATAATACTAGGGTCAATCGGATGACTAAGTATTATGAGCCTAATAAACGTCGGGGTCTCACATGTAGAACCCGAGTACCTATCTGCCTCCAAAGCATTCTCACACGGAGGACGAAGCTGAGGAGTCCAATGTTGATGTATCATCTCCTATGGAGAACCTCCAAGGTCCAAGTATACATGACGACGAGTTAAGTGCCACCAAGTCTGCCGATGATAACCCTGCAATTATAATTCCTAACCATTTGCAAACTGCCAACACCCAGTAAACCAAATTAAGCATTGTCAGTTATAAATCCGGGGCGTCTTTTCTACTAAAGAGCACCGATAATAGTGTGGAGCTGTCTGTTGTTGAGGTACCTGTACCTTCGACCAAATAACTACGAGGGGTCAGATTTCTATGACAGTGGTGTAGTGAATTTGTCAGTGAAGGAGAACTGTAATACCAGGATGGGAACTAACGGGGAGAGTCTTGATGTACCTTCTGTTTCACATTCTGACATCCTGAGACAGGAAGCACCCGACAATCCTTCTGATCATAAGTATGACCTGCCCTCAGTTCCGAGTCATTCATATTCAACCCTAACCCAGCCAAGTATAACGGAGGCCCCACAAAGAAACACCCAAGCGCACACTCTTTCCATCTCGCCAGCTTGTGCAAGCAAATTAGTTACACAACAACCTAGTGGGGTCAAAATCTTGCATCTCTTCGTGGCTTGGACTTCAACTTATTACCCTTGATGGCAAAGACAATCAAGGACTCCAAAATACAACTCAGCACACCAAGAAGTACGGACCATCCATCTCCATGCAAAAAGGTGGAAAGACAAAGACACGGTGACTGAGAGTTAGAATTAAAATTGGGACGATTACTGCGGGACACACCAACAGAAAATCCACTAGTAGACCTTAACAAGACAATGTCTGGCCAATCCAGAACAACCACAATACCAGCAGCCATCCATCTCCATCCACCACCTACCCATGGACTCCATCCAAGCATACCACAATAACCACCACCCCGATATGGACCACCCAGCCAAGAATTTTTCAACTCCAGAGACCCATAGCCCAGCCACAGCCTGTTGCTATAGCTTGTAGTTGTGCAAAGTAGAGAAGTCGCCAGCTGACAAAGGATATCATTATTATTAAATATCGGATTAAAGGATTACACGATTGTGGATATTGAATTATTAGAAACATGTTGTTGGGGGATATCAGATTATAGGAATAAATTATTATTGGATACTGGAGTAATAAATTGTTGGAAGTGGGAGCGTAGAAATAGATAATTGTTGGATATTGGATGTTGGATCATAACCTTGCATTATTATTGGATTATTGGATGTTAGACTAAATGAATGTTGAATTATAAAGATAGACTGCTGTGGATATTGGAGCAAGGGACATTGGATTAGTAGAAGTACATGATTATTGAGTAATTGGATTATTATTGGATATAGAAATGAATGCTAGCTATTGGATTATAGGGACGTATTTGTTGAATTATTGGAGTTAGGGATATTGGATTATGGGATAGATTATTGTTGAAGATTGGATTGTGGGATTACATAATTGTTGAAGTTGATTATCGGATTTCATCATTATTGGATCATAGGATTATATCATGATTGGGTTATTAGAAATATATTATTGTTGGATTATAAAAATACATTTGTTGGATATTAGAATACTTTAATGTTGGATTATAGAAGTATATCCTTGTTGAAATATAGAAATAAATCTTGATTGGATTATAGAAACACATCTTGACAGATTTAAATGGATGTTAGTAAATGTTAGGGAGTTGGTGTGGAGAAATTGATCTGGTAAGGGTAGTGATTGAAATGTGAAGCGGTTGGATTTTCATAGCAGTACCTGAGGCTAATTTTGGTTAATTGGCTGAATCGTGATATATGAGTAAACTGTGTGGAATTAATTGAAGGATGATTTGATTATATTGGATTTATGGGATATAATTAGATAATGAAATGGGATTCAGATGTATTGTTAGTGATCGTGAGAATCTAGTATTGATACTCTGATCGGATTTAGATAATGAATAAAGCATGAGGTTGGATTGGTATAGTAAGTTATGATTTGGAAATTCAGGTACATTAGTTGGAGTATACAAAATTGATGAACTTGGTGGAGTTAAGGAAATAATAGTACTTGGTTGATTTATTGTTGTTAGCGGATTAATGTAAGCAATGAGGTGGTAGCGCAATGGGCATAATAAATCGATTTGGAAGGTATGATTCTAATACAGATACTTTGATTTAAACTGATCTCAGAAATGACAGCAGGATTGAAGATTAAGAAGCTTAACCAAGGGTTCAGTTATGATTTAAAATGAGGCTATGATATTGATTCTACCATAGAAATTTTAATAAATGGTTTAACTTAGAAGACAAATAGAAGTTGGTTTAGACTTAGACGAAATAAATATGTGGATAGTGCAAGTTGATGCATACGATCAATTCGTTGCTATAATCGAGATCGGGTCTTATTGAAAGCAGCCTAAGTTAATTAGGAATCGGGCTTCAAGCTGCATCCTGCTTTACCTCCTAATAAGTTAGTAACCTACCTTCAAGTCACCCTTATACCGTTACACATCTTTCACCGCTTTAACAGTGCTGCAATACATGTTGGGATGCCCAACAGGATCCAACTGCAACACCTCGGAATCAGAACCCGACAGAAACCCTCAGATCTTAAGCTGGTTAGCCCTTCAACAGAAAGAAATACAAGATCATCACGAGGCCCTCAACTTGTACGGGAAAACGAAAAAAAAAGTTTAGCTAATTCCAGCACATCTCAAGATTGCTCAAGGTATGCGAAGGAGCTACGCAAACCAATGTTGAAGAGACCTCCAGTTCAAAGTAGGTGATTGCGTGTATCTACAGGTACCACCTATGCGCGGGGTGCGTCGATTCAGATTAAAAGGAGACCTAGGTCCAGGGTATGTTGGACACTTTCGGATTTTTGAGCGTAAAAGCACCTTAGCACATCGACTGGAATTATCGAGCCAGATATCGAGAACTCATAACGTATTTCATGTTTCATATCTCAGGAAAGGTTTAAAGGAACCCTCTTAGCACTTAACAATGTTTGGCATGCCACCCTCAAGGCGACATAGAGTACAAAGAGCAGCCGTCGAAAATCCAAAAGATCGACAGCGGAGAAACCAACCCTTACATTAGTTCAAGATGCAGTGGAAAAATCATCCTGTCAGCAAAGCGGTGTGGAAGAAAGGACTACGCAAAGCCACCCCAACCAGTGCAAGTGGGAATCCGCTTTCGAGGGCGAAAGCTTCCTAAGGGGGGTAGGATGTGAGAACCCGCGTAATTAGACTTAATCATGTAACAGTAACCGGTAAATAGCGATAATAAATCTTGTCTTAGCAGTAAGCAAACGATAGCGTAAGACCGTTGTTAAGCAGTTAATTCGTTGTCAGTTCGTGGGTTTAGTTGGGTTCGTTTCGCGAGCATTCCATCACCAGTCAATAAAACAAACATTGCAACATTTGCATCATCCATTCAAGCTCATCATTCAAACACAAGTAATCAATTGCATTCCACCATAGAATCAAGACAATAATTAAATTTCATTTGCATTCAACAGCACAAAGGTAGCACCACTCGTACCCCTATATTCCTCTCTTCTCTATTCCTCATTTCATAGCATCAACGCACGGTAGCACCAGCACGCCCTCAATACTCATTCCCCCCCCCTCCCTTCTCCACTTCCAAGGCTACACCTCTTTCCTCAGGCAACACAAGCACAGCACAACAGCAGCGAACATCCAGAGTCTTCAAAAGCTCCAGCCTTCCTTCCCATTTCACAGCCAGACCAGTCCATCCCCCATCTCCCATACCTTCGGTGCATCCCCCATTGCCCAGCACACCAGCTATTCAACTCACCCAGACCTAGCTCAAGAAGACATTCACCCCAAATTCCTCATTCATTCCTCCCAAAGATAGAGCCAAGAATGGGGTTCACTCCCCATCAACACACATTCTTCCCCTCTCTTAAGTCATTCCCCATTCACACTCCAAACATCCTGTGCCATCCCCTTGAGCATGCTCCACATTCATTCCCCTCCCACACACTCACAGCCCATCCATCGGTCCATTTCCAACCGAGATCCAAGAAGAGGAAGCCAAGAACCAAGAATGGAGACCAAGGGAGGCAAGAAGCTTGGAGAGGGAAGGAGGGAACCGAGCGGTGGAGCTGGCCTGCCGGCCGCGCTGGGAGGAGGAGCCAGGCCGAGCCAGGGTGCTGGAGGAGTCGGCGGCGACGGCTGAGTAGGCGGCTGGCGCGCACGGGTGGGCCAAGCCTCAGCCAGGAGTGGGCTGGGAGGCCAGAGGGAAGGAGCTGGGGGCGAGGCGACGCGGGCTGGGGCGGCGACTCAGCCGAATCGAGCAGAGGACACGAGAAGCCGGCAGCCAAAGCCGGGCGGGCGATTTACTGGTGGCGGCGAGCCTGGCGGCCGGCGGGCCGAGCCGGCAAGGCGAGGAGGCAACCCGAGCCAGGTCGGGCCGGACCTAGGACGTGGCGTGGGTGGCGGCGTGGACCGAGCGGCCGAGGAGGCCGGCGTCTGGCGAGCCACGCCTGGGCGGCGTGGCGCTAGGGACCGGAGCCGGCCAAGACCGGAGGTGTCGCCTTGGGGGCCGGGCGAGCAGCAGAAGGCGCGGTAGGAGCCGAGGAGCTGAACCCGCAGAGGGCGGTCTTGAGCTAGGGAAGAGCGGCACCAGAGGTGGCAATGGCGGCGGGTCGGCATACCAAAGGGCGGACCCGGAGGCCATAGGCGGCGCGGCACCACGCACCGCGAGGAGGAGCCAGAGGAGGCAGCCCGGGAGGAGGCAGCGCAGGCTCTGTTGAAGGAGGCGGCCGAGCCGTGAGCTCCCATGGCGGTGGCGGCATAGATTGAGAAGGGGATAAGGTGGGCAGTGTGAGCTGTGTGCGCGTGTGTGTGTATGTTGGGGTGTGGTTCGGCCGCAGGTAAGAGAGAGAGGCAGAGAGATGAGATTAGGGTAGATTAGAAGTTAGGCTTAGGACTTTAGATTTAGGGGTAATATTAGGAAAAGGTTAGATTTTAATCTTTTGTTGGGATTCTTGCCTATTTCAGTAGCAGTCGTTATTTAAATAATAGTTAGCTGCTTAATCTTGCGACTAAATAATTTAACTTGGATCTTGTCTAATTAACCAACCTGCATTCAATCCATAAGTTAGCTACTAAAATAAGTTGTGTAGCAGTTATTTCTATTATTAATAGAATAGCTTGCTTGTGTAGCGATCTTGCGCGTCGTTGGTATTTAGTCAGGTAGTTTGAGTTGTTTAATCTTGTCAGTTTAATTAGTTAAGTGTAAACCTCTGGTTTCGACCCTAGTGCGCATAGACAGTGGAACGATTATTTTGGGGAGTACTAATTTATCTCTACTACTTAAATATTGGAGTTGGTGATGGTGTGTTCTCCCACCTTCATTCGTGTTCGTCCGATCAACAATCGACCAACGGCTGGATCATCTCGCACCGAATCCACAGCCACTCGCGACCGCGCCTCCCTCAGAGTCGGAGCAACCGCCCACGGCCCACATCATGAGCACGTCGCGCCCCCCATCCACACCCTACCCACTTCTCTCTCGCCTCGCCCACCTCTCTTCTCACCTCGCCGCCTCCGCCACCAGCTAGGCGCCCTCTCCTCCTCTTCCCCACGGCCGACGCTGCCGTCCTCCCTCTTCCCCGCACCCATGCGCCGCCGGTCCTTGCCCCCTGCCTCTCTGCTCCTTGCGCCGCCGGTCCTTGGCGTCTCCCTCCCTCTCCGCTCCCCCGCACCGCCGGTCCTTGGCGCCCCCTCCCTCTCCGCTCCAGCGACGGCCAAGGCCCCCAGATCCCACCCCAGCCCCAGCCGGTCCTTGGCGCCACTCCAACTGTCACCTCACCCCTGCTCCCGATTCCCCCTACCATCTGGGTTTCTTGATCCCGTTCGGGTTCTTGCAATCTAATTGGATTTTCTGGGATCTTTTTTTTGCATCGTTTTCTTCTTTTGTTGCTGTTGTTTGTTGCAGTATTTGGTTTTGTTATACGAGGAGGCAAGGGCGCGAAAGCAAAGGAGGGTAGTCACCGAATGGAATGAACTCCAGTTAAATGGCATGGCTTACAAATTTGTGAGTGGTGGATGCCAGGCACACCCCTTCCCTTCCCCTCCTCAATTCATTTTCACCCTTTTTTTGTGCGTGTGAGCACCCGGATTTATTAAGCTCATAATACTTAGTCATCCAATTGACCCTAGTATTATCAACCAAATAAACCCGGTCTCTAGAGATGTATACTTCCCAGAATGCAGTATACATACCTCACAACAAAAGAATGTATCAATTCCATACAACACATAGTACATAAGCAACAAACCGAAGTTAATATTAATATGGAATAGCTATTACAAAAGAGGGCCCTTAGGCCAAATAACAACAATTCTAAAAAGATAACAATGAAGCAAAAATGCCATAAAGATGGCTATAACACAAAGCCAATCGGTGTGCCTTAACCCCTAGGCATCTGGACCGACCGCCAAGCTAGTCGTCAAGAAGTCGCAACACATAGCACAAAAGTGAGGCTCTTGGA
The DNA here is from genome assembly GCA_036346405.1 of Phyllostachys edulis. Taxonomy (NCBI): domain Eukaryota; kingdom Viridiplantae; phylum Streptophyta; class Magnoliopsida; order Poales; family Poaceae; genus Phyllostachys; species Phyllostachys edulis. The sequence goes on from CM070556.1 coordinate 21,665,106, forward strand.
ACTCGCCCTTCCTCTGCAACAATAGCCACAAAAATGCCACAACCACGGGCGATGAGTACATAAAGTACTCCGCAAGACTTACGTGTAAGATAACAGGCCTATAACATATGCTACATGCAAGCTTTATGTAAGTGGAGGTTGTATGTCTCATTTAGCATAAAGCAACATTTATTTGCAATAAGGTAATACATTTAAAGGCGAGTTGTCAAATCTGTTTTAACATTCAACATCAAGTTTGACAACGATAATAACAATAAGTAGATGACAACAACAATCACGGAAGTGACTAACCCAATAGTCACCACAACAATAGCATGAACTCCCCGTTCATACCACCCATGTCAAATTTTAATTAAAGGTTGTAGTCTAATTCTTACGGGAAATAACCAAGCGTGTCCATAACCTAGGACGAGGCTATTCGAATAGTTTTATCCTGCGCAGGTGTACCACTGCACCCACACGCCTGACCGCCTTTCCTTTACGCACACTTCCGAAGGTGTGCTGGCACGGCTAAGTCCTACGAGACATTTCCAAAGGATAATGCTAATTACGAGCCGCACAACCCACGGGGAGAAAGAGACATTAGACGACCTAGCCGGAAGCTAATGTTCCCCTCCCACACTATACATATACGTTTTCATTTAAAACACACCAACCGAAAGCAGCTCATAATTAACACCTCCTAGAGTACTTAGTCAAGAGGGGTTCCATATGCCCCTCGCGTGGTTAGTACGCATAATTGCTTGGATCAATGGCGCAAGAATTCGGTCCTTGTTGACTCAGGCATACCACCACATCCAAAAACCACACCATCCATCCAATATGCCCAAGTCCAATCCACACATTTATTTTCAGATTTTGTATTTACAAATTAACAAAGCACAAGATGGACATAATGGAATAATAATTTTAGTGTGATCAAGGTCATCGACATAATGTCGACAACCGCCCATTTCTACCGTTATCTAAGCATTGCTAAGCATTTTAAGTCGCAATCTACTAAGTGATATGAGCTCATCCAACGAGCTCAAACCACAGCAAGTAACCTAGGCGTAAGGTAGTAAAGACATGGCATTCCTACAGATTGTGCAACTATAGGATTCACTAACCATAATTAAAACAAAGTAGCAATGCATACATAGAGTTTAAACAATATAATAGACTTGCAAATATAGGATGAATCATGGTCAAACTGCTTGCCTGGCTGTTGAGGGTCACTTTGTTGCGGAGGATCGTTCTCGGGATTACCACAAATGTCGAACCCTAACGAAAAGGCGATAAAGAGTCGATAAGAATAAAGAAAAGCAACAAGACCCAACAGCAAAAGTTCTCCGAATGATTTGAAATTTTTATAGCAGCAAGGTATTGATTTAACATGAATATAGAAACAAGAATCAACTGATTTGGATCTTTAATGCAAAAGTTATGATGAAAACACTTTTGCTCAGCCTAGTAATTAGAATTAGGTTACTATTCATCGACAAAATTTCTAGACATGTAGGGAACCTGAAAATTTTACAGTAGTTCAAGCATCTCATGAGAGGAACAGCAAAATAGGGTTCATCCCATTTGGGGCTATATTGCACTTTCTATTAAGTTTTGAAACAAGAACTTGAACAAAATTATAATGCATGATTATTTCTCCTAGAAACAGTAACATGTTCAAAACTATTTTTCCTAGTAAGTTCATTATTAGAGGAATCCAACAAACTTGGATTCACTCAAAAAGAGTTTACAGGTAATTAGTTATGCATTTAACAAGTTAAAGGATTTCTAGTGAAACAATTAATGCTTATACAAAGTTAAAGTTAATTCTGGATATTTTTGTAACTATAACATGATTAAAACCATTTTTAGATTAAAGTATAGTTAATAACAGTATTAACAAAATTGATTTCAACTTAAAAGGAGTTATAATGAATTTGTTATGCATTTTACCATTTAACTGAAATTCTAATACATTTAATAAAACTGAGAAAGATTAGAATTTAATTTCAGGGTTTTCTGGAGTCATATTAATCTTCTAAACATTTTTAGATTAAATTTGAGATTATGAAGGAATTAATACGACTGGAATCATCTAAAATGAATTACCATGAAAAAGATATGCATTTTCAAAGTTTATACCTTTTTCCAGCTCAAAAATAAAGCTCTCAGAGAAACCAAAAACTTAAATGACGTGGCTTGATTGTGGACCGTCGATCTGAGATAAACGGCTGATATGGACTGAAGTATATTGGACGCAAGATGCATCTACCGGCTGCGGGACCCATCGTCGTTGATCGTGAGCCATCGGGTGGTTTTAACCCACGCACAGGGTTTTGGTCCCACCGTCGATGATGAGGGCTCGGGGGTGTTTACTATGCGCGTTAAGGGTTATTTAAGAGGTGGCCCACATGTCACGGACATTAAGGACGGCTTAAGACCAATTAAATGCTAACCCATGATTAGTATTTAATGAATGTCATTATCGTGTCCTAATGACCTTACGGCATGGGACGATCGCGTCCGACAAAACGCCGAGGAGATTCGCCACTTATCGCGGCGACTCGACCGCAAGCGAGCCAAGGACAGGAATGGGTTCGCAATAGGCTTGCGGACCCCGTGGCACCACTCACACCGACGGCGACGGCGTAAATCGCCGGCGAGCCGGAGATGAAAGGGACGGTGCCGAAAATGACCGAAAAGGAAAATAAAGAAACGAGCTCCGCATTGTCCAAGGTAGCAGTGCCATAGCTCCTAGGGACTATTAGCAAGGTACCTTGGTCCAGTGGAGGCAAGGAGATGGCCGGAGAAGCTCTGGCCACGGTGCACCTCGCCGGACCCGAGGAAGACAAGGCGGGGAGCTCGGCCTAAGCAAAAACATGGCGATCACGTCATCAAGTTAGCTCCACCAAGGCTCAAGGAAGCTTCTCGAGCAAGGAATTGAGGAATGGAGCTACTTACCGGCAACGGGGAAGAAGGGGGTGCTTTTCGGCCGAAGTTGAACAAAACACAAATTTGACAATTCCTGTAAATGTCGAAACGAATTAGGTTAGGGGATGTGGTCAAGAGGAGGAGTGGCTCAAAATGACGCGAGAGAATTGGAAGAAAAGCCACTGGAGCACAGGTGGTGACGAAGCTCGCTCACGGCCAACAATGGTGGACTTGGGTGTTTTTGTGGATTGAGCTCAATGGAGCACCGTGGGTGCAACTAGAGCTCAAGGGCGTGCAAAGGAAGCCAAGGAGGGAGCTTGAGGGCTTAAGTACCCGAGAGGGAGAGGGTGCAACGGTCTCAAGCAAAGCAACCCTCGGTCAAGGGTGCTGCCATGGCCATGGGCGCCGAAGGGATGGGGGCAGGTAAGGGAAGACTTTGGGGCGCCCTGGCAAGCATTAAATGCAAATAGACGTTGTAAGGACCGGACAAGACTTGGCCTGCTTCCCGCGCCACAGACGCCATGGCTCAAGCGCGCTGCGAGACAGGCAGCGATCATGGAAGATGACCAGAGCGAACCCAGCCCACCAACAAGGACACAAAGCGGCTCGAGCCAAACGGCGGCGAGCGGTCGAGCCCACCATAAGCCACGGACCCACTCAAGACCGCTGGATCCCGATCCAAGGGCTGAGGTCAATCCCGAGTCGATCCAAGGGGTACGCACTGCGGGCCGTGCGATTAAAATCTAACGGCTCGCAAGGATTGCGCCCGCGCGAGCCCACTGGTGCTGCTAGGTGGTTGGACCAAGACGAGTGGCTCGGGTCAGACACGGGTTCGAGCCCGAGCAACAGTGCACTTCCCAAGGGTTTAGAATTCAGCTGAGACTTTGTGGATTTATTTGAGGTATCAAAACAACTCCAAAATTTGTGAAAATTTTACAGGAGCTTTATGACTAACATATTGACCTCCCATAAAATTTTCAGAGGTTTTAATGCCCTGCATTTTTCGCAAGAAATTACAGAAGGTGGAACCTTAGGGTTTGACCAGATTTGACTTGGTTTGACTTGCCTCTAAAATTATTCAAACAATTTCTAAAAATTGTAAGAAAATTCAGAGGGGTCACAAGGCTTCCTTAGAACTCAGGAAAAATATTTACAAGTGTTGGACAAAAGATTTTTATCCAGGAGGTTTTTGATTGGAGTTTAAATTGGGGATTTGATTTCTATTCCCATAATTCTTTTACAAGAATTACAGAAAAGGTTCAAGAACCTAAAGATAAATAAAAAAGTTTTAATTTACCCTCATTTTCAGAATTGGGATGTTACAGTGCGTGTGTTTTCGCTGATGTTTGATTTGATTGGGTGGTTGCGGTTGACCGCAGAGGAACAACCTTGACCTGTTGGATCCGCTGTTGGAGACACTGTGGCTGCTGCAGCTGGCGGCGGCCGAGAAGGAGGACGACGCCACCAGCAAGCTCATCGAGCAGCAGCCCCCGCCCTCCGCCAACCAGGCCCACGGGCACGCGTAGGGCGTCCAGAACATGAAGCCGGAACAGAGGTAGCTCTTACCGTCTAAAATATATCCTCACTTAGAAAGCATAACGTAAGAGTTTATCCTTCCAGAACATGAAGCCGCAAAAATGGAGATAACCAAGTAGCTCTTAGCAGATGCCTTTCTAATTTTCTGAGCTAAGAGTTTTTTACAAAACAATTGTCATGTCATGCTCCTTAGTTCCAAATTTTTTTATGGCAGAAATTGGTTTATTATTTTCCCTGAAGTGGTTAATGAAATAGACCAGTAGTAGCTGCTAGCATGATTTGATGCCACGCATATGCACAGCCTTCCTGTATAGATTTCCTTTGTTTTCTTCGTTGTTGTGCTATGATTCTGCAGATTAATCTTACCACTCCCATTAAATCTATCTACATTTTTTATAGAACTACAGAAGTGAAGTTTTCATCTTTTAGACCCATAGGACCACACATTATGTTACGTCTTTGCCTGTTTCCTTCTTTAATTAGCTGAATATTTGCCTCTTTTGTTTCCTATCCTATTGTGTGCGCTGTACTTATAGGAATACCCATCTTTACATCCATTTGGTCAATGCTGGTTCTTTCTATGTTACTTCATGATAAAACAAACTTCTTCTAAATCTAGGCCAGAATCCTAAATTCCAGGATGTCCATCTTTCCATCCTTTTGGTTAATGGCAATTCTTTCTTTGTTCTATGGTATAACATTCTAAACATACATGATTGATTTGTCACATGATGATATATTTATTTGTCAATTAAAAACTTCCTGTTTGGCTATATTATGTTTCTTGCACAAGTAGGTTGCTCTGCCCCTTTATCTTAACTACTATAATTTGGAGTTTAGTCCGCGCAGCGGACGATCGCCCCACCTCGCCAACTTTTCCGCTTGCTCCCACGAACCCCCTCGACGGTTGAAAAAAAACCGCATGCCGAAGCTTCCCGTCTCTCGCGCCTCCGTCGTCCACCTCCCATGATCCGCCCCCCCTCATGTAAACCGCCTCACACGATTCACAAACCGCCCGCCCCATCCCTCACCACTTTCATGGCGCACCCCTCTGCCTCTGCTTCTCGCCCACTTCTGCCGATCCTCCTCCTCGCTTCTCGCCTTCTTCCTCTACCCCTCTGCCTTGCCCGCTTGCATGACCTCATGTGACCCCCCCCCCTCTCACCTCGCCGCCTCTCCTCTCTTCCACCTCCCATCTGCGAACCCCACGCCAAACCGCCTGACCCTCCCCCCATCCGCCCGCGCCTCCTCGCCCTCGCCTCGCCTCCCTCTCCTCCGTGCCCGCCTCACCCGCCTCCTCGTCCCTCACCTCCGCGTCCGCCCCATTCCTCCCTCCCATCCACGCCGCCCTCGCCTGAACCTTCTCGACAGGCCTCCTCCATCCACCGTGCCCCCTAACCATGGGTGAGCACCTCCTCTCTTAGCCTCAAATCTGTGCGCTTTATGTTCTTGTAAAGGCAAGCTCCTAACTGCTGCTTTTGATGCAAATCTCGTTCACCCCCATACGCTTTTGTGTCTTATTGATCCATTCTTGGGTTTCTTAGTTGCAAATCTTTGGTGATTAGAGGATTGCAGTGGGTTTGTGAGTAGAATGAATGGAGGATTGTAGTTTGATGTGGCGCTATCAACAGTTTGATCAAGCAGACTAGCATACATTTATACATTACTTGCAGTAGTCTCTGTTAAATGAGAGATCCATCCCTTATTTTAGCCATGTCATCCCTCGTTTTCCTATATTTTGCTTGGTGTGATGTTTTGCTTCTACTTCGCTATGTTGTTTACATCTACAATAGATTATGTATTCGCCACTTTGCATTGTGGAGACTAGATTTGAGGTACCAGCACAGCCAACATTGGTACCATTTTAGAGGATTAGTTCAAAAAAGATGTTCAAGCAAGTTGCTTGACAGTAATTGCTGAACAAAGCTAGAAGTGCGTGGACAATAAACACGGTTTCCTTCTTGGTATGCAAATTTATGTTGATTTGCTGTTGTTTGTTTTCCATTGGTGTCTCTTCTAGATCACTATTATTGGTTTTTTATTTGACCATCATGTATTCATGTCGAGCCTTTGTGGTAAGAAATACTAGGTTTTCCTTATTTTCTATTTGAGCTCGAATTTTCCCGAATGCAATGTCAGATAATATCTACTTTTTATTATGTTAATAGAAAATTAGAATTGTCTGTCATTCTATGTAACATAATTAATCGACAACTTTGTGTTTTGTTTCATTTCAGGAGAGAATTTTTTATGCAGTGATGCACGTACACCTCATGTTACCAATGCAAGAGGAAGCATCTAGAGGCTAGGTGCAAGAATTCTATTTGCATTACAAAACAGTGAGCTTTCACTCGGTGCTAAAGTGATTTTTTTCCCCTGTGGAATAATTATACGGAATTCTACATTTTCCATTTTTAGTGTCTTTGCTAATCTAATGAAAGTTGTCATGACATGTTTTGCTGCAGAGGCAGGACTGAAGGAGCACTTCCAAAAGGTTTCAGTATTGCTACCAAAAGGCAACTAAAGGATAGTTCCACCTGCCATTAGTGAACCATTCTTTTATTGAAGTCATTCTTCATTTCTTCTGTTCACATTTGTTGATATCCACAGGTGCCATTAGAGCTTCACCTGCCATCAGTAAATCGTTCTTCCATTGAAATCCACATGCTCATAAAAATAATCCAAATAGGAGTTCCACGTATTCTTCCTTTCGATGACTTTGCTTTGTTCACTCCATCTGGTCTCTGTGGTATAGGTGTCCAGTTTCACATCCTGTCTTATGGTGGCATGTATGAGTGCCTAAACTGTAAGGAGGTACTTATATGTCTTGAGTGATTTATGGAAAGTTTTCGAGGTGCTGATCCTGGATGAAGTTTAATTCAGAGGCTTCTCTTTCACAGAACAGAGAGGTTGGTAGCCTTTACCTGTCATGACTCTTCTACCATACCATGTCTTATATCAGCTATTGATTCATTTGGATTGGCCCCTTCCTAATTGTGCTTTCTATTTCAGGAGCATTGGACTGGCACGGCCATGCATAGGCGCTGGTGTGCTTGCATGTGCTTATATTAGTTGTTAGAGCTTTTGTATGTTTTCATGGTTGAACATGTGGGAAGATGAAATTTTCTGTTTTCATTGCTACAGAGTTTTACACAGTTCAGATACTACAGTCATATGTGATGAACTCACTCATGTCAGGTGAGAGGATAGTCCGTCTGCTATGCCTCTTTTTGTTAGATGGCTATTTTTGGTTTCTCTATGACTATGATACTGATTACTTGGGTTACGAGTACTAATTTGTTTTGGTTAATTCTTGCATAATATGTTGCTTTGCCTCTTGGTATTAAAGTAATTTTTCATGCACTATTGTCATGCTTAGTTGTGAAGTTCAGTTAACTATTATTGTATACAAAACTTAGATATGCACTCTATAGTATTTGTGAAAAAAAAATGGTGTACTGATAGCTATAAAAGGTTCATGTAATGTTCATTATTTTCAGTTCTTCACTTGACCTTTTAATGCCTATTGCATTCTCCTTTGTTTGTCTTTTGGTGATGGAGTCGGATCAGCATCGCAAAAGTTTAGATAAGATCATTCGTCCTGCAGTTCACATATTTTTTAATGTTAATTTAGTTTCCTATAGTTTGCTCTTTGCTGGCATCCAAAAGTTTGGCCTTGACAGAACATGTCTCCTTCCTATAATTTGTAGATGTATAGAATGCTTGAAGTGTAGGGAGCTTCTGCTAACTATATTAAGTTATGTTGCTTAATGTTTTTTGTCAGATATCTTGAAATTTCTGGGATATATATGTTATAAATGATTTTGTTCTTGTCTCTCACTTTAGAATGGAATGAAGGACTCCATTAGCAAGCTTGTATCGACTTGAATCTTTGTTACACTTGAAAATGATGTAGGTAAGTTCATTTGTTTCTTCTACATGCATGCTAATCGCCTTCGATGTGACCTGTGCAGAAAAAGTTTAAGCCCCTACATGGATATATGCATCCTGTATGAGCACCATGTTGCATGGAAGCACTCCTTCCATGTGTAGCAAGCTCTTATGTTGGTTACCAAATTGGCCACAACCCGCAAAGGCAGCACCTGAAAACAAAACTTCTTTGTTAGCTTCTACATGTTCCACATGAGCAACATGTGCGGTTGTTTAGACGGGAATTTGCACTGTGGACCCCAAATTATCACCAAAAAGTAATTTCTCATGGTGGAAGACACAAGTAGTGTTGCATGCACCAATGCAGTAGCTACTTCTATTCAGAATTTCAGACTACTCTGGTTGCACACTTGTGAGGCTCACATGTTCTACCTTGTACAGATGATTCTTTAGACAACTTTAATCTATTTAGCTTTTTTTTATTAACTCAGCAAGCTTATTAAAATGTGTGAAATGTGTGGCTGTGGCAATACTACGATGTTGTGGTAGCACCGCCATTCATTTATATTGATCAGTCAAGAATTCACTAACCGATCGCATTGAGGTATCTCGCCGTAACGCGTGGATTGGAAAAGGAGGAGCTTTCCTGGAGAGATCAGGTTGGATACTGAAAGCTAAATCTTGTTAAGCTCATCTCTTTTTACTTCTGAGTATAGGCAAATATATTACAAATTATGTGTATGGCACCGATGACAAAATAGCATTTTGTTGGGCTTTGTTTTACTGGAATGTAGTTTTTAAGATAAGTCATAATGATTAAGAAATTTCGTGTCTATTTTTTTTTCCTTCCGGGTTTTCATTCTGGAGTTTTATTTTCCCCTGAAAAAATCTCCAGTGCAGAGCAATTGGTAGACATTGGCTGCAAATGGGTGATTCTTGGGCACTCCGAGCGTAGACATGTCATCGGTGAAGATGATCGGGTAATTAATATATACACAAATTCTACCGGATTGGTGTTTCCCTTACAGTCTTACTTTTCCATGCCCTGTTGAGATGCATGATTGTTATTGTCGTGCAGTAACATACTTTAGGATTTTGGGATTTTGATATGACAAGCTTGTCCAATGCAGTTTATTGGGAAGAAGGTCGATATGCCTTGAGTCAAAATGTTAAGGTCATTGCTCGCATAGGAGAGTCATGGAAGAGAGGAAGCAGGAAAACTTTTGATGTGTGTTTTAAGCGGATGAAGGCTTTCATAGGTACAATTTCTTCATCGAGTAAATGATGGGCCCGCTTCATAAGAAATGAAAAAGATTGATGTATATGCAATATGTGGTTTTCGATAGTATTACAAAGCTGGGCGATGTTGTAATTGCATACGAGCTGTTTGGGCTATTGGTATTGGAAAAGTTGCTACACCGACCAAGCTCGGAAGTTCATGTTGTTTGTTCGTGATTGGTTGAAAACCAACGATCACCCGAGGTTGCTTCTACCATTCGGATCATTTATGGAGGTTAGTTCCTTATCTCGCATCGGGATCAATCGTTTCTCCATTTGTGCCATAAAACCGATGATTAGAAGACTGAATTTAGAAACCGTAATTTAGTACAAGAGGTAGTCATTCATAAAGCTTCTTCACAAGAAAGATGTTTCAAGATACACCATTCGAAGTTCTCGATTATCTCTTATAAAACAATTGGAAGCATATTTTTCTTGAAATTCTCTTTGTATGAGAAGTCTTGATTAGTTCCCAAGTACCGATATCTCAGATTCCGCCATGGCCCTTATCTTTGGCATTAGATCAAACATTTCTTTACTAATGTTTGAAGCATTTTATTTTATCGTAACATGTCTTACTGATTCTATATTATGATCATCTTCATGTGCTTCTGTTGCAGGTTCTGTAAATGCAGCAAATTGTGCAGAGCTAGCAAAGCAAGAAGATATTGATGGCTTCCTTCTTGGTGGTGCCTCTTTAAGGTATGAGAAGCCGGTGTCAAATCCATTCTTTTATTCAAATGAAACAATGAAACCGGAAACTTACTTCCTCTTGTGTTCTGTTTTAGTCGCTGCTACCAGCAACTCTGTGATAAGTACTAATGGGCTGATGATTTGAAATTGAGTTGCTAGGCAAGGCGCTGCAACTGCAAAGCTGCTATGAATTCAGGCCATAATAAGCTCTGAAATTGTTCATTTTCCAGTTTAGTTACTCGGGTTCGTCCAATCTTTGAAGCTTCTTTCCTTTTCAATTTATGTAATTTGACCAACTGAGAATAACTGAAATAACATTTACACCATTGCTTCTTACGAAAGTTTACCAGTTACTGTGTTTTTTCTAAAACTTAATAATGTTTCTGAGAAGTTTATGCTTGAAGTTTATCAAGGCTTTATATAGGCATATTCAAATTATTTCCAGGATTTCCATTCCTATTCATGAGAAGGATCCCAAAGAATGTGGTTGGAATCTTGAATAATTGTAGTTATGGACAAAACGATATAACCAGTTATTTATATCGACAGAGGATGGACAATGCCAAATGCCAATAAAGTTGGTTCCAAGTATTCCAAAAACTCTAAATTTGGAAAAGAACAATTACACAAAGTTCCTCTTGTTAGAATCATAAGGCATTTTGTCCTTCAATTTGCTGAAAGACCATCAGTCCAACCACCACCTGTGTATCAAAGTTGTATGATTAGTTATGAATTTTTTTTTTGAAAAATAATATTTTATATCTTCTGCTCCACCTTATAAATTTTGATATATATGATAGCCTTTTCAGATATGTCAGCATTTGGCCCGCTCAACTTTTGGAATGACGTATAGCATTATTTCTCTCTCAGTCACCTTTAATGAACTTTAGTATGGATATTATCTTATTCACAACAAAATTGGGAACACCATAGATAAGCTTGGATTGTTATGAACTGGTTCTTCCCTTCAAAGTTTTCAAATTCTGGTTAATCTCATGCGTACATTATCCTTCTATCTGCACGTACTTCTCTTTGACAATTCAAGGTATGTGCTACGCTTTTTGTTTCGGTTAAGTTATATCGCCTATGTTGTACGGACTTTATTAGTTTGGCTCAGATAGATACAACTATCGATCATGGCGACATAAATAGACAAATCAGAGATGAAATAAACACCATTCATAAATCATGTTAGCAATACCTTCTTGCAGTTAACCTCGCTGCCACCGAGCCGATCCTATCACATTCGAGTGAAACCGTCTTTCGTAGGACCGACGGTCCTAATTTTGTCATGAGTGATAAGGCGTGGGAACAGTGATGTAGGTCTAGCATAGCGATGAAGCCGAGGGTGTGACGCTAGCCGAGCATGATGGCAGAGGTGCAATGCGAGCCACGAACAACATGGTCTACGATTTTTTTTTATCTGTAGCAACGCACGGGCATTGAACTAGTAGTGTTAGATCTCGAAAAGCTTTATTTAAATAAAATTGTGCTAACAACTAGAAGTCACTAACTTAGGTATCTATTATATCACTTAAAATCAACTATGTATTTACTTATATTATTATTCGTATACCGTGTTACTCTGAGAAGATGAACCGCATCGATGGAGCAACTAATCGTAGTTTCAATCCGACCTAATTTTTCTACCATATATGAAGGCAAGCGATCCTCTTGAACATGAATATAGTTAATTTAAATGTAAACCGTATCTTGCACTATTATACGTATTGCATCAAAATTATTTTCCCCAAAACTTAAATGAAATGAATGAGATGAAGATGACTAAGATGAATATGAATGATATGAGAATGATGAATGAGATGAGAAATGATGAAAGAAAGTGAAAAATGAGAATATTATGGCTGGTAAAGGGGACCCTTGGCAGGTAAGAGATGAGGCAAGGAAGTGGGACCCCTTTACATATGGTTAAAATATAAGGACCAATAAACTCTTACTCGGTCAGATGCCATAAATTCAGTACCAACCATTTTCCCGTTTCGGCGGGCAGAAAATGCTACCCTGTTACGTGACTATGCTCTCCACAATGGGTAAGTAATAGGTGTGAGTGTGTGTGATGGAGGAACCCAGAACCGTGAGGAGAGACCAGAAGTGGGGGATTCAAGACGCTATAGCGCTAAGGTGGAGTGTTGGGTGCAGGATAGAAGCTGCCCCCAACCAACATTGCTGGAACTCGGTGGAGGACTGGGTGAGCTCAGGACACCGACGGAAAGTAATGGGTAGAGAAATTAATTCACGTAACTGGGAAAATATTCTGTATTCTGATCTCGAACCCGCATCAAAGGAAATGCGGTGAACCCTGTTTATAGAGAGTTCAGAATAGGTATAGGTAAAGTGGTGCAAAGCCTGCGCAGTGCTAAATAAAATCATGAATTCGTGCCAGTCTCCACGATTGGAGTCTACGGGAACCACAGTGGGTCTATCTTCTCTCCGAGTGACTAGTAGTATTTTCAGTATTAAAATTTGCCACCTAAATGTTTTAATGAGTTATTTTCTAAATGAGATGATTTAGAAACTGTGATAACAACCAGAGATAGTTCATTCAGTGCATTCTTTGCTATTAATGCTTGCTGAGTACACTCGTGTACTCAACCTTGTTAGTATTCTCCTTTGTAGATCCTAGTCCAGCCGGGAACTATCCCGAGTGGGACGAAGGACATGCAGGTACCGAAGCAACCGCAGTAGGAGAAGACACAGACTCCAAGGACCAAGGCGAAATGGGCGCCATGTTTGACAAGTGGGACGAATAGGCGGCCGAGACTTCAGGGCTGGCGAGTGAAGCGGAGAAGTTCCTTTTTGTAGCTGTATAATACTTGTACAAAGAACCATAGCCTTGCGTGGCTATTACTGGAATAAAGAGGTACAGCTTATCTTCTTCGTTATCACTGCGTAACCCTGGTAAAGACTTACTATTCGTTGAAGCAGTGTTTTACTGAGCAAACGAATAGTAATTCGTATGCCTAAGTGTGATTATCCTTAGGATAATAACACGGGACGTCACAGCCTAGGTGCAATTTTCTCATGGAACAGTATTGACAGCCACACTATCGTGATCAAAGTTGCAGCAACCATTAATTGGGATCAACACAGAAGGCTGATATCGTCGTTGTGTCTGGTGGCAGGGAGTCCAGCATGAAATCGTCACGTCATGGGTAATAATTTTCGCAACGACGCCTATGATTGTTAGGAAAAGAACCAACACGGAGAAAATAGGCTGAAAGAGAAATGTGTTATTGCAACCACGTATGTCCACACTGGATTTGAGATTTTAATACTGGCGAATTTAGAACCTCCTCGTGCATATGACTTTTTTTTTGTTCGAAGGGTCGTGCAATCGTGCATACATATGCCTTTGAGTGTGGGCAAAACAATACCACTAGCATAAATTGGCACAAACTTGTGGAAATGGATTCTCTATATCGAAATGTTCAATACAGATGTTCTACGGTGCTACGTATTAGAATGGTTTGATGTAGAGGATCTACGGTGTCACATATTAGAAGCCGACCTTTACCGCCCAATCGAGAAGCAAAGGTCGAGATCAATCACTACAGTGTTTTCTGCTACAATAAAATATTTTATTGTTCCAGTAGTATTCTCTACAGTACTACTACCGAATACCATTCACTTACTTACATATCACTGTTTATATAGTGATCCTCAGTATTATAGCAGAGTATCTAGATCCCAAGTTGGCACCCAACCTGATCCGGTCACGCTGCATTTCATGAATGAGAAGCTTCCACGCCATTCCCAGAATCGGGAGATCAAGCTTCCGGGTAAAAAATGAAGCTGTTGTTTATGGAGACAAACTAATATTGGACCGGTAGAAATTATATTGTTTTTCTGTAAATTAATAGCATCAATGGTTAAATGAAATTATTTAAGATGAGAAATACAGCCAATCTATCTATATATACTAATCGGAGGCTTTTCTAGAAGCATTTATATTAACTTATTTAAAGGCTGAAGGAATTAGCCTCCACTCGCCAGGGCCACGTCGCCCAAAATTTTTTGCCCGTCCGATCTCGCCTCAGCACGCTCGCGCGTGTCCGATCCGACACGATGCGCTCGGTGGTAACGCGCGTCGCTCGCTTGGCCATGTCGCCCCGACAGCTGCGGCGTCACGAAACATCACCTCTCTCGCGTTATCCCGCAACGCATCTCCCCCTTTCCTCTTCCTCCCCTACCCTCCCTGGTCTTCCTCACCTCCCATGCTCGAGCCCGAGCCGCCACCGCCCGTCCTCTACTTCGTGCGCCCTCCGCCGCTCAGATCCGGTTGCCTCTGCCCCCAGCACTGTAGGCCCGAGCTATTGCGCCTCCGCCCCAACCTTCGTTCGTTGAATCCCACCCAACCCTCCTCAGACCCGGCCGCTCCCACCCTCGAGCCGCCACTGCCCTTCCTCTACTTCGTGCGCCCACCATCGCTCAGATCCAGTCGCCTCTGCCCCTAGCGTTGTAGGCCCGAGCTGCTACGCCTCCGCCCCGACCTTCGTCTGCTGAATCCCGCCCAACCCTCCTCAAACCCGGCCGCTCCGCCGGATCTAGCGATACACCCCGCCATCACCACCGCCACCCAGCTCTGCTGCCCGCCAGACCAACACCGACCGCCCTCGCCCAAATCCGGTAGTTGGCCGGATCGGCCCGCCTTACCACTAATCCGCCACCCTCTCGTTCCCCTCCTCTCTGCCGCCCAAGATATGCCCCTTCACCCAGCCCACATCTCCCTCTCAAGAGCTGTCGCCTCAAGATCATTGCTTGTCGTCCTCGGTCTCCCTTAGCATAACCGCCAATATCATCGATATCGTATCGCTCATCGCAGTAGATCTCCGCTCATAATTTTTTTTTGTATGTAACAATTGATTACTCTGGTGCATATCATCAGGATATTTGCAGACAGCCTCAGAAACTTGGATGGTTCTAGAGATCTCTTTATCAAGGTAATATATTTTGCATGATTGGAATTTGTATAACTAAATGCACTTTCTTTGACAGAGATATCTCTTGGTGCTTTTAAAGATAGACAAAATGGATAGAGATTGGTAGAGTTCATGGCAGCATAAAGGATGTCTTAATTTAGCTATAGATTAGGTAATATAGATATTGACATAGATTCTAGAAACTTACTTTGGTTCAACTGTGCAAGCATGAACTAGAACCAAAAGTATGCAATGGATCATATGCCAGTCAAATATACCTAGAGTAGTGATTTGTAGAAAAATGTGACATACTCAAAGTTGTTTCTTGCTCTTAAAACAGCAGTACGGCAACTTTCAGAGAAGTTCCCTAATTGCGATTAACTTTGTAGAGCTGGGTTATATGATGGATCAATTATTTGAAATGGTGTGAGGAATGTTTTAACCAAGGTCAAAGCTGCTGGTATGCTTCGTTTGGTTTTCCATGATGCAGTGACTTTTGGTATTGGTGACAAATCAGGTTAGATCCTATTTGTCTTCAGTTAGATCCTATTTGTCTTCAGTTATCCAAGTTTAGCAGTAGTTTCTGAGCAAAGATTGCATGTGTGTAAAATAGAAAATTGCATGAACTTAACTAAAGTACAATTCAATATATCTAAAAATGGAATTTTTCCAAAGTAGAAACAATAGACAAACATTGGTGACAATATATTGCAGGTGGCATCAATGGTTCTATAATTTATGAAGTTGACATATCTGAAAATGCTGGCCTAAATAAATCTATAATGGTTTTTCCCCTCCTAAAAGTACCACTATAGCAGATCTATTTTTTTTGCTTATTGTCATGAATAGTGCAATGTAACTCTCCAGAATTTCACCATAGATGTTCTTTGTTATTTTGATTCTATGTGACACAAAACCACACTTTACTATTTTCAAATGGTTCAGCACCGTAACTCTTAACTTTTTCATAAATATATCTGTGCAGTCATCTACGTCGAAATTTTTATATACATGTTACGATCCTATCATCAACGATTAAAAAAAGATTCGTCTAACTATAGCATACTGCAATGCTTAATAATCTCTTCAGACATAAACCTTACTATTACTTGTTAGTCATTCACTATAAATAATAAGACTGATTATCCGTTTCATATTTACCTATTTCTTATTTTACTAAATGCTGCATCTATTTACTTCAGGTTAGAAAACTACAGTGTTACGCTCTAGATATACTTGATCTTGCATATTCTTTGTATTCTAAAATGGTACTGTCATTTAAGATCGATCTATATATCAAACAAACTATTTATATTCATACTTCAGAATATATGATTGATGAGATTTTGTAGTTTATATCACAATGATGCTTCATTTGCTGTTAAATACACTTGCTTCATTATGTTAGAAAAAGAACTTAATTTACCTACAGATGTGCTTTGTTACCTTGAATCTATATGTAATACAAACCCATGCTTTAATGTTTTCACATGCTTCAGCACTATAAACCTTGCTTTTCTCAAATATATATATGTGTAGTCATCTAAGTACTTTTTCCTCCATTGACTGCTAGATAGACCTACTCCATTATGTTATAAGAGCTCTAGCATTTCGCTACAAATGTGCTTTACTGTTTTAATTCTATACGTAACACAGAACAATGTTTGAGTGATTTCAGATGTTTCAGCACCGTAGCTCTTAGCTTTGTCCCAAATGTGCCTGTGTAGTCATCTACGTCCAGATCTTGCGTTACGTGGTACGATCCTAGCATCAAACATTTTTAAAAAAACCGTTTCACCATAACATACTGCAGTGGTCATTGATCGCTTCAAACTGTGAACACCATGAGGATATGCTCATGATCCTAAGTGATGTTACAATTGGCAATTTGGTTGAAGGTTTGTTGGATTTCCTGTTTTTTCAGAAAGTTTTAGCAAAGTGTCAAGATTAACGGTAGTACCGGCTTGGAAGCCACGGTACTACCGCGTAGCGGTATGACCGCCCGTGAGAGCGGAACTACAGCGTGTCTTGATTTTGAACGCGTGTTTTGCTCGAACCATTAGATCTTAATCTAACGGTCTCTATTGCGTTGAATGTTCGGACCATCCGAACTTGAAGGGCTTTGTGAGGCGTCTGATTCAAATCAGACGGCCCAAAACGATGTGAACGTTCGGACTTTGAACAGTGCTCCGAATCGGATGGTTTTGAGGCGCTGTCCGATCGGCCGAGTGGATCTAGAGCGTTCACCTGGCAAGAGACGCTGTTCTGAGCACTTGAGCTATTTTGCCCATCTTTCGTACCACATGTTAATGGCGGTAATACCGCGTTAAGGTAAGACCGCGTTGTTAAGCGGTATGGAATTTCCAGAAGCATTGTATTTTAGAATTCTTCGAGAGAGGTACGACTGCAGTGTTGAGAGCAGTACTACCGAGATGCGGTAGTACCGTGTGTTACATGGCGGTAGTACCGCATTTACTAAGAATTTTGATTTTCCTTGATTCTTTCAGAGAATTGATTTTGGGATAGGTCATATCCGTGTTTGTCATTGCATATGTGTTGCATATTGCATGTTTTGAGCTAACGTGGGTCAAGTTGTGAAGAACTTGTTCCCGGAGACGATTTCTCCTATTCTTTGTCGGTGTGGCTTGTAGGTCAACGACGGTCAACAGTGATGAGGATCGGGACTAAGCTTGGAGAGCTGAGGTCCAGAGCGATCATGGATGCCGAGTAAGGTCAAGTAACTCAAGCATGGCGCAGAATGGACGAGGTGGATCGAACGCGCAGTTCGATGCAGCTGGTTGGATCAAGCGGCGCGGTGGTCGGTGCAAGTGCCTTGGAGGTTCCGATGAGATTCGGACAGGAGAGACTTGCCAACATGATGAGAGCTGTTGATCAACCTACACGTGGCGAAGCAGGCGATTGCTTTGACAGGATTGGACTCGGTCCATAGAGAAGGATCGAGAAGGGGTATTTTGGTAATTTTACTAAATACCGCCTTTGTGACTTGTTGGCTAAACCACGGTGCGGGTCGGCGCTTGGAGAAGCAGTTTAGGTCAATCAAAGAAGAAGACGGCGCTTTGAGATGCGTGCGTGTGTTAACCCATTGTGAGTTAGGGTTTAATGGGTGCCCTAATGGAATATTCCTAGATGCTTAGCCTCCACTATATAAGCCCTGTGTGCTGGTTCCACCAGACTCGTGCGTTTTCATGGAGACTACCTCTTAGGGTTTTGAGAGAAAAGGAGAGCTAGGGTTTAGGGATTGTTTGATCTGATGCTCATGTATTGAGTTGTGTCCTCCAAGATGGGGAGGCTATAAACATCAATCATATGTTCAGATCAATCCAATCATGTTTCTAGAAGTGAGTCTCTTTCGCTCTTTGTCTTCTGTTTTGGGAGTTTTTGTGTTTTTGATGATCCATTGGTTTTCTCTCGATTCCCTCTGTTGCTTATACTTGCTGTGACTTGTAGGAGACCATCTAAGGTCATCTTGATCATCAATAGACCACAAGCAAGCCTAGGATCATATTTGAGTTTTTAACCTGTTCATGAACCGAACTTTACCAAATCTGAGAAAGGTCAAGTCTTTGACGTGGATCTGTTGAATAGGTGATTGGAATAGGTTAGAGATATCCTCTAGATGTTATGTTTCAAGTTTGATAGGGTTTGATTGGATAGAACTCAAGTTGATCATCTTTTTGGTTTTGAGTCTCTGCTGTCAGGAAGAAAATCACGAGCAGTAGTAGTACCACTCCATCAATGGCGGTAGTACCGCACTCTGAGATTTCATCAGCAGATCTTCATGCTTTGTGTTACTGTTTCATTGAGGGGTTGCAAAAATTGTTAAAGCTCCTATTCCCCCCCCCCCTCTAGTCGCCTTTCCGGTCCTACACAAACATAACCCTTACTATTGTTGTTAGTAGTTTGCTATAATTGATAAAAACTAATTATCCATTTAAGATTTACATATCTCTTATTTTACTAGACGAAGCTATTTAGCTCGATTTAAAAAATGCCAATGTTACACTCTAAATATAATTGATATCGCTTATTCGCTAAATTCTAAAATGGCAGTGTCATTTGAGATCGGATTATGCATCAAACTCACTATTTCTATTCATACCTCAGAATATATGGTTGTTCAAATTGTATATTTTATATCACAATAGTGCTTCCTTTACTGTTAGATCGACTTGCTCCATTATATTTATAGAAAAAAACTACACATGTGCTTTGCTGCTTCCAATCTATATGTAATAGAAACCTATGCTTTAGTATTTTCAAATGCTTCATACGTCAGATACCATTTTTTCAAGTTCACATAATTGCTACTGACTACAACAAGCAATTACATTCCTCACTATTCCCTGCAGTACCTTCTTCCTCACAGTCCTCCTCCATACAACAAATCATCACTCAACAAACCAGTACCCCCTTAGCAGCAATTGCAATCACCTCACCATCTTTAGTACTGTGGATATCATGGGGATATGCTCATGATCTTAGGATGATGAAACAATTGGCAATGGCTTTGTTGGTTTGAAGTTTCATGCGTTTTCGGCAAAGTTAGAGAGGCGGCAAAGCTGAATGCGGTCGACCGCTTTTGTCTTTGAATGTTGAGATAATTGAAAATTGATTATGGGTTATGTCATATCCATATTTGTTAATGCATATATGTTGCATATTGCATGTTTTGAGCTAACGTGGGTCAAGTTGTGCAGAACTTGTTCCGGATTCGTATTTGCTTGTCTATTCTTTGTGCGGTGTGGCTTGCGTGTCAACGACGGTCAACGGCGAGGAGGATCGGGACTAAGCTTGGAGAGCTGAGGTCCAGAACGATCATGGATGCCGGGTGAGGTCAAGTGACACAAGTGTGGCGCAGAATGGACAAGGATGACCGAACGGGCAGTTCGGTACGACTGGTTGATCAAGCGGTGCGGGGGTCGGTGCAAGTGCTAAGGTGTCCGGTGGGAACCGGATGGGAGAGACTTGCCGACACGATGAGAGCCGCTGGATCAACCTACACGTGGCGAAGCAGGCGATTGCTTCAACAGGATTAGACTCGGTCTTCGGAAAAGATCGAGAAGGGGTATTTTGGTAATTTTACCAAATATCGCCTTGGTGACCTAATGCCAACCCGCGGCGCAAGACGGTGCGTCAAGAAGTGGATTAGGTCAAGAGAAGTGAAGACGACGCTTTAAAAGGTGTGCGTGTGTGTTCCGTTGTTGTTGGGCCTTAACGAAGCCCATTAGGTTTAATCTTCTAGAAGCTCCAATTCTAAAAGGGTTCTAGGGTTGGTGGCTGTCATATAAAAGGATGGAGATGGGATATTCGTGGGGTGCGCCTGTAGAAAAGTAGAACCTAGGCGGTGGCCTGTCCCCTAAGAGAACAGATGCCCTAGGCGGCGTCGTGTATCAGGAGAAAACTGGAGCCCCTGGCGGCGCCTTGTTGTCTCCCGCAGGATTAGGAGGCTTGTCGACAACCTATAGCCTCGAGTGTAGAGAGAAATGAGATCGCTGTGTCTGTAATTGATGGCCGCCCTCATGCGTGAGATGTTCCTTCTTGCTTTTGCGCTTTTTGATTTGTTTATCGCCTAGCTTGTACATGCTTGTCGGTGCTCTGTGGTTTGATTGGGCAATACCTAGCGCCCGCAAATTCAGGAGCTTGGCGGCGGCTGTAGGTGCTACGCCCGTAGAAGTCTGTAGGAAATAGGAGCCGGTGGCGGCGGCAACTTGTAGCTTTTTCTGGAATCAGAGTATTCAAGGAATGGCGGCCGTTTGTTATTTCTTTGAATCGATCCATCATCTGGCGGTTTGCTGCTTTCTTTATTGCTTTGGCTGCAATTTGTTTTGCCTGCTTGTCGGCTCGGCGGCTGTAGCTGCTTGGATTGTCCCATCGCACGTTGCTGGTGATCACCATTCGCACCATCGGTTGTGAACCGAATCTTTGCATTGAGTTTGGTTCTTTTTATTCACTTGGAGTTGTTCCTTCCTGTGTTTGTTGAAATGATAAGATGTTGCAGTGAGTTGTTGCTGATGGTTCACTATTTTCAGATTTCTTTATATGGCTGCCATCAATGATGCGCATGAGGCTTGGGTTTGATTCCCTGCGGGTTGCAGTTTTTAGCTTTGTTTAATTGTTTTGGCTAATGTTCCTTGTGCATGCTTGTTGGCTTAGCGCTGTGTGGTGTTGCGGCCGACCTATGCGTGAGATGGGGTGCTCGGCGCCCGCAAAAACCAGAGCCATGGGCGGCGGCCTGCATTAAAGTTCAGATTTGTTTATTGTTTTACTGTTGTTTCTCTGTGTGTGCTAATCTGCTCTGTTTGGTTGATGCGGCACATCCTGTGCGTGTGCGTGTGCGTGTGCGTGTGGTTTGTAAAAGCAAGCAGATGCAGTTTCTTGTGTGGCTTTGATTGCTAGTGGTGTGTTTAGCCACTTTTGTTTCTTGCTTGTGGTCTGCCGTGAGAGGGTGCTTTGGATTTTGTGCATGCAGTTGTGAGGTGTTTTCAGTCTTGTGCTTCGAGGTTTGATCAGATTCAACACAGGTCATCTGATGTGCCTGTATACAGATCTTCATAGCTTTTATAGCTATTGGAGTGAAAGTAGTGTTGAGTTCGATTGAGGAGAAAAATAGAGAAAGCGTCTATTCACCCCCCCCCCTCTAGTCGTCTTTCCGGTCCTACAAGTACATAACATTACACGCTCAACTGAACTACATGTCCACCATTCGCAGATAGAAACACTTCGACAGGTAACTATCTCTTTCTCATCTTAGTCTACGGAATATTCCTATTTTGTAATATCTCTCTTTGTTCATACCACTGCTTCTATGAATTCAGTACACGTACCATATCTATGAAAACAATTGTTCTGATCCTATGCATGTATTTTTATGCGCTTATAATACCGTATATATTTGTTTCTCTATCCATCACATCCTCACTCATCAACTGCCTATCTATCATTCAATGATTTTTTTCCCTCCTCCACCACATACACACTCTCTATCTATACCTGTTAGACAACGTTTCATCCTATGTTTCACATATACAAGCTCTTTCAGGTTACAAACATATATTCATAGCACATCCATGTTTTTTTATTAAAAAAAACCCTCACCTTTTGCACCACCTTCATAATACACTAAAAAAAATCCATTCTAGCATCGCCGCACCCACTCATCTTACTTTCCACATGAAACACCATTCATTACTATCCTTTACTGCGTTTGCCCTCCATTATTGTTTACTTTACCTCCTCTTCAGCATTGCCGATCAATACCAATATGTACTATCTACTTACCTAATCTTTTCTGTCCCTAACACACTTCGCTTTTTCCCTACAACAAAACAAATGGACGACAAACACATCAAAGCTATGCTGCCTCATTCAACAGATCACACTCCTAGCACTACCAGACCTTCATTGTATTTACCTTTTTATATTACGCTCTTTACTTTCCTCATACAGCAATGATGCCTTACTCGCATTTGTTATTCTTTACTAACACTTAGCTTGCATCTCATTTTTTACTATTCACAGGATACCCAAATCCCACACCACGTACACAGAGAACTGTTTCCAACGGGGCCTCCTATTGAATCATCTCCTACTCCATAGGTTCGCAATAAAATTTTAAGCGTCTATTCTATTATGTTATTAGCATGCTTCCAAACACTACAAGTAAATACCTACAGATAGCACAGGTTCATTGTACTTCCATTCAAACAGCACAGCTATATATTTACATGCTATACAATGTTTACATCATTTTGCACCCGTGCTTTCTGCCACCCAAAAACTGTTCTTTCAACAATGTCCTAACATACTCTGTGCCTCTCTAAAACTTGATCAGCTATTTCATGGCGGCAAAAAAAACAGTCAGCCGTTTTTTTTAACAAAACCATACAAAAATCCACTTGAAACGCCTCCAATTATGTACCACTTACTGACAACTAGACTCCCTATAGATGCATCCCTCCATAAAAAAAACCCTTTTATTTCCGATTACTAAACGCGTTCTCCATTCACAGATAACGCCCGAAAAAGATCTAGATCCTAAAGCGCAGTCACAAACAAGCACAAAAAAAAAGAATCAAGCCACACCATCTCTTCCGCTAAAAAGGTTCATTCTCTCCACCGCCTCTAACACAGATTTTTATACCAATCATTACTTACGTATTTACTTTCCCCTTTTCCCTCATCGTCTTACTGTTTTTGCACCAGTGCTGCCTCACCAACTTTGTAGTCTACAGCCAACCCACCTGCTAGCAAAAGAACATCTGCTCGCAGAAAATACTGATAGAAGATCACATCCATTGTACTTGGCTTCGTTACTTTTTGCCTACGACGTTACACCTCCCAGACACTACTAGCTAGATGTTGCTGTAAAATATTGCTTCCTGTTATTAGCACCACACTTAGGACTGTTTTAAGCCTTAGCCTACCTCTAATCACGCCTTTCTTGTGCTTTCTATGTACCCTCCATCGTACTTGGCTTCATTACTTTTTTTGTCTAAAACGTTACACCTCCCAGACGTTACTGTCTAGATATTGCTGTAAAATATTGCTTCCTATTATTAGCACTGCAATTAAATCGGTTTAACGCCTTAACCTACCTCTAATCACGCCTTTCTTTTACTTTCTATGTACCCTCTCCATAATAAGAATACCTTAGCTTTGCTTACCATTTCCCATTGCATTGCATGTTTACCAAACATGTTTCTATTTAATACCGTAAGCTCTTCTGTTAACCATAATTATATTTAGTACATCTCTAGAACTGATATCCTAAAACACAATGACACCGTTGTTCCACGTAACCCATCATTCAATAACCATAAAAGCTCATCAAAATAAGCATTATTTAATGTTTTCATCTTTCCTACCATCTAACGCAACCACGCCAATGGCGCGGGTAGCCTTCTAGTTAATCTTAGAAGGTAAACAGTTAGAAATTCCCACATTAATTGGAGAAAAAGAAAAGGACTAAAAATTCTCACATTAATCAGAGAAAAAAAGGAAAAACCATCTAATTTAGCATGTGGTACAACCTGCAGCTTGGATATATTTTTTTAGCCGACAGATTTATTACAGCTCCTTTAATTGTTGGGCTTTCCGTATCAAACAAGTAGTTCTCTCTCCTTAACAAACATGGAGTCCGTTATTGCTACGCTTCAGCACATGGAACGTGAGAAACACTAAAACACTCCAATCTTTTTTGTTTTTTCCACCGTTGTAATCTACAGCTTGCATCAAATACAGAGAGGTCCATGTTTTTAACATTGTACGTTGAAGCTAAAGAGTTCGAATAGGAGGGATTTAAAATTATTTATAATAAGTACAAAATCATGATTGTACTAACCTTTATATTGTTAAACTAATTATTGGTAAATTTTTTTACAAAGTTTGACTCACGAAATGTGTGGGCGCCTTAAAAAAATAAACGGAGGGAGTAAAACTCCTGTGACATAGAGAAACACCGTTTAAAATATGTAGCATGTGCGGATGCACGGGTTGATGACTAGTTAGCTAAATAATATAGCATAATTAATATTTAACTTAATTATCTAGTTACGTGTCAAGTTGAAAAATCAAAGGAGGAAAACGCTTGTAATTTAATTGTGTGACATAAGAATTAATATCTTGCATGTATCATGTCTTTACTACCAATCTAGAATTCCAGATTTTTAAATAGATGAAGTTCAAATTTCAAATAGGGGAAGCTTAATCGTGAAAAGGATGATAAGGCAAACTGAAAAAGAAAGAACAAAAGGTCGTATATGGCATTTTCGATTTTGAAGTCCATGTGAGTATTTGTATATTTACTGTTTGTGCACAACAGCAAAAGAGAGTGTGTGAGAGGATCTAGAAGATAAAAGTCATGATTTCTTTTCATCTCTTTCCCATTGCAACCTTCCGTTTTCCCCTGCATCTAAGTACATCGTAAGGATGATCCACTTGCAACTTTATCAATCTAAGCTTGTGAATCAAGGACAATCTACTTAGCCTCTAGCTGACTCATCGTCTCCCCTGCCTACGCCGCCTCGCCGTACTCGCCGCTACCTCTGTCCTTCGCCTCCCACTGACTCGTCGCCACCGTCTCCACCTGCCAGGGTCGATGCTGCCGCCCTCCTCCCCATGGCTACCCGCCGCCGCCCTCCTCAGCTCCCGTTGGCATCGTCGCCCTCCCTGTGGCCTGCTCCTGCCACCGCCGCCCTCCTCCTTGTGACCTGGTCCCGCCGCCACCGCCCTCCTCCCCATGGCTAGCTCTATCGCCACCCTTGGTGCGTTGCCGTTAGTGGCGGAGGCAGTATAGATGCATGGGGGTGCAGTTGCACCCCTAAAATTTTCGCACAAAAAACTGATTTATACCCATCTTAATACATAAAGTATACATTACACATACTAACATACATATTTCTCAACTCATGCCAGCCCATTTAGCATTAGACCCAACAGAATCTGAGAATCAAGCCCAATTCAACTAGTCAAGAAGGTGTTATGCCTAAGTGCTATCTCCCCATCCAGGTGCTCTGGCAGTAGCATAGGGGCGCAGCCAACAGCTCATCGCGGCATCGACGCATCACGGCGCTCTGACGCCGCTTCTGGCTTCTAAGCCGACGATCTTGGTCTCGACGTGCCGGTTGCGCCCCTCGAGTCTTGACCCCGAGGACATACATCAAGATACAAGGTTTCAAGAAGTGGAGAATCTCAGTGAGCACGCTATTAAACTTGTTGAGACAAAGAAGCATGATCGCTATAAACTTATTTATTTGCTGCTCAAATTGGTATTGATCCTTCCTGTGGCTACTGAAAGTGTAGAGATGGTATTTTCAGCAATGAATCATGTAAAGAACAAGTTAAGAAATAGCATTGGTGAACAATACTTGAATGATTGCTTAGTTACGTACATTGAATGTGAATTTTTTTTCTACAAGTTAGTGATGATGTTATCATCAATCGCTTTCAAAGCATGAAGGAACGTCGTATCAAGTTGTAATTTTCAAAAAATATTTTTGTGATATTGGTTATAGTGCGAACATGTAGTTTGACATATTTGAACTTGTGTTGGAACGGATGTGTCTTAAGTTCGCACCCCCATCGTCAAAATCCTGGCTCCGCCACTGGTTGTCGTTGCCTTTGCCACTCGTCGATGGGGAGAGATGAGAGATGAAGAAGCAGCTGGAAAAGCAAGAAGGGCAAATAAGTCTTTTCACTCATAATTTGATAGTCAACTCATGGTGGACTGACGGGAGTGGCAAAAAATGATGGAAGTTCAGATTTGATGGCAATCAAGAGCGAAATAATTTTGCGGTGGCATTTCAGGGATCTGGTCAGTTTCTAGTGATAAATAAGGAATTTCCTCAATACTATATACTAAGATTAGGACGACCCATGGCTCATAACCCATGTAAACTTGTCGGGCATGTGCGGCTTGGCCCACCGCGAAGGCGGCGGAAGGATCGCTTGGTGATAGGCAGGCTACGTAATATGAATAGACCGTGCAGCGGAGCAGATGGGCTAGGTGGTGGCACAGTCGAGGCCGACGGGGAAGAGCTGTGGCCGGGGGATGAGTGGCGGAGCGGCGACATGAGGATGAGCAGAGGCTTGTGGGCGCAGTCAAGGGATGTGGGGAAAATTGAGTCCAGCGGGACGGCGAGGGACAAGCGGCAGACCAGTGGGCGCAGTCGAGGCCGACGAGACGATGGGGGATGAGATGTGGGCCAGCAGGAAAGAGCTGCGCCCGACGGGATGGGGGGGATGAGCGGTAGACGGGCCGACACACGAAGGCTGGCGGGACGAGCAAAGGCCGGTGGGGATTGGATGGATGGGGATTGGGGGATAGAGTTGGAGACGAGTGGAGGCGGCTAGGGTTATCGGTTAGGCTGTTAGCCCTAGGTCGGTTGGGCTTGCTCAGATTAAATGGGCCACAATGAGGCCACGGGCCCACGATCATGGACTGAGTAGTTACGGATATTACCGAATAGCATGTACCGGATATTACCGAGAAAAAACTCGAATATCCCTCTAACCATCGGAACCTTCTCTCCTGATTCCGGCTCCGAATCCGATATGTACTATCCGATACCGATTTCGAATCCGACAAAACCTATCAGATACCGACTTACATTCCCGAATACACTCCGAATTGGTTCGGTCAGTCAGAAAATATCCGGCCCGATTGCACCCCTGCTACCAAGTATGCAAAGCTACTCGCTTGTTCGCCCCGTACGCATGTCACTAGCGTGACACCGCGTTTGCGGTGATCTCACACAAACAAACAACAAACAGCCAGCCAGGTCCAGATGCAATCATCCGTTCAACCTTCACCGCACACCTCAGGCTTCCTTCGGGGCGAACCCATTTCGCTTTCACGTGGATTTTGCGATTCTAGAAGCTTTCACTCCTCAATCTGTTCCCAGGCACGGCTCAACAGTTGTTAATGTTATTGATGGTCGATTCGGCAACGTGCCCCGCGCCCGTTTGAATTCACAGCTTCCTCTGCGTCCGCCCGAGCAACAGAGCGAGCAACGGGCGGGGCCCGCTACGATTCGGGCCCCGCATGTCAGATGCTGAGCCACGGGGTGCTGGGGCTTTCGCCATGTTGCCGTAGCCGAAGACCGAAAGCGAAAACGGCTCGCCCCTCGTGCGCCGCGGCTGGTTTCGGTTGGGTGGCGTGGCACCGCGCACGGCACCGGGCCCCGCTTTCCAGGTGCCCCGCGCGGGCCGCGGCCGCAATGCGCAAACGAACACGGCCGAGCCGTTCGTAACTTCGTACCGCCGTCCCTCCCTCGAGCCGCCGCTGCCGCCGTCGTCTCCTAGCCACCTCACGGCCATTTCCCTCGCGCTTGCCCCACCCGTCACCCGCACAACATACACACACTCCACTCCAGTACCCCGCTCCCACCGCGTGCGCTGCGCTCTCCTCCCCCGGCTGCGGCGCGTACGAACGTGGGCGAACCAGCCCGTGCACCCCCGATCCCCACCCCCGCCATGTCGTCGGCGGTCGTGTCCCCCGCTTCCTCCACCTTCCTCCTCGCGCTAGCGTCCGCCTCCCAGGGGGCCGCAGGCGGGCCAGGGTGAGCGCCCCGCCCCTCCACGCCAGGGCGAACGGGCGTCTGGCGGTGCGCTGGCCGCCGCAGCGCACGTCTCGAGATGGAGCGGTGGTGCGCGCGGAGACGGGGGCTGCGGGGAAGAACGCGGCGCCGGAGCGGAGGGACGACGACGCTGCATCCGCGAGGCAACCCCGGGCGCGGCGCGGCGGCGTTGGCGGCGGCGCGGGCAAGGTGCTTGCGAGAATCGAGATCGTCGTTTACGAGAGGTTATGCTTTGGCTTGGTGCTCTTGTTTAAAACCGACGCGCGTGTGCGTGCACTGTGCAGGTCGTGGAACGGAGGGATCCCATCGCGCCGGTCGGCCGTTACGGCTCCGGCGATGCGTCGAAAGGCGCGGCGGCACAGAGGCAGGACGCCCCCCGTCTGGCGAGCCAAAACGGCGCGTTGGTGAGCGCTGACAGTAAATCTATCGTCGCTTCGCGGCCGATGAGCGTAGTGAAGGTCTCAACTCCCGACTCCGGCGTGATTCTTCCCTCTGCGGTCAAGGCGCCGGAGACCGTCGGCCCAGCCATGAAGACGCCGCCATCGTCCGGGTCAAATTTTGTGTCGTCGGCTCCTGTTCCCGGGTCTGACAGAGCTGACGATGTGGAACTTGCAGAGAGGAAGGGTTCAAAAGTTGTCGAAGGTGTTCCAAAGCCTAATGCAACTTCTCACCCTGCGCCCGCGGTACAAGAGGCTACTTGTGATTTCAGGAAATATATTGATTTCGACGAGCCGGTGGGAGCAAAGGATGATGGCTGGGTTGTTGCAGATGGTGCTGGTTCCTTTGAACATGACCAGAATTATGATTCAGGCCCTTTGGCCGGGGAGAATGTCATGAACGTAATCGTGGTAGCTGCTGAATGTTCTCCCTGGTGCAAAACAGGCATGAACACTGTTGTGTTTTTAGTTTTTCAGTGCTGTTGTTCATTTCAGTTTGCTTGGATTACTCATTTGGACAACTGTTGCATTGCGTAGGTGGACTTGGAGATGTTGTGGGTGCTTTGCCCAAGGCTTTGGCGAGAAGAGGACATCGTGTTATGGTACTCTCTTTCGTTTTCTTTTTGGATGGCTGTTTCTGCAGCATCTAACAGATTAATCATTTGATGAACCTATATGTTTAGATAATCATATTTGGATAAATGCATGGTAAATTGATTTTTGATGTACAAATGAGATGGTCTAAAAATGTTATTCCAGCTGTTAGATGAAAAAACATATAAAAACTCGACCATCCAAAGCCACATTTGAAAACCAAATGCTTACTATTGTTTAGAGAATATTCCTTTCTACCATTTTATTGAAAATATGGGCATGGCATGAATCATCATGTTGTGACGGAAAATAGTGGCAAAGTTTGCATTTTAGTTATGATGATATATAATATAATCCACAGCACATTCAGAAATTAGAATCCTTTTTTTAGACGGAAGGGAATTCAGAAATTAGAATCAGGGACTCTTGGCTAGACTCTAATGACTTAAACTTGACTTGCTGATAATTGATAAATGCTTCTTTCAATCTTAGGTCGTGGTACCACGGTATGGTGATTATGATGAAGCCCACGATGTCGGAATCCGAAAATACTACAAGGCTGCTGGACAGGTATGTAAATAATGCAATCAAATGGTAGTTTGGCATAGGAAATGCTATTGCCTAATGTCATAATATCTCTAGTTTAATTTGTTTTTGTTTTGGCCTGCAGGATTTGGAAGTGAAATATTTCCATGCATACATCGATGGAGTCGATTTTGTGTTCATCGACGCTCCTCTCTTCCGGCACCGTCAGGATGACATTTATGGGGGGAACAGACAGGTGAATATTCTATTTGTTTGCTGTTTCATCGCACTTGTATACTAAAGATTCAGCGAAGGCCTACTGATTGACACAAGAATACCCATTTTGCTTCAGGAAATTATGAAGCGCATGATTTTGTTCTGCAAGGTTGCTGTCGAGGTATCCTCTCCCAACTCCTTTGTCAACCAATTGCCACTACGCATCTCTTTGTATGGGGATTTCACGCCGATTCAAAATCTCTTGTTAAGTGTATTCTAATGAAATCTTGATCTCGTTAAATGCACCTTCGGTCATACATGCTTTTGTTGGATTTTTTTTTTTTCTCATTTGGGCATAGCTCAAATGGAATATTCTGAAAATCCCATAGGCCCATCTCTTGCATGCTTTGGCTTTTAAGCTTATTTTGTTGGACTGATGAACGATCTATGTCGTCCTGATTTCTACATCATGATTGCTCACGTAGTTTCGTTTATTTACCTAGATATTATTTTGTTAGCGGAGTGACTATTCACAACTCTTTGATTCTTTTTTTTTAAGTAGTCACTCTTTGATACTGGAAATAGCATTTATACCTGCCACAGACTATAGTATATAGTAGAGATTTGCTAAACAACATGCGACTGTTTTCTTTTGTCAAAATAGTCAAATTTCCATTCGTCCGATATGTTTTGAGATTTGCACTTCTTCTCATACGATGAATTAGATCTGAATTTATTATGATTTTTTTCAACATAACGGGTTCACCACATTGTCGTATTTTGTTGGTATAGAATTTCATTATTTATCTTTGTTTTTGCTCAATATCTCAAAGTATATGTTAGATTTTGAATCATGTGATGGAAATATGAGTTATTAAGACTTTCGATAATAATTACAGTGACTAAGAACAAAAATTACATAAATAAATTACTGTAATTTATATATAAAGAGCACTGAACTATCTTTTCTATTCCTCCATAATTTGTAGGTTCCTTGGCACGTTCCATGCGGCGGTGCTCCCTACGGGGATGGAAACTTAGTGTTCGTTGCAAATGATTGGCACACTGCGCTCCTGCCTGTTTATCTTAAAGCATATTACAGAGACCATGGCTCGATGCAGTACACTCGCTCCGTTCTGGTCATACATAACATCGCTCACCAGGTTTCATCGTAGTCTTGATTTTTCTCTACCTATCTTGTTCGAGAAATTAAATCGGTTGAGTACTAATGATGGCTTATGGAAATGGAAGTTATTCAACAATGATATGCTCAATTATTTGTTTCAGTCAATTATTAATTTTGCTCAGTACTCCGTTGGGCTAAAGTTTTCCTGATCCTAAATTATTCCTTTCGTGCATGTAGGGCCGTGGCCCTGTAGATGAATTCCCGTACATGGACTTGCCTGATCACTACCTCGACCACTTCAAGCTGTACGACCCCGTTGGTGGCGAGCACGCCAACATCTTCGCGGCCGGCCTGAAGATGGCGGACCGGGTGGTCACCGTCAGCCGCGGGTACCTGTGGGAGCTGAAGACGGTGGAGGGTGCCTGGGGCCTTCACGACGTCATACGCTCCAACGACTGGAAGATAAACGGCATCGTGAACGGCATCGACAAGAGGGAGTGGAACCCCAAGGTGGACGTGCACCTGCAGTCGGACGGCTACACCAACTACTCCCTCCGGACGCTGGATGCCGGCAAGCGGCAGTGCAAGGCGGCCCTGCAGCGCGAGCTGGGCCTGGAGGTCCGCGACGACGTGCCGGTGATCGGGTTCATCGGGCGTCTGGACGGTCAGAAGGGCGTGGACATCATCGGGGACGCCATGCCGTGGATCGTGGGGCAGGACGTGCAGCTGGTGATGCTGGGCGCCGGGCGCGGCGACCTGGAGCGCATGCTGCGGCACTTCGAGTCGCAGCACAACAAGAAGGTGCGCGGGTGGGTCGGGTTCTCCGTGCCGGTGGCGCACCGGATCACGGCGGGCGCGGACGTGCTCGTCATGCCTTCCCGGTTCGAGCCGTGTGGGTTGAACCAGCTCTACGCCATGGCCTACGGCACGGTCCCCGTCGTGCACGCCGTCGGCGGGCTCAGGGACACCGTGGCGCCGTTCGACCCGTTCGGCGACTCCGGGCTCGGGTGGACGTTCGACCGCGCCGAGGCGAACAAGCTGATCGAGGCGCTCGGGCACTGCCTCGACACGTACCGGAAGTACAGGGAGAGCTGGGGGCGCCTCCAGGAGCGTGGCATGTCGCAGGACCTGAGCTGGGACCACGCTGCACAGCTCTACGAGGACGTCCTCGTCAAGGCCAAGTACCAGTGGTGAACTGCCGATCCAGCTCCGCCGTCTGCGCGCTTCAGAAAAATCGCAATGTAAACTGCGTGTTCGACAGACTTGGTGCAGAAACTGAGGTGAGGTGCCGATCTCTAGTCATCCTGACGACGATGGAAGCGCCGGCTTCCGCGAGAGCTAGTGAGTGAGCTGAGGTGTGCATGGTGATGCTGCCCCCGATTGGCCATAGCACAGTAGAGTGGAGGTAGGGAAGGCATGCATTGTTGCAGTACATGGGATGTAACTTGATAATGTGGTTGCTATGTGCATTGACACAATATTTACTTCTCTTTAAGTGTGGTTCGTGATTGTTAAGTCATGGCATGCAAAAGGCAGGAATGGCACAAATGCCTGCCTGCTTCAAATCTGACAACACTTTCAGTCGAAGTAAACCAGAAAAATCTGTTGGAAATAATCCGATCTTGGCTGGTAGTTGGCCGAGTCTCGTGGCATAGTATGCGTCGCGTAGTGGATCGTGAGTCTGCACGTTCCCTGAATCCCAGCTTAGTTTGTTACTAAAAAATGTGGTTCTGTTTTTTCGTTTTTCAGTTAACTGCAGCTTGTAAGAATGTTGTCATAATTCAGAGAAATACACAGAAAACTGCCCCAACTGAGAGCCTGTGTGGCGCTTGTGTGTTTTTTGTGTTCTTGATCTCTTTCTGTTCTTGTGTGTGTAATCTGGGATCTCCACCAATACGTGGTATCAGAACCAAAACACACAAGAACATGCCGAAGGAAGATGGTTTGAGCGGCTCCGGCGGCCAGTTGCACTGCCGATGGTGGAGAGGACGGCGACCAAGGAGGGCTCCGTTTCTTTGCAGTATCCTATGCTTTCTCGCAACAACTACGCAGCTTAGGCCATCAAGATGAGGGTCTATATGGAAACACAGGGCGTGTGGGACGCCCTTGAGCCCACGGCCGGTGTGGCCGTGGAATTTAGGAGGGATAAGATGGCATTAGCGGCCATTTATCAGGGCATTCCTGAGGACGCGCTGCTGCTGGTCGCTGAGAAGAGGACGGCGAAGGAGGCATGGGACACTCTAAGAACCATGCACCTTGGGGCGGACCGAGTGAAGAAAGCACGAGTACAAACTCTGAAAATTGAGTTCGATGCCCTTCGGATGAAAGACAACGAGAACATTGATGATTTCGGTATGAAACTCACCTCTGTCCTTAACATCATCTGCTCTCTTGGTGATAGGATGGAGGAATCATATGTTGTGAGGAAGCTGCTCCGGGCGGTGCCAGGGAGGTTCTTGTAGGTCGTCTCGACGATCAAGCAATTCGGAGATATTGATAACATGTCTATGAAAGAAGCTATTGGGTGTCTCAAGGCCCATGAGGAACGAATCAACATACTTAGAGATGCTGAAGACTCGCACCTCCTACTCACTCTGGAAGAGTGGGCGGCGAAGATGAAGAAAGGAGGAGGTGAATCCTCCTCGAATGCCAAGGTGCGCGACAGGAACGGTAGTTATGGCCGGGGCCGCGGCGGGGGATGCAGTCATGGGCGCAGCGGCAACAAGGGAGGCGGGAGTGGCAATGCATCTCACCAGGAGGGTGATGGGGGTCGTGGCTCCTCTGGTGGCCATGACAAAGCAAGGTGAAATGTTTTAATTGTGACATCTACGACCACTACACCTCTGAGTGCCACAAACCTCGTCGCAACTGGGAAGAAGCCAACCTCACTCGTGCCCAAGAGGATGAGTTGGCGCTCCTGATGGCCATGTGTGCGGAGGAGCCGCATAACTTGGCTTTGTTGAGTGAAGATGGCGGTGCACCAGAGTTAAGTACGGGCATCACCGAGACAAGTCTGTGGTATCTCGACAATGGTGCGAGTAACCATATGACTGGTGAGAAGTCCAAGTTCAAGGAGCTGGAGGAGAAGATCTGTGGACAGGTGCAATTTTGAGATGGCTCAATGATCCAAATTAAAGGGAAAGGATCCGTGCTACTCAAGTGCAAAAATGGTGAACAACGGCTCTTGAATGAGGTATATTTCATTCCAAACTTAGGAACAAACATCATAAGTCTTGGACAGCTAGCCGAAGAAGGAAGCAAAGTTGTGTTGCATGGTACATTTTTGTGGTTGTATGACAGGAGCGGTGTGTTGCTGATCAAGGTCGAACGTTCGTGCAACCAGCTGTACAAGGTGTCCCTCGAGACTTGCAAGCCAGTGTGCTTGGCTGTGAGTCTTGTGGAACCAGCCTGGTTATGGCACGCACGACTTGGCCATCTAAAATTTCAACCTTTGATAGTTCTGCCAGAAATAGACCACCCAACACAGTTGTGTGATGGCTACATGGTCGCTCAGCAGACATGGCTTCCTTTCCCTCATAGAGCCGTGTACCGCGCGGATCAGCCTTTCCAGCTGGTGCACACTAATCTATGTGGGCTGATCACACCACAAACCAGTGCCGGTAAAAAATACTTTATGCTTTTGGTTGATGACTTCAGCAGGATGATGTGGGTTCATGTGTTGAAATCCAAAAGTGATGCATGTGCTACATTTAGAAAGTTTTGTGTTCTAGTGGAGAATCAAAGTGTGCACAAGTTGAAGGCACTCAAAACTGAACCGGGGGGGGGGGGGGAGTTCCTATCTCAACAATTTGCAACATTATGTGATGAGGGGGTGTAGCACGTCATCTGACAGCCCCCATACACCCCACAACAGAATGGGGTTGTAGAGAGAAGAAACTGCACGGTGATGGAAAATGGCACAGAGCTTGCTCAAAACAATGATGTTACTCGGGAGACTGTGGGGAGAGGTAGTACAACACTCGGTGTACATTTTGAATCGAGTGCCGACTAGAGCTCTCAATGAGAAAACCCCATATGAAGCATGGACAGGTATAAAACTGCCAGGACCGGATTTCTGAATCCGAACCCTCTGTGTATTTCTGCACTAGTCCCATGATCAGTAGCTAGTGCACATAGTAGAAACATCGTTGATAATAAGTTCGAATCACGAAATAACATTAATAAACAACTGAGTACCGGCCTTATGGCCACTTCTTACAAAAAGAGGTCAAAAGTCCTCGAGTCTTACAGCAGCGGAAACAACAAATGATAATCTCTGAGTGGTGGCCCATCAAATTGCCTACCAGCATTTGATTGGGGGAGCGCAACCTAGTACTCCGGGTGTCCTTCATCAAAGCCACAGGCGAAGTAGTCGTAGTCATCCTCGGCATCATTGAAGGCTTCTGAGATATGTTTTGAGTGTAGCATGTGAGTACATAAAGTACTCCTCGAGTCTTGGGAAATATGCATATGCATAGCTTTAACAAATGAGGTTTAATGGTTCTTTTGCACAACGCAATATTTTAAGTTTCAACAGTTTTTCATAAAGCGCATTTGACAAAAAGTAGTATCGATAAATAAATTAATTGTATCACTAGCGAATGTTTTAGCTACCAACCACTAGTATCAATGCTCTTAGCTGCAAAGGTTCAAAGGCCAGAATATCTACCCAAGAGTCCCACTTCTCCTAGGTTATCCAAAATTCACTCTTTTGAAATCAAAAACCAAAATCTACCATGTGAAAACGCACCTTGCCCACCCTTGACTACGGGCACGGCAATTCGAATAGTTTTACACTCTGTTGAGATTGTACAGCTTGACCCACAAGAGATAATCAGCTTATAATGTCTGTTTAACACACTTCTGGGGTGTGCGACTAAGTGATTATCACAAGGCTTTTACAATACCATGCTCTAACACCAACCCATTCGATGAGCTTAACCCCAAGTCTGGACGTCATTTACAGCAACCCGGAGCTCACCGTTGTGGGGGGATAACCTGCCTGGACATGGATGTTTGTTACCATCGCCCGAAGTAGACCTGTTCACGGGCGGCCTGGCCCGGTGACCCAGCCTGAGCCCGACAAGGTTTTTCTGGACCGTGCTTTTACCTTGGGCTGGGCTCGGGCCTGTTAAATTAGTCCAGAATACTTTTCGGGCTGGGCTCGGGCTGAAAAGTTCAGTCTGAAAAAAGCCTGGCTCGGCCCGAGCCACTACCAGCCAGGCAGCCACACGCACAGGCCCCATAACCCATCTCCCGATCTGACCATCTAATCCCAACCCTAGCTCCCCATCTCCCGATCTGCACTCCCCCTCTTGGCTCTCCTCCGTGCACTGTTCCGCTCGGCGCTTCCCCGTGGCGCCCCTCCGGCGCCGCTCCCCTCGCTCAGCCTCCCCCAAGGTGGTTCTCCCCTCGCTCGGTGCTCCTCTCGCTTGGTGCTGCCCCCTCGGCTCAAGCTCTCCCGGCGCGCTCCCCCAAGGCGAGTAAGTCCTCCGTGGCTTCCTCCCTTCCCCAATGGTAAGTATTGATTTTTGAAGAAATGCCAACTTTTTGTGTATGTATTGATGTTTGAAGGAATGCATATGGAGTTCTTGTCTTCTGGAATATGGAATATGGATGTTTTCTGGAGTTGTCACTAGCTGGACTAGTTGTTAATTGTTACCTATTTATTAGCATGAATTTTGTCATATGCACTGTGTTATGAATTTGGCTATGCAACATTATAACTAATGCACTGTGTTATGAATTTGGCTATGCAACATTATAACTAATGTCTTGAACTTGACTCTATTTTTTGTTGTGCAATGTACATTTAAAACTATAAATTATGTGGTTACTGGTTGTGGAGAAGCATTCCATTTGTAAGTGTATGTACACAAGGTGACATACTGACATGCATTCAACCTGAATTGTTCATTGCATTCAACCTGAATTGTTCATTGTATGTATACCACTAGGCTTCGGGTCGGGCTTCGGGCTTCGGGATTTTGTGTCGGGCCGGGCTCGGGTCTAGAAAGTGCACTGGAGCTGGGCCTCATTTCGGGCTCGGGCTCGCTGTTTGATCGCCGGGCTTTTGTAGGCCCGGCCCGAAGACCGACCTTGCCCGACGTTTGAATAGGTCTAGTCCGAAGTAAGCCCTGACAGACATGGAGGCTCCTTACCATGCTGCACGTCCCAAGAAGAAACACCTATCAATTACAACCTACGGGCGTAATGCTAGAACATGTAAATTAGTTGGCCATTTAGAACATGTGGTTGTACAGTATTGCTCGGTTTGGATAGTCACAAGCGTCAGTCCTTAATATGACTTGGGCGGAACATAACACAATACAAGTTCTCGTGCTTCAGCTGCACCCGCCCAAGTCTAAACAGATTTTCACCATTTTATTTTATTTTGAAAACCGGCAGCAATACCTATTGCTATGCATTTCTCAAACTGATTTGTATAAATGGTAATAATAATTCCCACCCATAGGATAAACAAGACCGAAAAGAATGTCTAAGCAATTCTACCGTATCAAACTATTCTACAAAATTGTATTCAATAATACAGAATTTCTACACTAGGGTTACAAAAGTACATGATAACAAATATCAAGGATGACAATAACAAGCTTTAGGTTTTTAACTAACAACCTACAGTTTAAACTTATCATTTAAATAAAATAGCAATACATAACTTTAAAACTGAAAACATAATTTACAAATCATAGGTTCAAAGTGGTCAAAGGAGACTCGCCTTTGGTGACGTTGGAGGTAAGCGCTTCCTGTTGATCCAAATTCGTGTTGGCGACGTCGGACTCCACACGCGCGAATCGGACCAAATAAATAACAAAAATTAAATAAATACTAAAAATTATAAAATAGATACTGGAAATTAGAGAATGAATTTAGATGAATTTAGGAGAAAGAATTGATGGATTTGGAATTCGTATGAGAGAGAACGAATTTCTGAAAAATCAATTCTCATCAAAAATGGATACATAAAAAGCTATGGACTAGAAAACTGACTAGATAACTACTGTTCAAAAATGTAGTTTCGGACTGAAGCTTTATTGATTTTAGTTTGACTAGAAACAAAGAAGGATTGCTAGACACATAAATTGATTTGTAGACACAAGACATGTGGGATCACTAGCTAACAACAGAGAAAGGAATTGATATGAAATGCTGAAATTTACTATTCTCAAATTGTTGTTATCAGTTTGACAGGAACAGAGAAAAAAAAAACTAGAGCTTTGGGTGCATGTCATCCTGGCAAGAAGGAATCACATGCAAGCCAATCAACAAAGAAAGGATTAGATGTTAACCAATGACAGTGGGACTTGGGAGTCATGGACTCAAAGTTCTTCAACAGAAGGCATTTTCAGAACTGAAAACTGAAATAGAACAGAAGCAATGAGTGTTATATGTAAGAATTGAGAGGTATCAGAAAGAAAAGAAGTGTATGAATTGAGATATAATGGAAAGAAAAGAAAGATTGGGAGAGGTCAAAGATCAATGAACCCTAGAGGTCATAGACTCAAAGGAAAGCTCAACACAAAGACATGCTAAGCACATACTGAACAGTGCAGCTTCTGGAGCTCACGTCCGTGGTGGTGGCGCCGGAGAGGGAAGGGATGGCGGCGGCTGGGAACCACCAAAATGGAACCCCATGGAGTTCCTCTACCCGTAGGTGGTGGCGGCTCGGTCGGCAAAGCACTGCAGCGGCGGCGGCGATGGTGAACGTCATGAAAACGAAGGCGTCACTGGTGGCGGAGCTCTACGGTGAAGCATTGGATAAAAATGAGACTTGGCACAGCTAGAGGAAGTGGTGATGACGGTGTGGTTGCGATGAATTGAAGAATGACTCACCGGAGACGACAAATGTGTGATTTGGGTGCAGTGACTAACGATCGGGAAAACCAAAAATGCGAAGCCGATGATGCTCTAGGCGATCTGAAACTTTGAGGGGTTGCAAAAGGATAGATGAGGTGACGACATGCCAATTTATAGACCTTCCTATGATTCAAAACGTCGGGAACGTGAGTAAAAATGGAGACGGTTTCAGTTTTGGGTTAAATGACAAAGGAAATGGCAATTGCTTTGATGGCCAATGGCAATGACAGGCAATTGATGGTGCCAAGACGTGGGTGATGATGACGCGATCGTTTTGCTTCAAACGGAATTGAATTTGGAGCTTCGAGTGGGAAGAAATAGGGAATTGAATGAAAGGTTGATTGTATGTTTGATTTCGAATGAACAGTACACAGCATCGGGAGGTAGAAGATGAATAGTAGGAGAGAGAAAATAAGTAAAAGAAAATCCAAAAATAAAATAAAATTTAGATAATCCAAGAAAATTCCATAAAAATCCTTGGAACCTGAATAGATTTGATAAAATAATTTTGAATTTAAAGATGGGTCGGAGCCCAGAGATTTGAGGTGACCTTGTTGAGAACTAGTGAGAAGTACAGGATGTGACTTGAGAAACAACATGAGCATTAGGTGGATGGAACCACTCGATGGTATAGGAGGTTGGAGCCTCCATGTCGGGACCCGAAATTACAATTCAGGACCCTCTGTGTTCAACGCACTAGCCCAGGATCACGCTAGTGCACACAGTGGTAACAAAGGTGGAAATCGATCCATACAAGCGAATAATAGCATAAACGAATAATTTTGATTAATAAATAATGGTTTTGACCTTAAGGTCGAGTTTACAATTATTCAAGCCACGCAGGGCTATGAGATAAATAAACGGCAATGAAACAGAAACGGCAGTGGCGTCCCATCGATTCACCACAGGCAACCGATCGATCCAGACCTCATGATCAGGCACCTTCAAGATACTCGTCCTCGAATGCTGGCGAAGACTCCTCCTCTGCTTGATTCGTCAAAACAAGCGTGAGTACACACCGTACTCGCAAGCCACACCACAGAGATGCAAAATATACATGCTGGCTTTTTACAAGGGAAAGGCATTCTGTGGCTCTTTTGCATAAATGCGACTTTTGCAATTGAATACAATTAATAGATTGAAAACAGGAAAAACAAATAGACAATAATAATTTGACAATTTATTTCACAAAGACGCACACAGCCTAGACAATTTTAGCACATAGCTGGATGATTTAAACCACACAGCTCCCTTCCCACACAGTTTTATGAAGATCTACCCCTAGTGTGAAATCCCCGAGCATTGTCCATGATCATGACGCGCTATTCAATAGTTTTACACTCTGCAGAGGTTGTACACTTTACCCACAAGATATAATTAGTGTAGCTAGCACTAATCATAACAAAGCATTTTGACATTCATCTTACTATGCTAGGCCCGTCCCATACCGGGCATGTGGTCGCAGGTGAGGCTCGATTCAATGGCGCACATGGTGAGGTCCTTAATTGACCAAGGCAAGACTACCACAATCCCTAAGCACACAGCTTATCAAACCCATGCACACAGCTCCACCAAAATAGCACACAGCCCCCATATCACACAGTATCCACCACTTGCCTCGGTCCAAATCCTTTTACCACCCCATTGGTTTTAAGTACAACACATGCCATACAACACATAGTGCACACAGCTTTTATCACGTAGTTCCATATTCATTTAGTCAAATTAATACAGCAATCTACATGATAAGTGATTCGTGGCATGGCTAAGCAATCTAATCGCACTAACCAACCCACGTTGGTGCTACACTATACCAACTAATATAACTAGGGTGACAAAGAATTTAGACATAGCAATTTACAAGGAAGGCATAACAATTAGGGATTTACATCTACACCCAAAAGCTTTCAAATAAATACTTGAATTAAGATGCAGTAATTTGAATTAAAATACTTTAATAAAACTGGGAAGCAAAATGGTCAAGGGCATAGCTTGCCTTGAAAAAGGTCTAGGAATTGATCTTGATCTTGGAAAGGTCCTTCTTCTTCAACTCTTCGGCAAAGAAATAAGTCTAGTCTACTCGCAAACGAGACAAACAAACAAACTAAATAAATAACAGAAGCAAATAACTCCAATAAAATAATTAAAAATCTCCAATAGATAGATCTGGATTTTAGACGAATTTAGAAATTTGAATGGATGAATTTGGAGTTAGGATGCAAAAGATATGGGGTTTCAAAGTTTAAATCTAAAGAAAACCCTAAAATTGGATTTTCGGAATTCGAATTATTTCTTAACGAAAAATCAGAATATTATACGTCGAGATGACGTCGACCACAGGAATTTCGGAAAAGGAATAATAAAGAAAATCGACATGTGGGGCCCACATGTCGTTACGACAACACGGTGGACCAAGTCCACCGAGCCTCTGGTCGAAATGGCCGGGCTGGCGCACCTGTACTGCGTGCGGGCGCCGACGCGGCGCCCACGTGGTCGCCATGCGTGTGCTACGGAGGCGATGGCGACGAGGTGGAGGTGACGTGGGCGGCGGCGGCGGCAAGATCGACCCAATGGTCCCGCGAACAGGCGTCGATGGCGGTGGGTGGTACCAAAGGGTAGAGGCGTTATTGCGAACCTCATGGTGCGGCTCCGGGTGGTCGGGGTGATGTGGTGGCCGGCCGGCGAGGTTCAAGCGGCAAAAAGCCGGGTTTTGTCGGTAGGCGCTCGATGTGGCTCGGTGACGGTGAGGTTGTCGGGTAGCTCTGAAGGCGAGGAAGGCAGCGGTGCACTCCCGGAGGCAATCGTCACCGACGGCGAGAGGATCGGAGTTTTAGGGTTCGGTGACCGGCGACCAAAACTCCGATTCTTGGCGGCTCAAGGGCTCGAGAGGGCAATTGGTTTGGGGTTTTTGGAAAGGGTGCATGCGATCCTCGAGGTGCTACTTATAGGGTCTAGGCGGCCTCGGGCGGCGTCTTGGCGGAGGTTGAAACCACCCGAGAAGGGCTCATGGAGATAAAGGAGATAGAGACGAATTTGAATTTGAATTTTGTTTGAACGAGTCCGGAGGATAGGGCTTCTAGAAGCGATCATCCGCGACAAAATCGGGGCGAGTTGCGATATTGTCGGACGGAGCTTCATAAGCGGCAATGGCGACGCGGCAATGACGGCGCGAGATTTAAGACCAAGTCGGGGGCGACGAGCGTTCGTGGGCCACGCGTCGAGAGAGAGAGAGAGTGCTTTCGCGCAAGTGAGATCTCGATCTGGCGTCGATCTGATCAACGGCGAGGAATGAGTGGGCCGAGTGGGTCAAGGCAGAGGAAAGGAGTTGGGCAGAGAGATTCGCCCGATCACTATTCGGAGATTTAAATACCTTTTTCTTTTTAAGAAAATACCAAGAAATCAAATAAGCAATGGAAATTAGCAAATGAACTTGGAAAAATTCTAGAAAATTCCAGAAAATATATCCAAGCTCATAGGATCCAAATAAAATAGTTTTCACTATTGTTCATGTTGACTTTAGTCATATTAAATTGTTTTGTTACACAAAGTCCAATATTAAGCTTTTTAAATTAAATTCAAATAAATCCAAATGGTGAATTTCTCCCTACTAACTATTCAAAAGATTTTAAAAGCTCAGAAAATTGGGATGTTACAAACCTCCCCCCCTTAAAGGAATCTCGTCCCCGAGATTCAGGCTAACTGGAGAAAAGGCTAGGGAATTCAGCTTTCAGCTCTTCTTCACGTTCCCACGTTGCTTCACCTTCTGAGTGGTGGTTCCACTGCACCTTGCAAAAACGAACCGTCTTGCTTCTGGTCCGACGTTCTGCGACATCCAGAATCTTGATCGGCTGCTCTTTGTAGGTGAGGTCTTCTTTCAATTCGATTGACTCCAACGGGGCTTGTTCTTCTGGCACACGAAGACATTTCTTCAACTGAGAAACATGGAAGACGTTATGTACCCTCGCTAACGATCGTGGCGGCTCAAGCGATAAGCTACTTCTCCACGGTGTTCCAAAATCTTAAGCGGACCAACATACCGAGGGGCGAGCTTCCTTTGGCATGGAACCTTTTACACCTCGAGGGCGAACTCGAGATACACAAAATCTTCGGCTCGGCGAGATCACGGCGACGATTATCGGCATAGCTCTTCTGCCTCGACTGAGCTATCTTTAGCCTCTCCCTGATCATGGACACTTGCTCTTCTGCTTCTTGAATAATATCTGGACCAAAGACCGAACGTTCAGCTGTTTCTGACCAATTCAACGGGGTTCTACAGGCACGACCATACAAAGCTTCAAACGGTGACATTTGCAGACTAGCTTGATAACTGTTGTTATACGAGAATTCTGCATATGGTAAACTCTTATCCCAACGGGTAGCATTTGCTAGAGCACAGGCTCTCAACATATCTTCCAATATCTGATTAACCCTTTCAGTCTGCCCATCCGTCTGGGGGTGATACGCAGTACTGAAATTCAGGTGAGTCCCTAAGGCCTCATGTAAACTCTGCCAAAATCGGAGGTGGCCGAGATCCTCGATCGACACTATCTTCTTAGGTACCCCATGCAAACCGACAATCTTTGACATATATAGCTCGCTAGACGATCTCTGAGTACGTGGTCTTGGTGGCAAGAAATGGGCAACTTTAGTTAGACGATCCACTATTACCCAAATCGAATCGTAACCCGATTGAGTCTTGGGTAAACCGGTAATGAAATCCATTCCGATTTCTTCCCACTTCCATTCTGGAATCTTCAAGGGTTGCAGCAGACCTGCTGGCCTCTGATGTTCTGCTTTGACTTTCTGACACACGTCGCACAAGGCAA
Source organism: Phyllostachys edulis (assembly GCA_036346405.1). Taxonomy (NCBI): domain Eukaryota; kingdom Viridiplantae; phylum Streptophyta; class Magnoliopsida; order Poales; family Poaceae; genus Phyllostachys; species Phyllostachys edulis. Next base: position 21,709,059 of record CM070556.1, read on the forward strand.
CGAACTCTGCGACGTCCCGTTTCAAATTCGGCCACCAAAACTTATTCTTAACATCCTGATACATCTTAGTACTACCAGGGTGAATCGAATACTTTGAGTCATGGGCCTCCTTGAAATTAGTCGTCTCAATCCATCAATATCCGGAACACGATCGTCCATTGATCCACAAGATGTCCTCGATCATCCACCGTGAAGTCCTTGAACTTCCTTCATCATCTTCTTCTTGATGTCGAGAATTACGAATCTTTAGGCCGAGCCTTGCGAATCTGTTTCTCCAAAGTAGACCGCACTTCGGATGGCTACAAATCCCTCAGATACTACTTCTAGTCTTAGCTTCTGGAATTCCTCTTGAAGTTCTGCACAAGGCTCTTCCACTTCCAAAGCATTGCAGTGGCTCTTACGGCTCAAAGCATCGGCAACGACATTGGCTTTACCAGGATGGTAATGGATTCCGAGATTATAATCCTTTATCAATTCTAGCCATCTTCTTTGTCTCATATTCAGATCTGACTGAGTAAAAATGTATTTCAAGCTCTTATGATCCGTGTATATCTCGCAGCGATTACCGATGAGGTAATGACGCCAAATCTTCAAAGCATGCACTACTGCGGCTAATTCCAGATCATGGGTAGGGTAATTCTCTTCATGAGGCCTTAACTGCCTTGACGCATAAGCGACAGCTCTTCCTTCTTGCATCGGGACACACCTAATCCTTGACGAAGCATCACAATAGATATCAAAATCCTTGCGAATATCTGCAAAATCAAGATCAAATCAAGTCAAACGCTTCTTCAATTCTTGAAAACTTTCTTCGCATAGTCAGGTCCAAGTAAACTTTTTTCTTTCTTCAACAATTGCGTAAGAGGTTTAGCAATCGATGAGAATCCTTCAATGAAACGGCGATAATATCCTGGCTAATCCCAAGAAATCTGCGAATCTGAGTGATAGTCTTGGGTTGTTCCCAATGTAATACAGCTTTAACTTTACTGGGGTCAATTACTACTCCTGCAGCTGTCATAACATGACCAAGGAAATCCACTTCCTTTTTCCAGAAATCACACTTGCTAAACTTAGCATACAACTGATGCTCTCTGAGCTTTTCTAGGATTAATCTCAAATGTTCAGCATGTTCTTCTTCTGACTTGGAGTAAACCAAAATATCGTCGATGAATACAACTACAAACTTGTCCAAATATTCCATGAATACCTTATTCATCATGTTCATGAAATAAGCAGGGGCATTAGTCGCACCAAAGGACATGACTAGGAACTCATAATGTCCGTGCTGAGTGTTGAGAAAGCGGTCTTAGGTACATCCTTGGGACAAATCTTCAATCGATGGTAACTTTGATCGCAGATCGATCTTCGAGAACACTCGGCTCCTTTCATCCGGGTCAAGCAGATCATCTATCCGGGGCAATGGGTACTTATTCTTGATAGTGACTTCATTAAGAGACCGGTAGTCGATGCACATCGCATGCTTCCATCCTTCTTTTGACGAACAAAACTGGCGCTCCCCATGGCGCATTTAACTAGGTCTCACAAAACCTTTCTCCAAAAGTTCTTCTATCTGCTTTCTTCATCTCTACCAACTCATCGGTGGCATCCGATAAGGTCTCTTCGAGATGGGTGTTTGTTCACGGTACTAGATCGATGACAAACTCGATGTCACGATCCGGTGGCATTCTGGTAATTCTTCCGGGAACACATCTGGATACTCTTTGACGACCGCACATCTTCCAACTCAACGGTCTTGGTGTTGACTATCAAATGCCCATTACGCCCGAGGTAGCTAGAAACTCCACTTTGTTTCCTTTGGTATCCTCGATTGTCACGGCTCTTCGCCACAATCTAGCACGGCTTTGTGCTTGGTTAACCAATCCATGCCAAGGATGACATCTATGGTTTGGGTGTCTAGAATAACTAGGTTAGCTAGAAACTCAACTCCACTATGAGTAACTTAGCCCTAAACAACCCATATTAGAACTTAGCTCTGCTCGGTGGTGGACTAACAGAGTACGTTTAAGAGGCATAACTTCCAACTTATTCTTAGTTGCAAAATTTCCGAAACAAGCGAATCTGAAGCTCGTAATCAAAGCGAATCGGATGCAGTCTTGAATTTACTAGGAACTTACCCAAGACGACGTCTGGTGCTTCTGGCTCCTTCCAGTGGCGTGATTAACACGACCTCGACAACGGATCGAGGCGTCCCTCTGGTGATGGTTCCTGAGAAACTCCTTGATTGTTCTGCTTGACCGGGTCTTGGCGGTGTTGCTCCTAGGTTGAAGCGATCGAGTGATAGTCCCTTTGAGGACACCGATTGGCGTAATGCCCTGTTGACGCACAATCAAACACACTCTTGTTCCGCCCCTGCCATTTGTTGTTTCTGAGGTGGGGTTGATGGCGTGGGGTTGCGAATTTCAACAAAAGGACGAGGTGCTGAAGGCGGTGCAGGTGTCCTGAACGAATTCTGCGGCTGGAAACGAGTAAACTGTTGTGGCACTATCCTTGCCCTCTGCTGTTGTGGCTGGTGGCTTCCCTGTTGAGCCATCCGACGCTTGCGGTGATCCTCCAGTTCTTTGCGTTTGTCCTCCATAACCAACGCCTTGTTAATCAACTCACGGAAATCCGGAAGGTGTGGGCAAGCGATTGACTTGTAGTCCCGAGTTCAAACCCTTCAAGAAGCGGTTACTGCGAGACTGTCGATGGCGACATCCTCCGGAGCATAGCGAGCTAGTTGAGAAAACTTATTTAGGTAGTCGATCAGCGACATACCCCTTAGCTTGAGAGCTGAACTCATCCTTCTTGGATCCATAATGCCTTGGTACATGATATTGGCGAAAGGTCATGGAGAATTCCTCCCATGTGATATTCTGCCTCATCTCATGCGCCAAGAGGTTCTCCCACCATTCGCGGCTATGCCCTCCATCGATGAGTGGCATATAACACCTTCGTGATCGCCGCATTGGGTGATCGGCAGCTTCCTCTCAATCACGCGAAGCCAATCATCGCCTTCTCTTGGCGAGACATGTCGAGAGAAAGTTGGCGGACGAGTCCTCATGAATTCACCAACTTGGATGGTCCTCGATAACCCCGAGCGACAGGGGCTCCTCCTGACGATTATTCTTTGTTGTTGTTGTTCATGGCTTGCATCCGGTTCATCATTGTATACATCATCCGAGTTTGTCTTTGCCATAAAGGCTCCAAAGTTACGCAAGTCAAGGGTGGTGCTTGGGGTGGCACCGTCCTGCGGGATTTGATTATCATCGGTCTTTCGGGTGCCGGATCCACTTGCAATGACATGACGAAGTCTGAACCATCTGGTGAAGCTCCATGGGTTAGATAGGGTAGAGAGCACAAGGTGAGTTAAGAACTAGATAGGGATAGATTAAACCCAACAAACACAAACTCAAGAAACTTGAATGAAATAATCTTTATTAATATTTTAATAGTATGATCGCAACAAATGCCTAAGGGCCTTTGCAGCTCATACTTACACAGAAAATAAAGCGAACCTAAGCACACAAGCTACCGCCTAAAGGCGACTCAAAAAGGAAACGGCTAGGCTCGACTAAGCTGGAACTTAGACGAACTACTACTCGAGAAAGCCTCCAAAGCCACGCGGCGCTCCCCTGCCGTGTAGACTTCAAGTGGCGGGCATCCTCATGGCCCGGTTCGATGTCCCGGATCGGTGCACCGGAGCAGTGTGTTGGAGTGCAGTCTGGTGGCTCCTCTGGTGTCAGAGCTCTCTTGGTCCTCCAAGTCAGGCAACCTCTGCTTTGATTCTCCTAATCTCCTCGGGATCCTCTTGATTCTTCCGGATCTTCCTCTTGATCATCCTCGATCTCATGTTGACCGTAGAGTGCTTGTTCTAAGACGGCGATCCTCTCCTCGGCTTCTTCCCAGTTCGATAGGCACACCTCGGCTCGGTGGCGGCCATCTCCAATGACTCCTCTGAAAACCGCGAATGCAAGATGCACTCTTGTGGCATTGCCTTCCCGTTAAGAGACGGAAAGCGCGAGATAGCTCCCCGGCGGCTTTGGGATGGTAGCGGAAGACGGTGTTTTGCGCTTCTCCTCGTAGATGTGGCGGACTTCGGAGTATGGCCAGCGTGATGACTCTGGATTCCTCGCGCGAAGGTGATCCTCCTGACCGAGATGTCCAAGGGCCGGCTGCCTCTGGTGTTCCTCGGCGTGACCGTTAGGCGGCAGACCAAACCACGATCTCGTCCATTGACTATGTACTCATTGCCACGGTACATCGGGCGATCAAAGCCTCCGGCGTCTGCAGCAGCTTCCATAGCTCTGCGGCAAGTCCTCCGCTCTGCGATCTCCAAGGTCTCAAGGTACGATCATCTGTCGAGCGGACAAAAGGTAAAAACCAAGTTTTTAAATAGTGAAAAGAGTAGAGATTATAGCAATAGATGAGTCGAGAGAGATATGAGAGGAGTTAAGCAGTTAATTTAGTCTTGCAGATAAATTTTCTTTTAGAAAATAGTTTGGACATTTAAACGGCCGATCTAACTAAGGTCTAGACCTACGATCGAGATGGCTCGATACCACTTTTGTCGGGACCGAAATTACAATTGAGACCCTCAGGTTCAACGACTAGCCGAGATCACGCTAGTGCACACAAGGGTAACAAAGGTGAAATCGATCCATACAAGCGAATAATAGCATAAGCGAATAATTTTGATTAATAAATAATGGTTTTGACCTTAAGGTCGAGTTTACAATTATTCAAGCCACAGGCTAACTATAAATAAATAAGCGGCGGAAGCGAAGCAGCGGTGGCGTCCCATCGATTCACCACAGTAACCGATCGATCGAGACCTCACGATCGAGCACCTTCAAGATACTCGTCCTCGAATCTTGGGCGAAGACTCCTCCTCTGCTTGATTCGTCAAAACAAGCGTGAGTACACACCGTACTCAAGCCACACCACGAGATGCAAAATATACATCTTGGCTTTTTACAAGGGAAAGGCATTCAGGGGCTCTTTTGCATAAATGCGACTTTTGCAATTGAATACAATTAATAGATTGAAAACAGGAAAAACAAATAGACAATAATAATTTGACAATTTATTTCACAAAGACGCACACTAGACAATTTTAGCACATAGTCGGATGATTTAAACCACACGGCTCCTTCCCACACAGCTTTATGAAGATCTACCCTAGTGTGAAATCCCGAGCATTGTCCATGATCATGACGCTATTCAATAGTTTTACACTCTGCAGAGGTTGTACACTTTACCCACAAGATATAATTAGTGTAGCTAGCACTAATCATAACAAAGCATTTGGACATTCATCTTACTATGCTAGGCCGTCCCATACCGGGCATGTGGTCGCAGGTGAGGCTCGGTTCAATGGCGCACATGGTGAGGTCCTTAATTGACCAAGGCAAGACTACCACAATCCCTAAGCACACAGCTTATCAAACCCATGCACACAGCTCCACCAAAATAGCACACAGCCCCCATATCACACAGTATCCACCACTTGCCTCGGTCCAAATCCTTTTACCACCCCTTTGGTTTTAAGTACAACACATGCCATACAACACATAGTGCACACAGCTTTTATCACGTAGTTCCATATTCATTTAGTCAAATTAATACAGCAATCTACATGACAAGTGATTCGTGGCATGGCTAAGCAATCTAATCGCACTAACCAACCCACGTTGGTGCTACACTATACCAACTAATATAACTAGGGTAACAAAGAATTTAGACATAGCAATTTACAAGGAAGGCATAACAATTAGGATTTACATCTACACCCAAAAGCTTTCAAATAAATACTTGAATTAAGATGCGAATTTGAATTAAAATACTTTAATAAAACTGGGAAGCAAAATGGTCAAGGGCATAGCTTGCCTTGAAAAAGGTCTAGGAATTGATCTTGATCTTGGAAAGGTCCTTCTTCTTCAACTCTTCCAGCAGCGTCGAAGTCTACTCGCAAACGAGACAAACAAACAAACTAAATAAATAACAGAAGCAAATAACTCCAATAAAATAATTAAAAATCTCCAATAGATAGATCTGGATTTTAGACGAATTTAGAAATTTGAATGGATGAATTTGGAGTTAGGATGCAAAAGATATGGGGTTTCAAAGTTTAAATCTAAAGAAAACCCTAAAATTGGATTTTCTGGAATTCCGAATTATTTCTTAACAGAAAAATCAGAATATTGCGTCAGCATGACATCAGCATGACGTCAGCCCTGGGAATTTCGGAAAAGGAATAATAAAAAGAAAATCTGACATGTGGGGCCCACATGTCGCTAGACCGCAACCACGTGGACCAAGTCCACCGAGCCTCTGGTCTCGGCTGGTTGGGCGAACCTGGGCCTTTGCGCTGCGTGGTGACCTGCACCACGTGGTCGCCACGCGTGTGCCACGGAGGCGATGGCGACGAGGTGGAGGGTGACGTGGACGGCGGCGGGCGCGGCACAAGGACCCAATGGTCCCATGAACGGCGTCGGTGGCGGTGGGTGGTACCAAAGGGTAGAGGCGTTATTGCGAACCTCATCGGTGTGGCTCCGGTGGTCGGGGTGATTGTGGTGGCCGTGGCGAGGTTCAAGCGGCGAAGAGCTTCGGGTTTTGTCGGGCGGCGCTCGGTGTAGCTCCGTGATGGCGAGGGTTCTCGGGGTAGCTCAAGGCGAGGAAGGCAATGGTGCACTCCCGGAGGCAATCGTCACCGACGGCGAGAGGATCGGAGTTTTAGGGTTCGGTGACCGCACCAAAACTCCGATTCTGGCGGCTCAAGGGCTCGAGAGGGCAATTGGTTTGGGGTTTTTGGAAAGAAATGCAGCGATCCTCGAGGTGCTACTTATAGGGTCTAGGCGGCCTCGAGCGGCGTCTTGGCGGCGGAGGTTGAAACCACCCGAGAAGGGCTCGCGGAGATAAAGGAGATAGAGACGGAATTTGAATTTGAATTTTGTTTGAACGAGTCCGGGGAGGATAGGGCTTCTAGAAGCGATCATCCGCGCACAAAATCGGGGCCGGTTGCGATATTGTCGGACGGAGCTTCATAGGCGGCAATGGCGGACGCGGCAGCGACGCGGAGACGAAGACCAAGTCGGGGACGACGACGTTGCAGCGGGCCCACGCGTCAGAGAGAGAGAGCGAGGTGCTTACATGCAAGTGAGATCTCGAAAGGCCCGATCTGATCCAACGGCGAGGAATGAGTGGGCCGAGTGGGTCAAGGCCAGGAAAGGAGTTGGGCAGAGAGATTCGCCCACCACTATTCGGAGATTTAAATACCTTTTTCTTTTTAAGAAAATACCGAAATCCAAATAAGCAATGGAATTAGCAAATGAACTTGGAAAAATTCTAGAAAATTCCGAAAATATATCCAAGCTCATAGGATCCAAATAAAATAGTTTTCACTATTGTTCATGTTGACTTTAGTCATATTAAATTGTTTTGTTACACAAAGTCCAATATTAAGCTTTTTAAATTAAATTCAAATAAATCCAAATGGTGAATTTCTCCCTACTAACTATTCAAAAGATTTTAAAAGCTCTGAAAATTGGGATGTTACACTCCACTAGTATTTTACAACAAAACTCAACTTTGTTAAAACCTGTGTTAGTTAAAAATGCTAGGTCTCAGAATTTGCTACTACTTAATCTATTTCAATAAGTGGCTTTATGAAAACAAAAGAACCACAAGCTATTCCTTTGATCAGCCTTGCATATTATATAACTACATTATGTGTGTTGGCTCTCGAGTACAGTTGTGTACTCATGCTCACTCAATATATTACTATTTAGTAAGCATAAAAGAAGAAGGCTACATGGGCACTTATGAGCATTCATTAAGACTAGAGATCAAGAAGGCCAAGAACTAGGTCGTGGGCCCTAGTTGATTGCCTGTGGGTATATCGTGGGGGTTTCACGTGTTACACTTTAAATTCCACTTCGGCTGTTGATTCTTTAAAGGTATTTGGCATGTCCGGCCATTCTGAAAGTCAAAAGCCATAAGATATATTTACACTTTGTTTATTATTATGCAATAGCTTTACATTTTCGTGATATGTGTTTGATATCTAATGATGTAACTGTGAGCACTAGCTACCGATCTAGGAACTGGTGCTGTGAACACAGAAGATTCCAAATTAAAAATTTGGGGTCTAACAATTATTTTGGTTATCTCTACGAGATTTATTTACTTTATTTTTTATACTGTGAACGCTTGTGTCGTATCTCACAACTCTGATCTGATCTGGTGGACTGTTGCACATAAGAAGGGGTATTAAAGTATAATAACAATAGAAAAAGGGGCAATTTGCCCAATAACACTACAAAGACCACATGAGTTGGAAAATAATATTAGTGTGTCACTGACATGTGACCCTATGACCCACCTGTTATCCTCACATTGGATGTTATTTTTCAATTTGTACATCTTTGCAATGCTACTAAGCAAATTTTCCCATAGAAAAAACGTATCAAGGCGAATGGAATAAGAGGAGGGATTGTGAATGATCATAAGGTTCTCACATTCTGATAACCACCTTTATGCACACACGAACGTGCCTTAGTGAGAAAGCATGTGCCCACACTATACGAGGTCATAAATTTATGGGGCAATTTGCTTTGTAACACTACATAGATACCACGAGTTGAAAAATAACACCGATGTGTTGCTAACATATGGTTCCATAGCCTACCTGTCATCCTCATATTAGATGTTATTTTTCTATTTATACATCATTGCAATGTTACTGAACAAATTTCCCCTAAATTTATTTCCAACATCCACAATTCTAGGTGCGTGCCAGCCTGCCAGGGGCACACTTGCATGACTATACGTGTGTTAACCTTATAATCTAAAAAAAACTAGATTTTTTTTTGAGGAAACGGAAGAGTGCCATTATTGCATTAAAGAAAGACGAAGTTCACAAAAAAAAAACCCGACGAGAGGACCGGTGAGGAAAAGGAAAACAGAAGAAGGGGGTCCTAAAAGCCCCAAAAAGAGAAAGACACACACACTCAAACTATTTACAAGAACTATTCCCTCCTAGGTTAGCCCACCAATATGAGTATCATCCCTATCTCACAGATAGGTCTGCAGCTTGGTCGCCCCACTTTGTGTCCATGCCCAGGTCTCTTCTTTGATGACCGCCATCAGCCCCACTGGCACCTGTCTGAGATGCTAGGAAATCCGCCTATTTCTTTCTTTCCAGATCTGCCACAGCAGTAGGATCATCAATGAGCCTTGTCCTTTCTTGCAGGTGCCATCTGCGGAAAGGAAAATGTCGGTCCACCAGCCTACCATTTTTTGATGAGAAGTCCAGTGGGATGGGTTTAAGTTAGCTCATTCGTAGGGGCGGCACAACGACCCCCACGACCTGGCGAAGAGAGAAGCGTGCACGTCCCGATGGTCAAGTCGCCGGGGTGCCAAACGCAGCGAATATTTCTACCAGGTCATGAAGGCGTGCGAGGGGTCCCGAGGCCCTCCGAAGGGGCCCCGAGGCCCTCCGAAGGAGTCCCGAGACCCTCCGAAGGGGTCCCTAGGCCCTCCGAAGGAGCCCCGAGGCCCTCCAAAGGAGTCCCGAGACCCCCCGAAGGGATCCCGAAGCCCTCCGAAGGGGACCCGAGGGGTCCGCTCAGCGCCGAGCCACCGGCGACGGTAAGGCCCAGCGAAGTGCCTCGAAGGGCTACGGAGGGCTCGAAGACCCAGGAGCTCCGAAGGGGTTACTGCACCTCTGGACCGGTGCGCCAACAGAATAGACCAAGTCTAGGGCTGCCCACCACGTGTTAGAAGCTAGCACTAGGGGCGGGAAGGTCCTGCAGCCCTATCGACATAGGGCCAGTAAGGGTAAACACAGAATCCCAGATGCCTCTGGGAGGGCTATAAGTAACCACCTGCCCCCTTGGGAGGCAGGTTTTTTCTTTTGGAGTTTTCTGATTCCAAGTTCTGTATAAAGGTTACTTGGCAATTTACGTTCATTGGCAACCGGTCCCCTCCTGTTGAGGACCCTTCGGCTCACGGAGGGTCCCCCCCTTTTATTCTACTGTCTAGTCTTGTAACTACGACAGTTGGCGCCGTCCGTGGGGACCGGCAGGTAAGCCGCGAAGCACTAGCACAGCATACCGAGATGGCCCCCCGAACGAGGGCCAGAAAGAAGGCTCCGGCAGCCGAAGCAACTGCGGCCCCGGCGGCCTCGCGGGCCAAAAGGAGCCGAGCCGTAGCAGTAAGCGCGCCCCCCGCCCAAGCTTCGGAAGAAGAAGTGAACAACTTGGCACACGGGGGAGCGAGCCAGGAATCATACGAAGCCCTCCAGCAGGAGCTGGCGACCCTCCGCCGGGAGCTGGTAGACCTCCGGCAGCCGCCAGGATTTACTCTTGCCGAGAACGGAGCCCACCACCGCACCACCCCGCCCGCTCAACAACCGCCGCCATACGAAAGCAGCCACCCCGCCATCGACACCCGGTGCTTCGAGGCGACAAACTCACCGTTGAGCCTGGATTGGAGGCAACTGGTGGCCTCGAGGATTCAAAATGCCCGACGTCGCGCCGTCGAGGGATCCACGGACCCCTCACAATTCCTCCGGGTATCTGAGACGACCATCGGCGGCCGGAGGAGACGATAACACTGAAGGCAAAAAGCCTCACCCTTGCGCCAAGGGCGAAGGCCGACGTGGTCCTTCACGATCCCCTCGCTCCGATATGCAGGGAGCAGGCTGCGGGAGCTCCTATGCAACAACTTCCAGGGTAACTACACGGAGCCGAAGGACGCTGGACACTTATTCGCATGATGCGCGGCGGTGAATCCCACCGCAGCTTCTTCGTGAAGTTCGCGAGGTCAAGTGCCGTACAAGGCGCCAATGAGACAACTATCATCAACGCAAAGAACGTGTGGCCTCCGCAACGGCGCTTTTGAGAGGCTTCATGCGAAGCCAGCGCCAAGACAAGAATCGAACTCTTCGACAAGATGGAGGAGTACGCCGTCGCGAGGAAGACAAAGGCCGAGGGAAATGAAGGCGACTCCAACGCCAGCCGGGACCACGTCGAAGGAAGCAGTCAATGCGGCACAAGCCGGAGCATCCGGCAAACCACGGAATAGTGACTACAGGCAAAAAGGCCGGGGGGTCTACCACGTGGACGGCGAGCCGCGAAATGAAGGAGGAAGACGCGAGGCGGCTGACTCGGCGCCGCGTCGGGCCGTGGACGCGGACGCAGACGCCACGTCGGCAAACGAATCGGAGCGAGCACCCTCGCGGTAGGACACACCTGCGGCGAGGATCGCCGCCACCAAAGAGTGCCGCACGATCACCGCCATGCAGACTACTATGCGCCGCGACCAACTGCGGACCATGAAGGCGGGACCGCGGTGACAACCAACTCCTGCACCACCGCCAATCCCACAAGATAGGTGGCGGACCGACGCGACACCGCCGGCGGATCATCAATATGATCACCGAGGCTCGCTCGGTATTTCAAAGAGGCAGAGGCGAGGCGATGCCCGACAAATCCACCACCTCGCCACGCACCCGCCGAGCCCACTCCGCCATCTCAAAAATACCCATATCTTTCGGACCAGAAGACGCCCGCGGGGTGTATTTCCCGCACCAGGACCCCCTCGTCATCTCGGCCAACATCGCGGATTTCGAGGTAAGACGCGTCCTCGTCGACGGAGGGAGCTCGGCGGACCTCCTCTTCGTCGACGTGTTCGACAGGATGATGATCCCTCGCGATCGCTTGACTCCTCCGGGCATCCCCCTGCTAGGGTTCGGAGGAACCCCTGTTACCGCATTGGGACAGATCCGCCTCGCGGTCACCTTCAGTGACGACTTCGCATCCCGGACCGAGGTCGTCACATTTGACGTGGTCCAAATGGCTTACCAGTACAACGCTATCCTTGGCGAAGACCTGTGAGCGCCGGCGCAATAGCTCACCACAACTACTTGTGAATGAAACTCCCCGCACCAGCGGGCATCGTGACAGTCCGCGGAGACCAAGACCTTGCACGGCACATCGAACTTGAAGTACTATCCCCGGCGCGCCATGTGCACGCCGTGGGACCCAACCGGGGCGAGGTGGCACCGCCCTCCGCGAGATGGGCCCCAAAACACAAGCCCCAAGGCCACCTGCGGAGAGTGGCGTTAAGGGACAGCTCACCGGAGAAGACGGTGGCCCTCGGTTCGGACCTCCACCCGGAGGCGCACGACGCGATCCTCGGGGTGCTCCGCAACAATGCTGAGGCCTTCGCCTGGGGGCCCGAAGACCTCCCAGGAGTGGCAAGGGCAACGATAGAGCACAGGCTATCCCTTCGAGCCGACGCGGCGCCCAAGAAGCAGAAGCTGCGGCGCATGTCGGCCGACCGACTCCAGGCTGCCAAGAAGGAGATCCTGAAGTTGCTGAAAAGCGGGGTCATCCGCGAGGTCAAATATTCCGAGTGGCTGGCGAACCCGGTCCTCGTCAAGAAGGAGACGGGCAAGTGGCGCATGTGTGTCGACTTCACCGATCTCAACAAGGCCTGCCCCAAAGATGACTTCCCCTTGCCTCGCATCGACCAGTTGGTGGGCCTTCGTCGAGTGCGAGCTCATGAGCTTCCCTTGACGCCTACTCGGCTACCACCAGTGCACATGGCGGAGGCGACGAGCAAGATCGCTTTCATTACCGATGGGAACATATCGTTATAAGCGCATGCCCTTCGGTCTCAAGAACGCGGGCGACGTTCGCCGACTCATCACGAAGGTCCTAGCCACCCACCTCGGCGCGCGAAGCGTCGTCGGCGACATAGTCATTAAAAGCAAAATTCAAGGGGACGCACGCCAAGACCTCCAAGAAACCTTCACAAACCTTCGAGCGGAGGGCATAAAACTCAACCCCGAGAAATGTCGCTCGGTGTTAAGGCAGGAACTCCTCGGTTTTCTAGTCTCCGAGAGAGGATCGGCCAACCCGAGAAAATCGAGGCCATCCAGAGATGAAGCCCCACGTAACGCCCCAAGGCAAAAACTCACGGCCGCATCGCCGCCCTTAGCCGCTCTGTCTCGCTCGCCGAGAGAGCACTACTGTTCTTCAAGACGCCCGAGGGGCGAGCCATTCAAATGGACAGAGGAATGCCAAGGCCTTCGAGGACTGGTTGTACCTCGCGCAGCCTACTAAGCCTCACCGTCCGGAACAAGGAGCCGAAGCCGCTTGCTTACATCGCCGCCACCCCGTCGTCGCCACGGGCCATTCCTTATTCAGAGCACACCGCCAAAGAACCGGTGTACTATGTGTCGGAGGCCTTGCAAGGAGCCAAAATCCGCTACACGAGAAGCTCGCGTACGCTTTGCTCATGGCATCGAAAAGCTACGGCATTATTTTCTAGCGCATCCCATCAAGGTCCCCACATCCTACCGCCGCGCCACGTTCAAACAAAGATGCCTCCGGCGGATAGGCAAATGGGCGGCGGAGTCTGGCGCCGCGCCGACGCCACCTTCGTAGCAAGAACGGCCATCAAATCGCGAGCTGCTAGCGAACTTAATCGCCGAGTGGACCCATAAGCGGACAACACCCGCCGTGGTGGAACACCACAGGGTAATGTACACGACGGGTCGTGGTGCACCGCCGCAAGCCGAGCCGCGCCATCATAGTTTCCCGGACGGCGAATCGTCTGCGCCGCCCGCTGGACTTCGACCACGAACAACGCGTCAGAGTACGAGGCTTCGCTGGGCCTCCGTAAAGCTAGATCCTCTGGCGGCGCATCCTCATCAAAAGCGACTCACTTTGGTGGCGGAGACAGCTTTGACAAGACCTTCGCCGCAAGGTGTCCCGAGATGAGTCGTTACTTTAGCCAGCGCTGCTGCGCGCGGCGGTGAAGCACTTCTACTAATCACGCCAAGCCATTCCTAGAGGAAGCAACGAGGCGGCCGGCTGCAAAAAATGGCAAGCGGAGAAGGGCCCCCGGAGGTTTTCTGACGGTCCTCACAAAATCCTCCGCTCCGCCCCAGACACAAGGGGCTCTGCCCCAAGCACCCGGCACTCCGGCCAAACCACAATTGGCTCCCCAGGCGCAAGGTCAGCGGCACAAGAAGAGGAAGCAAAGATGGTCTTGCCCCGAACGGCGGAGCAAACCCCGGCAGACGACTGGCGAAACGCGATTATCAAGTACCTTGCCGGGGAAGAACCACAAGACCCGGCCGAAGCAAAGCGACTCCATTGCCAAGCAAGAAACTACTATATGGTCTCCGGCGAGCTGTACAAGGGGGGAGTTTGTGCCCCCTTCCTCCGATGTGTGTCACGGGAGGAAAGCCGGTCGCTCCTCAAGGATGTCCACGAGGGCTTGTGCGGTGCACACCAGGCGCCTCGGGGCCTCGTAGGGAAGACGTTCCGCCAAGGCTTCTACTGGCCGATGGCGCTCCGAGACGTACAAGACCTCGTCCAGCGGTGCCAGGGGTGCCAGTGGGCCAGCCGCAACCCAAGGGCACTGGCACTACCTTTGCAGCCCGTGCCGCCGGTGTGGCCCTTCGCACGGTGGGGCTTGGACATCATTGGCCCGTACCCCGCAGCCAAGGGTAGCCTCCGATTCTCCTTCGTCACCATCGAATACTTCTCAAGATGGGTCGAAGCGGAGCCAGTCGCCACCATCACCGCCGCAGCCGCCCAGCGATTCGTGTGGAAAAACATCATTTGCCGCTACGGTGTACCAAGGCACATCATCACTGACAATGGAAAGCAGTTCGACTCCGACCACTTCCGGAAGTTTTGCAACGACCTGGGCATCACATTATGCTTCACATCGGTGGGGCACCCAGAGTCCAACGGAGCCGTCGAGTGAGCCAACGGCAACCTCCTCGACGGGCTGAAAAAGCGCCTCGTGGGTCTTCCTAGGGGACTGTGGCCCGAAGAGCTTCAGAAGGCCCTCTGGTCGATACGCACATCGCCCACCAGAGCCACAGGCTTCTCCCCTTTCAAGCTCCTCTTCGGCGACGAGGCCATGACGCCAGCGGAGTTCGCGGCTGGTTCCTACCGAGCCACAACGCCGACAAACTCAGGAGAACGGGAGCTCTCGCTCGACCTTCTCGAAGAGCAACGCTTACAGGCTGTTTCAACCATGCAACAGATAAATGAGGGCGCCGCCAGACATATGACAAAGGGTCAAGGGCCGCCACATTTCCCCAGGCGACCTCGTCTGGCGAACGCCACCAACCAAGCAAATACGGCAAGTTGACTCCAAGTGGGAAGGGCCGTGCGTGGTCATAGGCTCGACGAGGGCCAGCTGCGTTCCGCATCTCAACCTTGGACGGAGATCAGTTGGGCCATACCGAATATCAAGTCCCTACGAAAGTTCTACCCTTAGCAAGCATGTAAAAAATAGCCCCGCAGCGGTCGCAACGCTGGGGGCATGTAAACTTTTGCCGCAAACCGGCTTCGCTTGGAGATCTATTTATCCTAATAATGAAAATTGTATGCCTCGTCCCCCCCACCGGTCCACACGAGTGTATAAATGAAGCCACCGCGCATGGCCTTGTGCCCCGGTGCATGCTGATGCCCATCGCGAAAGCACGATCAGATAAACGGTTACCGCAAGATGGCCTCGCGCCCCGGTGCACACGGATGCCCATCGCGGGCACGAGTGTATAAACGAAGCCACCGCGCATGGCCTCACGCCCCGGTGCACACCAATGCCCATCGCGGGCACGAGTGTATAAACGAAGCCACCGCGCATGGCCTCGCGCCCCGGTGCACACCGATGCCCATCGCGGGCACGAGTGTATAAACGCAGCCACCGCGCATGGCCTCGCGCCCCGGTGCACACCGATGCCCATCGCGGGCACGAGTGTATAAACGCAGCCACCGCGCATGGCCTCGCGCCCCGGTGCACACCGATGCCCATCAGCACGCAGTGTATAAACGGTCACACGTATGGCTCACGCCGGTGCACACCGATGCCCATCGCGGGCACGAGTGTATAAACGAAGCCACCGCGCATGGCCTCGCGCCACGGTGCACACCAATGCCCGCTACGGACTACGCGAGTAAGCAGAACGCGCGAACCATATTTCGACATACCTAAAAAAGTATGGGGGACGGCGCGAGGCTCCGCCTCCCCCTGGCAAAGATATATAGTTAGGGCTCCCCGGAGCCCTACCTAAAAAAGTATGGGGGCGGCACAGGCCCGCCTCCTCTTGCAAAATATATAGTTAGGGCTCCCTGAGCCCTACCTAAAAAGTAGGGGGGCGGCACAGGCTCGCCCCCTGCAACACATAGTTAGGGCTCCCGAGAGCCGTACCTAAAAAGTGGGGCGGCGCGAGGCCCGCCTCCGCCTTGCAAAAATACATAGTTATGGCTCCCGAGCCCTACCTAAAAAGTATGGGGGCGGCGCAGGCTCCGCCTCCCCCAGCAAATATATAGTTAGGGCTCCCGAGCCCTACCTAAAAGTAGGGGACTGGCAGGCTCGCCTCCCCTTCAAAAATACATAGTTAGGGCTCCCCGAGCCCTACCTAAAAAGTAGGGGGACGGTAGCCAGGCCCGCCTCCCCTTACAAAAATATAGTTAGGGCTCCTGAGCCCTACCTAAAAAGTAGGGGGCAGCGAGGCCCGCCTCCCCTTGCAAAAATACATAGTTAGGGCTCCCTGCAGCCCTACCTAAAAAGCATGGGGATGGCACCCAGGCTCCCCCCCAAGAAAAATATATAGTTAGGGCTGCCCGAGCCCTACCTAAAAAGTATGGGGGCGGCGCAGGCTCCGCCTCCCCTTGCAAAATATATAGTTAGGGCTCCGAGCCCTACCTAAAAAGTAGGGGGCAAGCAGGCCCGCCTCCCTAGCAGAACATAGTTAGGGCTCCCGAGCCCTACCTAAAAAGTATGGGGACGGCGCAGGCTCCGCCTCCCCATAAAAAATATATAGTTAGGGCTCCTGAGCCCTACCTAAAAAGTATGGGACTCACAGGCCCGCCTCCCCCATAAAAAATATATAGTTAGGGCTCCCGAGCCCTACCTAAAAAGTATGTGGGACGGCACAGGCTCGCCTCCCCTCAAAAATATATAGTTAGGGCTCCCCGGAGCCCTACCTAAAAAAGTATGTGGGATGGCGCGAGGCTCCGCCTCCCCCTTGCAAAAATATATAGTTAGGGCTCCCCGGAGCCCTACCTAGAAAATTACGAGGGACGGCGCGAGATTCCCCCTCCCCCTCGCAAAAATATAGTTACGGCTCCTCGGAGCCTTACCTAATCAAACAGAATATAATAATAGGACACGGGAAGCGAGAAAATAAAAGTGCGTATGCATTGACCCATTCACCCTACACATACATCATACATCAGTACAGATACACAACATACAAGAGCCGCGAGGTGATGACCTATCGCCCGCACCCGGGAGCAAAGTCGTTCGCCTCGCGCTCGCGCTGCTCCCGCAGCACCCACTCGAGTAGCTCTTCGTCAGACGGGTGCGTGGCCATCAGGCGCACATACTCCCTCTCCGCAGCACAGCCTGAAGACTCCTCCGAGGAGCTCGAGGAGATCGTAGGAGGAGGCCGAGAACACGGCCCCTCAGGCGCACCCGCCACGCCGCGATTCACCCAGAAGGATACTATTTCATCTCGAGCCTCCAAGGCCTTCCGCTCGCGCAACCGGAAGAACCTCTTCACAGACCCCCCCCCCCCGGGTTTCCTTCTTCCACCGCTTCCATTTCACTCCATGGCACACGATACCGCGATAACAAATCCTCCGAGGCCACTTCCAAACCAGCAGTCGTTCATCCTTCGAATCACGCAATGGAGCATAGGACTTCGTACGCCACCACGGAGGAGCCGCACCTCGTCTGGCAGTACGGCGAAACAACATTCCCTCCTGAGTAGAGCAAACGCCAACGTGAAACAAGCACCCAACAGCAAAGAAACCCCAACCTTTTTCGGTATATATTGATTGACAAAATAACGGTTACAAGCCATGCAGACAACTGGCCCACGCAGCAGGGCCACACGAAGCAGCATGAAAACAAAAAAAGGGGGAAATCCCGAACCCCAAAATGATTTCCCAGGAAGTTGGCCGGAGGGTCACACCTTGCCTCCAGGGTCGGCCCTCCGCTCCGCTACGCTCGCGCCATCCGCAGACCTTCGCCGCTTTTGCGCCAAAGACGCCGGGCGAATCCATGTTAGCGTCCCCGACCAACGGCTCAACTCCTTCACGAGGCATTGCTCGCCCTCGCACTGCTCGCCCAAAGACACCTCCGCGGCGGAGGCTACTGGCACGGCGCCAGCACCAAGCGCATCAACGTGACCGCAACCACCGCGCTGCAGAGAGACAAACGCGGCCGTCCACGCCGTCTTCGCACAATGATTGCCGTACGCATGAGCGGCCGGCAGAAAGACTTCCCCTGAAAGGCGAAGCCGGTCGAGGGTGGCCACCAGCTGGTCCATGCCATGCCTCCGCGGGGGAGGCACGACACCGAGCTCATGCATGGCGCCCTCCATGCGGTCCAACGCCTCCCAGCTTGCCTTCGCCGCGGCAGCTGTGACAGACCGCTCCGTCGCAACCTCCGCCTCAAGCACGGAGCGGGCGCTGCGCAGACTCTCAACCTCCTCCTAGAGGGCACGATGCTCGCCCTCTAGTTGAGCAACCTTCGCCTCCAGCCCCCCCGCTTTCTCAGCGAGGGCCAAATGCGCGGCAGCCAGTTCTTCGCTCCGAGCGAACTCCAAGTTGACTCGCTGTTGAATTTTCGTGTAGCCGTTCTGGATGTCTCGCTCCAGCGACCGCGATAGAATGATAGTCTGCCAAGAAGCATGTCAGCAATTCGCCAATAACAAGGAGGACGTGTATCGAAGCCTACCTTCATCGCGTTTGCCTCCATGCTCCGGAACATCTTTTTTGTGCTCCACTTTACGAAGAGCTCGGACACGCACGGCGGAGCGGCAAAGTTTGATACCTCAGATCACAGAAATTTCGGCCGCCGGTGACCGGAAGTCGAGGGCGAGAGTGGCCCCTGAGTTCGCGACACCCGCGGCCGCAAAGTCTGCGCCACCCCGCCTCGTTCGGGCGAGCACCGCCCGGCGCGACATCTTCGCCCCCATCCCCGAAGTTCCTCCCGACCAAGACGCCCACGGAGGTTGCCGCCACCACGATCCTCTGCCGACCCGCCTAACCGGAAGATCGGTGCGCTTCACCACAAGATATCCTCCGTTCGGGACCGTAAACATGCGAAGGGTGCCACAAGACACATCCTCAAGAGCCATCTTGGCAATCCTTAACGAGCAGCTAATCGCCTCGCATTTCGAGCGGGGAGGAGGAACCAGGACCCGTGAGACGAGCTTGCGGCGCTCTTCGCAGATGACCCGAACACGGGCTCCGTGACACCCTCTTCGCACTGGGCGGCCGACCCGCCATGACAACGCCGCGCTTAACCATCATGGCGCCATGACGAGCACAAGAATGGCACAAAGATCGATGGGGCCCTCGCGACTCAACCTCCTCTGGGCCCCAAACTCTTTTCTTCTTCCCGCGTCTGGTCCGCCGCCCGGTAGAAGGGTGTTCGGGTCCTGATACGCACGGTTCAACCGACGCTCGTGCACAGCGTTCGCCCGCTTCGAATGCTCCTCCCCCGTGTAGGGTCCAAGTAGCTGCTCCGCAACACGCTCAGCCTCCGCAAGAGGCAAAACTGCGCAGGGGATACACATTTTAAAAAAAAGAAAAGAAAAAAGAAAAAAAAAAGAGAGAACAACAAAAAATTGATGAGGCACACACCCGTACGCTCCCCGAGCCTCAAGCCAAGCATCCCATCCTTCGGATCGCCGGCAAACCTCCCCTCTCTGCCCCGGCCTTCACACCGGAGCGCCTGTAACTCCTCTACGAAGTCCCACGTCGACATGCGCCGCGCCGCAGTAAGTAACACGCGCAGCAGACCCTCCTCCCGGGGTGAAAGGTCGATCTAGGGCGTCGCTATAATCTTGATAGGCCCCCCGGGGGAGCGAAGCCCCGCCTCGTCGGAACACTTGTGATAGAACCAACGCCGGTCGGTCGAAGATCCCACCTGCCTGCGGCGGGCGGCGGGTGAGCGGCGAAGGCGCCGGTTGAAAGTTCACACTGCCAAAATTCAGGGTCTCCCCCGTGTCCTTCTTCTTCTTGGCCTGACACCGCCCGTCGTGAAGGTACGCGAATAGCCGCCGCTACTGATCACCCCATGCATGCAAAGACCCACTCAAGACCCCGAGCTTAACGATCGAGTTAGGGGTCAATCGGGCCAGTCCACCCGTCTGGTGAAGCCGTTATCTGGCGTGTCGGCGACGCAGGCGAGCGAAGACCCGCATCCAGGTAAGCCACGAAGACGATCGTCTCCTCCTCCTCGGGGCGAGAACACCTCCAACCCGAGGCGCGAATGTCGCCGAGTTCGCGATCTTCCTCGCTCTGCGAGGCTCGCATGAATCGGGCAGCGATCACCGACCGACCTGGTTCGCTCGATTATGCGACACGCGCCACCTCCATCCTTCGCCCGCTTAGTCATCGCGCGGAGTCCGAGCTACAACGCCCCAGCCAACGAAGGCAGTGGTGAAGGCAAACCTTCGGAGCAATAAACGAACCTCCTCGGCAACCGTAGGACGTGGGACGAGTGGGAGAATGATGAACCCTAAAGTTCTATTTGTTGGCCCGATCTTTCGATGAGAACGATAAGTTCGGTAGGCGTCGCTCAACCCTGACGATCCTGGCTACGAACACGCAAGGCTCGAAACCACGCAATCGCTGAACTGATTGACTAGTCGTTATCAACCGTGCACGAATACCCGGTTGACCTGACCACGAAGGTCGATTCCTGCATACACCGAAGAAGCACGCAAGAACAAGGTAAAGCAATCTGAAATTGCGAATAAAGATTGAAACACTTGATAAATTGGGATTCTGAATAAGGATCTTAATTGGGTGGTCTAGTCGACACACGCATACAAGTTGCGACGAAGGCTAACTTTTAACATAAACAAAATCCCCAGAAAACTAAAGGGGTGCGGCCTCCTTAAATAGGGAACGAGGAGCCACAAAACTAACGAACTAGCGAGGTGGTACTAACGGTCGCACATTACTGTTCACGTGAACAGTAACCACGCCCCTGGGTGGGCCGCCGGCAGATGGGCCAAGTTCAATATGATTACAAAGCCCAGTTTGGCCCAAACAAGTGATATGACGCCTTCTTTTGATGATTGCGATCAGTCCAGAAGGAGTTTGGAGGTGAGGCCAGATCCGTTGGAAAGAGGACGAAATTATCTTTCCATCAAGTACTCGTGGACCTCCAACGGACGTCGTATGTGAAAGTTATGGGCATTTGAAGTCAGTGCTGTCAGGCTGATTCCGGAGGCCGAACTGGATTCCAAAACGGGTCCCGCTCAAACTGCTTGTTTGTCTTGGACCAAAAGTGACATGGTGCTGCACATATAGATATTCCATCATTAGGTAGTATCATATAGTTCATATAATATAAAGACACTCCTAAAAACGAGCTCACCTGATAAGTTAAGTGAAGCGTACGAGCTCTTGTACTTGGAACAGCAAGCATAGCAAATATGGTTGTATCCATAGGAGTCATGTCCTCATCATCCTCCCTTTCTTGAAAACAAAGCCGTCCTCGGCTTTTGATAAGCTGAAAATAGGGTAACAAAGAAGCCAAGGTGTATGCATGGTATATGTATATGTCATCTGTTTTAACGGTTCTTCGTTATTGCACACTTAATGTTAGAAGACAAAGACGATCATAAAAGATCATTGTATTATTAATCCAAGAGTAATCATATATGTGAATGATCAAAACAAAATGTCTCACATAACAATTATTGCAACTAGTTTTGCAAATGTAAGTGAAGCGTTTATGCAATTCAAATCTCTGAAATTGTAAACTTGCAGTGGTAGTACATATGGACAAATCTACAACTTTTGGAATCAAACAACATTCATCCATATAATCGATTTCAATCGAGCAATAGCAAATTCATCTAGCAATGGTGAAAAGAAATGTAAGCTCTTCCATAATTCAACATTTTTATTCAGATTGTCCATACTAGATTGTGCAATATAAGGTGAACACATAGGCATTGGATAAGCACTAAATTTTATTTTCCTCTCAGATTGAACAAGGTTCAAAGACACAAGAATTGTTATCCAAAACAACAAGTTTCAATTCATCCATGTGAGCACAAGTTATGCATATTCGATAAACCAAAAATTGGTTGTCTATACCATAATCTCCAATTAATTTAAAATAGTAGGTGGAGGTGCTGGAAAAAGAATTTAGAGATGAAAGTTCAAACACTTTCTCCCTAGCACATTCCAAACTAATGGGCTCATTAAGCATGATATAGCACAAAGTATCAGCAGGGGATATTCTATCAAGTACTTCCTTATGTGTAATTAATTCGACATGTGCACAATTATGAGATTTAAGAGCAAAGACATGGTTTGTTCAAGTCAACATAAGAAAATTCACAAGATTGCACTACAATAGGTATATACTCACAAGGTGACTCTATATCTTGCTTTAGCACCAAATCAGTATCTTTGTCATTGTTGTCCTCATCAGATACTATAGGTACCTCAAACTTCTCCTCTAATGACTTAGGATGCACCAAATCATCGTTCATCTCTTCAAGCGTCTCGGCAGTATCTGGAGATGGAGTAGGAGCTAAAACAATGTCAGCATTTTTAGTTACCTTAGGTTGCACTTCACTTGTGACTATGGGTGGTGGAGGTACAAAACGACGTTGCAATTTCTTCTTCATCTGCTCCCATGTGTACATGAAGTGGTACTCCAGATTCGACCATCAATGTTGAACATCACCGATCAGTGCCGTCCTTGCCATGCTCATCTTCTCATAAGGATCAAGGTCCTGTCTTTCAAAGTAGATATCCAACATATTAACCCATATAAAGTAATCCAACGACGTACTCTCAGCGGTGAGTGGTAACATGTATGCAGGTAGTTGTTTCCCTTTGAGTTCAAATCTGCCCGCGATGACATCGTAATCGGCCATCTTCAACCAATCTGTCATTATTAGTAGAAAACAAGGAAACAAATCACAAGTATATGTTCCTATCAACTACTAGGATCCGGAGTTTCACAAGTCACTCACACTCAAGTTTATACCCGCCTTACAAGTTCTTACCAATGCAAAGAAGGAAGTGGTACAACCGGTGGTCGGTTCGTGATACTCTCACTTGCGATCACCAACGATTGCGAGGAACCAGACTTTCGAGTAAGTAGGAAGTGGAGCTCGGAAGGCTAGTATGTAGCAAAGGAATAGCAATTATTCAATTTAGTATGCAAAGTTGAAAAGCAGTTCAAAGTACTAGTCACAAGTGCTAGTCCTAGTCTAAACCAAGCCTAGCTAGAGCCATTCACAAGATCGACTAGTCGAAACCACGGAAAATCAAACTGAATAATCAACGCCAACGAGCAATGGATGTCTATGCTAAACTGAACCAAGAGGCAGCTCTAATAATATTTTCTTTTGTCTTCTCCCTCTCTTTTTTTTCCTCGGAATAACCACCGGGAACCATGCGGCCCTTTTTTTTTTTGCTGCTACAGTACCCGATTTTTTTTCCCTTCTCTTTTTTTTTCTTACTCTTTCTCTGTTTTGCTTTAAAGCCTCACGATGCTACTGGAACCTCAGGAAAGCAAAAGGCACTTATCTTCTTCACAGCCAAGAAAAGCTTCCTCTCTGCTCCTCCACACAAATAGTGCCTCCAAGCCGGCGACTCTGGCGTGCTGGCGGGCGGGAGGCGCTGGCGAGGCAGGCGGCAGGGCAGGGCGGCGCAGGCGGGGCGGCCGCGGGCGATCATGAGGCGGACAGCGGCAGCATGGTGGCTTCGAAAGGAAGCAGCAAGCAGCGTGGTCAGGCGCGCGCTGAGGCGGCTCGGCGGCGGTCGGGCGGACGGCGGCGGCAGCGCAAGGCGGCGGCTTCAGCGGGCGGCCCGGGCGCGAGGTGGTTTAACAGCGTGGCCGTGGAGCGCGACGCGAGGCGGCGGTGGTTGAGGTGGGTCGCGCGCCTTGGCGAAACAGCGGCGGCGTTAGAAATCCTTCACGCGAGGGCGGCGTGGTGGAAGCGGGTTGTCGGCCTTGCGCAAGCTTGGCGAGGCGTGGGCGTGGCCGGCGAGGAGGAGCGGAGTTCTGGCGGCGGCGCGGCGCGACCGTCGGCGGCTTCGGGCCCGACCGTCTGGCGAGCACAAAGCTTACAGGGCGGCGGCTGGCGGCACCGTTCCGAATCTGCGACGCCCGAGAAGAAACCGATCTGCTATCTCTGTTTGTGTCTGCTGTTTGCCCTCTGTACTGTATGCTCGTGATTGTATGAATTTTCTTTGTTTATTGCTGCCTGCCGACGATGTTGTTCGTGCTTGCGGACGAAGACCCACAGCCGGATCAAAACCGATGCAAGCACGTGCTGACCGCTGCTTCTGTTTCTTGTGTGGCGAGCCGACGACGAACCGATATGATATATCCTCTCTTTTTTTTGACGATCAGACTAGACGAACAACAAGAAAACCCTAAAACGAGACCAATCTAGACAAGAAGAACCAGCACACAACTCGACGATGCAACGACAATTCAACAAAGCAAAACTAAAAAGAATAAATTGCAAAGGCACAAATTGGTTTGGACGATGAACTAAACCTAATAATTTTTTTGATTTTGGCTATTGGACTGTAGGAAGAAAAAAAATCTCACCGATGAACTGTAGCTCTGATACCACCTGATGAACCCTAAAGTTCTATTTGTTGGCCCGATCTTTCGATGAGAACGATAAGTTCGGTAGGCGTCGCTTAACCCTGACGATCCTGGCTACGAACACGCAAGGCTCGAAATCACGCAATCGCTGAACTGATTGACTAGTCGTTATCAACCGTGCACGAATACCCGGTTGACCTGACCACGAAGGTCGATTCCTGCATACACCGAAGAAGCACGCAAGAACAAGGTAAAGCAATCTGAAATTGCGAATAAAGATTGAAACACTTGATAAATTGGGATTCTTAATAAGGATCTTAATTGGGTGGTCTAGTCGACACACGCAAAAGATATAAGTTGCGACGAAGGCTAACTTTTAACATAAACAAAATCCCCAGAAAACTAAAGGGGTGCGGCCTCCTTAAATAGGGAACGAGGAGCCACAAAACTAACGAACTAGCGAGTGGTACTAACAGTCGCGCATTACTGTTCACGTGAACAGTAACCACGCCCCTGGGTGGGCCGCCGGCAGATGGGCCAAGTTCAATATGATTACAAAGCCCTGTTTGGCCCAAACAAGTGATATGACGCCTTCTTTTGATGATTGCGATCAGTCCAGAAGGAGTTTGGAGGTAAGGCCAGATCCGTTGGAAAGAGGACGAAATTATCTTTCCATCAAGTACTCGTGGACCTCCAACGGACGTCGTATGTGAAAGTTATGGGCGTTTGAAGTCAGTGCTGTCAGGCTGATTCCGGAGGCCGAACTGGATTCCAAAACGGATCCCGCTCAAACTGCTTGTTTGTCTTGGACCAAAAGTGACATGGTGCTGCACATATAGATATTCCATCATTAGGTAGCATCATATAGTTCATATAATATAAAGACACTCCTAAAAACGAGCTCACCTGATAAGTTAAGTGAAGCGTACGAGCTCTTGTACTTGGAACAGCAAGCATAGCAAATATGGTTGTATCCATAGGAATCATGTCCTCATCAGAGAAGAAATCGGCAAATGGGCGCAACCGAAGCACATGGGACCCAAGGCCATCTATTTATAGGCGGCCCCGCCGAGTCGCAGAAAACGAGGAGGCTAGCGCCAACCAACACGAGACACGTGGCAAACAGCGATCAATTACGCCGCACAAAAATCAAGGCGTCACATTGGAATAGGCGCCAATTCGGCCGCCATAACGCGAGGCGGCGCCTCGAAACACGCGTAACAGCGAAAAAGCGCGCACCACGAAACGACTCAAGAGCGAGCAAAGTTATGGCGCACAAAACCCGACGGTGACCACAGCGCTAACGCTTCGCCAGGCCGAAGGGGACGGTGTACCTGTACCCTCCGGGAAGAGGCGTGGTTTCAGCCATGACGAAGCAAGACCTCGACCGCGAGGGGCTTGTCGTAGGGGCGGCACAACGGCCCCCACGACCTGGCGAAGAGAGAAGCGCGCACGTCCCGATGGTCAAGTCGCCGGGGTGCCAAACGCGGCGAATATTTCTACCAGGTCATGAAGACGTGCGAGGGGTCCCGAGGCCCTCCGAAGGAGTCCCGAGACCCTCCGAAGGGGTCCCTAGGCCCTCCGAAGGCGCCCCGAGGCCCTCCGAAGGAGTCCCGAGACCCCCCGAAGGGATCCCGAAGCCCTCCGAAGGGGACCCGAGGGGTCCGCTCAGCGCCGAGCCACCGGCGACGGGAAGGCCCAGCGAAGTGCCTCGAAGGGCTACGGAGGGCTCGAAGACCTAGGAGCTCCGAAGGGGTTACTGCACCTCTGGACCGGTGCGCCAACAGAATAGACCAAGTCTAGGGCTGCCCACCACGTGTTAGAAGCTAGCACTAGGGGCAGGAAAGGTCCTCGCGCCCCTATCGACATAGGGCTCGTAAGGGGTAAACTCAGAATCTCAGATGCCTCCCGGAGGGCTATAAGTAGCCACCCTGGCCCCCCTTGGGAAGCAGGTTTTTTCTTTTGGAGTTTTCTGATTCCAAGTTTTGTATAAAGGTTACTTGGCAATTTACGTTCATTGGCAACCGGTCCCCTCCTGTTGAGGACCCTTCGGCTCACGGAGGGTCCCCCCTTTTATTCTACTGCCTAGTCTTGTAACTACGACAAGCCCCACTGGCACCTGTCTGAGATGCTAGGAAATCCGCCTATTTCTTTCTTTCCAGATCTGCCATAGCAGTAGGATCATCAATGAGCCTTGTCCTTTCTTGCAGGTGCCATCTGCGGAAAGGAAAATGTCGGTCCACCAGCCTACCATTTTTTGATGAGAAGTCCAGTGGGTTGGGTTTAAGTTAGCTTGTTGCACCCATGTGGCCAGTAAGATCCAGATTTGCTTGGCATAAGAACACTCGACAAACAGGTGCATAGCTGTCTCCGGATTATTTATACAAAGTGGACACCAATGATCATTTTGCATGTGGCGTCGTGCAAGGATGTCTGTTGTTGGCAGGCGTTGCTGAATGAGAGTCCATGCGAAGATTTTGTACTTTTGCGGCGCCCAGACATTCCAAATAAGCTTTTGGAAAGGGGTCTCCACCGCCCCCAAGAATTGCGCATAGTATGCCGACTTGACTGAGTAGATTCCAGAACTTGTCAATTTCCAAATTATGTCATCCTCAGTTTGAGATAGTGTGACTTGGCAGACCAAAGTATAGACTTTGACAAACTCATGTATGAGGTGCACGGTAATTTTTCTCCTGAGATCCGCAATCCATTTCCCTCCAAACAAAAAACTAGATTTGAGACTGATATATTATGCCCTGTTTGCTGTGTAGGAATTCTACGTGCCATGTAAAATTCACATGAAATTCATAGGTTTCAAAGAGGCCCCTAAAGGATACGATTTAACTACAACCATAAGATCTCATACATCCCAATCGTAATGCATCCAAACAAGTGAATATGGCTGAAAAATAAACTCATAACTCGGTCTCCCAAGCCCACCTCAACACATTCACGTGTCCTATATATCCCAACCACGTGTGCACCGATCAGACCGAGAAAGTGCGATCCTCTTTTGATGTGTCAGAAGTGCAGCTGCCAATTTTGAAGCGTTGAAATGTATGAATGTGAATGCAACTACGACTTCAACTGGAAAAGGCTATTTATATGCTTATGCCAGTCCCTTGCTGTTTTGATGAAATCTGTCTCTTGTTCGTCCAGTGTATGATGGCACTATGGCCGGAGAAACGGGGAGCCTCGTGTAACATAACACTAATATTGACATGAGTTCTGCCCAGCCCGTAGCGGAGCCTGTCATCTTAGTGCAAGGAAGAGAAGTTGTGAATGGAACATGTCATCCTACTCTAGCATTTTCAGTAAAGTCAAAATTGGCTACATGATATTAAACTTGTCAGGCATTTGCTTTAGGACATCGGTTTTTTTGTAACTTTGCCAAAACACATTGCAAAATCATGACTTTTTGACATAAAACACTCCGGTTAGTAAAATATCATTTTCCTATGAATCGAAGATTAAAATATAATATGACCAAATTGCCCCCCTTTTCCTCTACCTCTACTCCCTGGCCACGCTACTACATACTTGTGCAGAGCCACACCGTGCGCCGCGCCGTGCCACACCAATGTGACCTGCCTCAATTCCAACAGAAGCACCGCGTGCACGTTTAGGAGCACTGAGCTCGCCCCTCTCTCCTCTATGCATTCCCCCACATGCCACCCTCTCCGAATTGACATTTCACGATTTTTTTTGCCGAAACGGCAGTATTTGCCGATGTAATAGCAAATGTGCCAGTCATCGCGCGGAATTTGCAAAAATGGTGTTTCATCGCACGCCCACCGCGCGGCATCAACCGAAGAGCCGACACGTACCCTCCGCCGCATGGCAACTGCGTGGTAGAGGAGGAACCGCACGACCATCGTGCGGTCTACTGTAGCACAGTAGGAAAAATACTCGAAAATCCGTTTAGGTATATTTTTTTTAGGAATTTTTAAGTATATAAAATGAGCTCCAAAAATTATGATTTTTTTTGTGGAGCCTCCTGACGTAGTGTGATTTCTTGTGCAATGTTTTCAAAATTTTATCCATTTTTATTTTTTCTCAAAAATTCATTTAAGTATACTGTTGGTAGGAATTTTTTTAATATATAAAATGAGGTCCAAACATTATGAAAAATTTTTTGTAGGCTCCTTACACAGTGTACATGATTGTGTAATTTTTCTAGAATTTTATATGTTCTGAAATTATCTAAAAAATTAAGGGTTTAGATCTCGAAAATTAGGATAAAAGGTTTCGGAAATTAGGGTTTCATGATTTCATGTGACAGATGTGCACATCTAGATGGGTCGACACGGTGGCCATGCGATTTTCGGAGCTACAGTATCGAATCCGCACGGTGGCTGTGCGGTTCCTCCTCTGCCGCATGGCTGCCATGCGGCAGAGGGTAGGTGTCGGCTCCTCAGTCGATGCCGCGCAGTGGGCGTGTGGTGGAACGCCATTTTTAAAATTCCGTGTGATGACTGCCACATTTGCTATTACGTCGGCAAATACTGTCATTTTGGCCAAAAATTCACATTTCGCTGGAACACCCGCGCTGTCATTGTCTTCCTGAGCTCCAGCTACTGTGTTGCCTCTCTACCGCTTCAGCGAGCTCCCCAAAGTTTTGTCTGTGTCAAAATGTGTTCCACGTTCCAATGTATCCTTTTCCTTAAACAATTTCATCTTCGCCCAGTGGTTCGTTGGAATCGAAACTGTCTTCCCGGTTGTCCTCCTAGCACCGACGTCATCGATTGTGCTTTCGTCGGTGAGTCTCTACCATCATCGATTGTATTATCTTCATCCTCGTGTCGCATTCTACGCCATGCTCACCTTGCCCTCACCAAAACTTCGTAGGAACGCCTTCGCTGCCGTGCACCTAAGGCCACTTCTACCCCGTCACCGTCGTCGCCGCCATGGCCCTCCATCCGCAATGGCGGCACCGATCACCTCCCTGTGACCTCACTGCCCCCCATTTGGCCACCTCTCATGCTTCCCGAGCCGTCATAAGCCGTCGTCTAGAGTCGTCGGCGTCGATCCTCTGTTCCTCAACATTGTGCTTCTTACTTAGCACTGTGCACTTGAGATTCAACCCAACCAACTGCGCTGCACACCTGCACCAGACCGAGTGACAGGGGCAAAATAGACTTTTCATCCACATTCTCTCTCCTCTCTCGATCAAATATACTAGTTTAATGGGCAGAGTGTCTTTTGGTAAATAGCCATAATTTTGCTGTGTGTTAAAGCAAAGATATAAAAACCAGTGTTCTAGAGAAAAAAATCATAATACTTTGGCGTCTTGTGGCCAATTTTGTCTAGCAATGGATACACAAGAGATTTGAGTCTTGAGATAACAGAAAGAACATAATGGAAGGCCCTAATAAGCCTGGAAAGTAAGGGGACCGAGGACGTGCATATTGAGGCATCATGGACTGTACCGGAAAGCAAATTTGCTTTCTGGATTCTTTTTTTTATCCTCACAAAAAACAATCCAGAAAGCACATTTATTTGAAGTACTAATTCATTTTGTGCTCCTGACTGACGAAAGACGAGTCTTGATATTGATCTATCATTGTACGTGCAACAGAAGGACTGCGTTACACTGCACATCAATGTGCTCCTCAAAAGGATTGAAAACCCGTTACCGGGTTATTTTCCGTCGGAGGTCCGGTACCGGTAACCGGACCGGTTACCGGTCAAACCGGATTTGGTTGGATCGAAATTCGTTCAAATTTAATTAAAATTCATTCGAAATCTGAAAATTTGAATTTGTATTTGAAAAAACCGTCGGGATTCCGTTTCCCGGCCACCCTCCGGTAGCCGGTTACCGGCCGAGATTTTTATCCCTGTGCTCCTCTACTTTGCATACATCCACATCATGCCTTTGGTTCTCACTAACTCTGCGAATGCGTGATTCGATTCCAGTGTTGGTAAGTTGCTACTGTTTGTACTCGTTTGCTCCATCCTCAGTGAGCCAGCAGGTTACATCAACCAAGACGGCAAGACCGCGCAATCTTTGCTTCCATCCGTGTATGACTGACGCAAGGGTGGTGCGAGGGAGTGACCAGTGTGCCTGTCCAGTAGTGGAACACGAGCAACACGACGGGAACGGGATGGGGCACATCCAAATGGGGACAGCAGAAGCTCTCGTGCCGGCGCGTCCACTCCTCGATCGAATCACTTTTGGCCGCATGCATCGGTGCCCGGTGGCGACGGGTTTACCGTATCGTAGCCGAGCGCGACGTCGACAGATCGGCAGCCAACCGCCGAGCGCGACTCCCTCGACGTCCACGCCCACGTCCACGCCGTTTTGGCGTTTCCGCCCGGCTGCGATACGGTACAATCGCCATAGAACAAGGACGCGCGCCATCGCGCGGCCGCAACCGCAAGCCACGGCCACGATCGCAGTTACGCGAATGACAAATGGGTCCAACGGATACAACGGACCCACCGCGCAGTGCGCGATGTCTTTGCGGTGTATCGGTACACGATGCCCATGGGAGATGGTACAAGCTGCGGTTTGCGCACCATGCGGCTTCCGACTCTTCCACTGATACACCGGGCCTGAGCTTTACTGGGTCTACATGTCAGGGGGGTCAGTTACACCTCCTCCGGAACTCCACTCGTCTTATAAGCGAGGGCAAAAGCGCCCTTCCGCACCGCCGCGCACAAAAAGCAGAAGCCCAAGAGGCGACGCGAGCTCAGAAGGCAGGCTGGCAGGCACGCACAGACGGACACTGGCGGGCATGGCCGGCGAGGGGCCCAACGCCGCGGTGGAGTGGCTCGACGGGTCCCTGCTGCTGCTGCTCCTGCGATGGCCGTCGTCGGGAGGCGGCGAGTTGTGGACGGCGTGGGACGCGGTTCGGGCCGCGGCCGTGGCGCCGGCGCTCGCGGCCGCGTCGGGCGCGTGCCTGGCCATGTTGGCCATGCTGCTCGCCGACGCCGTGTTCATGGCCGCTGCTAGCCTCACGCGGCGCCGCCCCGAGCGGCGGTACCGGGCGGGCCCGCTCGGCGGCGGCGGCGACGACGCCGAGGAGGACGACGATGAGGAGGGCGGCCGCCTCGGCTACCCAATGGTGCTCGTCCAAATTCCCATGTACAACGAGAGGGAGGTACGTATTTACTGTATAATTGCATACGAAATACTGTAAACAGTATGTTTATACGGTTCGTGTACGTACATACGCCTCGTCTGCTTCTGTTTGGGTGCAGGTGTACAAGCTCTCGATTGGAGCAGCGTGCGGGCTGTCGTGGCCGTCGGATAGGGTCATCGTACAGGTTCTAGACGATTCCACGGATCCAACGATCAAGGTAAGCTTAGAGCCTCTTGGGCCGGTAGGTGGTAGTAGCGCTGTAATGCTGTATGTGTCGACACGTGGAAAGTTTGCAAAAGGCTGCGAAAATGCCATTCTATGTAGTGCGGCAGTAGAGTTGTGCAAAATTAGTAGGAGTAAGTACTGGTGTAGAATTCTCTCTAGTTGTTCGGTGGAGTCGCTGGTGAGTTCTGAAAAGGATTGACAATTAGCATTGCGGATAGTACTAGAATAGAATTGGTGGATAGTGGCATAGTCGTTAAAGTGGGATCGGATTTTGTGGTCAACTGGTGATTTGCCTGCAAAGATTATACATGTGCATCCAATCCATGCATGGGGAGAAATTGTATGCAATGACGTATTAGGCGACGTAGTAATAATATATATGCACCGAGGAAATTCACAATGTATCCATATTTCAGGGATTTGCCGACAAATTGCTACAATTGGACGTGAATTATAACAAATAGTATCTGTAATAGAAGTTACATCATGACCAAAAAAAAGTAAGAAGATGATGACAAGAGGTACGTTACATCAAGAGTGGGTGGGGTGGGTGCATGGAGCAGTAGAACCTGCCTATCTCAGTTACAAAGGGCCTACAAAAGTGTCCAACTCACAAATTTCTGATTTTTTTCAAGTGCAACATAGAAGCATCCTGTGTGGTTACTGACATTAATTACCCGTTGGAGTACTCGTACTGTTGTACATATTAGCTCGAGCTATTTAATTGAAGTGGCACTGAATTTTGTTGTTGCCTTCCTCCAAGATAAATCATTCATTCGTGTAGTGTGCTTGAAATAGGATCTGGTGGAGATTGAATGCAAGTTTTGGGCTAACAAAGGCAAGAACGTAAAATATGAGGTGCGAAATACTCGCAAAGGATATAAGGCTGGTGCATTGAAAGAAGGGTTGCTGCGGGACTATGTCCAACAATGTGATTTTGTTGCTGTATTTGATGCTGATTTCCAGCCAGAACCCGACTTCCTCATGAGAACCATCCCATATCTTGCGCGTAATCCACAAATTGCTCTTGTTCAAGCACGCTGGGAATTTGGTAAGCCTGAAAAGCACTCTAGTTTACCCTGGTTATGAGTTCATTTGGTTAGTATATTGTTCTCTGACGATGGTACTATCAAATCTTTGAAGCTGCCTGGTTGTAGGAACTAACATAGCACCGATCTTATGCCAGAAAACTTAGAGCAGATTAGTGAACACCATCATTGAATATGCATGTTAAATAGCCTATATGTTTTCTTGAGAAAGTGCAACTGCGTTACACCATAATTATAGGAAGAAAAATAAAATATGACAGCACTGATGCTGATGTTAGGCAAACAACATTACAGTTACAGCGTAGACATATGTAGGTACTATGGCCAGCTTGGATGTCCTCCAATGACTCTCTCACCCCTGTAAAGTAGTCAAGCACTGTCATGGTCTAGTGACCGTATGGGATAGTTGTGGGTAACAGGAGGCTTTGGCCCCAGGCCGTGTCGACTTGGTGCCGTTATGAGAGTAGCGTAGGGAGGAGGGGAAGCATGCGCAGGCAGCAGAGGAAGAGCACGCAGGAAGGAAGGAAGACAGAAGATGGAAAGGGAGACAATTAGATAATACTTTCTTGTTATCCATTCCATACGTATAGGAGTCCTATATAAGGAGAACCCCACGTGACGAGAATCCAATCATACCAAACTTGGAGATAATTGCCTAACAAGATAACTAATCAATCATCTAAATTGGAAAGTAACTAATGCGCCATATCTGATTGGCGTGATTTAAATGGAAAGTAACTAATGCGCCGTATTTGATTGTCGTGATTTCTGCCTCTGATACATGATGGTCGTACGTGATGCCAACCATCACAAGCACCTTTTCATTTCGTTTTCAACTCATCCTATTTATGCTATTCCATGCCTAGTTGCCAAAATAACCTTGTACCTGTATCTGATGCAAATCCGGATAACTCCTTCAATAAATTCTGGATATGGTGCACAGCAAGTTTTGCTTTGATACATCAACTGAGAAGGCTTTATCTGTCTGATGCTTCTCTTGTTCCAATTGACAGGAACTTGCTGACTGGCATTTCGGGACGGTTTTGCAGTTAATCCCAATGAATGCCTGATGACAAGGATACAGAAGATGACACTAGATTACCACTTTAAAGTTGAGCAGGAAGCAGGTTCATCCACCTTTGCATTCTTTGGTTTTAATGGTATAACAGATAAGTCTCTGAATAAGAATTGATCATTCGCAACCCTGTAGGATTAACTTATTTAACTACAGGAACCGCTGGTGTCTGGAGAATTTCTGCCATCAAGGAAGCCGGGGGCTGGGAGGATCGAACCACAGTGGAAGACATGGATTTGGCGGTCAGAACGAGTCTGAAAGGATGGAAATTTGTCTATGTTGGTGGTGTTAAGGTAGGATGGTACTAACATACTCGTAAGGATTCAGTTATCTTGTTAAACTACACTGCTTTTACATGTGATGTAACTTGCAAGGAAATATTACTGGAACCATAGGTAAAAAGTGAACTGCCAAGCAGTCTGAAGGCATATCGTCGTCAACAACACCGATGGACATGTGGGGCAGCAAATTTATTCCGGAAGATGGGAGCAGAAATATTGCTTACTAATGTAAGTTTGCTTATCATAATCTAGTAATGTTATGCATTTGACGATGAGGTGATTTTTTGTCTGACATGCATGAGCATCAAATTTATTTCCTCCAAACGTTTCATACCCTGTTTTGTGTGAGTAATCCAACCATTTTGATTGCAGCATTACTGTTTTTTTCCTTGTGATGTTTATCTGACATCATTTAAATCATGGAGCAGGAGGTGTCATTTTGGAGGAAGCTTTATTTGCTCTACAGCTTCTTCTTTGTGAGGAAGGTTGTTGCTCATGTGGTACCTTTCATGCTCTACTGTGTAGTAATCCCATTGTCGGTCCTAATCCCTGAGGTCACAGTTCCTGCATGGGGGGTGGTTTATGTCCCAACAACAATAACCCTTCTATATGCCATTAGAAATCCAAGGTTTTTATGCTTGCAAAAATAGTGTGTTAATATAAATGTTTTATTACCCGATTGGATGCCTTGGTTTCTAACTATTGATTTGCTTTCAGTTCTATCCATTTCATACCATTCTGGATCCTCTTTGAAAATGTCATGTCTTTTCACCGAACTAAGGCGGCATTCATTGGTTTGCTGG
The DNA here is from genome assembly GCA_036346405.1 of Phyllostachys edulis. Classification (NCBI taxonomy): domain Eukaryota; kingdom Viridiplantae; phylum Streptophyta; class Magnoliopsida; order Poales; family Poaceae; genus Phyllostachys; species Phyllostachys edulis. The sequence goes on from CM070556.1 coordinate 21,744,225, forward strand.
AGTTAGGAAGTGTAAACGAGTGGGTTGTCACAGAAAAGCTTGGCAATTCAAGTAGCACAAAGCCTGCACCTCAAATACTTGGAAGGACTCCCTGCAGGTTTTGGAACAGGTAAGATGGCCGTTTTTATGTACTTCCTCAGAGTAAGAGATCTGATCAAGGTTAGATTGAACTGATTCCAAGTTGTGCACTGTTCTAATGCTCTTCCAGATGGATCATGTCAGAAATTGTGTTCGCCATCTTCCTATTCGTTTGTGCAACCTACAACTTGGTGTACGCAGCCGATTTCTATTTCATTTACATATATTTACAGGCTATAACATTTCTTATTGTTGGCACTGGTTTTTGTGGAACCTCCAACTCATAGCAGCAGCATAGCACTGATCCAACAGAAGGAATTGTTCACTTTAGGTCATGATGTAATAACCTCATTTCTTTGTCATGAATACCGTGAAGGCAAAGGGCGCCTGCTTTTTTAGAAAAGGCTGGTAGGAATGTAGGATGTCATTTCCACGAAACCACATTTCTTGTGGAGTTCGATTGTTGTATTTTTGTGCCGTTGTGCTGATTCTTATGTTAACTGGGACTGTGCTATCAGCACCATTTTGGAATATGATTAACTTGTACCATCGGACAAGTTATCGCAGTAGCAATGATGTTGCTAGTGGCACCAGTTTGGAATATGGTCATCATGTATCTCCTGTCTTTGCTTATTCCTGATACAAACTTATTTCAGTGGTGGATACTGGATAGAATTCTGAGGTGTGGACCTTAGCTATTAGCTAATTAGCATAATTCCTGGTAACACAAACTTAACCCTGTTTCCGAAAATTATGGAAAATTAAGCTTCTGATGAAGATTAAAGATTTCCTATGGCTGCCCAGTAAGAAGGCTATACAGTCAGAAGATGCTGGTAGGGTATTTGAAGTGTTGTGTGATAAACCAAAGACAACTGATCATTTTCCATTCCATTGTCCATGTAGGGAATTGTTTTGGAAGTCTAACACACTTGTATAATTATCTTCTCTGAGACTACTCCTGTTTCTGATTAATGAGAAGTAAGCTCCTGTTTTGCCACCAAAAAAGAAGAAGAAGAAGCTAGGCTATATGGGACAACCCGAAATGCCATCTTTTTTAGCGTAAAAAATTGACTGATGACTGGTAATAATGTCTCGTATATCAGATTTCCAAATCTACTTGTGGTGCAAGTGTTTGTCTGACTAGAGCACCATATCAATCTCTGGTGGTGCTGGACTGAAGTAGCATAAGCCCAGCCTGCTGTCGTTTTTGGAACAGTACCTGCTATTTTTTTTAAAAAAAAAATCAACAGTACCTGCTATCTGTTTTATCGTGAGGGTGTTTTGCTAGGAGTCTCTAATAAGTGTGCTGACTGTGCTTTGCTGCATTCAGCATTTCAGCGTGCGCCGCTCTTTTGCTTATCAGTTACATCAGACTCCGAGTCCTCCGTGTTTTAGAGTGCGGAATGCTCTAACTTTGTGCCTGTTTTCGACATTATTTCCCAACACACGGGATTTTCCCTTGTTTGAAATTTTTAACCCCCTTGATATCATTTTATTCATGACAACACAAACAACACAGGTCTCGCCGATAATTCAAGAGCATACTAGAAGGGCAAGCGCGTGATGCTGCGCCCGTCTGCTATTTATTATTATTATTATTTTGCATTTTTCGTATATGTATTGATGCGTCTATGTACAGTTTCAATCAAAGGAAATCAAAGTTTGTGTGTATTGAATAGGGCTGGTACATAAGCATCTAATAAAAAGAGAGCAGACTATTGTATGTCTTGTATAGCTAGTTCTTGGTACTAAGCGATCTCCTTGGTATGGAAGTGTACTCCTCCAGGATCATTAATGCTTCTTGCTATCTCCAAAAAAATAGGCGTGTTTTCAGTAATTTAATTGGAAATGTGTTAGTACCTGTTTTGAAGGGGCTAATTTGCTTTCCGGAGTATATCAGGTACTATTGATGTGTTGACAGGATAACAGCAAGTGTTAAATAATGATAGCAACGATATGATCTACATTACAGGAAATATAAACATTTTTTTTGTCATGTAGCACATAATATTTATAGATTCCAGTTCGAAGGTTGCAACATAGATAGTTTGTTGGGTACTGTTTTTGTTTCAAACATAGTAGGTATTATACATTATGGATGTAGTGTCTAATCTTGTGGCATGGATGTTAAAGTTATGTACATAACAAAGCGTCGTCTGCTATATGAGCAAAAGGTAGTCATTGTTGCTGCTGTGATGCTGTATCTGAAAGAAGCATGGCTTCGCGGTGTTCGAGTCTTTGGATATCTTTGTTGTTTTATGGTGTATCCCTACAACATGAACAGGAAATGAGGGCTTTTATTTGTGACCAGTGAACTGGAAAGGGAAATCAATGATTCTTTTCATAAGTCGGACCAAGTGATATACACGGAGCTATGAAGCAAAAACCTTTTTTTGGCCAGTACAAGAATAGTTGCTAAATAAAATGTTAAGAGACCAAATTAAATATTTGATGTATGCCCCTGTAATGAAGCTAACAGAAAGCTAGGTTGACCAGCTAGAGAGAAACGGGAAAGGCCAATTGAAATTTTCAATGCCAACTTTATCTTATGTAAAATTTTCTGTCAAATATGCTCAACAGATTTTGAAAACAACAACAGAAAAACATGTGCTATCTCCTGTGACACTTTGTAGGGGGAAAAGGGCTCCATTTACTCTAGTGTCCTGGAATCCTTGCAGCTAGATCATAACTTTAGATAACAATCTACTGGCACTTCTGATTTAAAAGTTCAATATGAAGCACGGCAACAGGCTAGCGTCATTATTTCATATGCTTCTTTGAATGTGAGGGTACAAGTTTGCACTATTTTGTACGCAATCTGGAAGTGAAGGTTTTCGATGCTTCTTTGCTGAAGCAATTGTGTTGTATGGCAAGCTAATTCTGACATTCAGCATTGAGTACCTGAGTAGTATTCCCCTACACATGCTTTCATTCTACAAAGCTCCTAAATGGGGTCATCTAGGAGCTGGGTAGATACCACTCCAAATCATCTGCATGTAAGTGAGCAACCTACCTTTCGAAGAAGCTCTTTTGTAGACATCAAGCCATATAACCTGTGCATGACTGTTTCTTCTTCTACTTGCACAAAATGGTAGGAAAAAATTACTATCTAAAAATATTACCTCAAGGTACACTGTCAGGTATCAACACAGAAGATTATACTATCTAAGGCTGACCTGAAGTTTATATAATTCATGTGATATCGCTTGGTATGTTTCCATTAGGCCCTGATTTTGCTTGGCCAAATGCCTGCATATCCTTTTTATGTTACACAATGAATTGGATTCATGATTAATTTAATACTAAAGAATAGTAAAGAAATCGTACTTGGACATTTAAGCTGAACGCTTTGGTTCCATTATCACCAAAAGACCTGATAGTTATTAGACCATCCATGTTGGCTATAGTATTGTCAAGCAATCTCACGTAGAGAAAAGAATTAATCTACCCGAATAGGAAATGCATGAGGGGTAAATGTCAAAATCAATGTACGCAAGCAAGTAGTAAGAGATCGAACATAGCATACCTTATTAATCAATTAGCATGATGCTTAAGTTTGGTGGCCAAGCTCCCCATACCATACCATGTTCCACGAATCTATGAAGGTCAGCAAATACCATACCATGTTTCATAGATCAACATGTGAAACAAAAATAAATTAATTTAGCTGAACAGGAAATGCGTGAGGGGTAAATACCAAAATCAATGTGTGCAAGTAGGTAGTAAGAGATCGAACCATATCATGTTTCACATATCAACATGTGAAATAATAATAAATTAATTTACCTGAACAGGAAATGTGTGAGGGGTAAATATAAACCAACGTGTGCAAGCAGATAGTAAGAGATAAAACATAGCATACCTCATTAATCAATTAGCACGATGCTAAATTTTGGTGGCCAAGCTCTTCATACCATATCATGTTCCACAAATCTACAAAGCTCAACAAATACCATCATGTTCCGCAGATCTGTGAAGCTCAGCAAATAAATGGTCAATTCAACAAATAAACTAGGTGCCAGTTGATGTTTAAATCAAAAATCAGGATTGTTTGTCTATTTATTTGTATCCATACAAACAAGGTAGTAAGAACTACTTACAATTTATGTCACCTGTTTGGTCTCCTCATATATCATAATATTCCCATACTACATATCATTATGACTAAATCGTACTCTCTGATTAACCCCTGATAATGCATTCTCTAGCATTGCAACCTCACCACCCATCTTCTCCAACCGGAATTCCCTAGCCTCCTCTGGCGAGCACCTGCTACGAGCTTCCTAAAGCCACCGCCTGATTAATACGACATCATGCAATTATCTTCTGATCGTCAATTGCGCAAATCTGTTTCTATAACCCAAGAAAGAAACAATAAGCCTACCTCAGCCTTTGCCACAAGGAGATGTCATTGGGTTCGGGCATGTGAAGATCATGAAACTCGCGAAGCTTCTTGGCAATCAGCGTGGATATCTCGGGGTCACACAGATCCACCGCTGAGAGCGTCTAAGCAAACAAGAACGGGAGCGACACAACAAAATGAGCAAATCAAAAGGAGCAATGGCAGCATAAGCAGGCATTACCACATGGGTGATGGTGATGCGTATGTACCCTCGCGTTGATGAACTCTTCGACGCGGCCATTGTGGAAGCGGTCAAGGAGGCGTGGCCCCTGGTCGTGGCGGGACATGCACTCGAAGGTGTGGACCTCATCAGCGCGGTCGAAGAAGACCTCGATGCCCTGGCCATAGATGCGGACGAGCACCTTGCGCTGGTCGCCCTCGCCGCCGCCGCTGGGCCAGGCGATCTGGAATACCTCGTTGGTCAAGCAAGGGCGAGGTGGCAGGGGGAGGGCGAAAGAGATACGGGAAGGGGATAAGGCGGCGACCGCTGGAAGGATCGAGAGGGTGGCGCAAGCAAAACAATGTGGATGGCTTCTAAGGGCAGCAATACTCTCACTCGCACCTGCCCGAGCTGAACCATGTGACGACGATCCGACGACTGAGCGGCGAAACAGGAGCTACACACAATTTCATAAACCGCGGGTGCTTTTCGCAAGCAAAACGACGTGGATGGCTCCTGGGGGTAGCAATCCTCTCCTGCATAGATCTAAGAGAGATTACTGAACCCGTAGAATTAACAGAATATCACCTTCCTTCCATCACCCTATGTTAGCCGGATCAAGAGAATATATGGAAAATCTTTGCGTTTTTCGTCTTAACTGCTTGCCCATGAGTATGTTTTGTTAAGTGGCTAAGCCAGGCAGGCCTGACCTATGGTGGGCTCTTCATCCACCCTGTAGACTATATAAAGGAGTGGACTCTCAATCATTGTACGTGCTTTTGAGAAGAGAAATAAAGAGAAGAGAAAAAGTCCCCCATATCTCTGTGTTCAATCTACTATTTGTTCTCGTGTTCTTGTGTACGATTCTACGCTTGTCTACGAGGTGATCGCTCAGACTGGACTCGCCAGCGACGGTTCCTCAACACATTATCAGCACGATCGACTCCGGCCTACCTCTAGGCCTACTCTACTCAGATCAAAAGGTAACCGTCGTAGCACGACACTCATAGATCGAATCCCTTTTCTAGATCGCTTTCAATTCCACAAATTTGGCTTTCTAGATTATATCCTATGGTGCAAATCCGCTCTAATCGACCGCGAGCCAACTTGAATTCGCTAGCACAATGCCGATCGGTAGGTTGCATGAAAGAGTAGATGATGATTGCATTGTGGATTGTAGATTGCAAATTCGCTCTAATCTACCACGAGCCGACTCGAAGTTGCCGGCTAAGTCGATCGGTAGATTACGTTGAAAAGAGAGATTGATTGATTGCACTTTATGGATGAACAGTAAAAAGAAAAAAATTCACCCGTCGCAACCCTATACGGCCGCGCCACCGCCGGCTTCATCACCCCACCCGCGACGCGACCGTCTTTGCCACCACACGCCGCCGGCCGCCCGAGCCGCCCCACCACGTGTTGTACATGCTCGAGTCACTGAGCCACACCATTGCCTACCCGCATGGTGCGCGCCACACCACTGCTTGCACCGCCACAGACGCGATCAAGCGCCGCCTGCATGGCCGCGCCCATAAGCACCGACACCGCCGGCTCGCCAGCGCCGCCGCCTCCCCATGCCCGCACCAGCGGTCCGAAGCCACGCTGCCCGCATGTGGCCACCAGCCCCCGAACAGGCTTACTGCACAGTGGAGCAAAGAAAAAACGGTTAATTCCTTATTTGCCATTAGAAGTTGACCGGCTCCCTGAAATGCCATTGCCAAATTGCTTATCCCTTTTTTGCCACTCATTCTCAAGTTCTCTCCCTTTTTGCCACTCCTGTCTGTTGGCCGTGAACGTGGCCGCGAAAAGACTATTTTGCCCTTAAGTGAAGTTAGCAATGCTGAGATCTTTAGAAAATTATTTGACAGAGTAATATAGTTTCAAAAATTATGAAATTTTTAGGGGAAATTTTTGACATAGTGGAGATTATTGTGTAATTTTTATAGGGTTTTATTTGCAACAAGTTTTTTTCTAAACTTCTCTAGGTACTTGAAAGATTTTTAGAGAAAAACATGTTAAAAATAAAACCCTATAAAAATTACAAAATAATCTACACTATGTCATAAACGTCTCCTAAAATTTTTATAATTTTTGGAACTATATTACTATATCAAATAATTCCATAAAGATCACAGCACTGCTAACTTTAGTTTGAGGCAAAATTGTCTTTTCGCGGCCAAGTTAACGGCCAACTTCACGGCCAACTGACGCGAGTGGCAAAAAAGGGAGAGAACTTGAGAACGAGTGGTAAAAAAGGGATGGGCAATTTGGCGATGGCATTTCAGGGAGCCGGTCAACTTCCCAAAAAAAAGGGGGGTGGCGCCGGCGCCGCTTGGGCATGCCATGTCACCGTCGGCTCTGCACGGCCGACCCACCGGTATCTTGCGTTGTGTCTACACGTGGCCCTGTGCACCGCTGCCTGCATACGGTACACCCGGTCTGCAGCAACCGCCGCCGCCACCGCCGTGTCGCTCAGACGCCACGCCCCCCAACATGGCCACACTGGCTCCCGCGTCGACATGCCCGGTTGCCCTTGCGCCACCCCGCATGGCCACGCCCCCCACACGGCACGACGCGCCACCGCACCCACCGCTTTGCACCGCTCCGCATGGCCACGCCTCCCTTACGAGGCGCCGCCGCCGGCCGCGCTGCCTCCCTCACTGCTCGAACGCCGTCTGCCGCCTCCTATCGCACCGCCGCTGCCGTGCCGCCGGACCTCTGGCTCCCATGCACGAAGCATGCACCACCACAATGAGGAATAGGGGGAGGGGAACCCTAACTCCTCCCCTGTCCCTTTGATCGGCCGGGTATGGGCCCTATCGGGCCAAGAGAGAAGGCCCAAGAGAGAGAGAAAAAAGGGGAAGGCCGGTCCATTTGTCCCCCAAAAAAAGGAAAAAAATAGGGAAGGGAAAAGGAAAATCCTAAAAATTTGTAAATAAACTCTCGAAGTTCTGAAAATTACGAGGAAATATTTCGGGAAAGAAATTCTTGCAGAATAATCCCTCAAAAATTGAAAACTTGTGCGAAAATTTCTCAGAATTGAAATTTAGCGGTTTAGCCGCTGAAAATTGCAGAATTCACTGAAAATTCATATTCGAGCAGAAAAGGGCATCAGGAATTAAAATTTTGAATCATTTTGAATATTTGAAGCATTTTTAACTCTGTTATTATTACTTCTTTGCAATTTATTTATTGTATTTACTGTTTTGATTATCTATGATTGTTTATTTTACTTTTAATCACTAACAATAGCAGTAAATCATGCAAAATGCATAGAAAAATACGGAATCACGAACCGGGAGTTTGAAGAGCATTATGAGAATTTTGCAACCATTTTTAGCAAATTACAAGCAATAATCTTGTGAACTCTTAGCATGAATATGGAAATGACTAGCATCATGAACCGAGAGTTCGAAGAGTTGGCCCAGCATGGCCAGAATTTATACCAGTCTTCAATTATGTGGTAAGGTAATCACAGATGAGCAGAAGATTGAGAAGACTCTCTCTACCTTTCACCCGAATGCGGTGCAATCCGCACACAACTATTGTCAAGATGACTACGAGGAGTATGCAGAATTGATTGACATCATGTAAGTTGCTGAAGCTCAAGATGATGTTCTAAGGAAGAACTAAATCTCACAGCCGCCTAGTAGCAATGTTAGCCATGAAGCTAATGCTAGCAGCTACAAGGTGAGCCTCTCACAAAGGAGAGGGGCAAGAAGGGTAAGGTCATGTGTCGCACGTTATTGATGCTTCCTAGTCTAAGAGGAATAGCAAAGGACAGTATGAGGCACACCTCGCCATTGCAGGCACAGGGGATCCACAGCCATTAGTTGCACTCATAAATGTGGACAGCCCAGTAGCAGCCCCCATCACCCCTCCTTTGGACATCGCAGTGGCCGCAGCCGTAGTTGCCCAAGAGGAGAAGATCACCATGGAGCAGATTATATTGAAGCAGAACATTGAATTATTTTATTCTTTGAATAATGGTTGTAAGCTCTAAGAGAGCAAAGCATTAAATTCTTATGATGAGTCCTGCAAGGCTTATTTTTTTCGTATTTATAATAGCAAGTTATGTTCTGGTATTTGAAGTATTAGAACGCGTGTGGCGCCCAATAGAAGAAGTGTGCTTAGCGGATAACGGCATAACGAATGCCATCTTGAGAGAGACGATTTTTTTTTTCAATTGATCAGCAAGAATGTCGGTAGTCTTACAACAATCGCAGGCAGCGATACTTGTATAATAGGCTTAGGAAGGGCTACCATTATACTCCCGGTGGGCACAACTTTAGTCATTAAAGAAGCCTTATTGTACCCAGAATCGACTAGAACTCTCAGGGATATTCGCGCTAACGGTTTCCACGTAGAGACTGAAGAAAAGTATGGTAAGAAATACTTGCTCATTACAAAGCATGAAGAAAGTGGAAAAGAGTGTTAGAACGACTTCCTTCATATGAAACTGGGCTATAGTACACTAATATTAAGGCACCCACAGCCTATACTGCCTTGAAAACCGTATTTATATGCTCTGAACTTTTTTGTCTCTAGCATGATAGATTAGGCCACCCAGGTCTTAGGATGATGAGAAATATAATTAATAATTCACAGGGACATAATATCGATGTAAAGAATTTTCCGAATCGGAAAGATTTTGTGTAACCCGCATATGCCATCGAAAAATTAATTACTAGACCTTCTGCACTGAAAGCGAAGGACGAAGTCTCTGTATTCCTGGATCATATCCAGGGCGACATTTGCGGTCCTATACAGCCCCTGTCAAGGCCATTTAGGTTTTTTTATGGTGCTCATCGATGCTTCCTCAAAATGGTCGCATGTATGTTTATTGTCTACGAGAAACTATGCTTTTGCAAAGCTAGTTATGCAGATAATTAAAATTGAAAAATAATTTCCCAGATCATCATGTGAAGTCCATCAGAATAATGGACAACGCCGGAAAATTTATTTCAAAAGCATTTGATGATTATTGCATAGAAATGAGAATTAAAGTTGAGCATTTCGTACCGCATGTCCACACCCAGAATGGACTAGCAGATTTTACAGAATTGTAATTTATCAATTACATGTTGGGGACAACAGTCCTGCACGTAGCAACTCTCATCAATTTTAGATCACCAGCATATAACATCCATTCACCTATGCAACTAGTGCAAGGGTCAACACCAGGTTGCAAGGTTTATGTACCTATACCACCATCACAGCGAACTGCAATGGGCCCTATCCAAAAGTCTAGGATATACGTTGGTTATGAGACAACATCCACAATCAGGTATTTGGACCCTATGACAGTAGTTTTGCATACTGCTCGATTCGTTGATAGTATATTAGATTAGAATAGTTTCCCGTCATTAGAGGGAGGAAATCAACCCTTTGATGAAAAATATCGGTAAATAAAGTGGCAAGCCACGGGAATCCATGCACATGACCCGCACACTAATGAAACAAATAGAGAGGTCCAGAAGATAATTGAAGTCTAGAAGACAATTGAAGTCCAGAAGATAAGAGAAGTCCAGAAGATAATTGATTTGCAAGCATTAGTGAATCAATTGTCTTACCACTTTAGTGATTTAATAAGCATGACCAAGTCACATGTGCCTGCATGCAATGCATCGGAGAGGGTTGAAATACTAAAGAAAGAAAAAGGTATCCCTAATCCCGTCCTGAGGCCTCAGAAAGGACGAGAACTCCGGCCCCTCGAATCCGAAGTAACTGGGGACGCCTCGTGAAAAAGGATAAGAAGAACTTGACATAGCCAGTCACCGAAGTTCCCTAGAGCCAGAAAGAGAGCTAGTTGAGACCTAGCACCAGTATGGAACCTTCAGAAAAGGCATATCGGATTTGAACATCCCATGGAGGGAGATATCAGCATGGATGTGTGCGCACACATCGGAGCTAAAAAACTAAAGAAACTCTCCCCCGTAATTGGAAGCAGCGGTGAGAAAATAGAAGCATTATAAGAATCGCCCTATGAAGAAATAGTTATAAACTTTGTGACCACGGGAGAATCTATGAATAAGACAACAGCTAATGTCGACATTTACTTTGCAAAGAAAATTATCACAATCATCGATCTTGATCCAGAGCCTGCATCACTCGTTAAATGTAAGAAAAGATCAGATTGAGAAGGAAAGAAGCAAATAGAAACAAAATTATTGTCTCTGAATAAAAGAGATGTGTTACGGCCTATAAGCCACACGCCTCCCCATGTGCACCCTGTAGGGCATAAGTGGGTATTTGTTCGAAAGAGAAATGGAAATAAGCAAGGTTTGTTGCACAAGGTTTCACTCAATGTCTAGGAGTTATGATGAGGACATCCCGATTGGACCGATTACACGAGCACGAGCTAAATTAATTAATCAGCAGGTGAACTCATTCCTAATTAATTATAATCTTGGTTCTAATGAATATATGTTACTACCTAATAGTCTCATATTGTGTGTATGCAGTTTTATACGTATAGAAGCATGGGAGACCGTATCAGACCGAAGGAGAGAAGATGCTGCTACTAATGTAAACATATGTTTGATGGCGCGTACAAATGTCACCTCTGGTTGCGTGTCGCAATCCACCTCACAGATGCGAGACCAAGTGCTACAATCGCAGCCTTCTGTGGTTTCTTGGTAGATATGAAGAGAAGACCAATATTATTTCTTTATTAAGGATGCATGCAACTTGGGAACCCATATGTGCATACGTGACTTGCCCTCATGCTCATGCATGTGTTACGTGAGATTTAGAAGGAAGTGATTAGTTGTTGCATGCATGCATTCAGATGGAAAGGATAGGCTATTGCAACCGAAGGAGTATTTTATGGAGCATGCAACAGAAGGCGCGTATTGCATGCCAGGTTGTCCTCTGCTTCGGCCGTGTGCGTGGATTGGCACACACCGGTCGATGGGTCCCGCCACCGATGAAACGTATCAGAGTTGAACAACCGGCTTTGGGTTTTTCCAAAGATTAATTAGAAAGTTTTTTTTTAGCAGTGTCCGAGTCAGTTATTTTATTTCTTAATCTTGTATTGAGTAGTAGGCTATATATAGCTTTTGTACACCGTCGTTGCAAGGGGACGGATATTTTCAGATTTCAATATACTCTTGATTATAGGGTTTGAGCAATATTGCCCCCACTAGAATAGGGAGTTCCACTCTGTTGTGCCGTCCGTTGTTCTTGTGATTCCTTGTGTTTTGTAGGAGCAGCGACACGTCTACTTGTGTGATCGTGTAAACGGGATCACGAGCTTGTGGTTGAGCGAATTCTTTTGTCGTAGGTTGCTGCTTTGACAGTGGTTGAGGCCATCAGTTCGTCAGGTTGCACGGATCCAAAGTTATCATCGATCCTACATCGTGAAGATCGGGCATCCCCCCGCATCATCTTGGTATCAGAGCATCGGTTGCCACGGTAGGATCAATTTACCCGTAGTTAGATCTATTTTTTTTCCTATATACAAAAAGCCACAAAAAAATCCCTTTAGCCCGTAGTTCAATCTGATTTTTTTTCGTGAGTTTGGTTAGATCTCGATCCATTAGAAATTGTGCTTAGTCGCTGATCTTTGTGTTCTTTTGCGTAACTTTAATTTAGTGTTTTCAATCTATTAGTCGGAAAAAAAATCTGCTACGGTCGTTCCACGCCGCCGCCGCCAATCGCGCGCAAGGGAAAAATTGCCGCTACAGTAATGTTTGCTACAGTGGAATGAATACTGTTCTGATGCTACAGTACGGTATGAAAAAAAAATCGCGTGCTGCTGTACGCGTTGATCCTTCGGTCGCGCGACAGTACTGGAACAAAGAAACCCATCTTTTGCGCGTGTCTTTGCGATAACTAAATCGCTTCAAGATCTGCGTGCTTATTCTCGCTCATTGCTACAAGGCTTGTGAAAGCTATTCATCTTCAAGATGCGATTGCCGCAATGCGGTAGGATCTTGTTCTCGCAGCGGCGATCCGGGTCGCGGTGTTCGAAAAAAAAAGCAGACCGCGCGATTCAAAGATCGCTTCTGATCGCGAAGAGAAAAGGAGGCGACGTGGCCACAATGTCGCGTCGATGCGATAAAAACGCGTATATCTTTTGTGAGCCAATTCAACCCTTTGCGAATACTTTGCTCCTCTTGAGACTAGCTTGTTGATATTGCTCAAGGGCTGCTCGTTTTCATCTCATTGCACAATCTAGCTTGTGAGTTTTTACTGTACCTAAAGAGCTTGTGCTGCTCTTTGTGAACCTTTTTGTTGGCCGAGTAAAAAAAAAACGAAAAAAAAACAGAGCAAAAAAAAAAGACGGTGACAAAAAAAAAGACAGTGACAAAAAAAAACGCTTGGCCGACATTGTTTTGTGAGCACACCTAGAAGGTATCTATTTTCAGATTGTGCTATGTCATTGTTTTAAGCAATCTTGTGCCTTGTTTTATCTCATTGAGCAATTAGCTAGCGTCTCTCTATAACTTGTGCAATAAGAGTTAGTTGTTCATCACTTACATATTTTAGCTCATTCCTTTGATTGCACTAAGTTCCACCATCTTTGCGCGTGAGTTGCTTCGTTCTTCGCTTATATCTTTTGATCAGCAACTAGGCATTGAATTCTAGTTTGGATTGTTACCTAACTTTACAATATCTAGAAATTTCAGATTGCATAGGTAAATACTTTTCCCTCCAAGCTCCACAAATAAGCCATTGTCTAACAGTGCTTGTGCAATTGAATTCGCTTAATCTATCACCTTGTGTTGTCTACCGTCACCAAAGTACGTGCGACTCTTCAATTCCATCAAGGGCGATAAGAACTTCGGACGGTAAGAGAAGGTGAGGTTGAGTGATTTCCACAAATAAAATTTCCACATCCACATATATAGTTTTTCTTTGTTTGCACTAACCATGTCGTGGAAAGAAGGAGAACCAAAGATATGTTACACAAGTGACCTTGAGAAGCTCACAAATGATTTCAACACTCGGTTGAATGACAACATGAGCGTCTTGAGGAGGGAGATACTAGAGGAGCCGCAAAGAGCGAGGCCCAGTTGGTGTACATGAAGAAGGCATTGAGCTTGATGAGGCGATGAGGAGAGGGCTACGATTAGCTAGAAAGCTCAAGCGGGTCGAGTCGCCGCCAATCGGTTCGTCCACCCCTTCCCGGGCGTGGGGGAGGTATTTTGGGCGTTGACCATGGCCAAGGGAGAGGCCGTGGCCGTGGCCGCGGCGGTGCTGCCCACATTGAGGACTTTGGTGACGACGTTTGGTTACATCGCAATGATAACTATCAACACCATAGCCGTCGTCATGATGAGCAGCACGTGGAGGAAAAATTTGGGAAGGTCAAGTTCAATATTCCCAAATTTGAAGGCGCTTCCGATCCAGATGCATATCTCACATGGGAGCTCAAGGTAGAGAAGATATTCCGGATGCACAATTATTCGGAAGAGAAGAAGCTACACATGGCGTCACTTGAGTTTGATGGGTATGCGTTGATTTGGTGGGAGCAAGTATTGAACCAAAGAGAAGATAATGGAGAACCACCAGTTGCATCATGGGCTGAAATGAAGCAAGAGCTGAGAGCACGTTTTGTTCCTACTACTTATAAACATGATCTTTTTGATAAATTACAGAATTTGAGGCAGGGAGGTCGCTCGGTGGAGGAATACTACAAGGAGATGGAGCAAGCTATGATTAGGGCACATGTGCACGAAGATGAAGAGCAAACACTTGCGCGTTTTCTGTTTGGCCTAAATAAAAACATTAAGCGATAGTGCAATATCGACCCTCTGATCTTGTTGTTGACTTGGTGCATCAAGTGACAAAGGCGGAGAAACAGCTGCTAGAAGATATGAAACCAGCACCAAGGACATCATCTTTCAACTTGAAAGCTCCATCATCTTCATCTAATGCCACCAAAGCATGCTTCAGTTTGGGACGAGGTACATCTTCAACTAGTACTAGTTCAAATACTAATGTTCGTTCTTCCTCGATTGCAAAATCAGCACCTACATCTAGTGAGAAGAAGCTGGCTCCATCCCCTACATCTTCAATTAATGCTACAGCAAAGAGTAGAGAAATTTAATACTTCAAGTGTTTGGGGCGTGGGCACATAGCTAGGGAGTGTCCCAACAACCAAGTCATGCTTATGACAGAAGATGGAGAGTTTGAATCCGCAAGTGAAGATGAGGTTGAGCCCAGTCATGAAAATGAGAAGTATGAAAATGCATCTGATGACGATGATGAGATTGATGTGTTGAGTTATGAAACGGGAGAGGCACTAGTCGTCACTAAAAATTTGAGCATGCTTGCACAAGAAGGAGATGCACATCCGCAGCGATTCAACTTGTTTCAAACACAAGCCAAGGTAAACAACAAGGTAATCAAACTTATTATTGATGGAGATAGTTGTCATAACTTGGCTAACGTTGAATCGTGTGAGAAGCTTGGTTTAAAGAAGCTGAAACATCCACGTCCATATCATGTGCAATGGTTTAGCGAATGTGGGGATGTGAAGGTTCAGTATGTGGTGCATGTTACTTTCAAGATTGGTGATTATGAGGACACCGTTGAGTGTGATGTCGTGCCTATGACCGTGTGTCATTTGCTGTTGGGAAGGCCATGGCAATATGATAGATGTGTGCAACATGATGGCCGTTCCAATAGATATGCTTTTAAGTGGAAGGGAAAGACAAAGGAGCTTAATCCAATGACTCCTAGCCAAATACATACTGAATTTCAGCAAAAGAAGCTTGCTGAAAATGAGAGTAAAAAGAAAGAAAAGAGTGATTTCCACACATCGGTGAGTGAGAGCCACAAGCCAAATATGAGAGGAAAAAGTAAGAGTGAGGGAGGGTTGGTTATGTTAGCCACAAAATCAGATTTGAGAGATGTGAGCAATGACCCATCAAAGATGCACTTTGTGCTTGTGTACAAAGATGCAACTGTTTTGCTTTCAACTAACGACTTAACCTCTCTTCCCAGTGGTGTTTCCTCTTTTTTGTAGGCATTTGAGGATGTGTTTCCGGAGGAGATACCAGCGGGACTTCCACCATTGCGCGGAATAGAGCATCAAATTGATCTAGTTCCCGGCGCTTCACTTCCAAACCGTCCACCATACCGTACCAATCCAGAGGAGACCAAAGAAATTCAGCGCCAAGTGCAAGGGCTACTTGAGAAAGGGTATGTACGCGAAAGTCTTAGTCCTTGTGCTGTTCCTGTAATTCTTGTTCCTAAGAAAGATGGTACATGGAGAATGTGTATTGATTGTCGTGACATTAACAATATCACTGTTAGGTATCGTCATCCTATTCCTAGGTTAGATGATATGCTTGATGAGCTTAGTGGTGCTGTTATATTCTCCAAAATTGATTTGAGAAGTGGTTACCATCAAATTCGGATGAAACTAGGTGATGAATGGAAGACTGCTTTTAAGACTAAATTTGGATTGTATGAGTGGTTAGTCATGCCTTTTGGTTTATCTAATGCACCTAGTACATTCATGCGATTGATGAATCATGTTTTAAGAGCATTCATTGGTAAATTTGTTGTGGTATACTTTGATGATATTTTGATCTATAGCAAAACGATGGATGAACACATTGATCATACTAGACAAGTGCTCGAAGTGCTTAGAAATGAGAAATTGTATGCTAATCTTGATAAATGCACTTTTTGTAGCGATAAAGTTGTGTTCTTAGGCTATGTTGTTTCTGGACAAGGTATTGAGGTAGATGAATCTAAAACTGAAGCAATTAAGAATTGGCCTACTCTTGTGAATGTTAGTCAAATCAGAAGTTTTCATGGTCTTGCTAGTTTTTATCGTCGTTTTGTTAAAGACTTTAGCACCATTACTGCCCCATTAAATGAGTTAACTAAAAAGGGTGCTGTGTATGAATGGGGTGCATAACAAGAAAAAGCTTTTCAAGAGCTAAAGAAACGTTTAATTGAAGCACCATTGCTTGTTTTGCCTAATTTCACTAAGACTTTTGAAATTGAATGTGATGCTAGTGGAATAGGTATTGGTGGTGTTTTGATGCAAGAAGGGAAACCCGTAGCATACTTTAGTGAGAAACTAGGAGGTGCCCAATTGAACTATCCTGTGTATGATAAAGAATTATATGCTTTGGTACGTGTGCTTGAAACTTGGCAACATTATCTTTGCCCTAGAGAATTTGTTATCCACTCTGATCATGAAGCTTTGAAATATTTGAAAAGCCAAGCTAAACTGAACTGTAGACATGCTAAGTGGGTAGAATTCATTGAAACTTTCCCATATGTTGTTAAGTACAAGAAAGGAAAAAAGAATGTGGTAGCTGATGCTTTATCTAGAAAACATGTGCTTTTAACTCAATTGAAAGTAAAGGTACCCGGATTAGATAGTTTGAAAGGTTTGTATGCTTCCGATAGTGAATTTTTAGAACCATATTCTAAATGCAAAGATGGGAAAGGATGGGACAAGTTTCACGTTCATGATGGGTTCTTATTTCGTGCTAACAAATTATGTGTTCCAGATTCGTCCGTGCGTTTGCTTTTATTGCAGGAATCTCATGCAGGTGGATTAATAGGACATTTTGGGAGAGAAAAGACCTTCATGATCTTTGAGCGATCACTTTTATTGGCCTAAAATGAGGCGTGATGTTGAAAGGTTTGTCTGTGATGTGTGACATGCCACAAAGCAAAATCTAAACTTAATCCACATGGTTTATATACCCCACTTCCTGTTCCTAGTGTACCTTGGGAGGATATTAGTATGGACTTTGTTTTAGGACCGCCTAGGACTAAGAGGGAAGGATTCAGTTTTGTAGTTGTGGATAGGTTCTCTAAAATGGCATATTTTATTCCTGTCACAAAGCGATCGTCGCATGCAGCTGACTTGTTTTTCAGGGAAATTGTAAGATTGCATGGCATGCCAAAGACGATTGTTTCAGATCGTGACGTCAAGTTCATGAGCTATTTTTGGAAGACTTTGTGGGCCAAGCTTGGGACAAAATTGTTATTCTCTACAACTTGTCACCCACAAACGGATGGCCAAACGGAGGTGGTGAATAGAACACTTTCAATGCTACTACGAACGATGATCAAGAAGAATATAAAAGAGTGGGAAGATTGTTTACCGCATGTAGAGTTTGCGTACAATAGGGCGGTACATTCTACTGCTCAATCGTGCCCGTTCGAGGTGGTGTATGGTTTTAAACCAATTACACCACTTGATTTGTTGCCACTGCCGCTACATGAACATGCTAATATGGAGGCGTCAAAGCGTGCTGAATATGTGAAGCAAATTCATGTCAAGACTAAAGAAGAAATTGAAAAGAAGACGCTACCGCTATCTTTGAGAAGGCGAACAAGTCAAGAAAGAAGATGCTATTTGAACCAGGTGACTTGGTTTGGGTGCATCTACGCAAAGAACGCTTTCCGGATAAGCGTAAGTCTAAGTTGATGCCTCGCGGAGATGGTCCATTTAAAGTACTTGAGAAGATCAATGATAATGCATATAAGATAGAGCTTCCAGGAGATGATTATGCTGTGAGTTCTACATTCAATGTTGCTGATTTGTCACCATTCTTTGGGCCGGAACAATCAGAGTTGAGGACGACTCCTTTTCAAGAGGGGAAGGATGATGAGGACATCCCGATTGGACCGATTACACGAGAACGAGCTAAATTAATTAATCAGCAGGTGAACTCGTTCCTAATTAATTATAATCTTGGTTCTAATAAATATATGTTACTGCCTAATAGTCTCATATTGTGTGTATGCAGTTTTATACGTATAGAAGCATGGGAGACCGTATCAGACCGAAGGAGAGAAGATGCTGCTACTAATGTAAACATATGTTTGATGGCGCGTACAAATATCACCTACGAAGCCGTGTACCACAATCCACCTCACAGATGCGAGACCAAGTGCTACAATCGCAGCCTTCTGTGGTTTCTTGGTAGATATGAAGAGAAGATCAATATTATTTCTTTATTAAGGATGCAAGCAACTTGGGAACCCACATGTGCATACGTGACTTGCCCTCATGCTCATGCATGTGTTACGTGAGATTTAGAAGGAAGTGACTAGTTGTTGCATGCATGCATTTAGATGGAAAGGATAGGCTACTGCAACCGAAGGAGTATTTTATGGAGCATGCAATGTATATGCCAGTATTGCATGCCAGGTTGTCCTCTGCTTCGGCCGTGTGCGTGGATTGGCACACACCGGTCAATGGGTCCCGCCACCGATGAAACGTATCAGAGTTGGACGACTGGCTTTGGGTTTTTCCAAAGATTAATTAGAAAGTTTTTTTTAGCAGTGTCCGAGTCGGTTATTTTATTTCTTAATCTTGTATTGAGTAGTAGGCTATATATAGCTTTTGTACACCGTCGTTGCAAGGGGACGGATATTTTCAGATTTCAATATACTCTTGATTATAGGGTTTGAGCAATATTGCCCCCACTAGAATAGGGAGTTCCAATCTGTTGTGCCGTCCGTTGTTCTTGTGATTCCTTGTGTTTTGCAGGAGCAGCGACACGTCTACTTGGTGTGATCGTGTAGATGGGATCACGAGCGTGTGGTTGGGCAAATTCTTTTGTCGCAGGTTGCTGCTTTGACAGTGGTTGGCGCCATCGGTTCGTCAGGTTGTACGGATCCAAAGTTATCATCGATCCTACGTCGTGAAGATCGGGCATCCCCCCGCATCAAGTTGATTATGAAGAAACTATACCCTAGTCATGGGCGGAACTACCTTTAGATATTTAATCTCAATGGCAGTAAACTTGAATTTAGAAATGAAATTGATGGATGTAGTAACTTCATACCTTTATGAAAATTTGGATTCAAACATCTATATGAAGATACCTAAATGTATAGCTATCCTGAACCAAGACAGAGCAAATAGAAATCTGTACAGTGTGAAACTCAAAAAGTCACTGTACGGACTTGAGCAATTAGGTAGGATGTGGTATCATCGCTTGAAATGACTTTCTATACAAGAAAGGCTACACGAACAATGAGAATTATCCCTGTGTATTTATACGATGATCCTAGAATGAATTTAATATAATCTCAGTGTATGTGCATGATCTGAATATCATCGGAACCCTGAAAGGTATTAAGAAAGCAAGCTCTTACCTAGAGTCGAAGTTCGAAATGAAAGATTTGGGTAAAACCAAATATTGCTTAGGCTTGCAGCTTGAGCATGCCCCTGAAGGGATATTAGTGCATTAGCCAGCCTACACTCAAAAGGTGTTAGAAATATTTGACTTTGAAAAGACATACCCTTCAAAAGTGGCGATGGCCGGGAGATCCTTGCAGCAAGATAAGGACCCGTACAGACCTAAAGAAGAGGGGGAGGAAGTCCTGGGACCAAATTCCCATACTTAAGTGCAATAGGAGCACTCATGTATTTAGCAAACTGTACTAGACCGGGCATTGCATTTGCTGTAAACCTATTAGCAAGGTATAGTGTAGAACCAACCAAAATGCATTGGTAGGGAATAAAGGACATCTTTCGATACCTCCAAGGAAGCAAAGATCTTGGTCTATTCTATAGAAAGAACTAAGACCTATCTATGAATGGCTATACAGATGTCAAGTACCTGTCGGACCCGCACACAACCAAGTCGCAAACAGGCTATATATTCCTATGTGGCAAAACTACAATTTCATAGAGATCGTCTAAGCAAAGTCTTGTATCAGCTTTGACGAACCACTCGAAAATCATAGCACTGTAGAAAGCCTCACAATAATGTGTTTGGCTTCAGCAGATGATTCACCACATTCAGTAGTCGTGTGGATTGAATATCGTACAAACCCCCACTATTATCTATGAAGATAATGTAGCTTGTGTTGCACAAGTGCAGGTGGGTTATGTGAAGAGTCCTCTCACAAAGCATATAAACCTCAAGTTCTTCTATGCTCATGAATTGCAAAAGATGGACAAAATTAAAGTACTGCATACTAAGTCATGCGAAAATCTTACAGATTTATTCACTAAGTCAATTCCAGCATCTAGCTTTGAAAGGTACATATGTGGAATTGGAATGATGAGACTTAGATAAGTGCAGAATTCAGGGGGAGAATTTTCACGAACTCATTATTGAAACTTGATCACGAAGATCGAGTACCCAAAGAATGAATCCTGAAGATTAAATGAAATTGGGTGGATTGTACTCTTTTTCCCTTAACGAGTTTTCTTGAAGTTTCTCAACTAAGGTTTTTAATGAGGCAATTCGTGCAGCACAGCAGAACGTGATTCATGTACGCTTTCTGTAAATTTTTCCCACTAGGTTTTTATGGAGTTTTGATGAGACATGAACATGAAGGATGAGTGCCCAAGGGGGAGTGTTAAGAAACCGGGCCTAGACCAGGCAGGCCTAGCTCATGGTGGGCTCCTTATCCACCCTGTAGAGACTATATAAAGGAGGGGACCCCCAACCATTTTACGTGCTTTTGAGAAGAGAAATAAAGAGAAGAGAAGAAGTCCCCATATCTCTGTGTTCAATCTGCTATTTGTTCTTGTGTTCTTGTGTGCGATTCTACGCTTGTCTACGAGGTGATCGCTCGGACTGGACTCACCAGCGATGGTTCCTCAACATGTTTCGCGCTGGAGATGGCGTAGGGGCTGCACATTTGACATTGGATAGGAGATAATGCCATTGCCATATCTTTATCTACCAGTCTGGTCCATGTCTTTGTTGTTCTATTTGTCGCACAGAACAATACACAAGAAACTAGCAAAGAAAATTATTTTACGTTCCAATCATCACATGGTGCACTTATCAAAAAGGTGCGTGGGATTTTACTCCTTAGTGATTTCTTTCCATTCATTCTTTCTCTAATGAACAGGGAGATCTCTTGCTGCCGTTTTGGGAAAACACCTGGAAAATTCCAAAATAATTAAGGTGATCATCTACAAACCATTACATTGATAGTTATCTCCTCATCTTTTTTCTTGGGAATTTTCTAGATTTATACAAGATAGGTATACCCAAATTTGGATATGTTAATGACAAAAGTGATGAGATCAAACAACCCTAAAACTTATGTCATCACTGTTATGTCATCACTAGAGCAACTCGGGTGCCTTGTAAGCTGGCTTGAGGCCAGTTAGCTAGGCGTACGAGTGTGCACCTAGCCTACCAGGGTAAACACAATGCTCTCGGCTATACCGACATACTACATGAGTTGCTTCCAAAGGATAGAACGCAACATCGAAGCCCTTGACAAAATCCAGATATCGTTCCTTTGGAAAGGGGACAAAGAAATACACGAAGGACACTGCCTAGTCGCTTGGACAACGGCCACGCTACCTCAAGAGCAGGTGGGTTTGGGACTCCGGAATCTTACAATTCATAATCAAGCCTTGCTCATGAAACTTGCCGTGAAACTACTTTCAAATTCTAATGAGCCTTGTTTCCAATGGTTAAGAAGACATTATATTTAGAACGACATACCAACGCAACCTCATCACGGAGACACAACGATTTTGAGAACACTCTCTTCGGTGTTCAAAGTGACAATACAAATGACAAATGACAAAGGAATAGGCAAATAACAAAAAATATCATAGTAAAGACCCTAAGGTCAAAGCTTACAATTAATGCCCCAGAAGGCAAATAGCTCAATGAAACTGCAACGGAACATAACGGAATAACTTCAGTGAAGCCCATCCATATGCCCACACGCAATTGGCTGGGGTAGCGCGACCTAGTTCTTCGCGATCCTTGAAGTAGACCTCGTTGACTGACGTTTCCTTCACTTCTGCTTGATTTATTAAAGCAAGCATGAGTACACAACCGTACTCACAAGTCATACCACAGAAATGCAATTATACATGATGGCTTATTCCAAAGGAATGGTTTCTGTGGTTCTTTTGCAGAAATGCAACATTTGCAATTTGAATATGAATAATAGATTGAAAGCATAATTCAAAACAAATAGACAATAATAATTTATCAGTTTGATTTCACAAAGACACATAGCCTAAACAGGTTATTCACACAGCCATATGATTTAGATCACACAGCTCCCTTCCCAAATATTTTATGAAAATCTACTCCTCGTGTGAAATCCCCGAGCATGTCCATGACCGTGGACGCGGCTATTCGAATAGATTGATTTACACTCTGCAGAGTTTGTACACTTTACACACAAGATGCAATCAACTTGTACGGAGTTGATCACAACAAAACCTTTCGAAAACTTCATCTCAAGCATTGATACTCCCAGTGTGCTTAAAAACTATCATACCAAGCCATACACAGCGATTGGTACAACACACACTGTTGGATAGGGACACGGCGAACCGCCCTGTGATGTGACTACTTGGTAGCACACCTCCACCCAATCAACATAGCCTAACCTACTACCTGAGTAGCAATGTCAAGAATCCATTACTTAGTTATGCTCGTCCCATATCAGGTATGTGGTCGTACAGTAAGGCTCAATTCAATGGCGCACAAAGTTAAGTCCTTAATTGACCAATGCAAGACTTCCAATTTCTAACTAAGACACACAAATTAATATGACACAGATTATTATGACACACAGATTAATATTCCCATACACACAGCCACCAGAAGTAGCACACCGTATCCACCACTTGCCTCAGTCCAAATCTTTTTCCACCCTGTTGGTTAAGGCAACATATACCATCAACGAGTAATAGCACACAGTAGACATAGTTTTATCACATAGTTCCATAATCACTTAGTCAAGTTTATATTTGCAACTCAAATGAGATGACGACTCATGGCATGGCTAAGCAATATACTCGTGTCTACCAACCCACGTTGGTGCTACGATATTACCAACTAAATAAACCAATCCAGGGTGACAAAAGATTACAACATATCAAATAGACAAGGTGGATGTAACAAATGGGATTAATAACTACACCCATAAGCATTTAAATAAATACTTAAAGTAAATGCAATAATTTGAATTAAAGTAGTTTTAGAAAACTGGGATTCAACATGATCAAAGGTATAACTTGTCTTGCTAAATAATGATGATCTTAATTTATCTTTAATCTTCTACTTCCTTGATCTTCAGCTCCTTCTTGATCAGCACTTCTCACAGTAACAACGTCTACTCGCAAACAAGCAAATAAACCAAATAAATAAATAACAGAGAGCAAACCAACTCCAAAAATTAAATAATAATATCAGATAAATAGATCTTGAATTTAGATGATTGTAGGAATTTGAATGGATTCAATCGGAGTTCGGATTCAAAAGATATGACTCTCGGAAGAATCACATGAAATGATGAAATTAGGAGAGAAAAGAATATTCAGAGAATATTCCTTCGGATTAAAGTAAATAAAAAAGGTTGGAGACTTACAAGTGGGGTCCACTGATAAGCAAGAGAGAACAAAGGTAGTGAATGACATGTGGGACCGAGTGGATAATTGAATTTCAGAAATTAAAAGAATTTCCGAAATGGAACAATGGATGACAGGAGGGAAACCCATTGGATAAAAGGGTTTTCCAGAATTAAATTAATTCCAGAAAATAGGATTAGGGGTTGACATGTGGGCCACTGGTCTATGGACTAGGTCCACGAAGATATGCTAATCCACGGTGGACCAAGCTCATGGCTAGGGTTTGACCAAGGGTCGACTGACATGCGGGACCCGCATGTAAGAGAGAGAACTAATCTAGGGTTCTTAATTGGGAGGATGACATGTGGGGTCTACGTGGAAGTGAGAGGCGATATAGATGTGTGGCTTGGATTGATTTGATGACAAAGGGCCAAATCCCAGAGAAGGTAAGGAAAGAGCGCAGAGGCTTACATTAACAAACCGACTTCAATGAAAAAGGCACCCGAGAGGAATAATGCTGCTGCATGCAAGCTAAGATGGTTAGCATTGAGACCTCAATTGATATGGCAGGAATTAGCACCAGATGACAAAGCAATGAATAAAGAAGAGAGAGAGAGAGATTTGAGGCTTCACAGCAAGGAAAGAAAGGAAGTCAGGAGTTCAACACAGAAGGAACGTGGCAACGGAATGACATAGGAACAAAGGGACAGAGAACAGGAGCTGTTGTCTTTGGATTCCTGCGCATTGATTCAATGACATGGTGACAAGAGATGGCAAGGTATAGCAGCTAGAATTGGAAAATAGGCATTGATCCTTGGAACCCATACACTAGTGAATGGAGGAGCCATAGAAGCATCAGCCGTCTTCAATAGAAACAAAAATCGCACACGCACTGAACGTAGGCACGGGCATAGAGGCTTCGGCCGGCTCATGGAGCTCGCCGACAACAGCGGCCACAGCGACGCACGGGGATGGGCACACGGGACAAGGAGGCGAGGGCGGTCTCAGTGACATAGTCGTGGCAACGGGGTTCGTCGGCAGGCGCCGGTGATGACCAACGGAGTGGCGCTGGCGACGGCTCGCACATTGATGGGGAGCTACGGCCACGCTCTGGGGAAGTGGGTGAGAGCGCCGAATGGAACGTCGTACGAGGATCACGATAGCGGTGGCCATATGCGGCGGAGACCACTGGAGACGGGGAAAAAGTCGACGAAGAGGCGGTGATTGGAGATGGAAGAGACGAGTGAAAACTCGGGCTACGATGATCCAAGCTCAAAATGGAAAGCGGGGATTTGTAGATTGGAACTAGGGGCACCCGATGACGCGATTGGATTCAAGAGGGGATTACCGAGGCGACAGGGACGCGACGGAGACGCTTGCGGGTGCACGGGTGTAGCCGGAGGTGAAGAGGATTTAGGTGCCTCTGATAAATTCCAAGCGTTTGCGCACGTGGGTGGTGTGAGCGTGTGCATCCGTATTATACTTCAAAAAAACTTGAGTGCCTCATCTTTTGGACGACCATTGAAGTTGAAGTTAGGTTAGATAGATTGAATTGTAAAAAAAAATTCCATAATAAAAACCTTTGAATTTCGCAAAGGTAATTATTTTAAAATTTAATTACAAAACTAAATAGTCACCTAAAAATTTTACAAAATCAAGTCATTATCGCTATTTGGAATGGTGACAGGCTCCTGTCGCCATTCCAACTAGCGACAGGTACCCTGTTTACTTCCTATCGCCAGTTCAACTAACGACAGGAAGTGAACAGTGTTCTTGTCACCGGTTGAACTGGCGACAAGAAACCGCGTGATCCTGTCGCCAGTTCAAGGTCCATCTCTATAAAAACTGCAAAAATCAGTCCAAATGACATTTTAATTCCAAAAAAAAAAGAAAAGAGAGAGGAGGAGAGGGAGAGAAGAAAGGTAGCGAAGCTCTGCCAATTCGTAGCGGAGGAGAGAGAGACGGAGTATCAGATCCGGTCGGCCATCTTGCAAGTACATATTTTTGCAACTTTGTACATTATGTCAAAACCTTGTCGATTAGCAAACAAAAATAGCGACATAGAATTAACTAGATTAGATAATTGTAGTCGAATTATGTAGTACATCATTTGAGTTGTGAATAGTCTAGTTCATCGTGCACATATTATGAATATTCCAACACTTGAACGATTTAGGATAAATCGGCAGAAATAAGAAGACACCTATTACAAATCTACAAAAATTGTAGAGTAGCTAAGTAGGGTAGGTAGAGCATAATTAAAATAATCCTAGCTTTATTTAGCTTCCCATTTATGCACGGTAATTATATTGTTAATGCCAAAAATTAATTTTAAACTAGGAAAATAGCATGACACATTTTAAAATTGTAGAGAAAATCCGGAGTTGCTACATAGATTTGGTTTGTACTTGTGGCTGGTAATTATTTTGTTAATGCGGCTTCTTATTATCTTATGTACATGTATAACTAAAATAATCCCAACTTAAATTTGGTTTGTACTTGTGGCTGGTATTTATTTTGTTCATGTTGCTCTTGTTACCTTATGTACATGTTTCGTAGTTTTTACAATGTATACACTGAATTTTCAGGTATGGCGGACCTAGGACACGCTGCGCAGTGGTTATACGAGTTGCTTGACCCGATGATTGATGCGCATCACCATAGTCGCCTCAGTACCATCCTCCCCTAGGAGGGCGAGGCGACAATTGAGCTTGGTGTGTTACGGCTACACGCGTCCATAAGGGCATGGAGGGTGGACCCACGTTGGGTTCTGAGGTACGTGTAGTTCTGACCTTCGTGTACTCAATTGCAGTCTGACTACTTTGGGTAGACTCAAGTTTGTTTTAAATTATTTCGATGCTGGTTGAGAGTGGTAGGCCTCCTTCCACTAGCGAGGATGGTGGAGGCGACGTGGGAGGATGACCAGGACTACACAAGCAGTGGTCGTACATCGAGGCGCTTTTCATACGACCGGTGCCTCCTGACGGCACTGGTTGATCGTTGGAGGCCAAAGATGCACACGTTTCACCTTTCGTGCGGGGAGATGGTGCTGACCCTTTAGGACGACACCTTCTTGACCGGGTTGCCCTGCGCTAGCTTCCCTATGGCGAAGTACGACATCTCAGCCACGTGGCGCACGAAGCTCCTAGCGAGGTTCTAGGATGTGCTGCTGCCGGGAAGTAGGTACAGGGAGTTCAGCAGCACCCACAGGGCGACGCCGAGGTGGATCTGCCAGTTCTACGTAAGTCTTCGTAACTATCGTCCTCTCGTATCAATTCATTTGTGAACCTTGCTGTCGTGTATATGTCTTCTTGCAGCCTGAACGTATGGCGGAGAACGCAGCCAACAACACTGTTAGGAGGAACTTCTAGGCCTACCTGCTGTGGCTATTTGGTTCGGGTAAGTCATGTTCCTAGGGTCCCACGGTGACAGCGTCGACAAGCACTACATCCGGTACACACGTGATCTGGTAAACTGACCGGTGGAGGAGATCCAGCCCTACGCCTAGGGTTCGATGGTGCTGTGCACGACATACCGCGGACTGTGCGACGCGTGCCACCGGGAGCAGGATAGCTCCATCCTCTCTGGATGACCGCTGTTTCTTCAACTGTGGTCCTTCGAGCGCTTCCAAATAGGACGATCACAGCTGGACTTGGTAGCGTACACAGTCAGCTTGTACGCCGAGGACGACGTCGTGGACCGGTCGACCATGGGCACGGTGTGGTGCCGCCGATGGGTTAGTTTCATGATCATTTATTATTTTTCATAATGTAATCACAATTTCGTGTGCTAAGTTTCCGTTGTTCTATTCCACAGGTCACCTACACGCTAATCACTACGCATGCGTCCTACCCGGACTACGTTGAGATGTTTGATCAGCTGACGGATGACCACGTCATCTGTACACCATACACTCAGGAGAGGATGTACGCGCACACGCCTAGAGGACTGTCGAGCCTGTGTACGTGAGACTATGTACACTGGAACATGCGGAGGGCCTTGGTGCACGAAGTCTTCGTAGAGGAGTACCATGTGTAGTGGGTCATGCGCTAGTTCAATCTATGACAGTAGGTCCCAGTCCCCTAGGGGGCAACGGGTGATGGCGCATGTCCATGGGTAAGTTCATGCTTTACTTCTTTCGTACAATCTACATTACGTACCGACCAAATAATCTTCCTGCCTTCCACAGGTACACTAGGAAGGGAGTACCTGCTACTACCTCCTGGGTGGATAGGATGTTCTCTTGGGTTGAGGGCTGGCTTAGCACCTACGGCGACGTCGTCCAGGAGGATGCTCCCTACGACCCTGGGACGTACGCGGAATACATAGAGTGGTACACCAATCAGACGAGGCTTCGCTGCGTCCGGGTCGTGGACGACCCACCACGACACAAGGCTACGACATCCGACACGTACCCCACCCAGCAGGACTCCGAATTCCACTGCGTGGTATGTATTGAACGGTCCGTACTTCATATTTAATTTGTAAGATTTAGGTTTCCAACTTGTTGATTACGTGTACAAGTGGATCTACACCTAGAGGTCCTCGAGTTGGCAGCCTCCGCGCATCAGATGACGCTTGGGGAGCGCTTCCCCCTGGCGGCGCAAGACATCAGAGGGGTCCTAGAGCGGATCATGGAGAAGGTGAGACGAGGGATCCAGATCGCGACTTGTCGCACACTGAAGGACCCGGTGGACCCACCAGTGCGTGGACAAGGGGTCAGCCATGGTGGTTCATGGCCACGGGCTCCTCGCCCGGACGTGGCGAGCGGGTCCTCGTGGCATCATGGGGCGAGCACCTTGGGACAGTTTGCAGGTGAGCATGAGATATTCAATTCCACTTCTTTATTTCAAACCCCACTAGTTACTAACGGCAATCTTCTCTTGCAGGTCCTAAGTTCCATCGGTACACGGGGCAGGGGTACCCGGAGTTGTTGTCGTATGCCTTCGTGCGACCAGGTATGACTACCTTGCTTGCTTATGTAACGTCCTATTTCGTAGTTTTCGCCATGATTACATGCGTAACGTAATGTTTCATAGGTCCTACACCACATTGGGACGAGGCAGACTTGTTGCACGACAAGTCATGCTATGGGGACTACTACTTGGACTAGTGTGGCACCCAGGTCTCCGTGGGAGCTTCACATCTGCACGGTGCGTCCGTACCGACCCAGGACCCCCTCGCGACACCACCTCAGGCTACTCGCGTCGGTCGGATACCTCGGCAGCCTGAGCCTCTGACGCACTTGCACCAACGCCCGCAGCCGCCCTAGACGAGGCCAGGGGTGACACGCGGGGTACGCCCCGACAGGGGGCCACCAGTAAATATTTCTTCCTTAAAAATTTAGTCATACCATGTAAATATTAATTTCTGTACAAATATTATTATGCTAGTCTCGTGTTTTGATATTTTATTTTTGTGTGCACACCGCGACCACGTGAGAGAGTCTGCATCTTTCTAGCCTTGACTCCCCCACGCCACCTTTATAGACCGATATGATAACACACTGTACAGAATGACAAGACCACACTTCGCCACATGGCCTTTTCAGAGTGACAAGACCACACTTCGTACGGTGATAGAAAAACAGGACCACAATGTTCAAAAGTAACAACAATTTACAGACGTGATGGTAGTCCCATACGTTAGGACGACGTGACCCGACGAGATAGCTTTGCGCAGCGACGTGACCCAATGAGTATGCTTCCCATAGAGACATGACACAACGCTGTGACACGATTCCTCAGGGCTGCTGCCTCGCGGACATGAATTATACGTAGGGTCGACTCAGCATATAAGTACTACCCCTTCCACGGCGGGTTCTCCTACATCAAGACTTCAACAAAATCTCGCTCATATGGAGAACCAATGGGACGAGATCTGTGAACTCGCAAGGGGTGCTGCGGCTCGGGATAAACAAACAGAGCGTGCTAGGAGGGAACCTCCCCACAATGACGCCCCCGTAGCAACAACCCTTACCTGAACATTCCAACCTACTTGAACCCCCCGTAGTAGGGACACATGTAATTTCTTCAAGTTCAAGAAGCGGCTCAGTCTAGCCATGCATTATTGGGTTACGTGAACTACTCTTGGGACTATCCCGACCGCCGGGGACTCGGTCCGCTATCGGCAGCCGGTAAGGACTGGTTACAGTATGTTCCCCTACTATTTCTTTTTCAAAGTACGCATTAACAACCTCTCCCGTCTACCCGTAGTCCCCGGATCTGCTATGTGATTACTGCAAGTGGATCGATCAAGGGATCCACCCACACGACCAGTGGCGTCTCGACTGCGAGGAGTGGAATGCCAAGAGGGACCGCTAGAAGAGGGAGGAGGAGCACCGCAATGAAGAGCACAGCGAGCGTATCCGGCGAGAGACGCAAGCTCATCTCAAGACGTACAGGCGCAGGGATCGCAAGGCTCACGAGGGGGAGCGCGAGAGAAAGGTGGAAATGGTGACCAAGGCCAAGGCAGCCGTCGAGGAGTACAACACCGAGCTTGGAAGGAATGGCAAATGGCCCCGGTCCACGCAGTAGGTCGGGCCATTCCGTAGTAGTCTCTTGCCCTCCCCGCCATGTTTTTTTACCATCCCCTGAAGGCATGTATACTTACATGGTCCGGATGCTTGTGTCACAGCGTACCGTAGTAGTAGCGAGGATGTCTAAAGCAATTAGTCGAACCATCATTCCATGTGACCACGTGTAACGTGCTTCTGTTTGTGGACTATAATGTATTTATGGTTTCGTGCCTCACACTTTACCTTCGGTTGAAAGATTTCATCAGCACGAGTACATTTGTAATTTCCAAGCCTCGTACAAAAATTGGACTTTGTGACGATGTGAAAATGAATGATCCAAACGTAACGATGTGAAAATGAATGATACAAAAATATTTTTCCACAGATGCACGTATGTTACCTTACCTCAGAAGTTCAACACTCGACAACAACCTTCACACCTTTCACAACTATGCATCTTTCATCGGCGGTGTACCATATGTCCATCACAACTACGACAAATCACACTGATATTACATATCATTCAGCAAAACGTCATAACACTTAGTTTTTTACAGATCAAAGTGATATTACAAAGCATTGGGCATCACATATTTCAACTGTCCGTGCTTTCCCATGGCCACAACCTCAACGTCCCCCATGTGGACTGCCTCGAGTCGGGCGACCGGATGAGGTCCCCGCGACGATGTCTCCTTCTTCCGGAGGATTTCTCGTGGTGCATTTCTTGAAGGTGTGCCTAGACTCCCTACAAAAGGAGCACTTCTTTATATGACACTCGGCTTTTACTTCATCCATGTCGTTCCTTATGCGTCGTACCTGTCGCCGGCCAACCTTTCCCTTCAGCCTATCAATGTCCGAGGCCTAGATTAGTTGCTCCCAGGTCGGATGGCCAATAAAATGGCTAACCACGGTGTAACCATACATCACTGCACTCTAGGTTTGCATCACCTCCTTCTTGTTGAAATATTCAGAGAGGTACTGCCCAAGATACTGCGCCATCGTCGAACATGCGACCATGATATGAGAGCAGGGTCTATACAGAAGAAAGGCTTGTTGCAAGTGCATACACAACTAGCGCGGTGTAGCGTGCACTCGTGGGTGATCCTCTTGTGGTTCGTCCCGCGGCATCCTTTATCCTTGCACATTATCTTGAAGCGAAGCTCCCTTGTGCCTATCTTGAATGTCCGATGCATTTCACCTATCTTGCTCTTCTCTTCCTCCATGTAATTGGTGATCATGGTGGAGTAGAGTACTCTGTCATTTGCCATGACGAGTGATACGTTGTTGATTTTTTCAACAAAGTAGTTTGCGGTACCGCAGAGAGTTTCCTTCACAATACCAACCAAAGGGAGGCACCTTGTGCTACACATGACCCAGTTTATGAGAACTCTAAAACTTAAATTAAGCTAAAACAACAAAAACAATAATACACAGTAATTCCAGACTAATATTAAGCATCGCCACATAATTTCATACAAGATCATATAGTATAAAGAGTTCATCAACAGAGTTTACAATATGAATTCTTGTAACAAAAAATAAAACATCGATAACAACTCAGAGTTATACAGTCTCAAAAACATTTACGAAAGTTCATTACATCGGATCAAAATAGAAATTACAACATTATTTAAATTACAAACTACATCATGACATGCTTGCTAGCTGAAGCCCTCGCTTTTCCTCCGCCCATGCATTGCCAGTAGATCAAAAAGACCAATGGAAAACCCAAAATCAGTAAAGTTGAGTTAGAATAAAGAAGGAATGTCGTCAGATAACGTGAAGCTCACCGAGGTTCCCAGACTGTCCCGGGCCAGTCGGCGTCCTCTCACTTCCATGGGTTTCATCACTCGGCATTTACCAAAACCTAACACCCATTTTTTCCCGACTTACCTTAACCATAGAAAATCCAACAAATAGTGATCTATGGACCAAGGGTCCATAAGTTTTAACCAGCCGAACAACAACATCAGAGAGGCAAAGAGATGAGGCAAGGGTATTTTGAGCATGGCACAGGAAGAGGAGAGACATGCCCAAGCAGCCATTGCCCAAATAAAAAGCCCCTCACTCACAGCCACTTGCCCACTTTGCATCCCCCTCACAACAGCCAGCACCATTGCCATATCACAGCCAGAACCAGAACTAGCAAGCCAAGGCAACACCCTTAGCCCCATCAAGCACACAGCCACAAGGGAAGACAAGGGGAACAGGAGGCAAGGAGCTAGAGAAAGCAACCAGTGAACGACCATGGCACCAGTGGACAACCACGGCACCCAGTGGGCGACCACGGCAAACATCCCCCAACCAGCAAACCAACTGGTAAGCCCACATGCTAGCCAACATCCTCTAACCCCCTTGACATCGTCATCACACAGCACTAGCACAACACACAGCCCACTGACAAGGCAAAGTAACGAAGAGAGAAAGTTATCATGCCATTGTCACGGGAGACACCACAATGCCGGTAGCAGGACCGTAAGAGTCACCGCGCGCCCTCGGAGCGGGGATGAGCTCCTTGACGCAACACCCCCACACAAAGTCCCATCGTGGCGCCCTACATAGGTCTAACCCCCAAGCATCCATGGTGAAAATAAAAATAGACAAAGCAAAACATAACTAGATATTGCAGAATATGAGAAAAGGGGAGGAGGAATGTCTAGATTAGGGTTTGGAGTTAGTGCCCAAGAACTGAAACCATCCTCACCCTCAGTGCCCAAGAAACCACGAAACCACCATCTTCCCCACCATGACCGAAGCCAAAGGCCACCACCGACAACCACCAAAATTTCACATTACACAAAACCCACCAGAAGTAGCACCACAGAACCAAGGCCAGGGAAGCAAACTACCAGCTCCACCACCATACTCAAGCCACCAATGCCCACCATGTCACCACCTAAGCCCCATGACCAAGAACCATCTCCTAGCCAAAGCACAACCAGCCGAAGTCCAGTACATCACCGCCACCACACCATGCCCACATCAACTACAGCCACCCCCCGAAGCCCAACATTGCCAATACTGACAACCACATAAGTCGCAAGCTAGCCAAAAGCTCACCACCAGTAGCACCAACACTCGCCCAGGGGACCAAGCTTGCATACCCCCACTGAAAACCCCAACATCCCCACCAAAAATCCCCAAATCAACCGCAAAATCATATTGGGGATGAATTGATAGCGGGAAACAGTAAGTAAGCTTAAGAGGTACAAGGGAAAACCGCCGGTGTCGAAGAGTCAGGTAGCAACTAGGTATGAGCTGGAGGTGAAGAGGAAGCCCACCAAAAGAATCACCCCAGAGCGGCGAGCTTCAATCAAGGCGAAAAAGCGATAGCAGCTCACCCGAAAGCATGAAATGCAGCGTGACTCGAGTGGTCTTTGGATCCGAGCAGAGTAGTGACCAAAACCCACCAACAGCTCAACCAGGACCCGGAGGTGAAGAGTTGGCGAGGAGAGGCACCAAGAGCCGGCGGCGCAGGCCCAGGGGAAGAGCCGGTGAGAGGAGGTGGTGGAGGGTCACCAGCGCATGAGGGAGGGGAGCCAGATCTGAACAAGAGGAGGAGAGAAATTGCCATGGACAAAATCGCAAGGAGGAGAGGAACCGGGAGAGGGAGAGAGTGTGTTGGTGTGAGTGTGTTGTGTTGGCTGTGTTTTGTTCGGCTGTGTGATGTTGTGTTGTGGTGTAAGGTGTAGTGCGTGTGTGTGTTGTGTGTTTTGTGAGTGTGTTCTGGTGTTAGTGTGTACGCATGCGCGCTGTGTTGTGGTGTGTGTTTAGTGTTTTGCGTGTAGAGAATAGTGTTTGGGTAGGGTGCGTGGAGTATCTTGTGCGTGCGTGCGGGCGAGTAACACTATATTAGAGTCGCCGAAATTCAGAAGAAACCCTGGGGAATCGAATAAAAGTAGTCGTCCATTCTGTCCCAAGCCAACCCCGCTAAGGACAAAAGCACGTGAGTTCCGCAACCCTAGATTCTAGGGCTAACAGACCGGAGGGAAATAGCCGTGGGAAATGCTAACCTAGCAGGGGATCCGAAAAGTTTATTAAAATAAAAATTCACTAAAAATGAAGATCAAATGATTAATGTACGTATACTAGCACCAAAAGCAATTAAGTATTTAATTATTATTTGCGTCTGCCGTATATTTGCAGAAGACGAACCGGCCCAGGCAGGAACAATTGATCCAGAATTCGTTGACGTCGAGCTTTACTACGAATACGAAGGCAAGCCTATCTATTGAACATTAACCTAGTTATATTAAATATAAAAGTTATCTTCCTATATAATTATACATATGTGCATGAAAACTATATCTCAAAAATCAAATCGGATAAAAGAAAGAAGAGAAAATAAAAGAGATGAATATGAGAAAAGAGTAGTCCGGCTGAGAGGAGCAGCTGAGCTGTAAGAGAAATATTAGACTGGTAAAGGGGGCCTGTGGTAGGAAAGAGGTGTGACCCTTTACATATAGATAATATATAAGGACCAACAAAACTCCCACTTGGATAAGAGGCCGTATTTAAGTGCCATCCATTTTTTTTGTTTTGGCGGGCAGAAAATGCTACCTTGTTACGTGGCTATGCTCTCCACATCGGGTAAGTAATATCGTGTGAGTTATGGAGGAACCCAGGACCGGTAGGAGAGTCCAGAAGTGGGGGATCCAAGGCGCTATAGTAGCGCATGGTGGAGTATTAGGTGCGGGGATGACCGACCCAACTAACCTTATGGGAACTCAGTGGAGGACTGGGTGAGCGTCCCAAGACACCAATGTAAAATAATGGGTGGAGACTTAATCACGTAACCTGGAAAACGTTCCGTACTCTGAACTCGAAACGGCATCAAAGGAAATGCGGGAGACCTAGCTCAAAGAGAGCTCAGAGTAGCTATAGGTAAAGTGGTACAAAGCCTGCGCAGTGCTATATATCAAACCATGAATTCATGCTTGTCTCCTGGATTGGAGTCTATAGTGACCGCTAGGGGTTTATCTTCTTACCGAGTGATAAGTAGTTTTTTTTCAGAATTAAAACTTGTCACGTAATCTTGATAAATTATTTTCCAGAAAAAGAGACGAGCTAAAAAATGTAATAATGAACAGAGAAGTCATACAGTGCATCTTTGCTAATAAATGCTTGCTGAGTACACTAGTACCCATTCTTGCTATTATTCTCCTTTGTTAAATCCTAGTACGGCTGGAAATTATCCCGAGTGGGATGAAGGATACGCAGGCGCCGAGGAGGCCGCAGGAGGCGAGGGCACTTACTATGAGGACCAGGACGAGGTGGACCCCTTATTCGGCGAGTGGGACGAGTAGACGACCGGTGGAGCAGGGTAGGCAAGCGAGGGGAATTCTTTTCCCGATGTAATTAAATACTTGTATTAAAGATTATGGCCTTGCATGGCTAACTGTTGTAATAAAGTATAGTTTCTATCTTATTGTTTTACTGCGTAAACTTTAGTAAGACTTACTATTCATCCGAGCGGTATCCTACCTGGCAGACGAATAGTAATCCGTATGTTTAAGTGTGATTACCCTCCGGGGTAATGACACGGGGCGTCACACAGTTGTACACCTCGGTTAGATTGGTTGTCATGACACCATATCGAGCACTACCCCAGTCTGAGAAATATTTCACCTGCGCCCCCGTCCTCCTCGTCACACTGGGACCATCTGTGGGTAGTTGTGGCAATGCTTCGGGGGCCTGGTCAGCGCTTCGGGAGGCCCTTTTCACTGCCTCCCTTCTGTGCGTCTGTGTTCGCTCATCCAGAATCTTCTAGAGTGCTTCAAACTTTTATTGCTGGTTCTGGTTGCACAGCTGCTTGAACAAGTTCATCAAGTCCTTGTTGTGGAACTGCTTATAGAAGCTTGCACCCAAGTGCCTTATACACCAGTATTTCGTTCTCTCCTTGTTGTAGCTGAGTTATTGCACTCAGCAGGTCCGCATGCCGATCATGTATGACACCTACGTTGGGACGGCCATATACAACAAAAATCCTCACATTCCTCAAGAACCACAACCAGTTGTCTGTGTTCTCACTTTCAACAAAAGTGAATGCTACGGGAAGAACTTGATTGTTTCCGTCCGTCGCTATTGCCGTCAGTATCTGACCCTTATCCTTTTTAGTTAGGAATGTGTCATCCGTGCACAAGATTGGACGACAGTGCCAGAATGCATAGATGCATAGATCAAAAGCGAAGAATGCTCGCTGTAGTACCCTCTTATTGGTCCACTTTGGATGTGTGAAATCATAAATGTCGACATGAGTGTCAGGATTCCTGTCCTGTATGACTCGGAGTAACCCGGAGAGGTTGTGGTAGGAATCCTCGAACGTGCTAAATCTTGATTCCAATGCCTTCTGTTTTGCCCTCCAAGCCTTGGCATAGCTGACTGTGTACTAGAACCTTGTCTCAACCGCCCGAATGATGGATCGTGGCTCAAAATATAGATTATCCATGATCTCACCGTACATAGGTTGGCAATGAAGCCTGATGACAGGTTCTGGTGGGACTGCACTGACTCAACGACGACATATGTGTGAGGGACCACTATAGTGCACCTCTAGTAGGTGTCCCACTTAAGCTGAAATGCATGCACTCGCCAAGGGCATCCCTCTATGCTGCACTTCATGTCGTAGAATCTTGGGTTAGACTTGACGACTGTGAATGTACACCGTACCGATAAGGCCCAGAATTTGACAGTCTCCTGCACGACCTCCTTGCATTTGTACATAGTTTCTTACTTGATCTCGCTCTGGTCGTACTCCCACAGCACACTGGTGCCTTCGTTGACGACGAGGTTGTCGAATTGGTATGTGTTCCACTCTGATGGAACTGTCTACTGGTCCACATCACCCTCGTCGTCGGATCCTTCATCTTCTGACAATGCCATGTAGTTCCGGTCTTTGAGATCCATCCTTTGCACTACGGTTTCCACCTCCTCACCCTCGTCAGCAAGCTCGCTATCTTGCTTGCTAAAGAAGCTCCTTCCACAGAGTTTATCGATAGGACCAGCTACTCCCGGACCTTTGGCTATTATGTACGCCGCGTTGTAGCTGAAGTTCCCGACTTCTTCTTCGGTATCACCACTCATTTTTTGTTTAGCCGCGAATGCAGGAGCAGGCTTGGTATAAGTCTGGGCTAGAAGGACCAAATCCCACCCTCCCTCCATCGCCATGCGTACATATAACTGTCATGACCTTGTTCCCTTGAGCTGCGCTAACTTCCAATATAAAGGCTGTGTTGCTCAAAGGACAAGATAACTTAATCTCAAATCATACATATCATGGTCCACTTGGAATGAGCGAAACAATCACCACATCACAGCGTCCCATGTACGCCCCTCTGCTCTTGGCAGGGGCAGGTCGCCGATTGAACATAACGCAAATTAATCCCCTCGGGACCCTCCAGAATAGTCCTCTAACTGTAGTAAATTTTTAAATTGGTGATATCTGACATATCTGACGCACTGCACCGTAAACAAGATTTACACGATTAACCACGAATTTAAAACTAGACTATCCACCGAAAAGTATTATGTACAACATACTGCACTATGTAACAGTACATCTAAAACTATATAATCCATTCGATTAAAAAAATTACTTGACAGGTAGGCGACCGGACGGACAGCGCTTCGCTAGCTTCTCTCCTCTCCTCCTTCTCTTTTTTCTAAATAAAAGTGAGTCATGTGCTGAATTTTAGAGTTTCAAAGATCTTTTATAGGAGAGAGTCCCAACTAGCGACAGGGGCTTGAACTGGCGACATGATTTTTTGGGGCAATAATTTATTTTTGTAATTATCTTTTAAAATAATATTATTTTTTAAAAATCCTCCTTCTCCCCTCGTAGCATTATATGCGTTGATTTTCGATCAGACCACACAATCCACCGTGCCCGACCGTACCCGACCGTTGGTCTCGAGTCTCGACCGATCGCCTGCGGCTGCGACTCTGCGAGTGTCTCGTGCGCTGGGCGGAGAGAAACCGAGAAGATGGAAACGAGCGAATGAGCGAGCGAAACGGGGGCGGATTCCATGGCGCCCCGCAGAGATCGAGGCGAGGGCCAGCCATGGCCGCTCCACGTACTCCAGCCCCCCTCGATCTCCCACCGCCTTCTCTACACATCCCCTTCTCCCTCTCCACTCCCCCGCTTTTGCACCGCGCCAGCACCTCTTCCTCCGCATGAGACGAGAAGAAGACGAGCACGAGCGCGGGGGGAGAGATACGAGCTCATCCGTCCCGTTGCTCACAGCGTCCAACTGATCATCCTCCTCCAGGCGCCGCCGAGATGGTTAGATCGCCTTCTGGTTTGCCTCCGCTTGAATAATGCAGTGCCAATGTGGTGTTCATGTCGTGTTGGCTGAGGCTGACTTGGTAGGGAAGCGTGATCCATCCTGATTGTTAGACCCAAGGATATATTCAGCTGAATACTTGAATTACAGAATTAAACCAGAGTTACATTGGATGTATCGATGGGTTATGATCTTTGGCATGCTTGCCTTGATAAGCTTCCGGATTGTGGCAATTTGTGTAATACCATTTCGGATCCAAGTGAATTCGTGTTTCCCCCTTAATCCATGCAATAGAATTGCAATCTTTCCGCATTGGTGAAGTGCAGATTCAGTGTCATTATCGTTCCAGGAAATTTTGTACTTGATAGCTGTGATCATTTATATACATAAATTTCTATTTCAGGGGACGAAAGTTAATATAATTGTGGGCTCTCATGTATGGGCTGAAGACCCTGAAATTTGCTGGGTCGATGGAGAAGTCGTTAAGATCAATGGAGAAGAGGCTGAGATCCAAGCAACCAATGGTAAAAAGGTAAGTTGCATTCTACGCGTTCAGATTCTTTGAGCCCTTTATAGACCGATAAGTTAGTCTTGTAACTTGACTTCGGTCCTTGAATTTGATTTACTGCTACTTATCATCGTACTGTCACATTGTTAGATCGTTGCAAATTTGTCGAAACTATATCCCAAAGATATGGAAGCAGCTGCTGGTGGAGTTGATGACATGACGAAGCTCTCCTATCTCCATGAACCAGGAGTTCTACAGAATTTGGCGATCAGATATGAACTTAATGAAATATATGTATGCTATTCTTTCATACTGTTTACAGTCATTTACTGTAGACCCACCATTATTCCAGTTGTACTGTCTGAGTTTACAAGTTTAATGCTCACATAATGTTCCATATGACTGATATTTTATCATTTTGGCAGACATACACTGGAAATATTCTCATTGCTGTCAATCCTTTCCAAAGGTTGCCACATTTATATGATCCGCATATGATGCAACAGTATAAGGGAGCACCATTCGGAGAGTTAAGTCCACATGTCTTTGCTGTGGCAGATGTTGCATACAGGTAAGGCTGATAGATGGGAGCTGGTT
This sequence comes from Phyllostachys edulis, assembly GCA_036346405.1. Taxonomy (NCBI): domain Eukaryota; kingdom Viridiplantae; phylum Streptophyta; class Magnoliopsida; order Poales; family Poaceae; genus Phyllostachys; species Phyllostachys edulis. Next base: position 21,784,057 of record CM070556.1, read on the forward strand.
TACTATTTCCACAGAAAATGGGTTGATCTCTTTGTTGTCTTTTACTTGAAACAGGGCAATGATTAATGAAGGGAAGAGCAACTCTATTCTTGTGAGTGGTGAGAGTGGTGCGGGTAAAACAGAAACAACAAAAATGCTTATGAGGTATCTTGCCTATTTGGGTGGCCGAGCTGCAACTGAAGGAAGAACAGTAGAGCAACAAGTTCTCGAAGTAAGAGAGCCAGTGCTTAGCCTTGCAAGACCGCTGTACTATTAAGTTATTTATACTTCAATTGAACTTATTCTTATGTCTGCAGTCAAATCCAGTCCTTGAAGCTTTTGGCAATGCCAAAACTGTCAGAAATAACAATTCTAGGTAGGGGAGATTTCAAAAACTATCTCAATCATAAGATTACTTGCATTTTTCCAAATTGTGGAGATGTATATGTTCCAATCTCTCTCTCTCTTTTTTTTCCGTAATGCTTGGTGCAGTCGGTTTGGTAAGTTTGTTGAGATTCAGTTTGATAAGCAAGGGAGGATCTCAGGTGCTGCTGTCAGAACTTACTTGCTGGAAAGGTCCCGGGTATGCCAAATTTCTGATCCTGAACGCAACTACCACTGCTTTTATCTCCTATGTGCGGCACCACAGGAGGTAATGATATATTTTCTCTTCGAATACTTCTTGTCCTCAGCAAACTCATCTCTAGTGTTCTTTATGCTAATTTTGGATTTGGTTAATAATATAATCTCCTGTGACATTGAACTTTCAGGAGGTTGAAAAGTACAAACTAGGAAATCCTAAGAGTTTTCATTATCTTAATCAATCAAATTGCTACGAGTTGGTTGGGGTTAGTGATGCTCATGAATATTTGGCTACTAGAAGAGCAATGGATATTGTTGGCATCAGTACTCAGGAGCAGGTAGCTCAATTATTTCCATATGTTCTTTGATATGATCAATGTCTTTTTTTTTTCTCACATCTCTGCAATTTAATTTGTTTTCAGGATGCTATTTTTAGGGTCGTTGCAGCTATCCTTCATATTGGCAACATTGAATTTGCCAAGGGGAAGGAAGTTGATTCCTCAGTTTTGAAAGATGACAAATCTAAGTTCCATCTCGACACAACTGCCGAGCTTCTTATGTAACTACCGGCATTCGGTTATGTTCTATAATTGATGATATATCTATGTGCATGCTCCAACAATTGTTGACATGTACTCTATGTCAGGTGTGATCCTGGAGCCTTGGAAGATGCTCTTTGTAAGCGTGTCATGGTAACACCAGAGGAGGTTATAAAAAGGAGCCTTGATCCTTACAATGCAACTATAAGCAGGGATGGTCTAGCAAAGACAATATATTCTCGCTTATTTGACTGGTAATATAATAGTGCCTTTTCATACTTTACTAAATATATTCCATAGCATGACCAATGCAATGCAGAATTTTTTTTGCATTCATCAGTGCAACCCATCATTATCTTGCAGGCTTGTTGATAAAATTAATAGTTCCATTGGGCAAGACGCTAACTCTAAATGTCTTATTGGTGTCCTGGACATCTATGGTTTTGAGAGCTTCAAGTCAAACAGGTAACCTCTTCTGTAGTTCAGTTTTGTGTTTAGAATCCACTAAGTTGTTTTCACAAACTGACAAATCATAATTTCTGCAGTTTTGAACAATTTTGTATTAATTATACAAATGAGAAACTGCAACAACATTTCAATCAGGTAACACTTGCTTGCAAGGAATGGTTCATGTACAACGTCCCCCATGAGCCATTTGCCACTAGAACATATATTTATGTGGAATGTGCATGTGTATTCTTTTTCAGCACGTTTTCAAGATGGAACAAGAGGAGTACACCAAAGAACAAATTAATTGGAGCTATATTGAGTTCGTTGATAATCAAGATGTCCTTGACCTTATTGAGAAGGTATGTATAACCACTCAACATAAAGGATCTACAAATGTAATTAGTATAATTTCATCTAAAAAATCTTGATATTGTATGTCTTAGATGTTGTAACGTATAAGCTTAAAGCAATGCCAAACATTTAGCTTACATTTAGTCTTATTTGAAAAGATCAGCATAGCCAGAGAAGCCCTTGTTTTGGGCAGGCATATGTGCTGCATTTTTTTTCTTGTACTTGTTTTAGAACTAAGTAATATCTTTACCAATCAGCTTTGCAATGGATTCTACTTCTTTTCCATGTATTACTGAATTTGTCGACAAATGAGAATAAGTTTTGTTTGTTTAAATTTTCCCTTTGCAGAAACCTGGTGGTGTTATTACACTTCTTGATGAGGCATGGTATGCTTACCATTTATCTTTTATTTGTTCTTCCTGTCTAATCAATTTTATTTTCCTGTGTAATTTAGTTGAATGTTTGAGTTAATGACCATCAATTAGATGCAAAACTATGCTAACATATTCTTTGTTAACTGTTTTGTATTCAGTATGTTTCCCAAGTCGACACATGAGACCTTTGCCCAGAAACTGTACCAGACTTTTCAAAAGCACAAACGGTTTGTCAAACCGAAGCTATCTCGCACAGATTTTACAATCTGTCACTACGCTGGAGAGGTTAGCTCTTATTCATCAAATTCATTTGCTTCAGGATATTGTCAGTTCTGGTTTTAACTGATGCTTGCGGTATTCAGGTGTTGTATCAGTCTGAACAATTCCTTGACAAAAACAAAGACTATGTTGTCGCGGAGCACCAGGAGTTACTGAGTGCCTCTAAATGCTCATTTATCTCAGGATTATTTCCTCCTCTGCCAGAGGAGACATCCAAATCCTCAAAGTTCTCTTCGATTGGAGCCCGCTTCAAGGTTCCCCCCTCTTTTGATATTGCTTGATTATGCTTCAGAATTTTCTGCCACTGCCACTTCTATGCCCCCCCTATCCCATTTCGATTTTCATTTTTTGTCCAGTATTCTATTATGCATGACTAACTATACCAACCTCTTCTTTTTATGTGGCAGCAACAACTCCAAGCTCTTATGGAAACATTAAATTCTACAGAACCCCATTATATCAGATGTGTGAAGCCAAATAATGTGCTAAAACCCGCAATTTTTGAAAATGTCAATGTCATGCAACAGTTGCGTTGTGGTGTAAGTGCTTCTGAACTATAATTTATTGTGCCATCCTGTACTGCAGTCTAATGGTAGCTATGTAGGAGTTGGTCTATACGACAAAGATGCTCCACTAAATTGCATGCCATGTATCATCAGGGTGTACTTGAGGCAATCAGGATCAGTTGTGCCGGGTATCCTACACGTCGCACATTTTATGAGTTTTTGCATCGTTTTGGAATACTTGCCCCAGAGGCCCTTGAAGGAAAGTAAGTACTTCTTTGCAGTTCTGCAGATCTGTAGTTTAATATCTGAGACTCAATCGAGTTCTTTAGTGCTTCTAAAAGCGTTACGTCTCTAAGTTTTTCTTTCTCATATCTCAATAGTTGCGATGAAAAGGTTGCATGCAAGAGGATTATGGAAAAGAAGGGCCTTCTGGGATTTCAGGTAACTAACATTAACTCTAGTCCATTTGCCTTGTCACACTGTTTTATTCAAAGCTTAGTGTTCTTTGAATGCCTAACATACATTGAAGAGCTATTGATGATCTGGTAAAGGGAAAATTGTACTTTAAAGGTGCACTTGCTTAATATTTAAGCTTTTAGGGTTGTGTAATTAGATTGTGGCATGCAGGGTGCCCTACAGCACTAGCACATGGAAAAAGAGAGAGATGCAAGATCATGAGAACTGTGCTAAATTAGGGCTTTGATACTTTTTTCTGTTACACTAACTGTGGTTTGTATTTCTCAGATAGGTAAAACAAAAGTTTTTCTGAGAGCTGGCCAGATGGCTGAATTAGATGCTAGGAGAACCGAAGTACTCAGTGCTGCAGCAAAAACAATTCAAGGGAAAATACGGACACATATCATGCGAAAGAAGTTTATTTCTTTGAGGAAGGCATCTGTATGTGTTCAGGCAATATGGCGAGGTCCGTTTTGCTTGTACTTAACTGTAGACCTGGTTATATTTCATTTTACTAATTATTGTCAATATCATGCTTTGTGTTTTAGGAAGATTGGCTTGTAAACTATATGACCGCATACGAAGGGAAGCAGCTTCCATAAAAGTTCAGAAAAATCAACGTAGACATCAGGCAAGGAGGTCCTACAAACTCCTAAATGCTTCGGTTCTCGTAGTGCAAACTACATTGCGTGCGATGGCAGCAAGAAATGAGTTCAGATATAAGAAGCAATTTAAGGCAGCAGTTACAATTCAGGTGGTTTTCAGTTCCTAGTAAATTATAAAACAACTCAACTATGCATAGTGCTTCTGAATGCATAGTGCTTCTGAACACACCATATGTTCCTGAATGTATTCTCTGATACAGGCTCGTTATAGGTGCCATAGAGACCAGGTTTACCATAAGAAGTTAAAGCGTGCAGCCATTGTAGCACAATGCAGATGGAGGGGGAGGATTGGAAGGAAAGAACTCAAAAAACTTAAAATGGTATGTGTATTATCCCAGTCAATGCACTACTGTTACATATCATATTCTGGTTTTGAATACTACATGAATGCCCTAGTCCTATGTCTCCTTTGATGGCTTTTAGATTACATATCATCAAGGTTGCAAATAGCACATAGCGGCGGGGGTTCCGCTTAGCGTTTCATGATATAGCGTGATATATCGGCTGATAAACGTTAAAAAATTATGATAATAAGATCATTTCCGCAAAATTTTGCATAGTTAAAAAATTAATAGAACACACAAGATGGCAATACATCTACAATATATAAGACTACTTTTTATCAATACTAAGAGTTTAAGAATGACATGAGCAAATGAAGTTGAACTTGCAAACTCATTGTATCATTGTGAAATAGGTAAATATGGTTTTTAGTTCAACAAGATAGCATCGTAGATACAAATAGACTTTGTAAAACAACTCTAAGAGAGTCACAACTCACAAACAAATTAGAGAGCAACCACTAAGTACTTAAGTTACAATTCCCAAACATCAAACATCCGACTCGCCACCTCCAGATTCAAGAGATGAGCTCTCTGACTTAGCCATGTGATTATCTTTAGCATGATGCAGTGAAGAAGATGAGCAGCAGGCAGCAGCCGTTAGGTTCGAGTAAGGAAAAGTGAAGTGGCTAGGGTTACAAGGGAGAAGTTAACCTTATATATCGATATATTGCTATTGGGCCTTAGTGGAATTTGCAACCTAGGTATCATTCTTGTATAAAGGATAAAAATTCTTTCTTGCCCTCAACATTACATGCTCTTAAAAATTTAACTGAACGACTGAGGAGAGAGTAAATGGTGTCATGAGAAATCTACTGTCAAGTCATGAAGTCGGCAATAAGGTATCACCATCAGAGAACACAAAATTGTTATATCTAATGCATTGCTATTATAATCTCTTCAGGAAGCAAGAGAGACGGGTGCACTCAAGGAAGCAAAGGATAAACTTGAAAAGAAAGTGGAAGAACTTACATGGCGTGTGCAGTTAGAGAAGCGGATGAGGGTACAATGTTGGACTTCTTTTGCTATTTTACATTCTTCCACTCCAGAAACACTTCTAAGGATTAAAATGTATTACATCATGGTTTATCTTCTATAATTGTAATATGTGCATTTAGATATTTGTCACACTACCTTATCTCAATCACTTCACGTAAATCAATTCACGTGCATACAGACAGACTTGGAAGAAGCAAAAGCCCAGGAGTTATCAAAACTGCAGAGCTCTATGGAAGCTCTGCAAGCTAAGTTGGATGATACAAATGCAATGCTTGTCAAGGAAAGAGAAGCTGCTAAGAAGGCTATTGAGGAAGCACCTCCTGTAGTGAAGGAAACTGAGCTTCTAGTCCAAGACACTGAAAAGGTTGATTCATTGACAGCAGAGGTGGAAGAACTTAAGGTACATAAATACATAATATGCCATGTTTGTTGTTGGCCAGAATTTCCTCATGTTTTGCTCTTCCAGTAATTTTTCACTATGAGATACTATCAGATAAACTTAAGCATATCTACATGATTTAGCATTTGCACTCATTTTGTGATGTGCCACTTCATTTCCTTGTAGACTTCACTACAATTAGAAAAACAAAGAGGAGATGATTTAGAAAAGAAACGCTCTGAAGAAGGACAAGCAAATGAAGAAAAGCAAAAAAAACTGGAAGAGACTGAAGTAAAAATGCGTCAATTTCAGGAATATCTGAGAAGGTTAAGCTTTTTACATGTTGCGTTCTGCTTTTTACGCTGTTGTCACTGATCTTCCCGTGTTTTTTTCCTGTTGTCCATGGAACATGTCTAGATTCTCCGTATGAGTTTAGTTTTCATACTACAGTCTACACCTATGTAGAAGAATACATTCTAATCAATATGCTCTATCATTCGGTCATACTAGTCCAGCTAACTTATTCAAAGCCTTTTGGAGTTTGAAAAAGACTGAATACAAACACAAATACTTTCATTCCTTTTATTTTCTATTAGTGGACCTCAGAATTATAGTCATATTGATATCTAAATGCACTGCCACTGTGTTACCCAATTTTAAATCTTCATTTTATAGCTCTGGTGATCTGCATGTTCTCATACAGGCTAGAGGAGAAGCTCTCTAATGTAGAATCTGAAAATAAAGTCCTTCGTCAGCAAGCTGTCTCATTGGCTCCAAGTAAAATTTTGTCAGGCCGTTCCAAGTCCATTTTACAGGTGAGTCAATGAGTGTAGATATGTTGTTATCTTTTTGTTCCTTTTTGAAGATTTTATCGATACTTTATACCGCTTGTTTGTTTTACAGAGGAATACAGAAAGTGTTCATGTATCAGGTGGCGATTCAAAAGCAACTCCAGTGAGTGGACATGCTCTATATATTTGGTTAGAAGCTATACACTTGACTTACTGGACAGTAAATTGAAATAAAACCCATTTTTTTATCTTTTGGTGCTTCAGGAGTCCAATAATGTGTCCTCTCCTAAAAAGGAATATGACATAGACGATAAGCCACAGAAATCTCTTAATGAAAAGCAGCAGGTGTAGTCTGCTATCTTACTCATGTTTTTTAAGATCACTGTATAGACCCTTTATATTTATGTTGCTCTCTGCAATTGATATGTTAATATCTTTGCAGGAAAATCAAGATCTATTAATTAGGTGCATCGCACAGCATTTGGGCTTTGCTGGGAATCGGCCAGTCGCTGCTTGTATTATATACAAGTGCCTTCTTCATTGGAGATCATTTGAAGTAGAGCGAACAAGTGTTTTTGATCGCATTATTCAGACCATTGGACATGCAATCGAGGTTATAATCATACTATGCAACTTTATTATCATTATCTACGGTAATGTTGAATTTCACTTTCTGTGTTTTATAGACACAGGACAACAATGAAGTCTTAGCATATTGGCTCTCAAATGCTTCAACGCTGTTGCTGTTGCTTCAACGAACACTGAAGGCGAGTGGATCAACGGGAATGGCTCCACAGCGTCGACGGTCATCTTCTGCTACTCTTTTTGGAAGGATGACCCAGGTACACAGTTTTTTATCTTCTTTAACTGAAGCTTCATAATAGTTATTGAGTGATTCTGTTTTGCATTTTCTATTTCCAGAGCTTCAGAGGAACTCCGCAAGGTGTAAATCTTTCTCTAATAAATGGAAGCATGGTTAGTGGAGTAGAGACACTGAGGCAAGTCGAAGCCAAGTATCCTGCTTTACTGTTTAAGCAGCAACTAACGGCATATGTGGAGAAGATTTATGGAATGATCCGGGATAATTTGAAGAAAGAGATCTCTCCTTTGCTCGGTTTGTGCATTCAGGTACCTATGGTTTTTGAGTCCAGAGAACGATAGTCATTTTTGTTAATTTGAGTTTTATTTGTGGAATGACATACATTATATACTGTCCAATTGGTGGCATATTTGCATTTCTCCCCACCAATACAAATACTATAGGCCCCAAGAACATCAAGAGCAAGCTTAATGAAAGGATCTTCACGTTCAAACACAAATACAGCTGCACAACAAGCTTTGATTGCTCACTGGCAAGGGATTGTGAAGAGCCTTGGAAATTTCTTGAACGTACTCAAAGTGAACAATGTCAGTAAAATGTTGATTGTTAAAACCTACTTTTCTTTTATTTCATATCATCAGGGTAAATTTTTCAGCAGTTGTAAGAACATCATTCACATAATTCGATGTATTATTATTCAACGTGATTAAAGCTGTATATCAACTAATCCTGCTTGTATTTGTCACTGCTTCAGGTTCCTCCATTCTTGGTGCGAAAGGTATTCACTCAGATATTCTCATTCATCAACGTACAGCTATTTAACAGGTAAATGTATTTACATACATAAAGATTAAAGACAGCTATTTATTTGACTGTCGGTTTGCAAAACACCAGAAATGCTTGACCGAGCATCGTTTGGTTATTATCTGTCTTCAGTCTTCTACTGAGAAGGGAGTGCTGTTCATTCAGTAATGGCGAGTACGTAAAAGCAGGATTAGCTGAACTTGAACATTGGTGCTATCGAGCTACAGATGAGGTAAATATATCAATTATTGTGACACATCTCAAAATGCCGCTAGATAATATAAACATATCTGTGAAGGGGCAGTAGAGCTTTAGTAGCATCGTACTTTTTTGAAGAAGTTTGATGTTGCGCTCTAGAATGATAATTAGTTCTAGACCATATGGCTGTGCTCATATCCAGGTTTTTACAGTGATCAACAGCAAAAGGAAATAAAGCTAAGATAGTTTGTGTTTTTTATGTTCATTACCCCAAGCACGTTCTGAATTTATTTAACTATTGTAACAAATCTTTAGTATGGTTGCGAGTGTCAATATTGTTTTCTCATCTAGCTTTGCTACTTGCAGTATGCAGGTTCAGCCTGGGATGAGCTTAAACATATTAGACAGGCTATTGGTTTCCTGGTAATTTATTTTTCCATTTGCTCCTAGAACACTTGCACTTAATTTTTTGTTAGCAGAACAAATATTTAGGTTATCGCTGCTAAGAGAAATTGTATGATCAAATATTATACAATGATTACGACATGACTCTGGAACTCTCCTGAAAAAAACATGACTCTGGACTCTGGAGCATCTTTTTGTTTCCCTTTTGTATTTTTTTTCCTTCAGAAGTTAGTCCAATCAAATAAGCTGCAAGTCAGGATTTCGACTTTGGACATACTGTTTGATCTCAACATTTAGGATACAAGAATTGATATGAAGTGTAGATTGCAGAATTGCACATTGCCAAATCAATGTATAGGATAAGGCATAAGCCTCTCACATGTATCCTTTTTCCAGGTGATTCATCAAAAGCCAAAGAAAACGTTGGATGAAATAAGTCACGACCTTTGTCCAGTAAGTGAGAAATAGCCAAGTCGTTCATTTTGTTCCTTCATTCGAAAAGTTTGATTTCCTTGGAATTTGTTTACAGCTCCATAACTTCCTGTTCAGGTACTTAGCATACAACAGCTATACAGGATCAGCACCATGTACTGGGATGACAAGTACGGAACACATAGTGTGTCCCCAGAGGTAAGCTTCACAGGGTATTGCATAGTTGCATTTCATTTCACCTGATAAGAAGTGATCACAGATGATTTATCATATTAGGTTATATCAAACATGAGAGTATTAATGACAGAAGACTCCAACAATCCTGTAAGCAATTCATTTCTGCTGGATGATGACTCAAGGTTACTATCTCTATGCACCTATCAATTGCTTATCCTATTCCACCATGCCGGCCAATCTAAAATGCCTTCTACTTACTCATCTGCAATTTGAAATGCAGCATACCGTTCTCCGTCGATGACATATCCAAATCAATGAAGCAGATTGACATCTCTGACATTGAGCCACCTCCACTCATTCGGGAGAACTCGGGCTTTGTATTCTTGTTGCCGCCCCCTGAATAAATGCGTGGCGTGAACACTTCTAGACTTGGTCATGGAATGCATTGACAGACAGATAATTAGGCGATCTATGCAGAATGAGGTTCTTTTAGTTACCAATGCCCAACGAAATGAGATTCGCGGATTCCATGTTTGAACTTCTGTGGCTTTCCTGATGGAAGCCGATATGCTCTGACTCCGTGGCAAATGGGCATTGCCTGGACTCATCTAGTGTTGAACTGTTGATCCACCTCTTGTCGAGTAGTTGCACCTCAGTGGTATGCTTTGGTTGTTTTTTCATTTATTCTTCGTAAGTTCAGAGTTGTCAAACACTAGTTCAAATCATATTAGTTTAGAAAGTTTTAGCGTAACCAGCTGAGATTCATTCATTCCTTTGGTTATTGTTTAGTTCTAGAGCACTTTTGAGGTGAGCTTGCAAGAGCTATGTAATAGGATACTTGTTTCCCTTCCTCTTCCAGTCATGCATTCGGTGGCTATCTACTTTGTACTAATCCTGTATATACCACTATACCACATTCATCTGCAGTTAACGATTCTTTGCTGTGTGAATTCGTGAGCTCATCCGTTGATCCAGTGTCAGTCATTCAGATTGGTATGTTGCACTTTTTTGGGTTGTCTATTGCACAGTTATCTTTTTTCCCTTATAAATTAGTCATTTTTTCTACCATTAGATCAACGTCCTATGGCTTATTCCTCTCACTTTCACAACAAAAAACTCACCCAACCCAAACAAACCCCTATTGCCGCCCTCGATGCTGCCGCTGCCCTCCGTCTCCTCCTCTGCAATCCTCTACATCCATCATCATTCTTCCTTGTCCAATCACTACCTCCTGCCACCTTTCTTCCTCGTGTCGACCTCATCATCGACCTGCCCGCCACCACTGCCCACCGTCAAGCTACTGCCGCCCCTCCTCTAAAGTTCGGCACCAGTGAACACTAAACCCTAATTTCGGTGAACCCTAACTTAAACTCATTGCCACCACGGTCCTCGTCCAGTCGCCACCTCCCGCCACTCTCCTTCCTCGTGTCGACCTCATCATTGACCCACCCCACCACCACTGCCCACCGCCAAGCTACTGCCGCCCCCTCTTTCCTCTAAAGTCCAGCGTCAGTGAACACGAAACCCTAATTCTGGTGAACCTTAACTCTAACTCGCCGCCGATGGTGAAGACGACGACATCGGCCCTCTAGAGCATGACTTTTCATGCCGATCCAAAGGTTAGAAAAGTGACTGATTTTAAGAAAATTTTAGTTGCCTGAGGTTTAGCAAATATGTGTTTTTTGTTGTTAGCACTTTTTTCATCTTGTATTTTCTTTTGAGAATTTTGCACTATACATGGAGCCAATGGTTCGAATTTTTTTGCCATCTGTGTTACCATCACAAAGACATAAAGGTTCGTTTGGACAGCCGGATTTTGCAGGAAACAGAGTGATTCCCTGAAAACTCGTATGAAAAAAATCTCCAGTTCCAAGCATGACAGAAGGTTATGTTACTAGTGTGTAGATGTTTGTTGCTTTGGTACCGTTGTTTCTGAAGATGCAAATATGGACTATGGAGTAATCCAATGTGTAAATTCCTACATAAGAGAAAAAGGAATGAACAGAAACATCAAACACCAGTGCGGCCTTGTTACACAGTGCAGCCCAGCCCATTAATCATTGACCTTTGCCCCTTTATATTTCGCCTCCCCCAAACCCTACCTTGTCATCTTCACTCTTCAGCCGCTGCACTTCTCTTCTCCCACGATTCGTCCATGCCAAATCACACCAGCCATCTAATCTCGAATCCTCCGTGAAGATTGCAGTGTTTGCTTCCCATCTCTCCCCCACATGGCCACATCACATGAGCAAGATTAGCAGATGACGAGTAAACGAGACAAGTAAATCTGCAGCGCCCTCGATTCAGATCGGGGGCGCGATAGCATGATGACTCCGTCTAGGGTAATCTCTGATGCTAATCTTAGTTCATTTTCCTTGTTCTTCTTTCTTTCTTTCTTTCTTTCTTGCATCATGTGGCCTTTTTCTCTTATCCTTTCGTGTTCTTGGGGATTTTTTAAGGTGCCTGTTATGGTGTGAAATATACTTTGAGCAATCAGCCATGAAAAGCACTTAATCTGAGGCACTCCGTTTCTATATGGACTTTCTTGATTATTATGAGGTCATGGATCAATTAACTAGTATAGATGCATAATTTCTTTGAGAATGTTTAGTATTCTAGTCTCATTTTATTTGTCATGGGGGTATCTTGATCTGCCAGCCTGATGATTAGCATTGTCTGCATCAAGAACGGAGATCTGAATGCGCTTCTCCGTCGAAGCCCGCTTGGCCGCTATGGTGGATCATGTAGTAGTAGTACTCCCTCCATTTCGCAATATTTGTCCATTTTCACATGCCCCTCTGAATCTCTTCCACCCAGCAGGCTAAGCAGGCTCCGGGGAACGGATGTGTAGATGCAAAAGTTATGAAGGCTTTGGCGGATTGGAATAATGGCCCCCCTCTAAAATTCATGTGATTTGGTTAACGAGTTCTTGATCGATGCAAATGGGTTTGGTTGATGCTAGTTTAGTGCGGATGACATTCTCTGCTCGTTGTTCACTGCGTGTTTTCAGTTTGAAGGCAAATGTGTTGCCAGCTTGCCAGTGCCGTTTTCCGGTGGTTTGCGACGTGGCCGGGGTTTTGCTCTACCCGAAAATGAGCTTAGATGGATGTTCGCTGGAATCTGGCCGGTCTTTGCTGATTCTTGTTTTCCTGTAGGAAACATGATTGATATGTGTGTCGCAATATTTCACCACATGAGCAAAATCGGCAGATGACAAGAAGCTAGACAAGGGCATCTGCAGTGCTCCCGATTCAAATCGGGGACGCCCCAGCACGATGACTCCGTCTAGGGGAATCTCTCATGCTAATCTCAGTTTTTTTATAGATTATTTTCTTGCATTTTGTGCTCTTGTGTTATTGTTTGGGTTTATGTGCCTGTGACGGTGTTAAATATACTTTGAGCATTTCGCAATGAAAAGTACCTAATCTGAGGCACTTCATTTTTGACCTGGGGGGTGTTCCGAAATCCGAACTGCCAGCCTTATAAATTATGATTACCATTGTTTGCATTAATCATGGAGATCTGAATTCGCTTCTCCGTCGAAGCCCATTTGGTTCTTGTGGTGGATGCCTGGATCGTGTACTACTTCCTCCGTTCTCAATTACTTGGGTGATTTTCTCTCAGGAGTAAATCGGGAAAACCCCAACACACACACACGCATGCAAGCATGCATGCATCTGATTCTTTTCCACCAATCAGGCTAAATGGGCTCCGAGAATGGATGTGTAGGTGCAAAGTTATGAAGGCTTTGTTGGATTGAATAAGGCTCCCACTAGATTCATGGGACCTGTTTAACGAGTTCTTGACGACTGCATAAGGGTTTGTTTGATGCTAGTTTGGTGCTGCCAATCTGCCATGCAACCAGTGCATTGGTTTACTGCTAGGTGTTTTGCTCTACCAGAAATTGTCTTGGATGGATGGTTCACTGGAATCCAGTCAGTCTTTGTTGCTTCTTTTCATCGGCAAAACTTGACTGGTGTGAATGTTGCAACATTTTTCATCTGAGCAAAATTAGCAGATGACGAGAAACAGGACCAGGACAACTGCAGTGCCCCTGAATCAAATTGGGGACGCATTAGCATGATGACTCCGTCTAGGGGAATCTCTGATGCTAATCTTGCCTTTTGTTTACTGTCTTGCATTATGTGTCTCAACTCTTTCTTGTCTTGTTTTGGTTTAGCTGCTTGCAAAATATATGTTGAGCATTTCACAATGAAAAGTACCTAATGGGCCTTCATTTCCTTTGATTTTTTTGTTGGGTATGAAGATATGTGTTATAGGCTAAGTATGGAGTAGATGAGGTGAATTCTTGAAGATACTGTAATACTATAAATAACTTCTACAAATAGAAAGTACCTAATCTGCGGGCCTTCATTTCCTTTTTTGCAACTCACATGGATGCTAAATTTATTCTGTCATTTTTTTGGACAGAAGTTGGTAAGTAGTCTGTCTTTGTTGTCGAGGGCTTCTGGTCTGCCAACCTGACGATTACCTTACTTTGCATTAAGAATGCAGTTCTGAATATGCTTCTCCGTTGAAGCTCGCTTGGCCGCTGTGGTGGATCATATACTACTTCCTTTATTTCTAAATAGATGAGTAATTTTCTCAGGAGTAAATTGCACCATCCATGCATGCATGCACATATCACAATGATTTTCTTCCACCAAGCTGGGTAGGCGGACTCCGGTGAGAGTACGTGAAGATCCAAAAATTATGAAGGCCTTGGTAGTCGCCTATAATGCCCCTCTAGTACCGTTGCATTATGTGCTAATTACTAGTCATGTTTGCGGATACATGGATCAACTAGTACAAATGTATAATTTCTTCAAAAAAAGTTCTAGTGTTTTGGTTTGTATTGTGAGTTTAGTAGTGGAACTGTTGATTTGTTTTCTTTTGTTTTGGGGCATTCTGAATTTCCATCTATACCAGCCTGATGATTACCAGTGTTTGCATTAAGAATTGAGATCTGAATGCACTTCTCCGTTGAAGCCTGCTTGGCTACTGTGGTGGACCAGCTGCTGCTAGTACTACTCCAACCCAATCCTCCTCCCCCCCCCCCCCCCAACCCCAACCCCACCTCTTATTTTCCTTCCACCAAGCTGGCTAAGTAGGCTCCGGGGAATGAATATGTAGATGCAAGGATTATGAAGGCTTGGCAGGTCGAAAGAAAGCCCCTGGTTTGGTAGCAAATTGTATTTCGAGTAAATTGATCACTGCAAGCAGAATTTTTTTTACTGGTTTTTGCAACCTTGATTGCTCTATTTTCATGGTTCTTTGACTCTATTGTCCAAATTGCAATGTGATTTGAGCTTTAGGGCCTATTTGGTTTATTACGAACCTGAGCCAAACAAATTTTGGTAACATGAAGAACCTGAGCCAAACCAAATTTCGGTAACATGGCTATCGTTGGGTTTGTTATCATTATTTGATAATTTCAACAAAAAAAATAGTAACGCTAAGAAAATATAATGTCAAGTGGGCTATCCGCCAAAGGTGAGAAAATAGCTTGCCAAAATTTTGTTTACACTAAAATTTGGTTTGACCACAATTCAAACAAAGTTTTTTTGGCCAAATTCAACTTTACCTGTTAACACTAAAACTTGGTTCGGCTGCAATCCAAATAAAGTGTTTTTTTTTTAACCAAATTTGGCTCTACCTAAGTTTTCCTTGTGTCAAATTTTATCTTGGCTCATTGGGCAATGAACCACACAACACCTTATTCTTCTAAATTCCCTTTTGAGTAAGGTGGTTGATTTTTTTTTGAAATAATATTATTTAAAAAAAATTACAAAAACAAATAGTTAGAGGTTTTTTTTATAACAAAACTAGGCTACTAGTCTAGATAGTGGTGATAGGGGCTTCAACAGTATAGAGAGATTTATATTGTCAGTTGAAATGGAGACAGGGTCTTGTCGTCACTCCAAAGGGCGACAGAATCTTGTCGTCATTTCAACTAGTGATAGGGATCATGAATTTTTTAATATTAAAAATTTGAAAAACTGTCATTTTAAATGGCGACAACGATTCCGCCAGTATCTGTCGTCATTTCAAATGGCGACACAATCTACCCTATAAAAAAATTCTAAAAATTATATCATAACTCATTTTTATTCAGAAGAAAGAGAGAGGGGAGAGAAGGGAGAGGAGCAGAGGGGAGGAGAGAAGCTAGCGAAATATTGCCCATTCGATTGCCTATCTTTCAGGTAATATTTTTTAATCGAATGAATTACATAGTTTTAGATATACGGTTACGTAGTGTAGTATGTTGTACATGATCCTTTTCAGTGGGTAGTTTAGTTTTAGATATGTAATTAATCGTGGAAATCTTGTTTAGAGTGCAGTACGTCAAATATATCGGACGCCATCAATTTCAAAATTTACTATGGTTAGAGGACTATTCTTTAGGGTCCCGAGGGGATTGATTTGTGTTATTTCCAATCGGCGACTGTGACCCTAACAAGACCATAACAGCGTATATGGGGCGATGTGATGCGGTGGTTGTTCCATATTCGATTTGGATCATGCTGTGTATGATCTGAGATTGAGTTGTTTTGCTAACCGAGTACCATAGGACATATATTGAGAGTTAGTGCAGCTCAAGGGAACAAGGTCATGACAGTCATATGTACGCAGGGCGAAGGAGGAACGGTGGGATTTGGTCCTTCTAGCCCAAGCATATGCCTAGCCCACTCCTGCATCAGCGGCTGAACAAGAAGAAGGTGGTGATGCCGAAGAAGAAGTCGGGGATTCTAGGCACAACGCAGTGCACACAATGGCCAAAGGTTCAGGAGTTACTGATGCTGTTGATGAAGACCCTAGAGAAGAAGTTCCTTCAATCAGGCAAGCTAGTGGGTTTGCTGACGAGGGTGAGGAGTTGGAAGCCCTTGTCCAAAGGATGAATCTCGAAGACCAGGATTACATGACATTGTTATAAGATGAAGGATCCGACGATGAGGATGCTGTGAAACAGCAGGCGATATCATCCGAGTGGAACACATACCAGTTCGACAACCTTGTCATTAATGAAGGCTCCCGTGTGCCGTGGGAGTACGACCAGAGCGGGGTCAGGTAATGAGCTACGTACAAATGCAAGGATGTCGTGCAGGAGGTAGTCAAATTCTGGGTCTTGTCGGTGCGGCTGTGGGATCAAGGATAACCGACTAAGGGGGTGATGAACCACGAAGGTCCTGTTTTGGCTCGATCTTTCGATGAGAAGGTAAGTTCGGTAGTAGTCGCTCAACTCTCATGATCCTAGCTACGAACTCACAAGGCTCAAAACCATGCAAGCGTTGAACTAATCGACAAGTCGTTATCAACCGTGCATGAATACCCAGTTGACCTGATCACGAAGATCAATTTCTGTATACACCGAAGAAGCACGCAAGAACAAGTTAAATAAGCAATCTGAAATTGCGAATATAAATTGAATACATTGATAAGTGGGGTTCCAAAAAACAATGTCGCTGTTGATCTCGTCGAACAAGAGGACAAAGTATAAAGTAGCAAAGCTAAACTCCAATAAACAAAACCCGAATTTTGCTAAAGGACGACGGCTCCTATATGAGGGGGGGGGGGCAGGAGGTGGGAACCTTAGGGCGGCGGTACTGTTCATGTGAATAGTACGGGCCCCCAAGGTGGTCGGCCAGCATATGGGCCTTAGGGGCCAAGTCAGCCCATAGATTGCACCGTACGCCGTTCCACCCCTCCCCGGCCACTATATAAGTGCGCCCCGGGAGCCCTTCCTCCACCGCACCAAGAACCCTCAACCCTCGCCCTCTCTACGCCCCTCAATCCACCGCAATTCGTCGTGGAAGCTCTTCGGCCGCAAGCTCGCCGTCGATGAATTCCGGTACCTTCAGCGACACCTCGACCTCATCTTCGCACCATCAGCATCGTCGTCACCTGGACTACCCCATGCGCGCAACCATTTGCCCCGAAAATCGCCGGAGCCCCTACTTCATCGGAGACCGAACCTCGCCGCCGGCCAGTCCAGTCACCCCCGACCACCATTAAGTGCACCAATAGGTTCGCAGTAGCCTTCTCTACGCGATGGTACCCCTCGTCGCCGGCGAAATACCTCCATTCGCTGGTTCCTTGGAACCCGAGTGCCACCCTCGTCCGGCGCCGATGTGGCAGCCCATGTGGCGCCATGTGGCACCAGATCAGTGCCACATCACCTTTCCCCGCTCGCGTGGCATCCCACGTGTCGTTGATGTGGCCAAATCTTTAACCAAAAATGAAATTCGGGCGATGACATCATGCTGACACATTATTCCAATTTTCTTTCAGAAAAATAATTCCAAAATCCAAGAAAGTTCTAATTCCTTCATTTCATGTGATTTCAAAACTTCCTAGGGTTCGTTCTCCTTCATACGAGCTCCGATTTCGTTGATTCAAATTTATAAATTCTTATAAATTCAAGATCTAGCTAACTAAACTAAAATTATTTAATTTGGAGTTCATTTGAATCTTTATTTGAATTTTGTTTGAATTTGGCTTATTTTCGCAGATAGATTTAAATTACTTGAGAGTCGATTTCGGCCGCTTGAGAGCAACTAATTGAGCAAGGCAAGTTATACCTTTGATCATATTTGATCCCATTATTTCAAATTATTTAAATTCTGTTTTAAATTATTAATGCATGCGTATTTATATTCAATGTAATTTAAATACCTGTTTTAAATTTATAGTTATTCCTAATTCTTTTGTACATCCAAATTTTGACATTGAACAAACATACCTTGTCAGTCTAGATAAAACCTTGTTGATACGATAGTATGAATTGGGATCATTTCGAGAAAAAATATGCTTAGTGATGCTTAGACCCAAAAGTATTTGATTTGGGATTTTTCAGACAAAAATCAAATGTTGTTTAAATTGTATCCATAGCATTGGTGTGCCATGGAAGTTTGCAAATGATTTTGGAAAATAAAATAAAATGAAAAACTGGTTTGTACTTGGGCGAAATGGATAGTTGGTGGGTGCAAGTTTATGCACGGGTTCTTCTCAGGAATGGTTGAGGCTCAGGGTTTGTTTTGGAAGTCGCCTAGTCAATTAAGGACTGGTCTACGAGCTGCGAATTGTTAAGCCAAAATCGTACTACCACATGTTCTGAGTATGGGGAGGGGACCTAGCCAACTAATTTACAATGTTTCACCGTGGTCGTTCCCTTTAGATGCAGTGGGTAGTCATGTTATGACCTACGTTAGTCCCACCTGGCACAAGAGGGGGCTCAAATCCTACGGGTTGCAGCCCAAAGGGAGCGAAACCTTAGCGAGGGGGGACTGCGGTGGAATGGTGCTTTGTAAAGGCCTTGACAC
The DNA here is from genome assembly GCA_036346405.1 of Phyllostachys edulis. Classification (NCBI taxonomy): domain Eukaryota; kingdom Viridiplantae; phylum Streptophyta; class Magnoliopsida; order Poales; family Poaceae; genus Phyllostachys; species Phyllostachys edulis. Next base: position 21,802,904 of record CM070556.1, read on the forward strand.
GTGCTCAAGACTGCTTACCTAAGGTAGTGAGCGGTGGTATCGACGGATGCCGGACAAACTAGAGAATTCATGTCATGTGGGTAAAGCTGTACAACCTCTGCAGAGTATCAATCTATTCGAATAGCCATGTCCACGGTCATGGACATGCTGAGCAAAGCCTTTCGCGAATTAGACTTACATTTTGTTTTCAAAATGATTTTATAAAACAGTTTTGACATGGATGGGTGTCCATGAGAAAAGTTATGGGTTGAAGCCCCGGGTTGGTGCCCGTGTTTATGTTGGTGTTAGGTTGGTGCCTACATTAGCTTTATTAATTCAGCTAAAACTCAATTTTAGTTATTATAAAATTGTGCTTTTGAACTTAGTATTGTATTTAAAATGTCAAATATTGCTTTTGCACAAATAACCCTATAAGTCTTCCTTTGATATATCCTTGCATGCATTAACTCTGTTATTGGGTGTAGCTTGCAAGCACGGTAGTTGTGCTCATCCTTACTTTATGCAAATAAATTTCAGAGGAGAAGGACTTCGCTACCGGTGTGGATCTTGACGACTAGGCCGCTGCCCTAGTCGATTACCTGTGGTAGATCAGCTGGACTCTACTACTTCTTCATCTTCCGTTGTGTTCTTTACTGTTGGCTTGTAAGCCTCTTTTGTAATAAACTCTGTTGATTATTAATAATATTGTGCGATTTATAGATGTTACCATATCTGTTTACTGTGTGAACTAGCTACTGATCATGGGACTAGTTCAGAAATGCACAGAGGATTTGGGGTGTTAATCCTGAGTCCAACACCACTGCACCTGATACTCCTCCATGAAGACGTCGTGTACCAAGGGCCTCCGCGTGAACCAGTACTCATGGTCTGGTATGCACATGCTCGATAGACCTCAGGGCATGCGCGCGTACACCCTTACGAGAGTGTACGATGTCCATATGACATGGTCATCTGTCAGCTGATCAAACATCGCAACGTAGTCTGGGTAGGACGCACGTGTAGTGATCGGCGTGTAGGCGACCTGTGGAATAGAACAACCCAAACTTAGCACACGAGATTGAAATACATTACGTAAAATAACAAATGTTCAGGAAACTTACCCATCAGTGAAACCACACCGTACCCATGGTTGGCCGGTCCATGTCGTCGTCCTCGGCGTACATGCTTACTGTGTACGCTCGTAGGTCTAACTATGGTCGTCCGATCTGAAAACGCTTGAAGGACCACAACTGAAGGAGCAACGGGCATCCTCCAAGGATGGAGGTCTCTCGAACCCGGTGGGACGCATCGCACAAGGCACAGTACGTCGTGCACAGCATTGTCTTGCCCCAGGCGTAGGGCTGGATCTCCTCCACCTACCAGTCCACTAGCTCTTGTGCGTACCGTATCATGTGCTTGTCGACGCTATAGCTGTGGGACCCTAGGAACATCACCTACCCGAACAACCACAGCAAGTTGGCCTCAAAGTGCCTCCTCATCGTGTGGTCGGGTGCGTCCTTCGCCATATGCTCGAGCTACAAGAAGACAGATACACATAAGCAAGGTGCACAAATCAATTGATTTGAGAGGACAAGAGTTTCAAAGAGTCATGTAGAACTGGAAGATCCACTTCAGCGTTGACCCGTGGGTGCTGCTGAACTCCCTGTAGCCGCAATCCGGCGACATCACCCCCTGGAACCTCGCTAGGAACTCTGTGCGCCATGTGGCTGGGATGTCGTACGCCGCCACGGGGAAGCCAGTGCATGGCAACGCAATTAAGAAGCTCATGTCCTGCAGCATTGGCACAATCTCCCCGCTCGGAAGATGAAACATGTGGATCTTCAGCCTCCACCGGTCAACCAGCACCGTCAGAAGGCATCGATCGTACGGAAAGCACCTAGACGTACGCCCACCACTCGCGTGGTCCTGGTTGTCCTCCCACATCGCCTCAACCATCCTCGCCAGGGAAGGAGACCTACCCGCCTCAAACTTCATCGGAAAAGATTAAGAACAAACGTTAGTCCACACGAAGTAGTCATGCTACAAATGAGTATACGAAGGTCGTAACTGCACGTACCTTGGAACCCAACATAGGTCCACCCTGCACGCCCTCGTGGGCGTGCGCGCCCATAGGGCACTAAGCTCAATCGCCGCCTCACCTTCCTGGGGAAGGATGGTACTGAGGCGGCTACGATGATGTGCGTTAATGACCGAGTCAAGTAACTCATACGACCACTGCGCAGCATGTCCTGGGTCCACCATACCTAAAAATTTAGTACATACATTGTAAAAATAATTACCGTGCAAAAATACAAACCAACTTTAATTTGGAGTTATTTTTATTAAGCTATACAAACCCTACTAACCTACTCTGCAATTTTTACATGTATTTTATTAAGCTATACAAACCCTACAAACCGTACTATGCTAATTTAGGTTGCCTTTCTGCATAGCTTCAATCATGATTTTTTTTTTCAATTTAAGATGGGTCATACTATCTTCCTAGTTTAAAAAGAATTTTCGTCATTAACACACTAATTACCACGCACAAATGGAAACCAAAATTAAGAAAAGATTATTCTCATTAAGCTCTACCTACCCTACTTAGCTACTCTGCAATTTTTATAGATTTTTAATAGGTATTCGGTACCTTTCTATTCTTCGAGGTGTCTTCCAATTTTTCCATATTTATTCTAAATCATCTGTGTACTACAACATAAATAATATCTGCACAATTAACTAAACTATACATAGCTCAAATGATGTATTACATAAAATAGCTAAAATTATCTAATCTATTGAATTAAAATTATCTAATCTATTGAATTCTATGTCGCTATTTTTATTTGCTAACCGATAAGGTTTCGAAATAATGTATGAAGTTGCAAAAACATGTTCCTGCAAAATGGCCGACCAAATCTGAAGCTCCAACTCTCTCTCCTCTGCTACGAACTAGCTGGGCTTCGCTACGTCTTTTGTCTCCCTCTCCTCCTCTCTCTTCTCCCTTCCTTCTCTTTATTTTCTGGAATTAAAATGATATTTTCCACCGATTTTGGGGGTTTAAATAGGTAAACCCTGTGACAGGAAAACGCGGTTTCCTGTCGTCGGTTCAATTAGCGGCAGGAAGACTGTTCACTTCATGTTGCAAGTTGAAATGACAACAAAAAGTTGTACTAACGACAAGAGGTCATCAGGGTCTCTATCACCAATTGGAATGACGACGGGAACATACTTTTGTAAAAAAAAAATTGACCATTTATTTTTATAATTCTCTTTTAAAATAGTATTATTTAAAAAAATCGGGAGCCTTCGAGCTTATTGAATTTTTTTTATCAATTAACCCATTATTAATTTATTTTTATTGTTAACCCCTCACAAACTTTATTTCTAATTCTGATCCTTTTGGTCATGCCACCATCCGTGGCATGACAAAACAACATTATCACGCCAGCACCGTATCCTGTTACGCCACCACCAGTGGCGTGAAAGTGTTGTTTGGTTACGCCACCACTAGTAGCGTGACAAAAAGTGCTATTTAGCTGGACTTATCCTATAGCGTGACAATATTATTTTGTCACACCACGGGTGGTGGCATGACCAAAAGGGTTAGAATTATAAATAAAGTTTGCGAGGGGTTAATAATAAAAATAAATTAAAAAATGGGTTAATTGATAAAAAAGTTCCAACTTATTCCTTTGTTCGCAGCTTCGCTCTGGCATCCATCGTGTGACACATGGCGGAGGGAGACGCCACAAGGCTGTTCGATGCCTTGGGGCTAGCATGTCAATGTCACTTGGCAGTAGCGTGGTGGCTTTCTTCGTGCAATGCTCGGGAGTTGGAGGAGCATGGGCTCACCTAGAATAGCACGATTGGGTAAATTGTAAGGTTGTGTAGGTGATTTATGATGGTGTAGTTTAATGAGAATGGGATTAACGAAGCAATCTAATCATTGTGGCAATTACTAGGACAACAGGGATTGTTGAGTTGTTGTCAAGTATGACTTGGCGTCAGTGAGTAACCCTCTAGGGCTTAGAATCTTTATAAAGATAATTTGATCAAGAAAAAAAGTTTACATGTTGATGTTAATGATTGAGTATGTTTGAATTGTGGGAATTTTAGTCATTGGAATTGAGAGTTTCCGTATCAGTTACACCGAAATATATTTATAGGAGTCTTGGAGATTGAGAATTGGTTTGGTGTTCTATGCTAGATTCTTAGTTGTCCAATGATTATGTGTAGAACCGGTAGAATAATAGTGGATTCCGAATAGTGGGATGATCATTGATAGAAACCTTTTGATGTAGTACATGAGAGTGTGTGATGCGAATTCTTAGTGGTTTATTCTTAAAGGATTGAGGTGATGTGATTGCATGTGAAATCTATTTTGAGATGCATTGGTAGTCATCTGTTGAAGTAATTCCGTCGATAGAGGAGTTGGCTCGAAAATATTTTTGTGGAGTTATTAGAGCCTCTCTACAAAGGTGTGGATGATGTATTCAGTTTGAGCATAGCATTGAGGTTGCCAATTTAAGATAAATGAGTTAGTGTGATATGCGATGAATTGGAATTCCATAATTTAAGAGAAATTGTATTCCTAAAAGAGAAATTGAGAAAAGAATATTTCCTCGAGTAGTGAAACGCTCTCTTGATTCTTGTTTGAGCTTTGTGTTTATGACGAATGTCTTTCGTAAATTGAGCTTGCCTTTATGTTGGCATGTGTGATTCTTACTGGTTTAGAAAGAATAAATGAAATGATTGATTTGGGTATTTGAGTGATTTCTCCTTTGGCTTACGTGGTGTTTATTTGTAAACTGCCTAATTGGAGAGTGGAAAGGTTTTCATGATGAATCTTCGATTTTGGATTTAACTCTTTTGGTGAGGAGTTGGCATTGCGTGATTGTGGTGAGGACCCTTTATTTTCAGTTGGCTCTGTTTGTAAAAGAGTGTGTTTAAAACAAGTTCTGTTGTGTGTCCCTAGTTAAGGGAAATGATTTTGGTTAAGGTGAAGAAATCGTTTTAAAGGTGGAACAAGAGTTTCTTGTGTTATGTGCAGGTTGGGTGGTTTAGTACCAAAGGGAAGGTTGGCCCAAGGTACATTGGTTTATTTCTGAAAGTTGTAGGGATTTTGGAAGGTAGCCTATCATTGGAACCGTCTCGAGTCCTGGCGTAGGGTACACAATGTTTTGTATGACCCGGTGTCAGGGAAGTACTTGAGAGATCTGGAGTGTGATGTTTTGTTATAACCGTTGACTAATGAGTAAGATTGTACCTTCGAGTCTTGTCTGTTGAGTGTACCTGGAGAGGTTAGAGAGAGTGTTGAGATATAGATGTGTGTATACGTCATGGTGTGTGGTCCCATAAGTTCGAGAGGGAAGCGATTTGGGAGTTGGAGTCTCACACGCGCTAGCTATATTCAGAATTTTTCACGTCGGGTACGTGTTACTTGCGATTAATTTCTGTTGTGGTTGTTCTTTCGAGTAGAGCGGTGAGTAGAATTCGGGGTCGAATTTTGTTTAAGGGGCGTAGAATGTAATATCCCATTTAAATATAAAACAAATAAGTAATTAGTACTGAAATTAAATAGAATTAGAAAAAAAATTCAGAATTTTGGGAAAGGAATGGGCCGCCGACCTATTTTTCAAGTGGGTAGAAAACTAGTCATTGTGGCACAAGGCCCATGACTGTTCACTAGAAGGCAATGGGGAGGGATCAACCAAACCCTAGCACCCCTGCTACAGTATCGCCACTGCACTATAGCATGCAGGTACTATAGCAGTCCCCTTCCATACTGCTATGCCAAGAGTAGAAGAGGAGAAATGAAGGAGAGGAAGGAAGAAGAAAAAGAAGAAAGGAAGAGGAAGAGGGAGAAGGAAGGGGAGAGGAGTTTCTCGCGGGGATTTCAGCGAGTCATAGCGGGTCTTCAAGGTTGATTTCTTAGTTCTTTAATGTTTGTGTTTAATTTGTTTCCATGCGGTTGTTTCGGGTAGTAGATCGGGTTTTTACTATTGTTCGTTGTACTATAGTTTTGAAATTGATAACTACAAAATTAGGGTTCATCATCTCCTAAAGAATTATGGGATATTTCATTAGGTTTCTGTAGGATCTAAGTTAATAGTATTTGGAGTTGTAGTTTGTGAGTTATGATATTTGCAACTTTGCTGTCCAGCAACTCCGTCAAGTTATAGCAGTCGAAGTAACTGGCTGATTAGAACTTGTCAATGGCCGAATCAGAATTGTCTACCAACATGACTTTTGTAGGAAATTCTCTTAGCTTTCCAGAATGTTAAAGAGCATAATTGTTTGATCATCCTAGTGAAAGTTATAGCTATTTTAAGGCTGCTGTCTATACTATCGGTCAGTTTCTATCATTAGTTATTCATCTGCTTGTTAAATTCAGTTAAAGACAGAATTAGGGGATCTTACCTACTAAACTTTTGTAGACCAAGTCGTACTCTTTCTAGAGAGACTAAAAATGGATTTTTATGATAAACAGATTGGGAGATACGTATATAAGAAGATCGTTGTCCAGTTTTGAGTTACTGTTAGGTTGTCGTTTCGCTTGAGTAGATTAATTATTTGAAGTATGGGTTTTGGGAGTGCGGATGAGAGCGTTGCGATTAGCGTTGTTTACTCTTGTCAAGAACTTGTTTTGAGTAAATTACTTCTTATAGGAGTGACCTTAGGATTAGTTGTACCTTCTTTACCATCCAACGTGTTGCAATGCGAAAGGCAAGTACAAATTAGATCGTCTTGTATGGCTGTTGTTCAATCTGGTTATATGATTATGACATGAGTAATTCTTATAAATTATGAGTATCTTCCTTCCTTTACATGATTTCGTTCATTGGTGATATCAAAATTGTTACTATGATAGAATGCATTCATGTCATTTCCTTCATTTCAATCATTCATGCCTCACCCACGGGAGTGGGTATTGAAAGTCCCATTATTCCAATCTTTCATACGAACCTTGGATCCCTGCATTTTGGATAATGTGGGCTTGAGTGAACACCGACGGGTGTATCACTGGCTATACCAGTATATGCAGAAGAGAAGTGGATATCATATTCATATTTGCATCAAGTGTATAGAATTTTCTTGTGTATTCGATATATTGAGAATGTACTATCTTTGATACGATGTTTCTTGCAATATTCAATTGTATTTGCTGAGTCTTGGACTCACTCTTACTTTTATTGTTTAATTAGGTGACCGTCAAGGATGACATTCATTGGGGAAAGTAGCTCACAGATGCATATCAGGTTGTTGCACTCTCCACTACCAAAATAATAATTTAATTACCTTCATTTGGATTATATACAATTAATGTGATAATTGGCCCTTTGGTACTTTAAATAGTTTTTTTTTTCAGAGTTTCAAGTTCTAGATGTTGTCTCTTTCTAGTTGGATGATATCCATGAGTCTTATGATCTTACTTGAGTTGTAATAACCGTGGTTTTGGTTTTAATTCCTTGTTGAAATCATTATGTTAGCATTGTTACCAGAATTGTTTAGTCATTGCCTAGCTGTATTTCATTGTTAATTTGATTAAGGAACTTGTAGTTCGGTTTTGGCTTGTTAGTCTAAGTTATATCTTGGCTTCTGTATAGCCAGGGTGTTACAACTGCAGAGTGTCGTGCCACTCAAAGGCGCCACCTCCGTGTCTTGCCGCCTCCCTGCACCGCCTCACTGCCACCGCCTCACCATCGCCCTCGCTTTGCGCTCTCGCCGCCCCTCCAAAGGTGTGGCGTTCACACCAGGAGCCGTCCCTGTGTAAGCTTTCCTTTGTCATCATTGTTTTGATTTGTCTGTAGGCAAGCATCAGTAATGGGTGATTACAAAATGCACTAGGAATGTTTGTGATGTCTCTGCATTAGAAAATACAAAATGCATTAGGAATCAGTAATGCACTAGGAATTAGTAATGCCCTTGGGTTTGATGTGTCTGCTTTACTACATGAATAGTCAGCAATTATCTTTGTTTTGATGTGTAGTCACATGGGCAAAATAGAAGATGTGAGTAGCTCTGTGCGGCCACTAGCTTTGCCTAGTCCCGAAATGGACGATGCACACTCTCTCATTGCGCTATCTGCTTGTCAAACCCCTCGGAAGGTGTCTAGCATCCCATTCTGCGTGAGTGTACGCACAATTTGTTCCCTTGCATGATTAATATTGTTCTAGTGCTAAATCGTACTTACCGTTGTAGGGATCCTCATCCACACCGATAGTTACTAACGATTTGACACCGGCCAAGGGGATGATTTTTGAAGATAAGGACACAGCCTTGGAGTTTTACAAAGTATACGCCCATGTTGCGGGCTTCTCCATTCGTATTACACAACGGACGACTACGAATGGAGTGTTGCAATGGAGACAGTACTATTGTGCCAGACGTGGCTGGAAGGAAGAAAGAGGTAAGGACAAGGTGGAGGTCAAAGTTAAGAGGACATATGATTCTAAATTGATTAGGTGCGGTTATGAGGCCATGTTTGGTATTAAACGGACTAAGGACAATAAGTTCAGATTAGAGATATTTATAGAAGTGCACAACCATGGTTTTGTCTCACCTAGTAAGCAGCACTTGATACATTCTAATAGACAAGTAACTGAGAAGGCTAAGACTACACTGTTCGCATGCCATCAGGCTAGCATTGGGACTTCTAGAGCATTTAGATATCTTCATGTAAGTGAGGGTGGATTTCAGAATGTAGGATGCACAAGGAGAGACTTGCAAAATTATCATCATACTTTGAGAGAGATTATAAAGTCATCAGACGCTCAGATGTTTCTTGATAATCTAGCTAGAAAGAACGAGAATAATGCTGCATTTTATTTTGACTATGTTATTGACGAGAAGTGCAGATTGGTGCATGTGTTTTGGACGGATGCAACCTCTAGGAAGAAATACGTTCATTTTGGTGAGTTGCTCTCATTTGATACGACATATAATACAAACCAATATAACATGATATTTGCACCATTCATATGAGTGAATAACCATGGGGGATGTGTTCTATTTGGGGCTGCATTACAGCTTAATCAGACGATTGAAACTTTCAAATGGTTGTTCTGTACTTTATTAAGATGTATGGGAGATGTTGCCCCTAGACTTATAATAACTGACGAAGATGCAGCCATGAAGAAGGCAATTGAGCATGTCTTCCCAACTAGCACGCATAGGTTATGTGTGTGGCATATATTGAATAAACTTCCAACTAAGATACGGCTGGATTTGAGGGATAACCAAATGTTTTACAGTCATGTCAATTCATGTGTATATCCCTCAGAAACTCCAGAAGAATTTGAGTCACAATGGGAAGCTTTTATTTCTGAGTTTGGTTCGGAAGATAATGAGTGGCTCGCTGGTCGGTATCGGATTCGGGTCTTTTGGGTACCAGCCTACTTTATGGACATACCCTTGGCAAGATTTTTTCGAACAACTTCAAGGTCTAAAAGCGCCAATTCTTTTTTCAATCGCTTTATTAGTTACAAACATGCTTTGGTTGAGTTCTAAATCCGGTTCGACACTACAGTGGACGAACAAAGGCAAAAGGAGCTAAGAGAAGACCATGCCACCTTTCACACTAAGCCTTAGTTGAAGACACCATGGGCATTAGAGTAGCATGGCAGTGAAGTATTCACCATATGGTGTTTGCTAAATTTCAGAAGGAGGTTATTGCAGCTAGGGACAAGTGTGTTGTCGAGAGCACGGCGCAAGTATGTGACCTTAAAGTAACAACGATCAATAAGGATGGTGAAGAATCTAGACCCGCCATTATATGTTAATGGAGTGTTTTGGTGATTAATGACAAATCCATTTGTGAGACTAACATGTTTATTGATATACTTATTGTTTTAGTCTCAATTGGATATAAAGGTGATAATCATGAAGGCATGTATGTGATTAATGACAAATCAAATTCATTGGATAAACAAAAGGAAAATCCAAACAGGTATGCATTTATAATGATAAATCTATTTGTGATACTAACTCTCTTATTGTTATATCTCATGATTAGTCTCGTTTGGATATAAAGAACAAAAGAGGTATGCATTCTACTTTGTATTCTTATACCTTGTTGCATTCCTCGGATCCAAAATATAGGTTGAACTTCACCAAAAAGTCTAACTCGAATATGTGCATATGTTCCTATTTACACATTTGTGTATGCACACATTTAGGGGGAGTTCACTCTATGTTTTGTGGTTTCATTAGTATTGATCCATATTCTTGCTTCCACATATATTTGGGATCTTTACTTTGAAACATATCCTGTGAATATATTTAACTTGCATAGTTAATATATTCATATGAGTATATAAGACTTGTGTAGTCTAAGTATACTTATATGTGAGTATAACATAACTTGTGTAGTTCATGTGTACTCACATATCCTTGAATATATTTAACTTGTGTAGTTAATATATTCATGTGTGTATATAAGACTTGTGTGCTCATATATCCTTTGAGTATATATAACTTGTGTAGTTATATATATTCATATGAGTATATACAACTTGTGTAGTGCTTATATACTCATACCAATATACATTCAATTTATTTGTTATTGAAGTGATTATCATCAATTACCAAAGAGGGAAAGATTGTGGTATCTTGTCCCACCATTATGAGTTAATGGTATGGTGTGGTAATTAATGATAATCATATTATAGAACTAACACTTTCCATGAGTTGGATGAATAGGTTGAGTTCTTTAGTTGGAGACTTTCGAAGATCATCATGTGTTGATGATATTGAAGTAAAGAGCTTGGAGTAAAGGATGCATCATATGTTGATGTGTATCAAGTTCAAGAAGAGGAGATGATCATGAGTTGATCATCAAGTCAAAAGAAGACCCATCATGTGTTAATGGAAGTCAAGTGAAGGATGCATCATGAGTTGATGCATATCAAATTATGACCCGGACTTGAAGCAAAGATGTGCGTCGTCAAGCTTCAAGTGGTTGCGCAAGGCAAAGGTATGACTAGCTAGGGCTAAGGATTTGTTCCTAGTCTTTTACCGGTCTTGGTGTTTGGTTGGAAGATTGGATTGCTAGTTTAGATTGCCGTACTATTAAGAGGGGTCTTTTACTAGTAGCTTGAGTTAGTCATGTGTTGATAGCTCATTGTGTTTGCTCTAGCTCATCTTAACATGTTACCAATATTTGCGAATGTGTTTTGCAAATAGTTGTGGCTCATGGATAACCATTGTAGCATGTGACTTAAGTTTGCGAATGTGTTTTGCAAATGGTACAAGTCCATGTACCTTATTCCTTGTAGTGTGATTCTGTAAGTTGGCAAATGTGTTTTGCAACTTGTTGAGAATCTCACTTGAATCCTTGTTTGCATCGCGTGTCAATTTGGCAAATGTGTTTTGCAAATTGAGTTGAAGTGGAATGCAATTTGTGGTATTGATTCTAAAAGTTGGCAAATGTGTTTTGCGACTTGTTGAGAGTCTTGTCTTTAACCTTACGTGTGCATCTTGCATCAAATTAGCAAAATGTGTTTTTGCAAATCAAGTTGATGCAAAAGATCAAAACCACATTCTTGCTTGCTGGTTGCTGGCGGTCTGACCGCCCGTATCGGCGGTCTGACCGGCCGCATGGCTGTGCGGTTGTACCGCACTAATTTTCGGTTCAACCGTGGTGCGGTTGATCCGATTTTTCTGAGGCAGTTTGATTTTTCCAGAAGAGATGTTTCTGGTCCTTAGCCAATTCTGTGGAGCTTTTCTGGAGCGGTCAGACCGGCGTTTATTGGGCGGTCTGACCGGTGGGCGGTTTGACCAGTGAGCGGTCTGACCGGCCATTAGTTGGTGGTCAGACCGACAGTGAGCTCAACGGCTAGTTTTATAGTCGTTGGAGCTAAGGGCGGTCAGACCGGCCATTAGATGGCGGTCAGATCGATTTCGTCCAGATTCTCTGGAATCTTCTCCCAACGGCTAGATTTTGTGTGTGGGCTATAAATGCCCACCTTGGCCGTGTGTGGGAGGTTGCTGGTGCCTCTAGATATTCCATTGAGCAAAGAGCAAGCCTCTCATTCTCTTTTGTGCATGTGTTGCACTTAGTGAGGTTAGAGAGCAAACCCTAAGTGCATGTGTTGCCTTAGGTAGTAGATTTCGTATCCATTTGAGCTTAAACACTTGATTGGTTCAAGTGAAAGTTGGAGACTTGTTACTCTTGGTGTTTGCCGACACCTAGACGGCGTGGAGGCGTCGTGCATCGGTGTTCTTCTCAAAGAAGCTTGTGAGAAGACCCAGGCTGTTTGTGAGTGGTGTGGTGCTCACCATCTCCGGAGTGGAGGAAAGAGTAACCCTAGTGGAGCGAGGTGTTGGTTCGGTTTGGAACCGGTCCAAGTGGTTGCCTCAGAGGCGGGGGCTCAATTCGTGGAGCCGGTCCAATTAGTTTGGTCTTGCCTCAACGTGGATTAGGGGAGACCGGCAAGTCTCCGATCATCACGGTAAAACATCACCGTGTCAATTGTGGTTTGCATTCTTGTAATTTATATTGTGCAATTTATATTCCTTGTATTAAATTGCTTATTCATTGTGGTTGAATGCTTGCCTAGCTTTGTGCTATTTACATTGATTAAATTGAATAGCTTACAAGTCCTTGCTTAATTGTTATATTCATAAATAGACTTGTATTGTTGGTGCACTTAGTTGAACCTAGTTGTTTTAGGCTTTAATTGTGCAAAACCTTTTGTATTAGCTTCCGCATTAGAAATCGGTTTTAGCCAAAGAAGTTTTAAAACGCCTATTCACTCCCCCTCTAGTCGGCCTCCTCGATCTTACAGATGGCAAGAAGGTAAGAAAAGTCACATGTGACACTAACACCATGATTGCCCAGTGCTCTTGTATGTTGTTTGGCACTCATGGGATTCCTTGCCATCACATTATCCTCATATTACGAGGTGTATTGCTGAATGAGCTTCCAAGTCATTATGTTTTGAAAAGGTGGACTGCAAATTGTAAGAGGGAGGTTGTGTTCGATGAGAATGACAATGTTCTTGAGGAAAAACCAAAAGATCCCACGGAGGAAGAAATTTAAAAGTTGGCTTCGGAGATACGCAAGGACTTAGAAGAATTGATACATCGAGCTACACCTTCACTACCTTACATGCAGAATACAAGAGGGAAACTTAGATAGTTTATGCAGGACATAAACCAGGAAATTCCTGCCCGACCACAAAGTCGAGTGGAAGAGGTTGAAGCATATCTTGGGTGTGGCATCCCTCATGACATTGAAATATTGCTGCCTACCGACAATCTTACTAGAGACAAATGCAAGAGGAATTGGCCGGGGGAGAGCAAACCCAAGAAGTTAAAGGGAAAGATATCTCGCATGTGCAGGACTTGTAATGAGATCAACACCCATGACAGCTGCAACTGCCCTTTAAGGAAACAAGGAAAATAATGATGTAATGTAGCATTTTAATTTCTTTCATTTCACTTGTAGTTCCTCTTATTACATACTAACTAAAATTTTGTGTTTGTTTTATGTGGACAGGCAAACCAGATGACTCAATGTGTTGTCAAGTGATCTACTGTAATCTGCTGATTTAATCTTGGAGTAATATGTTGTAATCCAAATTTTATGTAATCTGCTATTGAAATCTAGGAGTAATGCAGTCTCAAGTCTGTAATGAAATGCGGTCTGAATTCTGATGCAATCTGATGTGATCTGCTATGAATTCTGAATTGTTGTCTCAATTGAAATCGGAATTGTTGTCTCAATTTGAGGTTTGAAATTATATCTGAATTCTGTACTGAATGTATGAGTGTATGCCATTCATATTTGTAATCCTAAAATGTTGTGTGTATATGCTGTGTACATGCTTTTAGTTCAGATTTTGTGTGTATATGAAATTCTAGATAAGTTCAGATTTTGTGAGAATTGTGGTCAGATGCTATGCAAATGTGTATGTGCTTTCCAAATGCTATCTGTATGCTGTGAGAATTGAAGTTCAGATTTTGTGAGAATTGTGGTCAGATGCTATCCAAATGTGTATGTGCTTTCCAACTGCTATCTGTATGCCGTGAGAATTGAAGTTTTATAATCTGATGAGTTCAGATTTTGTGATAATTGAAGCTTTTTCATTGCAGTCTGATGAAAGGGACAGACAACCACTTAGGTGGAAAAAGCGAATCCCGAATGCACGTTTAGTGTTTGAAGAAGAATCACACTCAGATGTTTCATCACAAAGCATATTACTAAAAACTGGTTTGCAAGAGTTTATAGAGCTTTTGGACATATCTGAACCATTTCTCTCAGTTTTATCACTTGAACATACTTCTGCCCCACAATTTTCCATATCCAAATCAAAGCCGATTTCTTCGACAGATGTGTTGAATGGTAATTCCAGAGCTATTGACTCAATAACCTTACAAAGATGGTAGGAAGAATCTGGAACACACAAATGCAAACTCAAATGCAACCCAACATGGAATCTGGAGTGCAATCTGGACACCACAAATGCAAACTAAAATGCAATCCAACATGCAATCTAGAGTGCATTCTAAAGTACAATATGGACACCCCAACATTCCAACTGACATTCCAAACAACATTTCACATTTCAAAATGTACAATGAGACATCCAAAGAAGATTTCACATTTCAGACAGAGTTTATACAACTTTTCAATACCATTGACATTCCCAGGACGGTTGCCAAACTATATTTTACATTACAAAAGACTTGGAAGATAACAAAATTAAAAACTCAGTTGACAATCTTCTCAATGCAAATTCCTAACAGCAAAAATGCAAATGCAACTACAACCATTTTTAACTTATCATCTCCAGCAGTGCATTTCCTAACTGAATTGTTGATGTCGTCCAATGAGGTTTTGATCTGGTTCAATGAGGTCTTTATCATAGCAAAATGTTCCAATACATGGTGGTCGACTGTGAAAACTACTTCATTTCCATTCAACTTGATAGGAGACTGATCTCTTCTCTGTAGTTCGACGGGATGCATCCCACTCAAATGGCTCAGTATTGGTCTTTTCACATGAATGTGTCGCATCCCCCCCCAATACATATGGACCAACCAAAAACCAAATTTGAACATCAAATTCAACAGAAAAGGGAGATTCTTACCCCGTCATTTCTAGGGCACTTGTAGTACTCTTTTCTATGATTCTTCGAGCTCCCGGACACAGCCAGATCATCGTCGTGTGGCACTTTGGGCATGGCACGAGAGATAGTCCACCACTAGGACCTATCGCTGACCACTCGGAGTGCGCCTCCGTGTGACATTTCTTCTTGTCCATGGTGCGGTAACGTGCAGGTGAGCGACGCTCAAGGCGTACCATAGGCGCTCGATTTGGGTGAGGCGGAGACGCACGGAGCACAAGGGGGGCGGAGCGGCACATGGAGAACAAGGGGAGGCGGAGTGGCGCTCAAGGGCTGGAGGACCAGCGCCGCCATGGTCGCATCAGCCAATTTGGGATGACAGCAAGAAGAATCACAAAATTAGGGTTCAGGGGTGAGGGATTGGGGATCGGGGTGAGGATCGGGAATGGATCACGCATGACACTGCTCGTTGGTGGGGAATGCAAAAGTGTCACTTGCTTATACATGCCAAGATGCCTTCGCCTTTGGCCCATCCAATTCACGATGGAGCGCCCGGATTGATTTTGTCCATATGTTCACGCTTTGCACCATGTGCACCTGATATACCGCCAACTATGAATACATGCAAGAACTTGAAGTTTTGAACAACAGATTGTTAAGGAACCATCGCTGGCGAGTCCAATATGAGCAATCACCTCGTAGACAAGCGTAGAATCACACACAAGAACACAAGTACAGAATAGTAGATTGAACACAGAGATATGGGGGACTTCTTTCTTCTCTTTATTCCTCTTCTCATGATTAGCCTTTTACAATGATTGGCACCCCCTATTTATAGGCTAGAGACCCTGTCAGGGTTTTGGATGGGGCGCTCACCCATGGGTCGGCTGCTGGGCCAAGCTCGTGGTTTTCTAACACTCCCCCTTGGGAACCCATCCTCATATGTTCATGCCTCGTCAAAACTCCATAAAAACCCAATGGGAAATATTTGGAGAACGAGTACATGATACACTGTGAGACCCCGACGTTTATTAGGCTCATAATACTTAGTCATCCGATTGACCCTAGTATTATCAACCAAATAAACCCCGGTCTCGAGAGATGTATACTTCCTGAATGCAAGATACATACCTCACAACAAAAGAATGTATCAATTCCATACAACACATAGAACATAAGCAACAAACCGAAGTTAACATTAATATGGAATAGATATTACAAAAGAGAGGCCCTTAGGCCAAATAACAATAATTACAAAAGATAACAATGAAGCAAAAGTGCCATAAAGATGGCCCAAAATAAGAGCCAACCAAGGTGCCTTTAGCCCACAAGGCAATCGACCGGACCGCCAAGCTAGTCGCTCTCCCAACCACCGCTGACAACACAAAAAGTAAAGCCCTTTGGGCTCTACCTCCTCTGCAACAAAGTTGTTAAGCAAAGCAAATGAGTACAATAAATTGTTTATTGTACTGCAAGACCGACGTGTAAGATAACGTAACTATAATTTAGCTACATGCAAGCTTTATTTAAGTGGATGAGGCTTTGGACTCATTTTAGCATAAAGCAACATTTATTTGCAATAACATAGTAGATTGAAAGCAATTTGACAAAGCATTTTTAATTGTTGAAATAACAACGCGATAATAACATAGTAACAACAACAAGAACGATCTCGAAGTGACTAACCCAAGTCACCACAACAATAGCATGAACTCCCTGTTCATACCAACCATGTCAAGTTTTAATTAAAGGTTGTAGTCTAGTCTTGAACGACCTTACCAAGCATGTCCATAACCTAGGGCGAGGCTATTCAATAGTTTTATCCTGCAGGTGTACCACTGCATCCCACACGTCGACCGCCTTTCCTTTAGGCACACTACCTTAGGTGTGCCAGCACGCTAAGTCCTACGAGACATTTCCAATGGACAATGCTAATTCGAGTCGCACAACCCACGGGAGAAGGAGACATCACACAACCTTCCCGGAAGCTAATGCTCCCTCCCACATCACACACACATTTTATCTTTAAAACACACCAACCGAAAGCGACCCCAATTAACACCGCCAGAGTACTTAGTCAAGAGGGTTCCATATGCCCCTCGTGTGGTTAGTCTGTGAAATCGCTTGGCTTAGTGACCCAAGTACTCGGTCCTTAGGGACCCAGCATACCACCACATCCAAAACCACGCCATCCATCCAATATGCCCAAGTCTAAATCAATCTTTTATTTTCAGTTTTGATTTTACAAATTAATCAAAGCACAAGTGCTGGACATATAGGAGTAATAATCAGTTTTGAGTGATCAAGACCATCGACTAAGTCGATGATCGCCCATTCTACCGAAAACTAAGCATGTCTAAGCAATTTAAATCGAAACTACTAAGTGATAGGAGCTCATCCAACGGGCTCCCACCACAGCAAATAACCTAGGCTCATGGTAGTAGAGGATAAACAATTCCTACAGATTATGCAACTATAGGCTTACTAGCGACATTTAACACAAAGTAGCATGCATACATAGAAGTAAAACAATATATTAAGCTTTAAAGTAATGGGACAATGATGGAAATGATCAAACTGCTTGCCTTGTTGCTGGTGGTCACTTTGTTGCGGAGGGTCACTCTCGGGATCACCACAAATGTCGGCCCTAACGGAAAAGCGAGAAAGAACCGATAAAACGACGGAACACAACAAAGACAGCACAACAAATGAACTCCAAATTCTCTGAATTTTCTACAGCAGCAAGAGGGTGATTTTTAGGGAATATTGCAACAAGAACCAATTGATTTGGATTCTCAATGCAAAAGATATGAGCAAAACAATTCTGCTCAGCCTATTAATTAGAAATATGCTACTGTTCATCGCTAAATTTTCTAGAATAGAAGTGAAGCTGAAATTTTTACTGTAAAACCAGCACCTCATGAGATGAATAACACAATTGAGTTCACCTCATTTGGAGCTATATTGCACTCTCTACAAATTTTCAAAAACAAAAACTTGAACAAAATTATAATGCACAAGTCCTCATTTTCCTAGCAGCAACATGCTCAAAACTAATTTTCACAGTGAGTTCACTAAGAGAGGAAACCAACAAAGTTGGGCTCACCCAAAAATAGTCTATAGAGCATTAGTTATGTATTTTACAAGTTAAGCATTGATTTAAGTGCACATTTTAAAGTTGGTTTTAAAATCTAATGGCAAACTGTGCTCTGGAGCTGAACTCAACTTACAATCATTTTTGGATTAAAGTCAAGTTCAAAACAGAGCCAACACAATTTGAATGACCTCATTTGGAATTAAAATGAAAGAGATATGAAATTCTAAAGTCTATACCTTATTTCAGGTTTAACTAAGACCTCACTGGAATTTCTAAACTCACAAGGGTATGGGAGGACGTGAGCCACAGATCTCAGATCCAACGGCTCAAGATCTCCCAGGAGAACATCACACACGCGCACGTGAAGGTCCAGAGGTCCTGGACCTCTTAGCAACTCACATGCGCGAGGTGAGGGGAGGTCGTGGCCGAGATGCGAAATCCAACGGACCACAACACAGAAGGAGGTCCTAACGGACCAGATCTAAAGGGGAGGTCCTCAACGGTGAGATCTTCCAAAGGAAGATCTAAACTATCAAGATCTCCCCAAGGAAGATCTACATCGTCAAGACCTCACAGGGGAGGTCCTGGACGGTCCAGATGTTCCAAGGGAGGTCCTCGATGGTTCAGATCGTCCGAGGGAGGACCTTGACGGTCAAGATCTACCCGGGAGTCATGAACAGTGAGACAACCTAGGGAGGTCCTAAGGGAGGTCTAACGTTCTGCACCTCCGTGGAGGTCTGGACGGCCACGATTGCGCAAGGGGAGGTCTTGGACGCTCCAGATCTCCTCGGAGGAGGTCTGGACGTCCCAGACCCAGCGCCTTAACTCGCGCACGCGCTTGGACATGAATAAATGCGCGCTGGACATCAAGGAGGTCCGCGCGCGCGGGAGGTCTTAAATGCGCACATTAAAGGGTGGATTAAAGGCAGTTAAGACATCCAATGATTACAATGATTGGAACACATGATTAGCGCATTAAAATGGTGAAGCTTTGTCCTAAAAACGACAATGACACGCTCGGGACGTCCGACAAAATCCCGAGCGCAAAGATGTGGTCATCGCCGGCGATGTAGACCTCGCCGGTGAGATCCAATGGTACCGTTGGGTCCGCAATAACCATGCGCACCCAAAGGACCTCCTCTCAACGGCGGCGACGGCCTTGAACGCCGGCGAGCCGGAGAGGACAACGAAGACAAGCACACGGCAGAAACCAAAATGCAAAAGGGAAGCTCCGCGCGACATCCAACCAAGCGTGTGCCCAATTTAAAAGCTCCGCGACCTCATACATGCGGGTGCCCAGCGCTAAAGGACTATCGAGAGTACAGGAGGTCCTAAGGTCTTGAGGAGGTCGAGGAAGGGAGGACCGTGTCGGGGGAGGAAGGGTGCTCCACGGCCAAAGCTTCAACTTCAAGCTCCACTTTGTCCCCTCTGCAAATGCCCAACAATATCAAGTTAGGCCTTGGTCCCAGAGGGTAGGGCACAAATGGAAGCAAGGAGAAAAGGAGGAAAAACTCCGAGGACCCTTGTCCACCGAGGAGCTTCAAGCTTCTCAACAATGGCGCCAAGAGGGAGGAGAGGAAAGCTCAAATGACACGGTGCAAGCTTAGAGCTTAGAAGTGTGCCAAAGAAGCTAAGGAGGAACCCAATGGTGACTTATAGCCCGAGTGAAGGTTATGAGTGGGGCTAAGCTCCATGGTGAGCTTAGCCCACGGGTTGGTCCATGGGATGGACATGACCTAAAGTTGACAAGGGGCGGTGTCTTGACTGACTGAGATGAAAGTCGACCATTAAATGCGGTCGACAAAGAGTCATTAAAGGTGCAGAGGCTGGCGCAAGATGCTCCACCGCCGAGCACGCATGCGCGCCAGAGGAAGGAGAAGAACAGGAGGTCTTTATGACCGTTGGATAAGACACAGGGAGGTCCTAACCATCGGATCCAATTTTTGAACCGTTATGTTTTAAGTGGTGGGAGGAGGTCCCAGCCACACGATCAAGGATGGGAGGTCGTGGCCCTCCGATTTCATAATCGCAGCAACGCACGTGAGGAAAAGGGACAGAGGTCCAAAGCGTTGGATCTCCATCCAGCAGTCAAGGACCTCCGTGAGGACTTAATCGCACGCGATCAAAAAGACATGAGGGAGGTCATGGCCTTTGGATTTAAATCCAAGGGCACACAATGACCGGGGAGGTCTGATATGATGCGCAACAGGCAGGGGAGGTCAGGACCGTTAGATTTAGATCTAAGGGTTCCGATCAAAAGAGGTGGAGGTCTGAGCTTGCAACGCACAAGGGAGGTCATGGCCTTTAGATTTAGATCTAAGGGCTACGATCTCACGTCTTGCCGGGAGGTCTGTGCGCATGAGACAAAGGAGGTCGTGGACCGTAGATTTTAATCTAACGGTGCACAACAAAAGATGGGGAGGTTGTGAGTGCTTGATAACACGGGAGGTCGTGAGTCGTTGGATTTGATCCAATGGCTACGACCTTGGTTAGGTGGGAGGTTTGTTTAGTTTAGGTTGAGAGGAGGAGGTCGGGGCCATGGATCTTGGATCCAAGGGCTATGACCTCACGTGAGGTGGGATGACCCGACCGAGTATGTTGAGGAGGAGGTCGTGGTGTTGGATTTGATCCAACGGCCACGACCTCAACAAATGGGATGACCTCGCCGCGATGGTTTAACAAACTCGAGGAGGTCTTTGAGGTTTAACACATGGGAGGTCATGACCGTGGATCACGGATCCAACCAGCAATGACCTCATGAGGCGGGAGGTCCTTGCGGTGTTGATCATGAGGAGGTCGTGGCGGTTGGATGTAAATCCAACAGTGCGACCGATCAAGGTGGAGATGGGGTCTGGCGAGGTGCAGACATGGTTGGGCTGGACCAACTTTGAATATGGCTAGCCCAAGGAACAAAGTAGGCTTTTAAATTTAGTTTTTAACAAATTGAAACTTACGAGTTATTTGAGATAGCAAATGAACTCCAAATTTAATGAAATTTTAACTGGAGCTTGTCTGACAATGAGATCAACCTTGCATAAAATTTCCAGAGGTTATTATGCGATGCATGTTTCTCAGAAATTCACGAAGGTTGTTTAAAGGATTGTTTTGCCTCCAAAAATTATCAACAAGTGTTATAACTCATGATATTTTTAGAAGGGGTCCCATATCAGTTTTGGGACCAAGGAAAATATATTCCAAATGTTTGACACAAGATTTAAGATAATTGGAGAATGAGTTTGATTTTTGGTCAACAAGAGCTTTGTGTTTTTGAATTACACAACTCTTGGACAATAATTACATAAGATTTTAGGGTTTTTCAAGATGTGAGAAAAAGTTTTAATTTCTACACATATAATTATACTTGATTAACCCTAATTATACATTTGGGATGTTACAAAATCTCTCCCCTTACAAATCTCGTCCCGAGATTTGGCTCACTCGCAGAAAGAAAGATGGATAGTCCGCACGCAGACGATCTTCTCTTTCCCAAGTAGCCTGGTTTGACCACTCGAACTTTAAGGAACTTGATGGTCTTATTCCTTGTCCTTCGTTCGGACTCATCGAGCACTTGAGCAGGTGCTCGCGTAGGTCAAATCGGGTTGGACATCGAGAGTTTCAACGGAGCTTCCTCGGTTGGAACACGGAGGCACTTCTTAAGCCGGGACACATGAAAAACATCATGTACCCCTCAAGTGCAGTGCAACTCCAACTTATAGGCAACAGCTCCTTCTTCTCGATAACGCGGTAGGGACCGACATATCGAGGAGCCAACTTGCCTTTGGCCAAACGTTGATGGCCCTTCAAAGGAGAGACTTTGAGATAAACAAAGTCATTAGGC
The DNA here is from genome assembly GCA_036346405.1 of Phyllostachys edulis. Classification (NCBI taxonomy): domain Eukaryota; kingdom Viridiplantae; phylum Streptophyta; class Magnoliopsida; order Poales; family Poaceae; genus Phyllostachys; species Phyllostachys edulis. The sequence goes on from CM070556.1 coordinate 21,824,892, forward strand.
TCAAAACGTAACTCACGTCGACGGCGATCCGCATAGCTCTTTTGCCTGGATTGAGTTGTGCGCAAACGCTCACGAATAAGCTGGACTTGGCGCTCGGCCTCATTGATTGAGTCCGGGCCAAAGAGAGGTCTCTCACCGGTCTCTGACCAGTTCAACGGGGTCCTACACTTTCTCCCGTATAAGGCCTCAAATGGTGCCATGCCGAGACTGGCCTGAAAGCTGTTGTTATAAGAAAACTCGGCGAATGGCAAGCATTTCTCCCAATGCTTCCCATATGAAAGGACACAAGCACGAAGCATGTCTTCCAAAACTTGGTTGACCCTCTCGGTCTGACCATCAGTTTGAGGATGATATGCCGTGCTAAAGGTAAGACGAGTGCCCATAGCCTCTTGCAAGCTATGCCAAAAACGAGACGTGAAAAGGGATCCACGATCCGACACGATCGTCTTGGGCACACCGTGCAAACTCACGATGCGGGCGATATAGAGTTCCGCCAAAAGACCTACCCGAAGTTCAGTCTTGACGGGAAGGAAATGTGCCACCTTAGTCAATCGATCGATGGCGACCCAAATGGCATCATTCTTCTTGAGGGTTGTGGGTAGACCGGTGATGAAATCCATTCGATCGAATCCCACTTCCACTCGAGAATTGGCAAAGGTGAAGCAATCTGCTGACGCCGATGCTCGGCCTTGACACGACGACATCGTCGCTTTTCGACAACGAACCGCAATCTCCCTCTTCATTCGGGTCCACCAAAATCTCTGGCGGAGATCTTGATACATCTTTGTGGCCGGGATGAATGGATAAAGGCGAATTATGGGCTTCATGGAGGATTAAATTCCGCAACTCCATGTCCTTTGGAACCACAAGGCGCCGAACCTCACGACGCCATGCTCATCCTCGAGAAGCACTTGGTCATTCCGTTCTTGACATTTGCCTTAATGTGGCTCACTCCAACATCCGATCGCTGGGCGGACTTGATCCGATCCACCAAGGTTGGTTGCACAACCAAGGCAAAGAAGAGAACCACGCTCAACTAAACCCAAGTTGAGACGCTGAAACTCTTCGAGAAGAGCGGTGAAGCTCCTCGACAACAAGGCATGGCAATGCGCTGCGACTAAGCGCATCGGCAATCGACATTAGCCTTGCCCGGATGGTAGTGTATACCCATGTCATAATCCTTGATCAACTCCAACCATCTCCTTTGCACGAGGTTTAGGTCAGGTTGGGTGAACAAGTACTTGAGGCTCTTGTGATCCGAATACACTTCTAGCGATTCTGATTAGGTAATGTCGCCAAATCTTAAGGGCATGAATCACAGAAGCCAACTCCAAATCATGAGTAGGGTAGTTGAGTTCATGAGGTCTCAATTGCCTTGATGCATAGGCCACTACCTTGCCTTCTTGCATAAGGACACAACCGAGGCCTCGACGAGAAGCATCGCAAAAAGATATCGAAGCTTCGATGGATATCGGGAAGAACAAGAACAGAGCGGTGGTCAAACGCTTTTGAGTATTTGGAAACTTTCCTCACACCCAGCGGACCACACGAATTTCTTGTCCTTCTTGAGCAACTCCGTCATTGGCCAGCGATCTTGGAGAAGTTCTCGATAAGCGGCGATAATATCCCGCTAAACCAAGAAAACTCCGCACTTCGGTGACCGAAGTGGGCGGACTCCATGAAAGAACATCGGTGACCTTGCTAGGATCAACAGCTACGCCTCCCGCTGAAAGAATATGGCCTAAGAAGGCCACTTCCTTCAACCAGAATGCGCACTTGCTGAACTTCGCGTACAGCTGGTGCTCACGTAGCTTGCCTAACACAAGCTTGAGATGCTCGGCATGATCCTCATCGTTCTTGGAATAGATAAGAATATCATCGATGAAGACCACGACAAACTTATCCAAATACTCCATGAATACCGAATTCATGATGTTCATGAACAAGGCAGGAGCATTGGTTAAGCCGAATGACATGACGGTGTACTCGTACAAGCCGTAGCGAGTAGAGAACGCCGTCTTTGGAATATCCTCAGGCCGAATCCGAACTCGATGATATCCCACTCGAGATCAATCTTGGAGAAAACTCGAGCTCCGGTTAATTGATCGAAGAGATCGTCGATCTTGGGGCAATGGATACTTGTTCTTTACGTCACTTCATTAAGTGGGCGGTAATCAACACATCTTAAAATACCGTCCTTCTTCTTTACGAAGATTGCTTTGGACAACCCCAAGGAGATGAGCTAGGGCGAATGAAACCCTTCTCTTGCAGCTCACTTAATCGCTTCTTCAATTCTACCAACTCGTTCGGTGGCATCCGATAAGGCCTCTTTGAGATAGAGGCGGTGCAGGAGCCAACTCAATGACAAACTCGAGGTCTCGAGCGGGTGGCATTCCGGAAGATCTGCGGAAAGACATCAACAAAGTCACAAACTATTGGGACTTCGCTAATATCTAGAGCGGGCTTCGCTTCAAGCGAAGAGATGCGGATCTAGCGACTTGGTAAAGCGAACACCTTTCGCCACGGAGGGACTAGATAGAGATGAGCTTCTGGCGCAATCGATTTGCCCCATGTCTTTGGGACAACCAATCCATTCCAAGTATCACATCAAGACTCATTGAATGGAGAAGGATAAGGTTTGCTAAGAAACCTCGCCGATCTCGATAGGGACATCCCTACACTCAGATTCGGCTCTCAACTCCGAACCAGAGAGCGAATGAGTAAGCGGGACCGACAATGGAGAGAAAAGAAGCTCTCCGATAGCGACAAAAGACTCGAAACAAATGAATGAGATGCTCTGAATCAAACAAAACAAGATGGCGGGATGAGAGTTAACGAAAAGTGTACCTAGCACGGCGTCGGGTGCCTCTGAGCCTCTTCGTGGTGATGGCGTTGACGCGACCACTACCCACGCCTTGGGTAGCGGGGCGATCTTACGGTCTGGTGCACCACCTCTGGCCCGTCCTCCATTAGGGGCGAGGGTCGCTCTGCCTTCTTAGGGCATTGGTTCGCATAATGCCCCTACAGTTGCATGAGAAACATGTGACCCCAAATGCCGGGTTGCGGGGCGCTCTGGCGACTTCGCAGTGCACGTGGTGAGACACGACTGCGATGGACGAGGAACAGGCGGGTGACCTCGGGCGCCAAGAGTGAGAGTGGTACCCCGAGATCGCCTGGCGGGGCGGAAGAATCGCCTGGATGACTTATGGGCCTCCCACTTGCGCTATGGAGTCCATAAGCTCTCGAGCCGCATGCTCACGACAATGGCCTTGTCGACCAAGGTCTGAAAATCAGAAAGTCGACAATGGATAGCTTGTCCTTCACTCCTCGGACAAGCCACGCTGAACTTGGCCTCCTTAGCCATATCGGTGGCCACATCCTCGAGGAGCATAACGAGCTAGATGGTTGAACTCGTAGACATACTCCATGGTGAGAAGCCCTTGCTTGAGCGCAAGAAACTCCCCTTCTTGATCTCCATCAAGCCGGCAGGATGTGAGCCCGACGGAAGGCGACTGAAACTCCTCCCAAGAGACGGTGTGGTCTGGGCTGCATGGCGAGAAAGCTCTCCCACCATGACAAGGCTGCACCCTCCACCGGTGCGATCACGATCAGCGCCTCCTCGTGCTCTCGCATGCGCGATCTGCGGAGCTTCGCTCCACCGACGGCCAATCGTCCGCATCAAAGGGTCCTCGGGCCGAAAAGGTAGGGGCTGAGTACGAAGAAACTCCGCGAGTCCTCCACGGCGGTGATGGGCGTTCCTTGCCCGCATCACGAAGCTCCGGTAAGTGCGGTGGTGTTGCGCGATGGCGTCGATAGAACTCTCCGGTCATCCGCGGTTGCGCTCGATCTGAAGAAGAACCTCGGCCATGGTGGGGAGGAGGAAGCTCCTCGTCCGGACCAGGTGGCCGCCTTGGCCGCTACGAAAAGTCCGGCCATCTGTTACAATGAAATTTGGTTAGCAACTAGACCCAAAACAAAGCCTTAAGGAAGCAAAGCCAGCGACTAGGGAATGGAATATCACCCCAACCGAAAGCCAAATCAGCGGTTATTTAAACTTTAAAAACTTCTAAAAGACCCTAAAACAGCCAAGAAACACCAAAAGCAAGGCTCAACTTCTCAACTCAACTAACCCGTATTGAATGAGCGAGTAATTGGTCGAGAAGATCAAAAATCAGATTGTAAGGTGAGAGTTAATGCTACTAAAGAGCAAGGTTAAATCAGCGAAATAAGTGTTAGATACTTAGCTAACTAGTATCACATCTTACCCTTTTATTCCCACAAGTTTTAGTTGATTAGCCTCTCATTATCTATCCTAATTAGACACCTTTGAGACCGTTGTCCGGAAATTTGATGCTTGCTGTCCAGGTTTCGCATCCAAGCTCCTTGTCGAATCACCGACTCCAGAACTTCAAAACCTTGTAGTGGGCAGCTCACACTTCAATTTGCCAATCTCATTGGTTCTCCCAAAAACCCAGTGTTAATCGATACAACTATTTTGTAGAAGGGAAGAGAGGAAAACAACTTTTAAAACTCAAATTAGAGTGGGATGAGAAGAGAAAGCTAAGATAGGTAAGGAATAAAATCCGAGAATTTACCTAAGCTTTCAAAACTCATTTGATGCTTTGAAAATAGGTTTTCAAAATATCCTAAGATCGACCAAGCTTGCGTTACTACGGTCATAACGGCTCGATACCAACTTTTGTGAGACCAGGCGTTTATTAGGCTCATAATACTTAGTCATCCGATTGACCCTAGTATTATCAACCAAATAAACCCCGGTCTCGAGAGATGTATACTTCCCGAATGCAAGATACATACCTCACAACAAAAGAATGTATCAATTCCATACAACACATAGAACATAAGCAACAAACCGAAGTTAACATTAATATGGAATAGATATTACAAAAGAGAGGCCCTTAGGCCAAATACCAATAATTACAAAAGATAACAATGAAGCAAAAGTGCCATAAAGATGGCCCAAAATAAGAGCCAACCAATGTGCCTTTAGCCCACAAGGCAATCGACCGGACCGCCAAGCTAGTCGCTCTCCCAACCACCGCGACAAATCTCAAAAAAGTAAAGCCCTTTGGGCTCTACCTCCTCTGCAACAAATTTGTTAAGCAAATCAAATGAGTACAATAAATTGTTTATTGTATTCGCAAGACCGACGTGTGAGATAACGAGAACTATAATTTAGCTACATGCAAGCTTTATTTAAGTGGATGAGGCTTTGGACTCATTTTAGCATAAAGCAACATTTATTTGCAATAACATAGTAGATTGAAAGCAATTTGACAAAGCATTTTTAATTGTTGAAATAACAACGCGATAATAACATAGTAACAACAACAAGAACAGTCACGAAGTGACTAACCCAAGTCACCACAACAATAGCATGAACTCCCGTTCATACCAACCATGTCAAGTTTTAATTAAAGGTTGTAGTCTAGTCTTGAACGACCTTACCAAGCATGTCCATAACCTAGGGCGAGGCTATTGAATAGTTTTATCCTGCGGGTGTACCACTGTACCCACACGTCGAGACCGCCTTTCCTTTAGGCACACTACCTTAGGTGTGCTTGCACGCTAAGTCCTGAGACATTTCCAATGGACAATGCTAATTCAGTCGCACAACCCACGGGAGAAGGAGACATCACACAACCTTCCCGAAGCTAATGCTCCTCCCACATCACACACACATTTTATCTTTAAAACACACCAACCGAGCGACCCCAATTAACACCGCCCAGAGTACTTAGTCAAGAGGGTTCCATATGCCCTCGTGTGGTTAGTCTGTGAAATCGCTTGGCTTAGTGACCCAAGTACTCGGTCCTTAGGGACCCGGGCATACCACCACATCCAAAACCACGCCATCCATCCAATATGCCCAAGTCTAAATCAATCTTTTATTTTCAGTTTTGATTTTACAAATTAATCAAAGCACAAGTGCTGGACATATAGGAGTAATAATCAGTTTTGAGTGATCAAGACCATCGACTAAGTCGATGATCGCCCATTCTACCGAAAACTAAGCATGTCTAAGCAATTTAAATCGAAACTACTAAGTGATAGGAGCTCATCCAACGGCTCCCACCACAGCAAATAACCTAGGCTCATGGTAGTAGAGGATAAACAATTCCTACAGATTATGCAACTATAGGCTTACTAGCGACATTTAACACAAAGTAGCATGCATACATAGAAGTAAAACAATATATTAAGCTTTAAAGTAATGGGACAATGATGGAAATGATCAAACTGCTTGCCTTGTTGCTGGTGGTCACTTTGTTGCGGAGGGTCACTCTCGGGATCACCACAAATGTCGAAGCCTAACGGAAAAGCGAGAAAGAACCGATAAAACGACGGAACACAACAAAGACAGCACAACAAATGAACTCCAAATTCTCTGAATTTTCTACAGCAACAAGAGGGTGATTTTTAGGAATATTGCAACAAGAACCAATTGATTTGGATTCTCAATGCAAAAGATATGAGCAAAACAATTCTGCTCAGCCTATTAATTAGAAATATGCTACTGTTCATCGCTAAATTTTCTAGAATAGAAGTGAAGCTGAAATTTTACTGTAAAACCAGCACCTCATGAGATGAATAACACAATTGAGTTCACCTCATTTGGAGCTATATTGCACTCTCTACAAATTTTCAAAAACAAGAACTTGAACAAAATTATAATGCACAAGTCCTCATTTTCCTAGCAGCAACATGCTCAAAACTAATTTTCACAGTGAGTTCACTAAGAGAGGAAACCAACAAAGTTGGGCTCACCCAAAAATAGTCTATAGAGCATTAGTTATGTATTTTACAAGTTAAGCATTGATTTAAGTGCACATTTTAAAGTTGGTTTTAAAATCTAATGGCAAACTGTGCTCTGGAGCTGAACTCAACTTACAATCATTTTTGGATTAAAGTCAAGTTCAAAACAGAGCCAACACAATTTGAATGACCTCATTTGGAATTAAAATGAAAGAGATATGAAATTCTAAAGTCTATACCTTATTTCAGGTTTAACTAAGACCTCCTTTGGAATTTCTAAACTCACAAGGGTATGGGAGGGCGTGAGCCACGATCTCAGATCCAACGGCTCAAGATCTCCCAGAGAACATCACACACGCGCGTGAAGGTCCAGAGGTCTGGACCTCTTAGCAACTCACATGCGCGAGGTGAGGGAGGTCGTGACCGTGAGATCACGAAATCAGCGGACCACAACACAGAAGGAGGTCCGGAGCGGACCAGATCTAAAGGGAGGTCCTCAGCGGTGAGATCTTCCAAGGAAGATCTAAACTATCAAGATCTCCCCAAGGAAGATCTACATCGTCAAGACCTCACGGGGAGGTCCTAGACGGTCGAGATGTTCAAGGAGGTCCTCGATGGTTCGGATCGTCAGGGAGGACCTTGACGGTCAAGATCTACAGGGAGGTCATGAGCAGGTGAGACAACCTAGGGAGGTCCTAAGGGAGGTCTAACGTTCTGAGACCTCTAGGGAGGTGCAGGCGGCCACGATTGCGCAAGGGAGGTCTTGGGCGCTCGAGATCTCCTCGGAGGAGGTCCGGACGTCCCTGACCAGCGCCTTTAACTTCGCGCCGCAGCGCTTGGACATGAATAAATGCGCGCTGGACATCAAGGAGGTCCGCGCGCGCGGGAGGTCTTAAATGCGCACATTAAAGGGTGGATTAAAGGCAGTTAAGACATCCAATGATTACAATGATTGGAACACATGATTAGCGCATTAAAATGGTGAAGCTTTGTCCTAAAAACGACAATGACACGCTCGGGACGTCCGACAAAATCCCGAGCGCAAAGATGTGGTCATCGCCGGCGATGTAGACCTCGCGGTGAGATCAATAGCACCGCGGGGTCCGCAATAACCATGCGCACCCAAAGGACCTCCTCTCAACGGCGGCGGCGGTTGAGCGCCGGCGAGCGGAGAGGACAACGAAGACAAGCACCAGCGAAACCAAAATGCAAAAGGAAGCTCATGCGACATCCAACCAAGCGTGTGCCCAATTTAAAAGCTCCGCGACCTCATACATCTGGGTGCCAGCTAAAGGACTATCGAGGAGTACAGGAGGTCCTAAGGTCTTTGAGGAGGTCGAGGAAGGAGGACCGTGCCGGGGAGGAAGGGTGCTCCACGGCCAAAGCTTCAACTTCAAGCTCCACTTTGTCCCCCTCTGCAAATGCCCAACAATATCAAGTTAGGCCTTGGTCCCGGAGGGTAGGGCACAAATGGAAGCAAGGAGAAAAGGAGGAAAAACTCCAGGACCCTTGTCCACCGAGGAGCTTCAAGCTTCTCAACAATGGCGACCAAGAGGGAGGAGAGGAAAGCTCAAATGACACGGTGCAAGCTTAGAGCTTAGAAGTGTGCCAAAGAAGCTAAGGGAGGAACCCAATGGTGACTTATAGCTTTGAGTGAAGGTTATGAGTGGGGCTAAGCTCCATGGTGAGCTTAGCCCACCGGGTTGGTCCATGGGATGGACATGACCTAAAGTTGACAAGAGGCGGTGTCTTGACGATAGAGATGAAAGTGACCAGCATTAAATCTTGGTCAAGAAAGAGTCATTAAAGGTCAGAGGCTCAAGCGCATGCTCCACCGCTCGGAAACGCATGCATGCGCCAGAGGAAGGAGAAGAACGGGGAGGTCTTTATGACCGTTGGATAAGACACAGGGAGGTCCTAACCATCGGATCAATTTTTGAACCGTTATGTTTTAAGTGGTGGGAGGAGGTCCCACCACACGATCAAGATGGGAGGTCGTGGCCCTCCGATTTCATTAATCGCATAAACGCACGTGAGGAAAAGGGACAGAGGTCCAAAGCGTTGGATCTCCATCCAGCAGTGCGGACCTCGGTGAGGACTTAACTGCACGCGATCAAAAGACATGAGGGAGGTCATGGCCTTTGGATTTAAATCCAAGGGCACACAATGACCGGGAGGTCTCGATATGATGCGCAGGCAAGGGAGGTCGGACCGTTAGATTTAGATCTAAGGGTTCCGATCAAAAGAGGTGGAGGTCTGAGCTTGCGCAACGCACAAGGGAGGTCATGGCCTTTAGATTTAGATCTAAGGGCTCACGATCTCACGTCTTGTTGGGAGGTCTGCGCATGAGACAAAAAGGAGGTCGTGACCGTAGATTTTAATCTAACGGTGCACAACAAAAGATGGGGAGGTTGTGAGTGCTTGATAACACGGGAGGTCGTGAGTCGTTGGATTTGATCCAATGGCTACGACCTTGGTTAGGTGGGAGGTTTGTTTAGTTTAGGTTGAGAGGAGGAGGTCGGGGCCATGGATCTTGGATCCAAGGGCTATGACCTCACGTGGTGGGATGACTCGTTGAGTATGTTGAGGAGGAGGTCGTGGTGTTGGATTTGATCCAACGGCTCGACCTCAACAAATGGGATGACCTCATTGCGATGGTTTAACAAATCGAGGAGGTCTTTGAGGTTTAACACACGGGAGGTCATGGCCAGTGGATCACGGATCCAACGGCAATGACCTCATGAGGTGGGAGGTCCTTGCGGTGTTGATCGCGGAGGAGGTCGTGGCGGTTGGATGTAAATCCAACAGTGCGACTGATCAAGGTGGAGATGGGGTCTGGCGAGGTGCGAGCATGGTTGGGCTGGACCGACTTTGAATATGGCTAGCCCAAGGAACAGTGTAGGCTTTTAAATTTAGTTTTTAACAGCTGAAACTTACGAATTATTTGAGATAGCAAATGAACTCCAAATTTAATGAAATTTTAACTGGAGCTTGCTGACAATGAGATCAACCTTGCATAAAATTTCCAGAGGTTATTATGCGATGCATTTTCTCAGGAAATTCACGAAGGTTGTTTAAAGGATTGTTTTGCCTCCAAAATTATCAACAAGTGTTATAACTCATGATATTTTTCAGAAGGGGTCCCATATCAGTTTTTGGGACCAAGGAAAAATATATTCCAAATGTTTGACACAAGATTTAAGATAATTGGAGAATGAGTTTGATTTTTGGTCAACAAGAGCTTTGTGTTTTTGAATTACACAACTCTTGGACAATAATTACATAAGATTTTAGGGTTTTTCAAGATGTGAGAAAAAGTTTTAATTTCTACACATATAATTATACTTGATTAACCCTAATTATACATTTGGGATGTTACATACACGTTCTGCCGCGTTGCACGAATTGCCTCGTTACAAACCTTAGCCGATAAACTTCAGGAAAACTCGTCAAGGGAAAAAGAGTACAATCCACCTAATTTCAATTTATCTCCAGGATTTACTCTTTGGGTACTCAATCTCCATGATGAAGTTTCAATAATGAGTTCGTGAAGATTCTTCCCCTGAATTCTACACTTCTCTAAGTCTTATCATTCCAATTCCACCTATGCATCTTTCAAAGCTCGATGCTGGAAGTGACTTAGTGAATAAATCTACAAGATTTTCACATGACTTAGTATGCAGTACTTTAATTTCATCCATCTTTTGCAATTCAAGAGCATAGAAGAACTTGGGGTTGATATGCTTTGTGAGATGACTCTTCACATAACCCATCTGCACTTGTGCAATACAAGCTGCATTATCTTTATAGATAATAGTAGGGGTTTGCACGGTATTCAATCCACACGACTGCTGAATATGGTGAATCACCCGCCGAAGCCAAGCACATTCTCCTGAGCCTCGTACAGTACTATGATTTCCGAGTGGTTCGTCGAAGTTGATATAAGAATTTACTTAGACGATTTCTATGAAATTGCAGTTCTACCACATAGGAACAACATAGGAATACATAGCTTGTTTGTGACTTGGCTGTATGCGGGTTCGACATGTACCCGACATCTGCATAGCCATTTATAGTTAGGTCTTGGTTTTTTTTCTGTAGAACAGACCAATGCCTTTGCTTCCTTGGAGGTATCGGAAGATGCCATTTATTCCCTGCCAATGTCTTTTGGTAGGTTCTGCACTATACCTTGCTAATAGATTCACGACAAATGCAATGTCCGGTCTAATACAGTTTGCTAAATACATGAATGTTCCTATTGCACTTAAGTATGAGAATTCCGGTCTCAGGACTTCCTCACCCTCTTCTCTAGGTCTGTATGGATTCTTTGTCTTGCTACAAGGATCTTCCGACCATTGGCACTTTCGAAGGGTATGCCTTTTTCAAAGCCGAACCTTTCTAACACCTTTTGAGTGTAGGTTGACTGATGCACTAATATCCCTTCAGGGGCATGCTCAAGCTGCAAGTCTAGACAATATTTGGTTTTACCCAAATCTTTCATTTTGAACTCCGACTCCAGGTAAGAGCTTGCTTCCTTAATATCTTTCAAGGTTTCGATTATATTCAGATCATATTCATATTCTAAGATTATACAAAATCTATTCTGGGATCATCGTATAAATACACAGGGACAATCCTCATTGTTCGTATAGCATTTCTTGCATAGAAAGTCGCTCAAACGATTATACCACATCATGATTGATTGCTTAAGTCCGTACAATGACTTTCTGAGTTCCACACTGTATAGATTTCTATTTGCACTGTCTTGGTTTGGGACAGGGATACATTCAGGTACCTTCATATAAATGTCCGAATCCAAATTTCCATAAAGGTATGCAGTTACCACATCCATCAATTTCATTTCTAAATTCAAGTTTACTGTCATTGAGATCAAATGCCTAAAGGTAGTTCCACCCCTGACTGGGGAATAGGTTTCCTCATAATCATCTCTTGGACATTGAGTGAAACCTTATGCAATGAGCTTTGTTTACAACTTTATTATTTTTATTTCTCTTTCGAACAAATACACACTTATGCCCTACGGGGTGCACATCGGGAGGCGTGCGGCTTACAGGTCCAAACACCTCTCTTTTATTCAGAGATAATAATTCAGTTTCTATTGCCTTCTTCCAATATTCCTAATCTGATCTTTTCTTACATTCAACGAGCGATGCAGGCTCTGGATTAAGATAGATAATTGTGGCAATTTTCTTTACAAAATAAATATCGACATTGGCTGTTGTCATATTCAAATATTCTCCGGTAGCCACATAGTTTATAGCTATTTCTTTATAGGGCGATTCTTCTAATGCTTCTACTTGCTCACCGCTGCTTCCAATTACGGGGCAAGTCCCTTTAGTTTTTCAGCTCCGATGTGAGCGCACACATCCATGCTGATATCTCCCTCCGTGGGAATGTTCAAATCCGGTATGCCTCTTCCTGAAGGTTCCATACTAATGTTAGGTCTTAACTGGCTCCCCTTCTAGTTCTGGGGAACTTCAGTGATCGGCTATGTTAAGTCTTTCTTATTTTTTTTCACCAAGCGTCCCTGGTTACTTCAGATTCAAGGGGCCAGAGTTCTCGTCCTTTTCTGAGGCATCTATACGTGATTAGGGATATCTTTTTGTTTCTTTGGTATTTCAACTCTCTTCGGTGCATTGCGTGCAGGCACATGCGACTTGGTCACACTCTTCAAATCACTAAAGAGGTTAGGTAGTTGATTCACTAATGCTCTTGCAAATCAATTATCTTCTGGACTTCAATTATCTTCCGGATTTCAATATTTACTTCATTAGTGCATGGGTCATGTGCATGGATTCTCGTGGCTTGCCACGTTATTTCCCGATATTTTTCATGAAGGGGTTGATTCCCTCCTCCTAATGACGGGAAACTATCCTCATCAAATATGCTATCACCGAAGCGAGCGGTATGCAAATCTATAGTCATAGGGGTCCAAATATCTGATTATGGATGTTGTTTCATAACCAACGTATATCCTAGACTTTTGGAGAGGGCCCATTGCAGTTCGCTGCGCTGGTGGTATAGGTACATAAACATTGTAACCAAATATACAAAGATGAGAAATTTTCAGTGCTGACCGTTGCGTTAGTTGCATAGGTGAATGGATGTTATATGCTGATGGTCTAAAGTTGATGAGAGTTGCTGCGTGCAGAACTGCGTGTCCCCAACATGTAGTTGATAAATTACAATTCTGCAAAAATCTGCTAGTCCATGCGGTACGTAATGCTCAATCGTTAATTCTCATTGCCATGCAATAATCATCAAATGCCTTCGAAGTAAATTCTCCAGCGTTGTCCATTCTGATGGACTTCATATGATGACTAGGGAAATTATTCTTAATTTTAATTATCTGCAAGATTAGCTTTGCAAAAGCATGGTTTCTCGTAGACAATAAACATATGTGTGACTATTTTGAGGAAAGATCGATGAGCACCATAAAATACCTAAATGGCCTTGACATGGGCTGTATAGAACCACAAATATCTCCCTGGATACGTTCTAGGAATGCAAGGATTTCATCCTTCACTTTCAAAGTAGAAGGTCTAGTAATTAATTTCTCGGTGGCACATGTGGGGTACACATAAATCTTTCTGATTCGGGAAATTCTTTACATTGATATTATGTCCCTGTGAATTATTAATTATATTTCTCATCATCCTAAGACCTTAGTGGCCTAATCTATCATGCTAGAGACAGAAAAGTTCAGAGCTTCTAAATATGGTTTTCAAGGCAGTATAGGTTGTGGGTACCTTAATATTAGTGTAGTATAGCCTAGTTTCATATGAAGGAAGTTGTTCTAATACTCCTTTTCCACTTTCTTCACACTTTGTAATGAACAGGTATTTCTTACCATACTCTTCTTCAGTATCTACATGGAAACTGTTAGCACGAATATCCTTGAGAGTTCTAGTCGATTCTGGATACAACAAGACTTCTTTAATGACCAAAGTTGTGCCCATCGGGAGTATAATTGTGGTCCTTCCTAAGCCTATTATCGCTGCCCGCGATTATCGTAAGACTACCAACATTCTTGCTGATCGACTGAAAGAATTTCGTCTCTCTCAGGATGGTACTCATTGTGCCACTACCTGCTAAGCACACTTCCTCCATAGGGCGCCACACGTGTTCTAATATAAGGTGCTGTATTAATATGCAATAGGAAGCAAGCAACACATAAATAAAATACTTTAGATATCATAACATAACTTGCTATTATAAATACGGGAAAATTAAGCCTTGCAGGACTCATCATAAGGATTTAATGCTTTGCTCTCCTAGAGTTTACAACCATTATTCAAAGAGTAAAATAATTCAATGTTCCATCACAACCACAAACTGCAAGTTACTATAAAAAGATCTAAGTGCAATGCGTGCACTACATCGAATTAACGAAGTACTTAGAAACTTTTGCCTTAATCTGCTCCATGACGATTTTCTCCTCTTGGGTAACTACGGCTGCGACTGCTGCGATGTCCAAAGGAGGGGTGATGGGGGCTGCTACTGGGCTGTCCACATCTATGAGTACAACTAATGGCTGTGGATCCTCCGTGCCTGCAATGGCGATGTGTGCCTCAAGCTATCCTTTGCCATTCTTCTTAGACTGAAAAGCATCAATAACGTGCGACCCACAACCCTACTCTTCTTGCACCTCTCCTTTGTGAGAGGCTTCCTCACCTTGTAGCTGCTAGCACTGACTTCATGGCCAACATTGCAACTAGACGGCTGTGAGATGTAGTTCTTCCTTAGAACATTATCTTGAGCTTCTGCAACTTGCATGATGTCAATCAATTCGGCATACTCCTTGTAGCCGTCTTGACGATAGTTGCGCGCGGATTGCACCGTATTCGAGTGAAAGGTAGAGAGAGTCGTCTCAATCTTCTGCTCATCCGTAATTACCTTACCACAGAGTTGAAGACTTGTACAAACTCTAGCCATGCTGTGCCAGCTCTTCGAACTCTCGGTTCGTGATGCTAGTCATCTTCATATTTATGCATAAAGTTCATAAGATTACTGCTGGTAATTTGCATAAAATGGTTGTAAAATTCTTATAATGCTCTTCGAACTCCTGTATTTTTCTATGCATTTTTCATGATTTACTACTATTTTCAGTGATTAAAAGCAATATAAACAATCACAGATAATCAAAATAGTAAATACAATATATAAATTGCATAGAAATAATAATAGCAAAGTTAAACATAATTCAAATGCTCAAAATGATTCAAAAATTTAATTCTTGAGGCCCTTTTCTGCTGGAAAACAAATTTTTAGGGACTAAAGTGCTAATTTTCAGTTCTGAGAAATTTTTTCGTGCTATTTCAGAAAAAATCCATGGGCCTTTTTGCAAAATTCAGGATTTTTCCTTTCTCCTGATTTTTCTTTCTTTCTTGGAATTTTCTTAGGTCGGTCCCCTTTTTTCTTTCTTTCTTTGGCCCGATTTAGCCCAAAACCGTCTAGTCGAATGGGCAAGGGAGGGGATAGGTTTCCCCTGCCGTGCTCCCATGGTGGCAGTGGCTCTAGACGGCAGACGCAACATAGGACGGCCCGGCGGCGTGTCTTGTCAGTAGGCTCCAGCGTCTTGGCCGTGCGGCAAGACGGCAGCAGAGGCACGAAGTCTTTGCTGGTCCGGCGCATGAAGTAGGAGCCGCCGCCACGGCATAATGGTACTCTGGGGTCAGACGCAGTACCACAGCATTTGTGGCGCAAAAGCGGTTCTGGCCGGGAAGGCGGCGCGGTGCGAGTTCCGCGGACGGCGTGCGGTGCCACGCGTTCCCAAATCGGCGAAAACCAAAAGCCTGGCACTGCCCCGCCACACTAGTGTTCCTGCTCTCAGCGACGCCTTGATTTCACCAAACAAGAAAGGGAACGACTACGGCTCGGACGTACGGTGGGAGGCTTCCCATCATACGGTCCAGTGCAACACACGGCAAAGGATGTTGCAACATATTTTTTTCACTTAGTGCAACATTTCAAACAACCATATACAAACATTATCAGAATCTCGGAATCAATCAAACAAACATTATCAGAATAAAAAACAACTACAACATTATCAAAATCATACACACAGACACTGGAGGCCTCCAACGTATCCAAAAAAAATGATGCAACATTTTTTTTCCTCGTGTGCAACATTTTTTTTTCACGATTGCAACATTTTTTCCAACATACCGAAGGTGCCGCGGACGAGGCCGCACTTGATGACGAGCTTGGAGGGATCAATCTCCCAGTCCTCTCGTCGCCTATATGTTGTTGCAGCAGCTGCTGCGAGTCCTCCACCAGCATCGCGGACTCGCCGCCGCGGCTCCCGGGCTGGGCGATGGCGGGTGCGCCCCATTCGGCGCCGAGGTGGCTCCCAGTGGGCGACGACGGGCGCGCCCGCTCTAAGCGGCCGAGGTGGCGCTCCACCGCTCGTCGAGGCTCTTGAGGTCGATCTGGTCCGCCTGCACGAACCCCGCGTCCCCGCTCCCGCCGCCTCCCGCGCTGGGTACTCGCCTAAACACACACAAAACATCTGGAGGACACCAAACATATCAAAAAAAAAAGATACAACATATCAGAAATCACATGCAACAATTTTTTCTCCATGTGCAATATTTTTTCCCCTCGTGTGCAATATTTTTTTACCAGGGCGCAACATCAAACAAACCCACCAAAAAAATCTCTGGTACCAACGAGTGCGGGAAGGTGGAAGGGTCGGAGAGGGAGGGTGGGAAGGGAGAGCGGCGAATCTTGAGCAAAGGCGATAGGAGACGGAGAGCGAGTGGATGTGGGACGAGAGGAGCAGGTCGAGCATGAAGGTGAGGCGGTGGTAGTGGAGGAAGGGGAGCAGCAAGGCGAAAGCAGAGAGGCGAAGCGAGTGGTGGAGGCGCTTGCAGATTGCAAGCAAGTGGTGGAGAAGAGAAGATAGCGATGGCCGATGGGGATAAGAGCAAGTGGGTAGGAGTGATGCGAATTGGAATATGGGTTCGCGTCCGCCAGACATGGAAGACGAGATGAGTCAGTGAACCGTCCGATTTTCACTTGTCCATCCGGACGTTTGCATACTATCAATTCCCAACAACAAAACGTCTGCCGCTTTTTCCCACTGTAACGCATGGCCGCCAAAGCTCAAGTGCAATGCACAGTCGCTGCTAGCACAGCTCCTCTACTGCAGCAATCGAAACGATTTCCAACCGCAGCCGCCATGCACCTCACCTCCACCCAAAAAGTCAAGCCGCCGTCACATCAATCACATCCCAAATTCTGTCTCATGCAAGCACAGCCACCACAAGCGAAGCACGGCCACCACAAACCCACTTAATGCCCTAAAAATTCTCACCTAATCTCGCACAGGATTCACGCGGAAGAAAATGGAGTGGGACGGTCCCGTTCCATCACCGTCCATCACCTCTCTCTGATCTAACGGCTTAGAGAACATGGTCTCACGAAGACCTTGCCCTATAGGTTTTCTTTCCGATTTACGCTTGCGGTAGTTTGCGGCTTGAAGGTACACAGGCGCGTGCAGAGCGGTCTTGAGAGCGATCCGCGTCTTGGCTGACATCTTGGTCGGCGATGGCGCGATTATAAGGGCTGCGTCGGCCTTTATTTTTTTATACTGTTTATCTATGTATAGCGCAATCATCATCTATTTTTTCATGTAATCTACCGATCGACTTAGCCGACAACTTTAAATCGGCTCACGATAGATTAAAGCGGATTTGCAATCTACAATCTACAGTGCAATCGACATCTACTCCTTCATGCAACCTTCCGATTTGCATTATGCCGGCGACTTCAAGTGTGTTCGTGGTAGATTAGAGCGGATTTGTACCGTAGGATATAATCTAGCAAGCCAAATTTGCGGAACTAAAAGCGATCTAGAAAATACGATTTGATCTACGAACGTCGTGCTACAACAGTTACCTTTCGATCCGATTAGAGTAGGTCTAGAGGTAGACCGAAGTCGATCGTGCTGATAATGTGTTAAGGAATCATCGCTGACGAGTTCAGTCCGAACGATCACCTCATAGACAAGCGTAGAATCGCACATAAGAACTCAAGTATAGAATAGTAGATTGAACATAAATATATGAGAGATTTCTTTATTCTTTTTATTTCTATTCTCATAATTAGTCATTTACAATGATTGACACCTCCTATTTATAAGCTAAAAACTCTTTTAGAATTTTGGATTGAGCGCACCCATAAACCAACAAGCAGAGATGGGATCATGGGAATCAGTGAATCACTGCGAAGTGCGAATGCCCCACGCATCGTGACATCGTGTCCGCGCGTGACCCGCCCACTAGCCGGCCTCCACGCATCATGGTCAGAGTTTGACCGCATGGGAATCAACATGCGAGCAAGGAGCAACCGTAAGATAGAAGTACCAGTTGCAATGGAAGTGGTTTTTCGCATGTATACATGTGGTTCCATGCACTATCTACACCGATCAAAGCGCATCAAGATCCGTGCAAGCAAAGCGGGTGAAAATACTATACGTATTGTATATCCACCATTACGTATCTATACCGTATTGTGTATCTCTCTAATTATCTCCCTCCCTCGTCGGTCTCTCTCTTCATTTTCTCCTCTGTCTCTCTCACCCTCCCTGCACTAGCCACCTCAGCCTCGACGATACACGACGACCCTGAGCCCGAGTCGCCCTGTACCCGGCTGTCGCCGTCGTCTTCCTCTCTGGTCGTCCCTGGGTGTGGCGCCGTCAGACTTGGCTTCCAGTCACCTCCTCCCTTCCTCAGCAGCCTAGGAGGGGGAGTGCATCACCCCGTCCCCGGGTCCGGTCACCGCTGTTGTCTTCCTCTCCGGCCGGCCGCGGGTACGCCTAGATTCGGCTCGTCTTCCTCGCCACCTCATCGGATCTCCACCGCTAGCGCTGCACCTCCCCCATCCTCGTCCCCCTCTCCAGTCGGATCTCCTCTTCGTCAGATCTCTGCTACCGATGCGTCGGAGGTGCTACTGAGATATAGATCCGGACAGGGTCTTCCTTTTTGGCACCAGCGCCGCTCCACCGCCCGCTCATCCTCAACGTCGCATCCACCACCGAGCCACCAGCTCCTCGGCCCAGTGTCGCTGGCTCCATATTCGCTGCTATGGGTCCATGTTTTTTGCACGACTTTTTTTTGTGTGTACGAATTCTTGCTGATTCAAACGGTTATTTATTTTTTGCACTTTTTTTTTACAACTTCGGTTTTTGAACAAAATCTGTAGATTTGGATTCATTCTCTCACATGGATTCAAATGGCTACTCATTTTTTGTGCGTTGTATGAATTCGTTTTTTGTACAAACAATTACATATCTGGATTTTGTTAATATTTTGTACACATTATGTACGTAATCGGAATTTGAATATGAACATGAACCACCATCATGTTGAGCATGACCGTGAATATGAACACGTTCGGATTTTTGAATATGAACATGAACCCAATCTTCAAAAAATCGGAACCGAGAAAATGTTAAAATGAATTTGAATATGAACGTGAACCATCATCATGTCGAACATGAACACATTCGGAATTTTGAATGTGAACATTGTAACAACAAAATAACTTTGTATGGACTATTTTGTACCAACAAAATAATTATTAGTTTATTACAATCCGAATTTTGTACAAAATATTTAAAATCCAAATTCTGTACAAATTTTGAACATTTTTAAGAGAGAGAGAGAGAGAGAGGAGAAGAGAAACAATCATATTTGACTCTTCTAGATTTTTTTTAACTGTATTTTCTCTTCCCATGTGCACCAATCTCGAAGCAAAACGTGCGGGTGTGGATAGTTGTAACAACTTAAAATTTCATAAAGGCAAAAATATGAGATTTTAAAAACTTTTTGTATAACAACTATTGTTGCGTGTCTTGATCACCCCTTTTTAATTCATATTAGACTTTATTGTGTTTTCTCATTTGGACTGCATCTTTTCAATTCTTATTTTTGGATGTCATTTGGCATTTAATGCCCGTCACCCAAGCCACACGACCTCTACACCGTGTTGGCCATATCATCAACAACCCCAACCACTATGACCACTCCCCCTAGTCAGATCGTTCATACACATATATGGGACACAAGACCTTGGGACCTCCTAGTTACTTTTCCTCATCAATTCCAGTGCTAGCACCATTCTCTTCTTTCTCCAGGAGAGCTCGAGCTCCAATCCAGCTCAAGCCCTCGTCTCTGTCAAACGCCCCCCCCACACACCACCGCCTTGCCGCAGGCAACCATCGCCTTGGAAATCACTCTCCTTTCACCTTCGACCAGGACATTCCAAGACATCCGAGTGGGCCAAGCACCAGCTTCCAGAAAGCAACCTTGAAGACCGAAGACCGCCTCATTTCCCTCAAGCTACTTGCGAAGACGGAGCTTCTTCCATTCTTTGTGATCCATAAATCATGGCTCGACTTGACTAACCATCCCTAGATTCCATCTGGATAAGTTCTAGTGGATGTAAACTCTTCCTAGTTCGAGCTGCCTTGTTTCTTCTTCTAATGTTCTCCGGTTCTTCCTTTGGCTTTTCCGCTGGTTTATTCGATTGCATCAAATCAGTCGAAGACTTCTCGTAACATTCTGGGTTTTCCCAAGTCTCTTTGAATTTTCAAGTAAAATGAAACATCTGGTTTTGATGAGAGTTCAAAGCTCAACTTGAGATTCTAAAAAGAGCTTTAAAATGGCTAAATCCAACCTCAACTAAATCTCAGCTTGGTTTTCCGCGAGTCTGTTGAAATCCTCGCCTCCTCCTTACACAGCCCTCCCATTTACAAAGACCACCCTATTAGCCGCGACCTCCCCTATTACAAAGACCACCTCTGTGGCCGTGACCTCCCATTTTACAAAGACCACCCTCTATCGCATGATCATCCTTTTTGCAAAAACCACCTTTTTGGTCTTTTGCAAAGACCACCCTCACGACCTTCCTTGGTCATAACACCCTCACAACCTCCCCTGGTCGTAACCCTCACACGACCTATCTAGTCGCAACACTCACAGGACCTCCCCTGGTCTTGATATCTCCAGGACATCCTTGGTAATCATCATGACCGTCGGGACCTCCTTGGTGTTAATCTTGACCGTCAGGACCTTCTTTGACTCCAACTTGACCGTCGAGACCTGCTCTGCGTTCATCTAAACTGTCAAGACCTCCCTTGGTTCCATCTTGACCGTCCAGACCTCTTTTGCGATCATCTTAACGGTCTAGACCTCCCTTCATTTAGATCTAACGGCTCAGATCTCCCCTTTGCTTAGATCTAATGGTACAGACCACCCTTCATTTAAATCTAACGGCCTAGACCTCCCTTCATTTAGATCTAACAGCCCAGACCTCCCCTTCGCTTAGATCTAAGGGTACAGACCTCCCATCTTTTCGATCTAATAGCCCAGACATCCCCTTCGCTTAGATCTAAGGGTACAGACCTCTCTTCATTTAGATCTAACGGCCCGGACCTTCCTTCGCTTAGATCTAAGGGCCTAGACCTCCCTTGAACTTGGATATTATCCTTTGTCACCCTAGACTTAATGGATTACCTGCTAGTTAACAAGTATGTATCTAAGTGTTATGCTTAGCCTTGCTTAGATACAATGTCATGTGGGCATTAAGTTGCCCAAGCCACAATCCTTAAAAACTTTGAAAATTGATTTGGGCAACAAAGCCGAGCCCTTTAATTGGTATGTTGAAGTAAATGATATTTTCAAAACAATAAAACTGAAAAAACTGCTTTTGACCGGGTGGTGGAAAGAGTGGTGGTGCACAGGGCACGAGAAGAGGTTGGTGCGTGGATGTGCCGCCTGTCGAGTGGGACCGAGTCTTGTGATGACCTCTCAGGCAAAAACAGTGCAACCACAAGTCTAATATGGGTATGACCTAGCCAACTAATTTGCTCACCTCGGCGTGACCTCACCATTGGAGGAATGTGGCGTGGGTAAAGGGGAAAGGGAGCCAGAGAGAAACCACATGGCGCAAGAGGGGGCCTCCTGGAAGTGCTTGGCACAGGACGGAGGAAACCTTAGCGGGTGGGGCTGCGACGAGGAATGAGCATTGTAAAGGCCTTATGGTGATCTCCTATTGATTCGCATGTCGAAGGAAACATGTGTATATATATCAAGGCGATTACCTCTTGTGAGTAAAGTGTGCGAACTCTGCAGAGTAAGAAAACTATCATGATAGCCATGCTCACGGTCAAGAGCGGTGCTGAGAACTTGCTTGATATAGTCTTCATCTTTACAAAACCATTTGTGATGAAAAGGGAAGGCTGGGGTGGGACCCTGTGATTTGAGAAAGGCACAGTGGGGGACGATGGTAAATCTGGGATAACCCGAGTATAGGACGTGGGACCTCCACTAGTACTTTTCAGAAGAAAACTTATTTATGAAAACAGATTTGTTAAATTGCTAAGTCTTAGGATTTACTACTACTCATCTATTTCAAACCTGGCTTTGTGCAAATAAAAGAACTCTAAAGCTTCCCTTGAATAGCCTTGCATCTATAAGAACTACATTGTGGGTTGGCTCACGATTACGATTGTGTACTCAGGCTCTGCCAATATATTCTTTTCAAACCCGAATGATCAGGACCCCTATCAGTACCTCACGGAGGATGAACCAGATGGTGGTGAAGATAATGAAGCTAAGGCTGGGACCCCTAGTCGCTTGCCTGTGGGCAAAGTGAATGGATCCACTATGCTGTATTTTGCTTCCGTACCTGTTTTACTTCCGTACTCTGGCTTCTGTAAAACTCACGCCTAAGTGGCGCTTTTGTAAACAATTGGCCGCGTGGCCGGATAATTATGTAATATATTATGGGCTTGCACTGTTCGTATCAAGTATTGCACAAGTTGAGTAAGATTCAAGGTCAGTTTGTGCCTAATCGCTAGATAGATGTCTCACGACCACCCCTAGATAGTCTAAGACCACTACCCAATGTCCCACGACCACTCCTAATGCTCGAAGACCTTCACCAGATGTCTCACGACCACCCCTAAGTGATCCAAGCCTACAACCAGATGTCCCACGACCACCCCTAGATGGCTTAAGACCACAACAAGATGCCTCACGACCACCCCTATATGGTCTAAAGATTTCTTCCTGATGTCTCGGGAGATCCTGTACTCTCTTGGTCGCACCCAGGACCTCCTCCTCCGGACATCCTGAGGACCTTCTGTACTCCTTTTTGGGCGTATCTTTAGGACCTCCTCAAGACCTCCTATGCCTTTTGTCGCATCCCCAAGACCTCCCTAGAACATCTCTATTGAGTTCATCAGGACCTCCCTAGGACGTCTCCACAGTACACCTCAGGACCTCCTCAAGATAACTCTACAGTATTCCTCAGGACCTCCCTCGATCACCTTGAGACCTCCACAGGACCTTCTCAGGGTCACTCAAGACCTCCCTGGGATCACTATAAAACCGTACTAGGACCTCTTTAAGACTCTTCTAAATTTCTATTTTGACCAAATATGGCCGTGTCTACAAACCAACACATGTGTCCGTGTGGAGCTTCTATAGGTAAACGCTTGAGTAAACGTGGTATTATGTGTGTGTCAGCTACTGATCCAGGGAATGACACAGTATACATAGGAGATCCCAAGCTCCAAATTTGGGGTCTGACAGACTTGGTATCAGAGCCCAAGACTGTAGGGTATCAGCCTTAGCTAGCTGGATGATAGGAAGCTAGGATTACACACTAAAGAGCAGTTTAGGAGCCCTACAAAATTATGTATATGTATTTTCTGGCTGTTCTTTTCTCGTGGTTTTGTGAAAACCAACCCTGAATTGAATGCATTTCTTTGGATTTTTACCAGTTGGCTTTAATTGTGCCGTTTTGTACTGGGTAGACTTGTGATGACTTCGTCTTTGTCATCACTTTGAGTTGAAGCGTACTGCTCTCTAAAGAGTTTTCGTTAATAGATGCCTCCAAGGAGAGCAGTCGAGGGTCGTGGTCGTGGTCGCGAACGTGGCCCAGCAGCAGCAACAGCACCCCCACCACCACCTGAGCATCCCACGTTGGCTCAAGTGATGGCACAACAAGCTCAAGTGTTGGCGCAACAAACCCAACTACTACAAACGATGGCCGCGGGTTAGCAAGCTGGGGCAGCCAGCCATGGGACCAGGCTTGGGGACTTTATGTGCACCAAGCCACCCGTTTTCTCCGTTGCAGATGAGCCATTAGAAGACGAAGATTGGCTACACACAATAGAGAAGAAGTTAACACTGGCACGGTGCCGAGAAGAAGACAAAGTGGTCTATGCCACACACCAGCTAGCGGGACCAGCTGCTGACTAGTGGGATAATTACATGGCCGCCAGAGTTGAGGAAGAACCTGTGACTGATGACGAGGGAGTTGCAGCAGAAGTGGGATGGGCTGAGTTCCAGGAAGCTTTTAGGAGCAATTTCATTCCCTCCAATGTCATGCGCATGAAGAGGAATGAGTTCAGGACCTTGAAGCAAGGCAACCTTTCAATCACTAATTACCTTACCCGGTTCAATCAGCTGGCTCGTTATGCACATAATGATATTGCAGAAGAGGAAGAGAAGATCAACCGCTTTAAAGAAGGGCTGCGTGATGGTCTGAGAGTGCAATTGATAATTCACGACTTCCAGGACTTCCAACAACTGGTCAACAAGGCACTGCTCCTAGAAAATGAACGTAAGACATTCGAAGCCACTCGCAAGAGGAAGTTGGGCACTTCACGGGGGCCGTCATTTAGTGCTCAATCATCCTCTCGACCGGTCACTCTACCCCGGTCCTCAGTCCCAACCAATCGGCCTGGTGGTGCCTCATATGCCACCCCAGTCCGATCAAGCCAATCTCAACAGGCCAGCCCACAGCTTGCCGACCAATTGTGCTTCAATTGCAATGAACCTGAGCACTTTGCCCGCAACTGTCCACGCAAGGCCATCACCCCTGTCAAGTTTAACTTGGGGAGTACTCCAACAAGAGTGCCGCCCACCCTGGGTACTGCAGCAAGAGGAGGATCTTCAACCAGATCAGCGCCAACGCAGGGGCATGGCAGGGTGAACCATGTCACGACTGAGGAGGCACAAGAGGCCCCAGGGGTTCTGATGGGTACGTTCTCTGTGAACTCCTCGCCTGCATGTGTTCTCTTTGATTCCAGAGTATCACATTCTTTCATTTCCCGTAAATTTGTGGACTGTTGGTAGTTGCCCACTTTTATTCTCAAGAGACCTTTGGAGCTTAGCTCACCTGGGGGACTACTATGGGCCGAATCAGTAAGCCCTGTGGTAGGAATCTTGTTTGAGGGAATATTGTTTCCAACAAACTTGATGGTGTTAGAAGCCCAGACCCTGGACGTCATCCTAGGGATGGATTGGCTAGCCAGGTACCAAGGGGTGATAGATTGCACCAATAGAACCGTAAGCCTTACCAAAGGACCTGACCTGGTGGTCATAGTCAAGATGGACCACCTCTTCCAATGGAAGAGGGCAGTCTGCTATGCCTTGGGTGTTCCATTAGGGATGCCAGTGGTACAGGACTACCCGGATGTCTTCCCAGAAGAATTGCTAGGAGGACCACCCGATCGCGACATAGAGTTCATCATAGAGCTATTGCCTGGGATAGCACCTATATCCAAGAGACCCTACAGGATGCCGGCAAATGAACTCGAGGAGCTAAAGAAGCAAATTAGAGAGTTACAGGACAAGGGGTTTGTTAGGCCGAGCTCATCTCCATGGGGATCTCCAGTGCTATTCGGGAAGAAGAAGGATGGCAGCATGAGGATGTGTGTAGATTATCGGTCTTTGAACGAAGTGACTATCAAGAATAAATACCTATTACCCAGAATCGATGACCTGTTCGATCAACTCAAGGGGGCAACTAAGTTCTCCAAGATAGATCTGCGTTCAGGGTATCACCAATTGAAGATCAGGTCTGAAGACATCCCCAAGACAGCATTTTCTACCCGCTATGGCCTCTATGAGTTCACTGTTACGCCATTTGGGCTAACTAATGCTCCAGCCTATTTCATGAACCTGATGAACAAAGTGTTCATGGAATACTTGGACAGATTTGTAGGGGTGTTTATTGATGACATATCGATCTACTCTAAGGATGCCGAAGAGCACACACAACATCTGAGAATGGTACTAGATACCCTCAGGGAGCACCAATTGTATACTAAGTACAGTAAGTGCGAGTTCTGGCTATCCGATGTTAGTTTCTTGGGTCATGTCATATCTGCCAATGGAGTGGACATGGATCCAACCAAGGTGGAAGCTATCCTTGAGTGGCAACCACCTACCTCAGTGACTGAGGTTCGGAGCTTCCTCGGATTGGTGGGATACTACCGTTGATTCATTGAGGGATTTTCCAAAATTGCCCAACCTCTCACCCAGTTATTGAAGAAAGAAAGGAAATTTGAATGGACCGAAGGGTGTGAGAAGAGTTTCCAAGCATTAAAAACTCACTTGACCTCTGCCCTGGTTTTGGTCCTCCCTGATGTCCATAAGGACTTTGAGGTATGTTGTGATGCCTCTCGTCAAGGACTAGGAAGTGTGCTGATGCAAGACAAGAAGGTGATAGCTTATGCATCTCAACAACTTCGACCACATAAAGAGAACTACCCTACTCATGACCTAGAGTTGGCATCAGTGGTGCATGCATTGAAGATATGGCGCCACTACCTTATTGGAAATCATTGCAACATATATACGGATCATAAGAGCCTCAAGTATATCTTCACCCAACCAGATCTCAACCTAAGGCAACGAAGATGGCTGGAACTCATCAAAGACTATGATTTGGACCTCCACTATCACCCGGGCAAGGCCAATGTGGTGGCTGATGCACTAAGCAGGAAGTCCTATTGCAACCACATTGGGACTCATAAGTGGCAGCCTTCCCTAACTGAGGAACTTGAGAAACTCAATCTAGAAATAGTACCACAGGGAAGCCTCTCTGCCTTGGAAGTCCATCCGACCTTGGAGGAAAGAATCAAAGCCGCACAAGCAGGGAACTCAAGCACAGAAAGACTCTAACAACTTATGGAGCAAGGGAAGGCCTCCAAAGTGACGAAGGATGATCAGGACATCCTACGCTATGGGAAGTGCCTTTTTGTGCCCCATCAGCAGGATCTGAAGGAGTTAATCCTCAAAGAGGCTCATGAATCAGCATACTCGATTCATCCGGGTGGCACCAAAATGTACCAAGACTTGAAGCAACAATACTGGTGGCCACGAATGAAGAGGGACATTGCAGAGTATGTAGCACGCTGCGATGTGTGCCAACGGATCAAGGCCGAACATCAAAAGCTCGCTGGTCTGCTACAGCCCTACAAGTACCTAAGTGGAAATGGGAAGAGATTAGCATGGACTTCATCACTGGTCTGCCCAAGACCAGGTCAGGGTATGATTCAGTATGGGTCATAGTTGATAGGTTAACTAAGACTGCCCATTTCATACCAGTCAAGACCACCTACAAAGGTGATAAGCTAGCAAAACTGTACATGTCCCGGATAGTCAGTTTGCATGGTGTGCCCAAGCGAATTGTCTCAAATAGAGGTTCACAGTTTACCTCCCATTTCTGGGATAGTCTTCATGAAGCCTTGGGCACTTACCTAGCCTTCAGCACGGCATATCACCCTCAGACAGATGGTCAAACTGAAAGGGTGAACCAAGTCCTTGAAGACATGCTCAGAGCTTGTGCAATAGAGTTTGCTGCTGACTGGGAGAAGTGTCTACCATATGCTGAAT
This sequence comes from Phyllostachys edulis, assembly GCA_036346405.1. Lineage (NCBI taxonomy): Eukaryota > Viridiplantae > Streptophyta > Magnoliopsida > Poales > Poaceae > Phyllostachys > Phyllostachys edulis. The sequence continues at coordinate 21,852,395 of CM070556.1, forward strand.
TTGCCTACAACAATAGCTACCAGTCTAGCATGAAGATGTCCCCCTTTGAAGCCCTTTATGGAAGACAATGCCGAACTCCTCTGTTGTGGTCAGAAGCTGGGGAAGGGTACCTTTTTGGACCAGATTGCTTAAAGGAAGCTCAAGATAAGGCACGTCTTATTCGAGACCGCCTACTGGCGGCACAATCAAGACGGAAGAGCTACGCCGACTGTTGTCGCAGGGAGTTGGAGTTCAACATAGGAGACTTTGTCTACCTAAAGGTCTCTCCTCTCGGGGGAACCAGAAGGTTCAAGGTCAAAGGAAAGCTGGCACCGAGATATATAGGGCCATATCAGATAGTCACCAAGATGGGAAAAGTGGCTTATCAGCTGGAGCTGCCCGAACAACTGTTCGACATACACAATGTGTTCCACATATCACAGCTCAAGAATTGCCTCTGTGTGCCTGAAGAACAAACTCGAGTGGAGGACATTGAACTTGGCAAGGATTTGGCATATGCCAAACATCCAGTAGAGATCTTAGAGGTAGCTGAGAAGCAGACAAGGAACCGGGTCTGCCGCATGTGCAAGGTCAGATGGAGTAACCACACAGAGGGCGGGGCCACCTGGGAGCGTGAAGACTTGTTGAAAGCCGGATACCCCCAGCTGTTCGATGACTGATAAGGACCAGATAGTCCTCCCCCGACCAGTCCCCTAGTTGAAGGACCTCCCACGACCAGTGCTTGGTCGTAAGACCTCCCTTACGACCAGTCCTTGACTGATGGTGTTCGTAGCTTTGTCGGCCAAGTCAGCTAAGGAAATTGTAACCTTGTCTGAATCTCGGGGTCGAGATTCTCTTAAGGGGGGGTAGGGTTTGTAATAGCCCAAAATTTCATAAAGGCAAAAATATGGGATTTTTAAAACTTTTTGTATAACAACTATTATTGTGTGTCTTGATCACCCCTTTTTAATTCATATTGGACTTTATTGTGTTTTCTCATTTGGACTGCATCTTCTCAATTCTTATTTTTGGATGTCATTTGGCATTTAAAGCCCATCACCCAAGCCACACGACCTCTACACTGTGTTAGCCATATCATCAACAACCCCAATCACTCTAACCACTCCCCCTAGTCAGGTCGTTCATATACATATATGGGACACAAGACCTTGGGACCTCCTAGTTAGTTTTCTTCGCCAATTCCAGTGCTAGCCCCATTCTCTTCTTTCTCCAGGAGAGCTCGAGCTCCAATCCAGCTCGAGCCCTTGTCTCTATCAAACTGCCCCCCCCACACACCACCGCCTTGCCGCAGGCAACTATTGCCTTGGAAACTACTCTCCTTTCACCTTCGACTAGGAGATTCCAAGACATCCGAGTAGGCCAAGCACAGCTTCCAGAAAGCAATCTTGAAGACCGAAGACCGCCCTCATTTCCCTCAAGCTACTTGCAACAAGGAGCTTCTTCCATTGCTGTGATCCATCGTCACTAGCTCAGCTTCGGCTAACCATCCCCCAGATTCCATACTTGTAAGTTCCTAGTGGACATGAACTCTTCCTAGTTCGAGCCTGCCTTGTTTCTTCTTCTAATGTTCTCTGGTTCTTCCTTTGGCTTTTCCGCTGGTTTATTCGATTGCATCAAATCAGTCGAAGACTTCTCGTAACATTCTGGGTTTTCCCAAGTCTCTTTGAATTTTCAAGTAAAAAGAAACATCTGGTTTTGATGAGAGTTCAAAGCACAACTTGAGATTCTAAAAAGAGATTTAAAATGACTAAATCCAACCTCAACTAAATCTCAGCTTGGTTTTCTGCGAGTTTGTTGAAATCCTCGCCTCCCTCCTTGCATAGCCCTCCCATTTTACAAAGACCACTCTATTAGCCGCGACCTCCCCTATTACAAAGACCACCTCCGTGGTCGCGACCTCCCATTTTATGAAGACGACCCTCTATCGCATGATAATCCTTTTTGCAAAGACCACCCTCACGACCTTCCCTGGTCGTAACACCCTCACGACCTCCCCTGGTCGTAACCCTCACACGACCTCTCTAGTCGCAACACTCACAGGACCTCCTCTGGTCCTGATATCTCCAGGACCTCCTTGGCATTCATCTTGACTGTCGGGACCTCCTTGGCATTAATCTTGACCGTCAGAACCTTCTTTGACTCCAACTTGACCGTCGGGAGCTCCTCTGCGTTCATCTAGACCGTCAGGACCTCCCATGGTTCCATCTTGACCGCCGGGATCTCTTTTGCTATCATCTTAATGGTCTAGACCCCCCTTCATTTAGATCTAACAGCCCAGACCTCCCTTTCGCTTAGATCTAACGTTACAGACCTCCCTTCATTTAGATCTAACGGCCCAGACCTCCCTTCATTTAGATCTAACGGCCCAGACCTCCCCTTTGCTTAGATCTAAGGGTACAAACCTCCTATCATTTAGATCTAATGGCCTAGACCCCTCCTTCGCTTAGATCTAAGGGTACAGACCTCCCTTCATTTAGATCTAACGGCCCGGACCTTCCTCCGCTTAGATCTAAGGGTCTAGACCTCCCCTCACCTGGATTTAAAGGCTCAGACCTCCCCTCACTTGGGTCTAATGGTCCAGACCTCCCCATGATTGGATCCAGCGATCCGGACCTTCCCCCAATTGGATCTAACGATCCAGACCTCCCTCTGATTGGATCTAATGATTCAGACCTTCTCTCGATTGGATTTAACGATGCAGGCCTCCCCTTGATTCGATCTAACGACCCAGACCTAACCTCGATTGGATCTAATGACCCAGACCTCCCCTTGTTTGGACCTAAGGGTCCAGATCTCTACTCTTTTAGATCTAAGTTTCCAGATCTTCTTTTATTTAGATCAAAGGGTCCAGGCCTCCTCTCGTTGGATCTAAGGGTCCAGACCCCTTCTCGTTTTGATCTAACGGTTCAGATCTCTCCTCGATTAGATCCGAGTGTTCAGACCTCCCTCTCGCTAGATCTCTCTAATTGTCTTTTTACAAAAGACCACCTTCTTGAACTTTTTATAAAGACCTATGACCTTTCTTAGTCTTAGCACTCGCACGACCTCCTCGAACAAAGAATTCCAGGACCTCCCAAGCAAGAATTCCAGACCTCCTGCACAACAATTCCAGAACCTCCCCTGGCTACAATGACTCTAGGACCTCTCTTAGTCACAGTACCTCTAGGACCACCACAAATCATAGTACTTCCACGACCTCTTTGTCATATCCTTCTTGAAACAAAGTAGTGGTCATGCGACCACAGCATCGCATTTACCATCGAAGTTTTCAACTATGTTGGTCTCATATTTCTAAATCTACGCTTTTGCATTATTTGGAATTCGTTGCACCTTTGAAAGCAATTTGAGATGGAATAGCTGCTTATTTGCCTTTTCGATTGTTTTGTGATTATAGAAGCCGAGGCGACCGAAAAACCGTTCGTTGAACAAGATCCTGTTCGGCAGCACCCTAAGCATGGCGAGTAAACCCTTTGACCATGTTGCACCTACCCATTTGCAAATTATGTTGCTTTAAAATTATGAAACTGCATTGCTATGTTTTATCAAACTAAATTGGTCTAGATCATAGTTAATGCCTTAACAAATACTTGTGTATAAACTTCCAACCCTTGAACTTGGACATTATCCTTTGTCACCCTAGACTTAATGGATTACCTGCTAGTTAACAAGTCTGTATCTAAGTGTCATGGTTAGCCTTGCTTAGATACAATGTCATGTGGGCATTAAGTTGCCCAAGCCACAATCGTTAAAAACTTTGGAAATTGATTTGGGCAGCAAGGCTGGGAGCCTGGCTGGTATGTTGAAGTAAATGATATTTTCAAAATAATAAAACCTGAAAAAAAATCCTTAAAAACTTTGGAAATTGATTTGGGCAGCAAGGCTGGGAGCCTGGCTGGTATGTTGAAGTAAATGATATTTTCAAAATAATAAAACCTGAAAAAAAACTGTTTTTGACTGGGGTGGTTGGAAAGAGTGGCTGGTGCCTGGGGCATGAGAAGAGGTTGGTATGTGGATGTGCCGCCCTGGTTGAGTAAGGACCGAGTCTTGTGATGACCTCTCAGGCAAAAACAGTGCAACCACAAGTCTAATATGGGTACGACTTGGCCAACTAATTTGCTCACCTCGGCGTGGCCTCACCATTGGAGGAATGTGGCGTGGGTAAAGGGGAAAGGGAGCTAGAGAGAAACCCCATGGTGCAAGAGGGGGCCTCCTGGAAGTTCTTGGCACCGGGCGGTGGAAACCTTAGGGTGGGGTTGCGACGAGGAATGAGCATTGTAAAGGCCTTGTGGTGATCTCCCCTTAATTCGCGTGTCCATGGAAACATGTGTATATATATCAAGGCGATTACCTCTTGTGGCTAAAGTGTGCGAACTCTGTAGAGTAAGAAAACTACCATGATAGCCGTGCTCACGGTCAAGAGCGGTGCTGAGAACATGCTTGATATGGTCTTCATCTTTACAAAACCATTTGTGGTGAAAAGGGAAGGCTGGGGTGGGACCCCAGGGATTTGAGAAAGGCCTGGTCGGGGACCAGTGGTAAATACGGGATAACCCGAGTATAGGAGGTGGGACCTCCACTAGTACTTTTCAAAAGAAAACTCATTTATGAAAATAGATTTGTTAAATTGCTAAGTCTTAGGATTTACTACTACTCATCTATTTCAAACCTAGCTTTGTGCAAATAAAAGAACTCTAAAGCTTCCCTTGAATAGCCTTGCATCTATAAGAACTGCATTGTGGGTTGGCTCACGATTACGATTGTGTACCCATGCTCTGCCAATATATTCTTTTTAGACCCGAATGATTAGGACCCCTCTCAGTACCTCACGGAGGATGAACTAGATGGTGGTGAAGATAATGAAGCTTAGGCCAGGACCCCAGTTGCTTGCTTGTGGGCAAAGTGAATGGATCCACTATGCTGTATTTTGCTTCCGTACCTGTTTTACTTCCGCACTCTGGCTTTTGTAAAACTCACGCCTAAGTGGCGCTTTTCTAAACAATTGGCCGCACGACCGGATAATTATGTAATATATTATGGGCGTGCACTGTTCATATCAAGTATTGCACAACTTGAGTAAAATTCAAGGCCAGTTTGTGCCTAATCACTAGACAGATGTCTCACGATGACCCCTAGAAAGTCTAAGACCACTACCCAATGTCCCACGACCACTCCTAGATGCTCGAAGACCTCCACCAGATGTGTCACGACCACCCCAAAGTGATCCAAGCCTACAACCAGATGTCCCACGACCACCCCTAGATGGCTTAAGACCACAAACAGATGCCTCATGACTACCGCTATATGGTCTAAAGATTTCTTCCTGATGTCTCAGGACATCCTGTACTGTCATGGTCGCACCCAGGACCTCCTCCTCCAGACATCCTTAGGACCTCCTGTACTCCTTTTTGGGCATATCTTTAGGACCTCCTCAAGACCTCCTATGCCTTTTGTTGCATCCCCAAGACCTGCCCAGAACATATCTATTGAGTTCATCAGGACCTCCCTAGGACGTCTCCACAGTACACCTCAGGACCTCCTCAAGACAACTCTACAGTATTCCTCAGGACCTCGCTCGATCACCTTGAGACCTCCACATGACCTTCTCAGGGTCACTCAAGACCTCCTTGGGATCACTATAAAACCGTACTAGGACCTCTTTAAGACTCTTCTAAATTGCTATTTTGACCAAATATGGCCGTGTCTACAAACCAACACATGTGTTCACGTGGAGCTTCTGTAGGTAAACGCTTAAGTAAATGTGGTATTCTGTGGGTGTCAGCTACTGATCCAGAGAATGACACAGTATACACAGGAGATCCCAAGCTCCAAATTTGGGGTCTGACAATAGTACATGTGGCTTTGACATTCCCTGTTGCAATTATACAATTTTGCAGGATTTGATAGTTTATGACACAGGGTTACAGTTGAAGAATGGAAAAAAGTCCACTTTACAATCTTTAACTATGACCCTAGTGCATTTTCAACCCACTAACATAAAATCGTCTAAAACATAACCTTCAAGTATCAAAACCAAGACACTTATCCCCTGCACCCATTTCAAAGTGGTTTTGACTGGCGTGGATATAACGTATCTGCCACATCATGCAAGACGTCATCTAGCAATTCAACTAATTAAAAAGGATGAAGTACATTGTTCGTCTCTCAACCTTTGCCCTAGTTTAATTTTCACCCCTGAATTGTAATACCGAATAAAACGCGTCCTCGAACTGTTAATACCGTGCAAAAGATACCCTTTCATCTGTTTTAGAGCAGTTTTGACTGGGTATTTGACCTACGTGGCTCTCCATGGTATTGACACGTGGCACGAAACAGCTCTAAAAAAGAATAAATGACAGTTTTTGCACGGTATTGACTGTTCGAGGACATGTTTTATCCAGTATTACAATCCAGGAACGAAAATTAAACTATGACAAGAGTTGAGCGGCGAACAATGTACTTAATCCAATTAAAAAAAAAGATGAGAGGCCCACACATGTCATTCCCTACCTATTCTTACTCTTTCTCTCCCCCGTCTCTCTCTCTCTCTCTCTCTCTCTCTCTCTCTCTCTCTCGCGTACTCTCCATCTCTTCCTCTATATCCTCTCACTGCCGCCGATAACAACCCTTCTGCAAGCCGCTGCTCCTCCCCACCTATTGCCACTCCGGCCACGCCTTGATCCTCCCCCTCCCTGCCCTCCCCCTCCCTTCCCCCACTATTCCTCCTTCCTCGTCATGCTCAAGACCGGCAGCTACTCCGTCGCGCCATCGCTACTCGTCATTGCCGCTTCTTGTGCTATGCGTCGGGGTAGTCTCATGGGATATTACGAGGAGATTCACGTATGATAAGTTATAGTACCATGATTTACCGATGGAGATTAACATCGCTGGGGAAGATAACTGGAGATGGAGGAGCAAAATGGTCGATTCGGTGAGCTGTGAGCACAGAAATCGAATTAATTTGGTAGATAGGTTTCGAAATGGGTGGAACACAATATGACGTGAAATAATTTGTGAAAACATCACCGGTGCGACGGAAAACATGACGGTGGGTTTTGGCCGGAGTTCGGGCGGCGACGGGCACAACGCTAAACTAGAGCAGCGTCGCGTGCACACATACCAAAGCCATCACGGGGGCATAACAGAAGAAGTTCGCAGGCTCGCAGCCTTGACTGGAGTGAAGCGGCGTAGCGGCCATCTGTGTTCGTGGCCCCAATGGCGACTAGCAGAGCATGTGGCCGCTAACTTCCCTACATGTTTGCATAGATCAGTTGCTAGCTAGCAATCATATCCTATACACGTACGTATACACGTCAAAATGGCGGCAGCTGGTGGCGGCAAGAGGACGTGGGTGGTGACGTGGAGAAGATGCTCAAGGAAGTCGACGTGTCGGTGGAGCCGTGGAGGTGTCACGGTGGCAGCGGCACTACATCTACCGTGTGCCGGCGTGCGGACGGTTCCTGGAGCTGATGATCGTCGACGGTTGCTTCCTGCTCAAGGTGATGAGGATGGCCGCTGGGAAGGACGTCAACCACTATGCGCCCAGCTGTATATGGTGCGCGACATGCTCATGCCTGAGAACCAGCTTCCGCTGCTCGATTTTTTTTAAATAATCTATTTTTTATTCGAAAATACAGAAATAATACCGCTTAATTTTTATTTACAGAAATAATCTCGTGTCGCCGCACGGTTGGGCGAGTCCGGCAAGTCTCCCAACCGCAGTGCGACACATATTCAAGTCGCCCAATGGAACGGCGATTTAAACGTTCGAGGCATCGTCGCTTCATGGTATGGCGACTTGGATAAAGTCGCCATACGGTCGAGCGAATTGCTAGCACCTCAATCAAAGTCGCCCAACCGTATGGCGACTTGGGCACGTGTCGCTCAACCCTTGGGCCAACACTTCTCGCCAAGTCGCCCCTCACGGTTAGCGACTACGGTCATATAGAAAGGCGGCCCATATCCCGTCATGGTTTCTTTCACCATTTGTCTCAAGGACAAGCATAGCAGATCGGGAGAGGAGAAAAAGGAGAAGGTAGGGAGAGGGAGAAGCAGAGGAGCTCGAGAGAGGGAGACAATAGGAGGAGAGGAGCTTGGGAGAGGTATCTGAGGAGGAGCAGAGCTCGGGAGAGGGCGGTTCGGGAGGAGAGGAGTCAGAGACGTGAAAGAGAAAGACGAACGAAGGTAATACTCTTGTTTGTTCTTATTCTCGGCCAAATGTAGGCGACGTGTAGCTACTTGTTTGTTTACCACGTATATGGGGAATGTATGTCGAGAAATCACTGGTTGCAACATTTGTAATATTTGCAGTCATGTCGGAGCTCACAAGATTGAAAGTGCATTACGGTGTTGGTACGATTCATGAAGGTCCGCAAGGTGTTGACCTAAGTGATTTCCAGCAAGTCGATTTGGTACACTCGAACCTAGAGAATGCCCAAATCGGAGATGTTCTACACTGGCTCACCAGAAGCTTCTCCTTGGACCCCGAGGTGTAGAGTGTCGTCATACAAGGGGTTTGGAGTAGGTCTCCCACGCACATTCGGTGGGAGTTGAGCAGAGTGATACACACGGTTGCATGGAAGGGATATCTCGAAGGCTGTAGGCGCCGTGGCTACGAGTGCATGCTACTCGTGCAGCCATGTCTGAAGGTACTCCTTGCAGGCCCTTCCGACGCCTCCCGTCAGGTTGGTGGGAGCAGTTCGGTTGTGGTTCATGAAGAAGACGAGGTGGCCGACGTTCAGAAGGCAGAAGAGGATGAGGTGGCCAATGTTGTGGAGGCAGAAGAGGAGGCTGAGGCAGAAGAAGAGACAGAGGCAGAATATCATGCACCGCACGCTCAGGCCAGTCCCCAGGTAGATGCAGAGGAGCATGTCCACAGCATAGTACGTCAGATGGAGATTGATGACTTGACAGCTCGAGCGGAGGAGGAAGCTTTAGAAGAGGATGGTGATAACTCTTCCGAGGAGGATTTAAGGTCCCATCCTCGCAGGATGGAATAGGGTGGACGTTGAGGGTCTTGTTGCAGCACGACGAGCACGAATCACCGTGGGAGTACAATGGGACGGAGGTTCTGCCGGCAATGTTTGTTGACAAGGGATCACTACAGATGCCATTAAGTCAGGCCTTATCCATGCAATGGCCGCTTAGTGTACTCAAATCCAGCTAGGAGCAGTACACCGTAGTATGCGAGTAGGCTGGGTGTCCTTGGTGTGTGCACGCAAGGAGACCCAAGTACGAGACTCACTGGATTGTCTCGAAGGTGGAACCACACTCCTGCTTGCTCAGTAGTGTTTTGTCGAGGCATCGCAACCTGACGTCCACCTTCATAGCCAATGTCATGTATGGAGAGATAGTGAAGAAGACGGACCTGGAGGCCAAGCACATCATGGTGGCTATCGAGCATAAATTCAAGTACAAGATTAGCTACGCGAATGCATGGCGTGCTAAGCAAAAGGCTTTAGAAAGGAGGTTCGGTTCTTTCGAGGCGTCTTATGACAACCTTCCTCGTATGCTCCAGGTGCTGCAGGATAGGAACCCGGGCACATACATTGCTGTGAAGGACCAGCCACCCAAAAGACCGCCGCTAGGTTTTATGGTATTGCAGAGGACCTTCTTAGCATTCGGTCCCTGCATCAATGCATTCAGACACATGTTGCTCGTGATATCAATGGACGGGACATTTCTAACTGGGAAATACAAGGGCATGATTCTGACAGCAATTGGCGTTGATGGCAACAATCAGATTCTACCCTTAGCCATTGCTTTACGGGAAAGTGAGAATTACGACAGCTTGGTTGTGGTTCCTTCAACATCGAAGGTGGGAGAAGTTGGGCGGCCCCGATGTCTCGTGATAATCCATGATCGCCACTCCGGGATGATGAAGGCCATCCGACAACTTCAGCAAGACCCCGATGAGCCGTTCCCCTGGCCAGACCTGAGGAACAGATGGTGCATTCGCCATCTGGGGACCAACTTCTTCAAGCAGTTCAGGCAGCAACCATTGAAGAAGCTATTCAAGAGGCTTGCTATGCAGAACCAGCAGCGTAAATTTGATATGTTGTGGCAGATGTTGGACGAGCACACTAGGAAGCATGTCGTCGAGAGGAACAAGCGTCCCCTCATTCCTGGGGCGGCACAGCCCGAGCGCCTCACGCCACTATGAGAGCTCAACCCTCCCCATTTGACGCGGAGGACCTCGAGGGACATCGGGTGTTTCTCTCATTGGATTGAGGCTGAGCCATTGGAGAAGTGGTCCTTACTGCACGACACGGATGGTGCAAGGTATGGCATAATGACCCCTAACCTTGCAGAGGTGTACAACTGGGTTATTAGGGGCCTCCGTTCTCGACCTCTTATTGCCATCGTCAAGGCGTTACGCATAGTACAATCGGATATTTCAGGAAAGACATGCAAATGCGCACTTCATGTAGCCAACCCACGTACACCCTCTCGTCAAGATTACAAAGATACATGCAGGCCAAGACCGAGAAGGCTCGATCGACACGGTCTTCGTAATGGGCATCTGAGCATCGATTCGATGTGATCCTCCGAGACAGAGCCGGATTCGGGACGGCTCGGTCTCTTGTTACCCATGAGGTATGCCTTGGAGACCATGTGAATGAACCTAGCTGCACATGCAATAAGCTAAAGCTCCTTCACAAGCCATGCTCTCATGTCCTCGCCGCGTGTGGGAACATCTGCATGGACCCATCGAACTTCGTATCGGAGTACTTCATGAAGGAAAGGGTGCAACAGGTGTGGTGCGGCGAGCTAAGAGGCTTCAGGGTTGTGGGTAACTTCGCCACGTTGGATATTGCAAATAGGACTTGGATTCCGGATCTAGACCTGTTGAAAGGGGGGAAGGGCCGTCGCCAGAGTCGTCGCATTCATAATGATATGGACGAAGGGGAAGCTGCAACGGCGGGTCGACGTTGTAGCCACTGCCGCCAGGAAGGGCACACTATCAGAACTTGCAAGGCGCATGTCGACACGTAGGAACTTGTATTACAACTGCTAGTATGTTGTAACATGTACTTCAGTCAGTACTTTGGTTCTTGTAAGCAATTGTGGAACTAGTATGTTGTGGAACTAATTGTAACATGTAATGTGCTTCTGTCCGCGGACTTTAATATACTTCTCGTTCCGTGTCTCCGCTAAGCCATCAAAGCAAGCCTATATTGCAAGTATGCCTCTTCTCAGCATCTTCATAACTTCATCGAGGAGAGATTCCCTCACGTATCGTAATATCACTTACCTTTCTACTTACCACTCATTACTATCTCAATCGCCCTCACAAAATTCTCTGTAAATTTAGCGACTACAACAATATCTGACGATCAAAAAATGTTATTGCGAGTCTGACAAATTTTGTACCCTTCATATTCTATGAAAATAACAAATAGACCAACCAACGTTGTCACCACACTTTTATCTTTTAAAAAAATAACATCATATAATACGATTTGCTAAATACAATACCTAAAAATTGTAATATATATTTTAACACAATTGTTCCAATTGGATTTGCATAATTCCAGGTGTAGGAGCTAAAATTGCCCACTGGTTGGGCGACTTGAACTAAATCGCCCAACTAATGCACGACTTCCTAAACCTCGCACATCCGTTTGGCGACTAGGTCCACCAACGCTCTAGTCGCCATTCCATTGGGCGACTTGAATATGTGCCACATTGCGGTTGGACGACTTGCCGGACTCGCCCAACCGTACGGCGACACGAGATTATTTCTGTAAATAAAAATTAAGCGATATTATTTCTGTATTTTCGAATAAAAAATAGATTATTTTTTAAAAAAATTCCCGCTGCTCGTGCTCGAGAGGCTCGTTGCCGTCGAGAGCATATCTGGATTTTTGTTCTTTTTGTAGTCGTTGACGTGTGGGATCGCTCCATAGAAGAAGTCACTCTGGTGAGGATCCTACTTGTCACCACGTCACAAAAACTACTCACACGCAAGCATCACATCGAGGAAAAATCAAGTTGGAATGAGTCGAGGGGTTTTGTTAGTCGATGGTTGCATTTTAGATGGTTTTGGAGTTGAGATTGAAAATCAAACCATAGCTCAAAATTGAAAAATAGACTTCTTCCTTAAAGATTTGAACGGAGTGGCAATGTAGTCAAGTACATTACTGAGAAGTAGGGATAAACCGTGTGATGACCATTTGATTAATGATGTTATAAATAAAAAATTTGTTGTGCTGGAAACAAGTGTATTTCACCTCCAAAAAGTTGTAACATTTGGGTTCGATTTTGGCTAATGAACTTGATTGGGTGTAACAAAATCATACTATAGTGGAATGAAGGCTATGTGTAGTATATGAGTATATAAGACCATCTATGTGGTATGTAAACTTTTTAAAGGTGGTATGTACAAAAAAATTTAACGTACCTTTTACGTGCGAATATGGAGGTATTAGCAAAATATGCTAGAAACTATGTGATCTCTTACATTTTTATGTGGTTCGCATTGGAGTATCTTTAGAATTAGTAGATGAGGATAACTAAGTTGATAAAGAAATATGTTAAGTTCGTTTAGGTGGTATATTATGGGTGGGTGTAAACTACACTCGGGAGTAGAAGGTATTTTTCCTATGTATATATAACATAGTTGCAGTAACTATTACTACTACATTTTTGTCCCCTTTTAAGGTATAAAAAGGTCTTACTTCCCTTCATAAGGAATTATCGAGGGTTTACCACTATGAATAGGGCCACATGTCAGTGAGATGTTGACGAGTAAATCATCAAATGCATCTATCTCATCTCTACTACTTAAAAGGAGTTGGTGGTCGTGTGTCCTCCCACCTTCTTCTGCGTCCGTCCGATCGGGGAGCAAACAATGGACGACATAGATCGCTTCGCCTTCACGCAACACTACCTCCCTCTCCTCTCACGCCTCCCATGACAACTGCTCCCACGATATGGATTCTTCTCCTTCCTCCTATTCTCCCCTTTCTCTCTCTCCCCCTCCCAACCAAACACCATCGCCACTAGCTCCTCCCACCCGCCGATGCCACCGTTCCCCGCGCGCCGCACCGCCACACAACCTCCACTCCCCGTCCCCCTCAGTCCTTGCCCCATCGTCTCACCCTCCCTACTCCTTCCCTCCCAGTCCGAGCCGTCCTCCAACCGGCGACGAGGACGGGCAAGAGGAGGAAGGGTCGACCAAGCCGCCGCCACCGACCACAGTGCACCAGCGGGTCCCGTCCTTCTCCTGCTGAAGGACCTCATCGTCGGCCTCTACGGATCTTGGCTTCCCTCTACCCTTAACACGGTAGAGGTAGGTACACCAGATGCGGATGATGACGACGTATTCGAAGATGACGGTTGGGAATTCTCGGAGATGTCCTCGCCCGAACCGCCGCCATCCATGAAGTCATAGACATCTACATATAGGGCCGAACACTGGCGCACCACTCCGGGTGTACACCGCCTTGGTAAGCAACGCGATGCCCTCCTTTGCCCCCGTTCCCTCCAATCCTTACTTCCTACCTTTCTCATCTCCTCTGGCTTTGCAGCGTCGTTTTCTTCCTCCTAGCAAAGAGCAAAATACCTAATGAAAGAATGCAGATCTGGTGGCCATGGGCTGGTATGTGCTCTTCCTCTTCGGGTGTGCTGCGAATCCCCTTCCCCTGCAACTAGATTTAATGTTTTTGTTTTGGGTAGGTGCTGTAGACCTACTCGATCTGGTGTGGGGGCTTGAGTTTGCGGGTGCCTCCCCTTCAGCTTTTGGTATGCTTCTTTACTCCTTCCTCAGGTGGGTACAACCCATTGTGCTTAGTCAATCCGCTCGCTAGTGGGTGTGATTAACTATGTAAGTGAAAATTTGACTCATTCCTAACTTCCAGCCGATGGGCTTCTTTGGTTTCTCAGCTCATCATGTGAAAAATTAAAGCGAGAGATTCAATAGTGTGGATATCATGGGGATATGTGCATGATCTTAGGATGATGATACAATTGGCAATGGTATTGATGGTTTGTCAAATCACGTATTTTCGGCGAAGTTTTAAAGCTGTCAGAACAGGAGCGGTCAGACCGACATGTTGAGAACGGTCAGACCGGCCTGGTTTGGTCTGACCGGCCAGTGAACTGCGGTCTGACTAGACTTGTGCTGATTCTTCTGCCATCTTGGAAATTTGGCTTTGAGATAGGTAATGTTCATGGGCTATAGTGCATATGTGTTGCATGATGCATGTTTTCACTAACGTGGGTCAAGTTGTGAAGAACTTATTCCCGGAATCGATTTTTTTGTCTATTGTTGTGCAGGACGCTTGGAGGTCAACAACAGGCAACGGCGAGGATGATCGGGACTAAGCTTGGAGAGCTGAGGTCCAGAACGATCAAGGATACCGGGTGAGGTCAATGGACTCAAGCATGGCGCAGAATGGACAAAGGTGACCAAACGGGCAGTTCGATGCGACTGGTTGGATCAAGCGACGTGGGGGTCGGTGCAAGTACCATGGTAGCTTCGGTGGGAGCCGGACGGGAGAGACTTGCCGACATGATGAGAGCCGTTGATCTACCTACACGTGGCGAAGTAGGCGATTGCTTCACCAAGATTGGACTCGGTCTTCGGAGAAGGACTGAGAAGGGGTATTTTGGTAATTTCACCAAATACTGCCTTGGTGACACTTTTGGCTAAACCACGGCGCGAGGCAACACATGGAGAAGTGGTTTAGGTCAAGAGAAGATGAAGACGACACTTTAAGATGCGTGCGTGTGTCCCGTTTGTGTGTGGGCCTTAACGGGAGCCCATTAGGGTTAACTCTTCTAGAAGCTAGGCCTCACTATAAAGAGGAGGGGGTGCTGTCAAGCAGCCCCCAAGCACTTCATTTGCAAAACCCTAGTTTGTCTTAGGGCTTAGAGAGGAAAGGAGAGGCTTAGGGTTTTAGGGAGATGAGTTGAGTGAGTGCTCATGGATTGAGCTCTTGTCCTCCATGGATGGATTGGCTGTAAACCCTCTCAATCTCAAATCAATTTATGCATGCTTTCTCAAACATGAGTTTTCTTGTGTTCTTCATCTCTATTTGGTCATTTTGAGTCATCCTTTGATCCACGAGTTTTTGCTTGGTTTCTTCTCTTAATCTTACTTGCTGTGACATGTGGGAACCTATCTAAGTTCATCTAGATCATCATTCAACCACGAGCAAGTTTCTAGATCTTGTTTTCGTTTTTGCCCGGTTTTGAAACCACCTTCGTTCAAATGGAAAAAGGTCAGGACTTTGGCATAGATCTGGACGATTGTTGCTTGCAATAGGTTCCTGATATCCTTAGGAAGGTGTGTCTCAAGTTTGGTCAAGTTTCATCGTGTAGATCAAAAGTTAGACCGATTTTCGCTTTGGATTTCGGGCTATCTGCACTGTTTCTGGTCAGGTCTGGTCAGACTGCGTGTAAGCCGTCGGTCAGACCACCCACCAGTCTGACCGCATGATAGCCGTCGGTCAGACCGGGCCTGAGGGTTTGCTCTCCGTGTTTTGGGTCTTTTGCTTTGGGTTTTGATCGGATTCAATACAGGTCATCCACTGTGCATGTATACAGATCTTCATAGCTTTTATAGCTATTGGAGTGAAAGTAGTGTTGAGTTTGATCGAGGTGAAAAATAGAGAAAGCGTCTATTCACCCCCCTCTAGGCGCCTTTTCAATCCTACAAGTGGTATCAGAGTACGGTTAGCTCTTCTCATAGATCTTAACCGGTTTGAGGAGCCATGGCGTCTGACAAGTATTCCACCAAACCACCTGTGTTTGATGAAGTTGATTTTGCTTACTGGAAGGCTCGCATGCATGCCTACATCGAGGCTCAAGGGCACGCAATTTGGTTTAAAGTCAAAAATCCTTATGTTGTGTCAGCCAATGACGATGTGATCACTCCAGATGTGGAGGCAAATAGCAAGGCTCAAAACTTCTTGATTCAAGGGCTTAGTCGATCTGAGTTTGAGCGTGTAGCTCATTTGAGGTCTGCTCACGAGATTTGGAAGACCCTCTATGATTACCACGAGGGATTTACTGCGATCAAGGAAGTGAGACAGAACCAACTCAAGAAAGAATACTCTAAGATCGAATAAAGGCCAGGTGAATCTTTGGATGAGTTGTGGGGAAGATTCTCAAAAATCCTTCATGACTTGCGTGCTGTGGATCTTGTGTTTACTGAGTCTGAGAATGCACATCAGCTCTTGGGTGCACTTGACGTGAGAGTTTGGGGGATGAAGATCACTTCCATCAATGAAAACACTGTGATGAGTGAGCTTACCATGGATAAGCTTTACTCAAGGTTGAAGACGCATGAGATTGACTTCATCTCGCGTCTCCCCAAGACATAGTCAATGGCTTTAGTGGTTGACCCATCTAAGGGTAGTTCTTCTGATTCTTTGGATTTTGGCTCATCTGGGTTTTCATTGTCCGCTTTACACTCTTTGAGCAATGAGCAGCTAGAGAAGCTACCTGAGGATGACTTAGCCCTCCTATCCACAAAATTCATGAGAGCATACAACAAGGTAAGGAGCAGAAGGAGAGGTAGCTCTGTTACCTGCTTTGAGTGTGGTGAGCCAAACCACATTCGGGCTAAATGCCCCAAGCTGAAGGGCAAGGAGGAGAAGGGCTTTCGGAGGCGTCCTCAAACTCATGACGCGAGAGCCAAGAAGCCCAACTACAGGAAGTTCGTCAACCGGGTCCTTGCCGCTCTTGATAATGTTGATATGAGCGATGTGGACTCAGGGACGGAGGACGACGATGATGATTCCCATGGCAAGAAGAAGGCCCAGGATTTCACTGACATGTGCTTCATGGCAAAGAATAGCCATGACATCGACTCCTCCAACGACGATGAGCTTTTCAGCGATCCCAACGAGGTATGCCCCTGACTAGATGAGATGAAACGTGCATTAGTTGTTGCTGAACAAAATCTGAAAAGGCAAGCTAAAATGATTAAGAAACAGGATATCATGATTGACAACTTGAACCTAGAAGTTGTTAGACTCAAATCCATTTATCTTGCTAATGATTGTGATTCTTGCTCTAGCTTGCATGATGAATTGACCAAACTGAAATCTGCCCATTCCTCTGTTGCAAATCAACTTAAAGATGCTCTAGATGAACTAGAATCTCTCAAATCTAGTCCTGCTTGTATGGATGCTATTTCTCTAGATGTGACTGCTGTAGATGCTATTCCTTCACCTTGCTCAAATTGTGCTTTGCTTGAATTGAAATTGGATAGTACTACTAAGGAATTGCTGAAATTTGATCCTAGTCACACTTGCTCTCATTGTGAGGATAACAAGATTAAAATGAAGGAAATGTCTGAAATGATTCTTTACTCTAAGACTGCTTCATGTGAAAATTGTCTTAAACTCACAGTTGAGAATGATGCTTTGAATAAGACTCTAGCGGAGAAATCTAAAATTGAGCAATCCATGTCCATAACTGCATCCAAGAAAGTTGTTGATTCTGCTTCTTGTGCTTTTTGTACTGAAGTTGGGACAAATTTAGATGAGATACAAGAGGCGTTTAGAGTCAAATTCAAAGAGCAAGTGAGTAGGATTGAGCATGCTTCTTGTGTGTCTTGTGAGGCTTTAAGGGTTGAGGTAGCTCTTGTTAAAGAAAAGCTTGTTAGGACAATCAAGTCAAATAGGTGTGTTAGCTGTAAGGACCTAGCCAAAGAAAATGATTACCTCAAAAAGACTCTTGAGAGATTTTCTAGTGGGAAGAAGAACCTCAACATGATCCTCGACTAATCTAAGGTGAGTGTGAAGAAAAGTGGCCTAGGTTTTAATTCCCTAGAGCATTCCAAGAACCATCCACCTAAGATTGTGAGAGCTATTGAGAGTGGCATGTTTGAGGTAGAACCCCCTGAGCCATCTAAGGTTGTCTTTAGATCTGCAGGTTTTGCCCAAATCCCTTCAAGCAAGACATGTGCTTCTACTTCATCAGGTCAGACTCCTTAAAATGTCAAGTACCATTGCACCTTCTGCAAGAAGGATGGCCACATCGTTGAGTTCTGCTTCCGTAGAGCCAAGATTGAGAGGAAGGAGAGGATAAGTGCCTTGAGGACCATTAGAGGAGTTCCCTCTTCTGTGACAGTCTCTAGAGCCAGGCAGCCTGTCTTTCCTACTAGTAGTGGTGTTAGTGGGTTAAAACCCCACCCCAACCCATTTCTATTCAGTACATCCACCCAACCCAACCCAACCCATTACTCTATCTCTAAAACCCAACCCAACCCATATGCAAATCCAACCCAACCCAACCCAACCCAATTCTCTCAATATGGGTTTAACCCGTTTTCAACCCAATTCCTGCCCGCTGGACCCGCTGATGTCCGAAGCCGCTCCCCTGTTGTCACACTCTGAACCACAATTGCTCTATCGATGGAAACTCGTAGTAGTCATCAACATCACACAGTTTCTCTTGGACTATTGTTTTAGTTGGTTCTCTTGGAAGAGAAAACATGATTACACAGTTTCTTGCTAACAAGACATAAAGCATCTCTAACATTCGGTAGCTCCCCATTAGCCCTTCGTTGCAGCCATTGTTGCCATCCGTGTCGCAGTTGATCAGCTCTTGTTCAGCCAGAGCCGTGAGATTGCTAGTCACAATCTGGTTTATGCCCTCCACTCCACCCAATCGCCGAGAATGCCCAAAGACTACCGCATTTGTTTTTGTTGCAACATAACATGAAAATCAACCAAACCGATCATTCTTCGACACCATGTTTTTTCTACGAAAACCAATTGATATTGTAAAATAACACTAAATCATAACAAACTTGTGTCTACAGACTACGTGATTAGTTCTCGCATGCATGCTTAGCACATCGCCCCGATTCTTGACGTCGGTGATCGCACCCTTCTTCCTCCAAATCCACGACTTTTGGCAACTCCACCACATCCTTATCCCTGAAGTTTGAGGAGAACGTGTCCCTGCCCCTCGGCAGATCAGTCCTAAAATCTAGATCAATGGATGTAATGTTGTCAAATGCAGAATTTATAATGTATGAAAAAGATCTCAAAGAAAATTGAACAAATGAGGGTAATCAAAGCTGAATTGATTACTGTTAAGGGCCAAACACAGCAAGAGAAACACAATTGCAGACATGCTTAGAAACCTAAATCAATTAGCAAATTAACTTTCTTAGTAAATGGCCAAAAGTTTGCATGATAGGAAAGTAGTGATTGAATGAAAGAACCTCAAAGAAGTTTAAATAATAAAATCATAAAGAAATGCTACACGAAATCTAACAAAAGTTGCAGCACCTGTAAACTAATAGATGGTCGATGCTATTTACACATGGCATAGTCCAATTGAACAAAAATAACATGTTCTATAGATGATGTAACACTTAAAAGTCTTACAGACTTAAACCAATGGCTTAAAAAGTGTAATTCTCATTGGCGGTCACTAGATATAATTTATTCAGAATAATGTTACACATATAAGTTGGTGACACAAACATGCAAGCACATACTCTATAATAAGCTAACTGAAACATCATAATTTAGTGAATTTTAGATTTTGTAACCTGTTGGGTTCTATTAGTTGTAGTTTTCCCAAATGTAGGTTAAGGCAATAACTTCAGATCCTTTATAAAAGCGGCAGCCTGCATTGAAAGATTCGCTCAGTTTGCATACATAAGCAGAAATATTGACTGCAAAAATACAAGAACATTGGCTTTAAAGTGACTTATTGCAGTGGCCAACATGAGATGACACCACTGAAAATTGAAAGGGTCTACCACTTGATATCGCTGCTGCATACATTGGCTTCATCAAGAAATGTTCAGAACAAAATTTAGAACTACAGCATAATGCTCTGAATGCTATTGTCAAAATTGAAACAGATATAGCCGCTGCATACATTGGCTTCATCGAGAAATGTTCAGAACAAAATTCAGAACTACAGCATAATGCTCTGAATGCTATTGTCAAAATTGAAACAAACATAGTTGCTGCATACATTGGCTTCATCGAGAAATGTTCAGAACAAAATTCAGAACTACAGCATAATGCTCTGAATGCTATTGTCAAAATTGAAATAGATATACAGAGGATTAATCTTAAAACTGAAGAATAATGCTCTGAAGTGCTCAGATACCACTTCTGTAATGCTCTAGTGCCCAAGATTTTGCAATAGTTGGCAATTGACATTGGCACATTTGCCCCCAAGAAAATCAATCCAAACGGTCTAAGTACACTACATGTCTGATCCTTTTATACTTCATTGGAATGTCTGGATAGTGCATTGGGTCAAATCCCCTTGAAAATGTAACCCAAGAATCAGAGTCCAAATACACCCAATCTACCGAAAACATATTTACCTCTATCAAGAATCAAGAAACATGTAGAGTGACCAACATGCCTGCAACTGGTGAGCTTGACTTGGGCGCCCTTGAACTGCAGAGTTGGGGGCGTCGTGTCGGGACACAAAATTACAATTCGGGACCCTCTGTGTTTAATGCACTAGTCCAGGATCACACTAGTGCACACAGTGTCAACAAATGTGGATATTGATCCACACAAGCGAATAATAGCATAAACAATAATTTGATTAATAAATAATGGTTTGACCTTACGGTCGAGTTTACATTTATTTAAGCCACGCAGGGCTAACAGAGAAATAAAGCAATGAAAAAAAAAGAATGGGCCCCATCGATTCACCACAGGCAACCGACTGGGATCAAGACCTCACGATCAGGCACCTTCAATGTACTCGTCCTCGAATGCTGGTGAAGACTCCTCCTCTTCTGCTTGATTCATCAAAACAAGCGTGAGTACACACCGTACTCGCAAGCCACACCACAGAAATGCAATATATACATGTTGGCTTTTTACAAGGGAAAGGCATTCTGTGGTTCTTTTGTAGAAATGCAATGTTTGCAATTGAATACTAATAATAGATTGAAAACAAGTAAAACAAATAGATAACAATAATTTTAACAATTGATTTCATAAAGACACACACAGCCTAAACAGATTATTCACATAGCTAGATGATTTAAATCACATAGCTCCCTTCCCACACAGTTTTATGAAGATCTACCCCTAGTGTGAAATCCCCGAGCATTGTCCATGACCGCAGAAACGGCTATTCGAATAGATTAAATTACACTCTGCAGAGTTTGTAGACTTTACCCACAAGATATAATTAGTGTAGCTAGCACTAATCATAACAAAGCATTTCAGAACTTCATCTTACTATGCTAGGCCCGTCCCATAACAGGCATGTGCTCGTACAGATGGGCTCAGTTCAATGGCGCACATGGTGAGGTCCTTAATTGACCAAGGCAAGACTACCATATGCTATTATGCCACATAGATTAATTCCCATGCACACAGCTCACACACAGTTCACACACCCACCATTTCACACAAGATCCACCCCTTGCCTCACCCAAATCCTTTTTACCACTGGTTGATTTAAGTGCAACACATGCCACAAAGACACATAGTACACACAGATTATTACAAGATTGCATATTCACTTAGTCAGGTTTAATAATTGCGGCCTCACATGAGTAAATGATTCGTGGCATGACTAAGCAATCTAATCGACTAACCAACCCACGTTGGTGCTACAATATTACCAACTAAATATCAACTAAGGTGACAAAGGATCAAGGCATAACAATTATACAAGGAAGGCATAACAGATTGGATTTAATAACTAATCCCAAAAGCCTTTAAATAATTACTTGAATTAAAATGCAGTAATTTGAAATAAAATACTTTTAGCAAACTGGGAAGCAAGATGGTCAAGGGTATAGCTTGCCTTGGAACAGGTCTAGGTGCTGGTCCTGGTCTTGGAAAGCTCCTTCTTCTTCAACTCTTCCAGCAGCGTCGAAGTCTACTCGCAAACGAAGCACAAAAACAAACTAAATAAACAATAGTAGCAAATAACTCCAATAAAATAAATAAAAATCTCCAATAGATAGATCTTGATTTTAGACGAATTTAGAAATTTGAATGGGTGGATTTGGAGTTCGGATGCAAAAGTTATGGGGTTTGGAAGTTTGAATCTAAGGAAAAACCCTAAAAATTGGATTTACTGAATTTCCCGAATTATTCTTTAAAAGAAAAACCGGATTACTGCGCAATGCTGGCGTTAGCGAAGGAATTTCCGGAAAAGATAAATAAAAAGAAAAACCTGACGTGTGGGACCCACACGTTAGTGACATGGCTCACGGTGGACCAAGTCCACTGAACCTCTAGATCTGGATCAGGGCTGACGTGGTGCACCCACGCACGTGGCGTTGACGCGGCGCCCACGTGACTGACACGCGCACGCCACGGAGGCTAGGGCGATGAGGTGGACGCTGACGTGGATGGCGGCGGGGACGGCGGTGCTCGGATCCCCACGGCACGGCGAACGGCGTCCCACCAGCGGCGGGTGGTACTGGGAGGTAGAGGGTGCGACGGGGGTCACAACGAGGTGCTCACGGGTGCTTGAGGACAACTGTGGCGACCGGCGGCGAGGTTGGAGCGGCGGAGAGGCTTCGGGCTCGACGGCGACGGTGCTAGAGCGGTGCTCTGGCGAAACGAAGGTGACCAGGAGGAAGCCCTCGCTCTTGCGATGCCGGAGGTGTAGGTGACGAGGCTCCGGCGGCTCTAGTTGCGGCGGAATCGCTCGCTGGAGTTGCGACGGCGAGATTGGATCTTCGAGCTCTAGTGGCGGCTAGGGTTCGGCGCAGGCGAGGAGGCGGCTAGGGTTGGGGTGAGGGCGTCGAGGGCTGGCCTCCCCCTTAAATATGGCGGCTCGGGAGAGTCGAGGCGTGGGCTTAAAACGGCCAAGGCAAGCCAATGCACTCCGTGAAATCGAGACGAAGAACATGAACGGGTGGGGCTCGCTTGTCGTGGTTGGGGCTCGGTAAGCCGCATGACCAACTCACAAGTGAGGCCGGGGGCAAGGGACCGCACGAAGAGAGAGAGGAATAATGATCATCAAGGCCATGAAAAATTGGGCCGAGAATGGGCCTCATGGCATGAAAGGGTGATGGGCGAAGGATTCGCCCAACACTATTGGGAGATTTAAATAGCTTTTTCTTTTTAAGAATTTACCAGAAATTCCAAATGGCAATAGAAATTAGGAAATGAACTTGGAAAAATTCCAGAAAAATCTAGAAAATATATCCAAGCACAAAGAATCCAAATAAAATAGTTTTGACTATTGTTCATGTTGACTTTAGTCATATTAAATTGTTTTGTTACTCAAAGTCCAATATTAAGCTTTTGAATTAAATTCAAATAAATCCAAATGATGAATTTTCTCCCTACTAACTATTCAAATGATTTTTAAAAGCTCTGAAAATTGGGATGTTACAAACCTCCCCCCCTTAAAGGAATCTCGACCCGAGATTCAAGCTAGCTGGAGAAAAGGCTGGGGAACTCGGCTTTCAACTCTTCTTCACGCTCCCACGTTGCTTCACCTTCCGAGTGGTGGCTCCATCGCACTTTGCAAAACGAATGCCTTGCTTCGTCCGACGCTCATGACATCCGTAATCTTGACCGCCGCTCTTTGTAGGTGAGGTCTTCCTTTAGTTCAATTGACTCCAACGGGGCTTGTTCTTCTGGCACACGAAGACACTTCTTCAACTGAGAGACATGAAAGACATCATGTACTCCTGCTAGCGACTGCGGCAGCTCCAACTGATAAGTTACTTCTCCACGGCGATTCAAAATCTTGAACGAACCAACATATCGAGGGGCAAGCTTCCCTTTGGCATGGAACCTTTTCACACCTCTAAGGGGCATAACTCGAAGATACACAAAATCCTCGGCTCGGCGAGATCACGACGCGCGATTATCGGATAACTCTTACGCCGATCGAGCTATCTTTAGTCTCTCTCGGATCATAGACACTTGCTCTTCTGCTTCCTGAATAATATCTAGGCCAAGGACCGAACGTTCAGCTGTTTCTGACCAGTTCAATGGGGTTCTGCAGGCACGACCATACAAAGCTTCAAACGGTGACATTTACAAACTGGCTTGATAACTGTTGTTGTACGAGAATTCTGCATATGGTAAACTCTTATCCCAATGGGTAGCATTTGCTAGAGCACAGGCTCTCAACATATCTTCCAATATCTGATTGACTCTTTCAGTCTGTCCATCTGTCTGGGGATGATATGCAGTACTGAAATTCAGATGAGTCCCTAAGGCTTCCTGCAAACTCTGCCAAAAACAGGAGGTGAACTGAGATCCTCGATCTGACACTATCTTCTTAGGTACACCATGCAAACTGACAATCCTTGACATATACAGCTCTGCTAGACGATCTCCTGAGTACGTGGTTTTGACTGGCAGGAAATGGGCAACTTTAGTCAGACGGTCCACTATTACCCAAATCGAATCATAACCTGATTGAGTCTTGGGTAATCCGGTAATGAAATCCATTCCGATTTCTTCCCACTTCCACTCTAGAATCTTCAACGGTTGCAACAGACCTACTGGTCTCTGATGCTCTGCTTTAACCTTCTGACACACGTCGCACAAGGCAATGAACTCTGCGACGTCTAGCTTCAGGTTTGGCCACCAAAACTTATTCTTAACATCCTGATACATCTTAGTACTACCAAGGTGAATCGAATACTTCGAGTCATGGGCCTCCTTTAAAATTAGCTGTCTCAACCCATCAACATCTGGTACGCAGATACGTCCACTGATCCACAGTATATCTTGATCATCTACTGTGAATTCTTTGAACTTCCCTTCTGCCATCTTCTTCTTGATGTCCGCAAACTCTGAATCTTTTGGCTGAGCCTCGCGAATCTGCTTCTCCAAAGTAGACTGCACTTCCAGATCGCCACGAATCCTTCAGATACTACTTAGCTTCACTTGAATTCCTCCTCAAGTTCTCAACAAAGCTCTTTCACTTCCAAAGCATTGCAAAGGGCTCTTACTACTCAAAGCATCAAGAATAACATTGGCTTTACCAGATGGTAATGGATTCCAGATTATAATCCTTTATCAACTCTAGCCATCTTCTCTACCTCATATTCAGATCCGATCGAGTGAAAATGTATTTCAAGCTCTTATGATCTGTGTATATCTCGCGATTCATCGATGAGGTAATGACGCTTAAATCTTCAAAGCATGCACTATCGCAGCTAATTCTAGATCATGGGTAGGGTAATTCTTTCATGCGGCCTTAATCGCCTTGGACGATAAGCGACAACTCTTCCTTCTTGCATCAGACACATCCTAATCCTTGACGCCAAGCATCACAATAGATATCAAAATCTTTGCGAATATCTGGTAAAATCAGCACTGGGGCTGTAGTCCAATGCTTCTTCAATTCTTGAAAACTTTCCTCACAAGCTGGGGTCCAAGTAAACTTTTTCTCTTTCTTCCATAATTGCGTAAGAGGTTTAGCAATTGATGAGAATCCTTCAATGAAACGGCGATAATATCCTACCAATCCCAAGAAACTGCGAATCTGAGTGACAGTCTTGGGTTGTTCCCAATGTAATACTGCTTTAACTTTACTGGGGTCAACTGTTACTCCTGTAGCTGTCATGACATGACCAAGAAAATCCACATCCTTTTTCCAGAAATCACACTTGCTAAACTTAGCATACAACTGATGCTCTCTGAGCTTTTCTAGGATTAATCTCAAATGTTCAGCATGTTCCTCTTCTGACTTGGAGTAAACCAAAATATCATCGATGAATACAACTACAAACTTGTCCAAATATTCCATGAATACCTTATTCATCATGTTCATGAAATAGGCAGGGGCATTAGTCAGACCAAAGGACATAACTAGGAACTCATAATGTTCGTACCGTGTTGAGAAAGCAGTATTAGGTTTATCCTTGGGACAAATCTTCAACTGATGGTAACCTGATCGCAGATCGATCTTCGAGAACACTCCGGCTCCCTTCATCTGATCAAACATATCATCTATCCGGGGCAATGGGTACTTATTCTTGATGGTCACTTCATTGAGAGATCGGTGGTCGATGCACATTCTCATGCTTCCATCCTTCTTTCTGACGAACAAGACTGGCGCTTCCCATGGCGACGAACTAGGCCCCACAAAACCTTTCTCCAAAAGTTCTTCTATTTGCTTCTTCATTTCTACTAACTCATCGGCTGGCATCCGATAAGGTCTCTTCGAGATGGGTTCTGTTCCCGGCACTAGATCGATGACAAACTC
This sequence comes from Phyllostachys edulis, assembly GCA_036346405.1. Taxonomy (NCBI): domain Eukaryota; kingdom Viridiplantae; phylum Streptophyta; class Magnoliopsida; order Poales; family Poaceae; genus Phyllostachys; species Phyllostachys edulis. The sequence goes on from CM070556.1 coordinate 21,878,546, forward strand.
GATGTCACGATCCGTGGCATTCCCCGTAATTCTTCCGAAACACATCCGGATACTCTCGATAACTGCACGCCTTCCAAAGCAACGGTCTTCAGGCTATTGACTAGCAGATGTCCATTACGCACTGAGGTAGCTAGGAACTCCACTTTGTTTCCTTTGGTATCCTCGATTGTAACGGCTCTTCGGCCATAATCTAGCATGGCTTTGTGCTTGGTTAACCAATCCATGCCAAGGATGACATCTATGGTTTGGGTGTCTAGAATAATTAGGTTAGCTAGAAACTCAACTCCAGCTATGAGTAACTTAGCCCCTAAACAACCCATATTAGAACTTAGCTCCGCTCCAGGCGACTGGACTAACAGAGTACGCTTAAGATGCCTAACTTCCAATTTATTCTTGGTTGCAAAAATTCCAGAAACAAACGAATGCGAAGCTCCAGAATCAAACAGAACGGATGCAGGTACTGAATTTACTAGGAACTTACCCAGTACGACGTCAGGTGCTTCCTGGGCTCCTTCCAAAGTGACGTGATTAACATGACCTTTGACAACTGACTGAGGCGTTCCTCCTGGTTGACTGGTTCCTTGATAAACTCCTTGGTTGCTCTGCACTGGGGTCTTGGCGGGTGTTGCTCCAAGGTTGAAGTGGACTGGAGTGATAGTTCCCTTCTGAGGACACTGATTGGCGAAGTGACCTGGTTGACGGCAATTATAACACACTCTTGTTTCACTCTGTCGGCTGTTGTTCCCTGGGGTGGGGTTGACTGGTGTAGGGTTGCGAGAATTCTGAACAAAAGGACGAGGTGCTGACGGCGGTGCAGGTGTCCTGAAAGAACTCTGCGGTTGGAAACGATTAAACTGCTGTGGCACTATTCTTGCCCTCTGCCGCTTGTGGTGGTGGCTTCCTATTTGAGCCATCCTACGCTATGTGGTCCTCCGCCTTTCTGCTTGTCCTCCATAACCAACACCTTGTTAATCAACTCCTGAAAATTGGGAAAGGTGTGGGCAAGCAGATTGACCTGTAGTCCAGAGTTCAATCCCTTCAAGAAATGACTCTGACGAGCCTTGTCAGTAGCGACGTCCTCTGCAGCATAGCGAGCTAACTGAGAAAACTTATTCAGGTAATCAGTCACTGACATAGATCCTTGCTTAAGAGCGCGGAACTCATCTTTCTTTAAATCCATGATCCCTTCAGGTACATGATACTGGCGGAAGGCTGCGGAGAATTCTTCCCAAGTGATATTCTGCAGTGCCTCATGCGCTGCGCAGAAGTTCTCCCACCACTCAGCGGCTATGCCCTCCATTTGATGAGTGGCATACAAAACTTTCTCGTGATCGCTGCATTGGGTGATTAGCAGCTTCCTCTCAATTACGCGAAGCCAATCATCAGCTTCTACTGGCGAGACATGGCCAGAGAAAGTTGGCGGACGGGTCCTCATGAATTCAGCCAACTTGGATGGTTCCTGATGACCCTAAGCGACGGGGGCTCCTCCCTGACGATTGTTGTTGTTGTTATTGTTCATGGTCTGCATCTGGTTCATCATTGTATACATCATCTGCGTTTGTGCTGCCATAAAGGCTCCAAAGTTCTGCAAGTCAAGAGGTGGTGCTTGGGGTGGCACTGTTCCTGCGGGGAGTTGATCATTCTCTTGACGCTGGGTGCGGATCCACTTGCAAAGAAGCAGGACGAGTCCGAACCATCCGTGAAGCTCCATAGGTTAGATAAGGTAGCAAGCACAAGATGAGTTACGAACTAGACAGGGGGATAGATTAAACCCTACAAACACAGCTCAAGAAACTCAAATGAAACAACCTTTATTAATAGCTTATTAGCATGGCTGCAACAGATGCCTAGGGGCCTTTGCAGCTCATACTTGCACACAGGAAAATAAAGCGAACCTAAGAACACAAGCTACCGCCTAAAGGGAAACTCTGAAAAGGGAAACTGGCTAAGCCTGACTTAAACTGGAACTTAAACGAACTACTCCTCGAGAAAGCCTCCATAGCCATGGCGGCGCTCACCGCCTTGTAGACTCAAGTGAGCTGCATCCTCGCTGGCGGATTCGATGTCACAGGATTGGTGTAGCGGGGCAGTCGGCTGGGTGCAGTACATCCGCTCCTCCGGCCGTCAGTGCTCTCTGCTGTCCTCTAATCTGCATAACCTCTGCTGGATCCTCTGGAATCTCCTCTGGGTCCTCTCGAATCTCCTCGATCCTCTTCTAGTGCTTCGTTCCTCCCGGATCTTCCTCTTGATCATCTTCGAGCTCATCTTGACCATAGAGAGCTTGCTCTAGGGCAGCGATCCTTTCTCGGCTTCTTCCCAGTTCGATAGGCGACCTCAAATTCGGTGGTTGCCATCTCCAGCGACTCCTCCCGAAAGTTTGTGAATCGTGCAAGATGCACCACTGTGGCATTGCTTTCCCCGTTTGTAGACGGAAAGCGCGCAGATAGTTCCCCTGAAGCAGCTCTAGGATGGTAGCGGAAGACAGTGTTCTGCAGTTCTCCCACATAGATGTGGCAGACTCGGAGCATGGCCAGGCGTGACGACTCCTGGATTCCTTGCGTGAAGGTGATCCTCCTGACTGAGATGTCCAAAGGCTGGCTGCCTCTAGTGTTCCTCTAGGCGTAGACCGTCAGGCGACAGACCACGCCACGATCTCGTCCGTTGACCATGTACTCGCCGCCACGGTACATTGGGCGACAAAGCCTCAAGTGTCTGCAGCTTCCTCCACTCTGCGGCAAGTCCTCCATTGCGATCTCCGAAGGTCTGAAGGTAAGGCATCTAGCAAGGCAGACAAGAGGTAAGAACCAAGTTAAAACAGTGGGGAGAGGAGAATTTATAGCAATAGATGAGTCAAGAGAGATATGAGAGGAATTAAGCAATTCATTTAGTCTTGCAGGTTAATTTTCTTTTAGAAAATAATTTGGACACTTAAACGGCCGATCTAACTAAGGTCTAGACCTACAGTCAGTATGGCTTTGATACCACCTCTGTCGGGACCCAAAATTACAATTCAGAACCCTCTGTGTTTAATACACTAGTCCAGGATCACGCTAGTGCACACAGTGTCAACAAAGGTGGATATCGATCCACACAAGCGAATAATAGCATAAACGATAATTTGATTAATAAATAATGGTTTGACCTTACTATTAGAAGTTTACATTTATTTAAGCCACGCAGGGCTAACAGAGAAATAAAGCAGCGGAAACAAAAACAGCAGCGGCGTCCCATCAATTCACCACAGGCAACCGACTAGGATCAAGACCTCACAATCAGGCACCTTCAATGTAGTCGTCCTCGAATGCTGGTGAAGACTCCTCCTCTTCTGCTTGATTCGTCAAAACAAGCGTGAGTACACACTGTACTCGCAAGCCACACCACAGAAATGCAATATATACATGTTGGCTTTTTACAAGGGAAAGGCATTCTGTGGTTCTTTTGCAGAAATGCAATGTTTGCAATTGAATACTAATAATAGATTGAAAACAAGTAAAACAAATAGATAACAATAATTTTAACAATTGATTTCACCAAGACACACACAGCCTAAACAGATTATTCACATAGCTAGATGATTTAAATCACATAGCTCCCTTCCCACACAGTTTTATGAAGATCTACCCCTAGTGTGAAATCCTCGAGCATTGTCCATGACCGCGAACGCGGCTATTCGAATAGATTAAATTACACTCTGCAGAGTTTGTACACTTTACCCACAAGATATAATTAGTGTAGCTAGCACTAATCATAACAAAGCATTTCAGAACTTCATCTTACTATGGTAGGCCCGTCCCATAACAGGCATGTGCTCGTACAGATGGGATCAGTTCAATGGCGCACATGGTGAGGTCCTTAATTGACCAAGGCAAGACTACCATATGCTACTATGCCACACAGATTAATTCCCATACACACTCACACATTCCACACATCCACCATTTCACACAAGATCCACCCCTTGCCTCACCCAAATCCTTTTTACCACCCTATTGATTTAAGTGCAACACATGCCACAAAGACACATAGTACACACAGATTATTACAAGATTGCATATTCACTTAGTCAGGTTTAATAATTGCGGCCTCACATGAGTAAATGATTCGTGGCATGACTAAGCAATCTAATCGCACTAACCAACCCACGTTGGTGCTACAATATTACCAACTAAATATCAACTAGGGTGACAAAGGATCAAGGCATAACAATTATACAAGGAAGGCATAACAGATTGGATTTAATAACTAATCCCAAAAGCCTTTAAATAATTACTTGAATTAAAATACAGTAATTTGAAATAAAATACTTTTAGCAAACTGGGAAGCAAGATGGTCAAGGGTATAGCTTGCCTTGGAACAGGTCTAGGTGCTGGTCCTGGTCTTGGAAAGCTCCTTCTTCTTCAACTCTTCCAGCAGCGTTGCAGTCTACTCGCAAACGAAGCACAAAAACAAACTAAATAAACAACAGTAGCAAATAACTCCAATAAAATAAATAAAAATCTCCAATAGATAGATCTTGATTTTAGACAAATTTAGAAATTTGAATGGGCGGATTGGGAGTTCGGATGCAAAAGTTATGGGGTTTGGAAGTTTGAATCTAAGGAAAAACCCTAAAAATTGGATTTCCTGAATTTCCTGAATTATTCTTTAAAAGAAAAACCGGATTATTGCGCAATGCTGGCGTCAGCGAAGGAATTTCCGGAAAAGATAAATAAAAAGAAAAACTTGACGTGTGGGACCCACACGTCGGTGACATGGCTCACGGTGGACCAAGTCCACCGAACCTCTGGATCTGGATCGGGGCTGACGTGGCGCACCCGCGCACGTGGCGCTGACGCGGCGCCCACGTGACTGACATGCGCGCGCCACGGAGGGTAGGGCGATGAGGTGGACGCTGACGTGGACGGCGGCGGGGACGGCGGCGTCTCACCGGTGGCGGGTGGTACAGGGAGGTAGAGGGTGCGACGGGGGTCACAACGAGGTGCTCACGGGTGCTTGAGCGGTGCTCACGGCGGCGGGGACGGCGGCGAGGTTGGAGCGGCGGAGTGGCTTCAGGCTCGACGGCGACAGTGCTAGAGCGGTGCTCCGGCGAAACGAAGATGACCAGGAGCAAGCCCTCGCTCTTGTGATGCCGGAGGTGTAGGTGGTGAGGCTCCGATGGCTCTGTTCTTGTGGAATCGCTTCATGGGAGTTCTGATAGCGAGATTGGATCTCCGAGCTCTAGTGGCGGCTAGGGTTTGGCGAGGCGGAGGCGAGTAGGGTTGGGGTGAGGCGAGGGTGGCCTCCCCTTAAATATGGCCGCGGGAGAGTCAGTATGCGACGCCAAAAACGCCAGACGTCTGCGCAATGAACTCCCGCGGAATCGAGACGAAGAACAATGTGAGGGTGGGGCCCACTTGTCGTGGTGGGGCTCGGGCGCGTCGTGATCAGCAAGGTGAGGTGACAGGTGGGACCAAAGATGAAGAGAGAGAGGAACGGTGCACCCACTCGCCATGAAATTGTGCCGAATGGGCCTCGTCTTGTGAAAAGGATGATGGGCCGAAGGGATTTGGCCCGAACACTATTGGGAGATTTAAATAGCTTTTTCTTTTTAAGAAATTACCAGAAATTCCAAATGGCAATAGAAATTAGCAAATGAACTTGGAAAAATTCTAGAAAAATCTAGAAAATATATCCAAGCACAAAGAATCCAAATAAAATAGTTTTGACTATTGTTCATGTTGACTTTAGTCATATTAAATTGTTTTGTTACTCAAAGTCCAATATTAAACTTTTGAATTAAATTCAAATAAATCCAAATGGTGAATTTTCTCCCTACTAACTATTCAAATGATTTTTAAAAGCTCTGAAAATTGGGATGTTACACATCGGCGCCGGGGGAGATCCGGGAGTTAAACGATGAGTGAATCTTGGGCGCGAGCAGATTGGCGAGGAGGGGCGCGGTGTTTGCGAGCAGATCGGTGAGGAGGGGCTCGATAAGGCCGGTGAGGAAGGGCGATGAGGGTCGCGAGCAGGTCGGCGAGGAGGGTCGCGAGAAGGCCGTCGAGGAGGGGCGCGGCGGTCGCGAGCAGACTGGCGAGGAGGGGCACAGCGGCGACGAAACCTAGCTGCTCTCGAGAGTGAAGTGCGATGGAGGACGGGAGGAGGTTCACTGTCCATCAACTCAAGTGGCTGAGTCGTTTGAGCCCGTTCGAACCCACTGTACAAAACCCATGGGTTCAACCCGTTCGAACCCGAAAATTTTAAACCCACACCAAACCAACCCAACCTGTTTTTACTTAAAACCCAACCCAACCCGTTAATTACCTCAACCCGTTTCCACCCACCCAAAACTAACCCAAATGAAAACCCAACCCATTTAACCCATTTCAACCCTACCTGCTAGACATAAGCCTAGGTTCGTAGATGATTTTTTTGACTCTTTTGGTGGCTCTAGGCAGCATTTTGGGTTAGGATATCGTGAGGAGAAACCAAGGGTAACATCTAGACAGGGGGAGTACCGACCTTTTGGTAGGTCGATTTGGAGAGGTCTAGGTCGTTCTCGTGTGCATTCTTATGATTATTCCTCTAACCATTTTATTGCTGCTTCTACTATTTTGCCTAAACATCGTGTGACTCAGTACTGGATTCCCAAGTTTTTTTATCACTAACCCTAGTACTGAGGCACAGATGTTTCCTGTTCGTGCTTTGTAGGTCCGTTGTGCAAGGAAGGAGGACATATGGCTTGTTGACTCTGGGTGTTCTCGAGATATGACTGGAGATTCTAGATGGTTCTCCTCCCTCACACGTGCATCCGGCAACGAGTTGATCACGTTTGGGGATGCTTCTACTGGGACCGTGACAGCTAAGGGCACAGTGCGCATTAACAACAACTTCATGCTTAAGGACGTTGCTTTAGTAAGCAAGCTGAGGTATAATTTGCTATCTGTTTCTCAGCTTCTTGATGAGGGTCTGGAAGTGAGGTTCAAGAGTGGTGAGTGTAGAGTACTAGACTCCTCGGGTGAGCATGTCTTAGGGATCTCTAGGTTTGAGAAGATCTTTTGTGCTGATTTTAGTGTCTCTTCTGCTTTCAGTCCTAGATATCTTGTGGCTTCTGACTCTCATGATCTAGTATTGTGGCATCATAGGCTTGGACACATAGGCTTTGACCATTTGACCAGAGTCAGTAGCAAGAACTTGATTAGAGGTTTGCCTTTGCTTAAGAATGTAAGAGACCTTGTGTGCACACCCTGTAGACATGGTAAGATGGTTTCTGCTTCTCATCCACCTCTTACTTTAGTGATGACTGATGGAGCTAGTCAACTCTTGCACTTAGATACAGTTGGCCCCTCTAGAGTCCAATCTGCAGGAGAGAAATGGTATGTGCTTGTGATTGTGGATGACTTCTCCAGGTATTCATGGGTTTATTTTCTGGTTTCTAAGGACGGGGCTTTTGTCTATTTTAGAGAATTGGTCCTTAGACTAGTAGTTGATCTTCTTGGAGCTTTGAGAGCCATTAGGAGTGACAATGGGACATAATTCAAGAACTCTTTGTTTGCCACTTTCTGCACTGATAGGGGACTTGAGCACCAGTTCTCTTCACCTAGAGTTCCCCAGCAGAATGGTGTTGTAGAGAGGAAGAACAGGACCCTTGTAGAGATGTCCAGGACCATACTAGATGAGCATAGTACACCTAGGAGGTTTCGAGCTGAGGCGATCTCTACTGCTTGCTATGTATCCAATAGGGTGTTCTTGAGATCTGTCTTAGGCAATACTTCTTTTGAGCTTAGATTTGGTCATAGGCCTAAAGTCTCTCATTTCAAGATTTTTGGTTGCAAGTGCTTCATTCTTAAACATGGCAACTTGGATAAATTTGAATCAAGATGTTCTGATGGCATTTTTCTTGGATATCCTGCTCATTCTCGTGGCTATCGTGTGTTTAATTTGGATACTAACAAAATTGTTGAGACTTGCGAAGTCACTTTTGATGAGGCTAGTCCTGGTACTAGACCAGATGGTGCAGGTACATAGGTTTCTAAAAGCATCTTCATCGACGACAACTCTGAGGATGAGGACCCAATCCATCCTCCAGTCACTTCTGAGGTCGTTGGAGAGCCTGCTTCTACTTCTCAAGCTTCTGATGAGCATCCTCTTCCCACCTTCACCGACGATCCGAGTGGCTCTGCTCCTACCTCCACAGTCCATGAGGTAGAGGCCACTTCTGCACCAGGACCTCCTCTTCACATTCAGCGATAGCATCCATTTGAGCAGATGATTGGAGATCTTCATGAGCGAGTCACTCGCTCCAGGTTTATCTCTCCAGATTCTGATGCACATTCTACTTTTGTCACGTCTTTTGAACCCCGAGATGTCACCCATGCTTTATCTGATTCCTCTTGGGTCAATGCCATGCATGAAGAGCTTGAAAATTTTGAAAGAAACAAAGTCTGAACCTTAGTTGAACCTCCACCTAATCATAATGTAATTGGAACAAAAAGGGTTTTAAAAAATAAGCAAAGTGATGATGGGTTGGTAGTTCGTAATAAGGTTAGGCTTGTAGCTCAAGATTATTCTCAGGTAGAAGGCTTAGACTTTGAGGAGACTTTTGCTCCTGTAGCTAGATTAGAAGCCATTCGTATTTTGCTAGCATTCGCGGCATCTAAGGGCTTCAAGCTTTATCAAATGGATGTCAAGAGTGCTTTCCTTAATGGCTTCATAGAAGAAGGGGTCTTTGTTAAGCAATCTCCTAGTTTTGAAAATTCCAAATTCCCAAGCCATGTGTTTAAGCTCTCCAAAGCCTTGTATGGAACAAAGCAAGCCCCTAGAGCTTGGTATGATAGGCTTAAGAGTTTCCTTCTTAAAAATGAATTCAAAATGGGAATGGTAGATAAAACCTTGTTCACTCTCACGTATGGTAGTGATTTCTTACTGGTTCAGATTTATGTGGACGACATCATATTCAGTGGTTCTTCTCATGCTTTCGTGTCCAGATTTTCAGATTCTATGAGCAGGGAATTCGAGATGAGCATGATGGGCGAACTGACTTTCTTCCTTGGTCTTCAAGTCAAGCAATTGAAAGAAGGCACCTTCATTCATCAAAGAAAGTACACAAAGGACCTTCTTCGGTGCTTCGACATGGGAAGCAGTAGGCCAATGTCTACTCCCATTGCCACATCCACCGTGCTGGACCTTGATGAGGATGGAGAGCCCGTGGACCAAAAGGAGTACCGCAGCATGATTGGCTCTCTTCTCTACCTCACGGTGTCGAGGCCGAACATACAGTTTGCTGTGTGTCTGTGCGCTCGATTTTAGGCTTCCCCTCATGCCTCTCATCGTCAAGCTGTGCGTCGCATCTTCAGGTACCTCCAGAACACTCTTGACTTTGGGCTTTGGTATTCTTCTGATTCTGCTCTCTCTATTCGGGCTTTTTCTGATGCTGATTTTGCGGGGTGTAGAATGGATAGGAAGAGTACTTCTGGCACTTGTCATTTCTTAGGCACATCTCTTATCTCTTGGTCTTCTAGGAAGCAGTCCTCACTGTACCTGATCCATCACGAGGCAGTAGTATGTAGTCAGCACCAAGAGTTGCTTTCAGGTTCTCTGGATCTTGTCTACTCTATGGGATTATGAGTTGTTTTTGGATAGTGTCCCTCTTTTCTGTGACAATACTAGTGCCATAAACATTGCGAAAAACCCAGTGTAACACTCTAGGACCAAGCACATTGACATTCGATATCATTTCCTTAGAGACCATGTAGAGAAGGGTGATGTTGTGCTTCACTTTGTAGAGTCTGAGCAGTAGGTTGCGGATATTTTCACTAAGTCTCTTGATTCTTCTCGTTTTGCTTCTTTACGGGGAGAGTTGGGGGTTATTAGTCCTCTTGGCCTGTTTTGAGGGGGAGTTGGCTCTTTTGCATTCATTGTATCATATTGCATTTTAAATCAGCAACTTGCATTGTAATATAAAATCACAGAGCCTTGTTTATTGTCCTTGTGTGACATGATTTCATTCGTTATACCTTGCCATGTCTTGTGCTAGTTTGCTAGGTTTATCATGACTTTCCATGTGTAGCTTAGCTTTTGCCATGCTAGCTCTATTAAATGTGAAAAACTTGAATTAAAACTTGATTTGTTGGATCTTGTGACTAGTTTTGCTTTAGTGATCCTCTCATGATTCATGCCATGTAAAATAGGCTACATTGAATCTGGAATCTATTTTGAGCTTTAGATTGAGCTATGCTATTTCCTAAGTCAAGCAAATGAAAAATGATCTTTTCTGTGCGAAAAAACTGATCTCACCAATTCTTTCTTATGAGACGGCTTGCCATTGCACTAGGCATGAACTCAGGGGGAGTTTTAGATGACTTAAACCACTCTCTTAAGCTTTTTGCTTGGGATGGTCGCGACAAGGCTTGAGATCTAGCACAAAGCTAAGAAAACAATTTGTGAAAATTGGTTGAAGCTTAGGAGGTAGTTGTGGATGGCTCCTAGTCCAGGACTTGCTTTGCTAAGATAAAACCAAAAATCAATTTTAGCAAGTGCTAAATGTGCTAAATTTCAAAGTGCTTGAACAAATTGATTCAACATTGAACTCATAGCGCTCTAAATTAGCTCAATTTTAGCTTCTTGGTTCCATTTAGTTTATTGACATGGCTTGACTCATTTTTGGATACCTTTGGCTGAACTATGATCTTGTGCACCTTAATATGCTAAATTTACATTTAATCACAGATTATTGCTCTTTTGGCTTTAGCTTTGCTATATATGATTTGCCATGATTTACCATAGCTTCTTCACATAATATGGCTTGGTGTAATACTTGTTGAGTCCTCTTGGATAATTTTCATGGCTCCCTGTGCCAAAAATAAATAAATTACAGCCATTCTATGTCATTCATGCTCTATCTTCCTTTATGCACCTTGATGAATCTATTGTCAAAGGTAGAGAAATGGTAAAAATGAAGAGGGAGAAAATGAATTTTTTTTATGAGGTTATGAGGATCATAGCAAGGGGGAGCATCTCATATGCATTTTTGCGATCTTATTGCCATTTCTGAATTTGAATTGCAATTCTTGCATCCTCACAATGATCAAATGTCAATTTAAACAATTGTTCTTTCATATGGACCTTAAGTGAGATTTTGCAATTTTCTGGAAATTGAACCTTTATTGCTGTCTTTTGCCGTATCTCACTTGCCTATGCTATTCTGGAGCCAGCTTGGTCATTTCCCTTGCTTTTTATTGCATTTGGACCAAGTTGTGCCTTTGTACGAAAATGTCGAGTATTTTACTTTTCAAACCTCAAACTTTGCATTTTTGGGAATTGCCAATGTGTTCATCAAAGGAGAGATTGTGGATATCATGGGGATATGTGCATGATCATAGGATGATGATACAATTGGCAATGGCATTGATGGTTTGCCAAATCACGCGTTTTCAGCGAAGTTTTAAAGCTGTCAGAACAGGAGTGGTCAGACCGGCGTGTTGAGAATGGTCAGACCAGCCTGGTTCGGTCTGACCGGCCAGTGAACTGTGGTCTGACCGGACTTGTGCTGATTCTTCTGCCATCTTGGAAATTTGGCTTTGGGATAGGTAATGTTCATGGGCTATAGTGCATATGTGTTGCATGATGCATGTTTTCACTAACGTGGTCAAGTTGGGAAGAACTTGTTCCCGGAATCGATTTCTTTGTCTATTGTTGTGCAGGACACTTGGAGGTCAACGACAGTCAACGGCGAGGATGATCGGGAGTAAGCTTGGAGAGCTGAGGTCCAAAACGATCAAGGATGTCGGGTGAGGTCAATGGACTCAAGCATGGCGCATAATGGACAAAGATGACCGAACGGGCAGTTCGGTGCGACTGGTTGGATCAATTGGCGCGGGGGTCGGTGCAAGTGCCATGGTGGCTTCGGTGGGAGCTGGACGGGAGAGACTTGCCGACATGATGAGAGCCGTTGATCTACCTACACGTGGCGAAGCAGGCAATTTTCGGACCGTGTGTAAGCCGCCGGTCAGACCGCCCGCCGGTCTGACCGCGCGATAGCTGTCGGTTAGACTAGGCCCAAGGGTTTGCTCTCCGTATTTTGGGTCTTTTGCTGCGGGGTTTGATCGGATTCAACATAGGTCATCCACTGTGCTTGTATACAGATCTTCATAGCTTTTATAGCTATTGGAGTGAAAGCAGTGTTGAATTCGATCGAGGTGAAAAATAGAGAAAGCGTCTATTCACCCCCCCCTCTAGGTGCGTTTCCGGTCCTACAAGTAGTCCATATGGTAGATGCATGGGTGGTTACATTTACTTAGAAAGAGAATTGGGAAGATGTCCTTGTACCGATGTAATAGATGAAGGTGGTGTCCCAACATTGCAGGCATGTGAGTCATGTGACTCGACAAGCAAAAGAAAGAAGAGCCGTAAAAATATTAATTATTCATGTTCAAAGAGTTTTGGTAATGTGTTTACTAATTAGTTTTGTTCACAGAGACTCAGCTAGATAGAGATAGAGTGGCGTCCAACAAACTGATCATTCGTTGCATGAACTTTACTGCCATCCAAAGAACCAAAGTTGATGTTCTTGAAGTGTTATATGTCAATGTAAAGGTAAATAATGGCTTCTATTTCAGTTGTATGGTCAATTATTTGAGCCGCATGTTAGTTGAAAAATTATCTTTCACTTTGTATAGAGCTTTCTACTCTTGGTATGTCATATTGAGGAAGTGCTTAGAGATAGGATTACCTATTTTTGTTTCAATGTTAGTTGGAAAATTAGGAGTAGCGGCAAAGGAGTTTGAAAATAGAAATGACCAGGAATCACCTGTGCTAGCTCCAACAGAAATACCTAGCCCATCTTGTCAAATTTCCAAAATCCGACTATTCAAGATTCCATCATTTTACATAGTATTGTTCAGTATTTCCCATTTTTAGTGTCTTTCTATTAGGAGAAAATTTTACTGTGATGCATAAGTTGGTAAACTTTGCAGAAGCTGACTTTCTTGTTAAATAATATTTTGTTTCTTCTGTACACATGTAGGTGAAATGTGAAGAGCTGCTTCAATTCACCCAAAGTGCCATTTCAGGACTGAAGAGGAATGCTGACATTGTGAGGTGACCATTAACTACTAATTAGCTGTCAAACTCTGACTTTCTTACTGGTTGTCTATACATTAAGTTGAACAATCCTTTTCCATTTCTCTATGCCTAGAACATCTGGAGATCACAAAAGAGATACCATGCTGCTTTTGCCTCTATTTTTTAGGTAATTAGTAGCGCTTCTTTTGTTGTTACCTAAGATTTGTATTTCACTTCAGGATAGATGCCGAAGCCATAGAGTCGTGGAAGAAACTAGATGAGAAGGAGGCATTACGAGTTAAATCAACTCAAGTCCAAGGATAGTTGCTACCTCTCCGGTGATCTCCTCAGCTACAGTACCTCTTAATACATCTAGAAACTAAAGCCGATTGCATTGTAGGCATCAAAGAGTGCTACACCGGTGTCAGGTGCGTGGAGACGATGCTAGTGGGTGGGGGGGGGGCGGGGGGAGGAACGGAGAGAGCGGTGTGTGTGAGGACCCCCCGGGTTATCTTCTTAAGACTGAGACTAAGCATGGTCTTATGGACATAACTCTGGGCCTCAAGTAAATGGATTCCAACTTAACTCCATCTAAGCAAGAGGCTTAACTGAAAACTAGAGCCCCAACGATCATGCGCGCTGCTCCTCTGCGAGCACTACATGATTGTCGGTTCTCTAACAGGCCAAGCACTACACTTAGTGAGTTAAATGGGAAGACACGAACAGTGAGCATGAAATCATATTGGCTCCCAAGATCAGCGACCAATATGCTCATACCCTCATGCAACGTTGATCACATCCATACAACAATCATATATTAATAGTTCAAAAGACATACATCATAATAGTTTAAGTCTACAACTATTACAAGTGGCCGACTAACCAAATTCAAATAAGAGTATAAAGTAACAGCAGAAGCAAGTAAATAAACCAAAAGTCCAGGAATGGTATGCCCATAACCCATCGGCAACCGACTGGGAGTTAAATAATAGCACTACTCGTCAGTGTCACCTAAACCGACACTAATGAGCTCATCGGGCTCACAGTCTTCCTCACCTGAAATTGCAGCAACTGGATTGAGTACAAAGTTGTACTCACAAGTCTTACACAAATAAAATTAGTTATGCATAGAGGTTGTTCCAAAGGATGGCTCATATTGGCTTAGTTTTGCGAAAAGACGCAACAATTTAACAACCTATACATACTAGTTTTTCGATTGCTATTTTGTAAACAGATTTTAAGTAGAAGTAAAGTATGTGAATAAGTGATAAATTGAATAACAAATGAATCAAACAATAGCAAAGTGGCTATCCACTTTGATACAACTAAAATGCATGAACATCCCATTCATGCCGAGCCAAAAGTATCCACATTTTAAATACATAGTCTAACAATAGCAACTCCCGAACTCAAGCGGTTTTCCATAACCATGGACACGGCTATTCGAATAGATTTATCTCTGCAGAGGTGTACTACTTTACCCACACGACTCGATTAGCCCGTAAGCCTCCAGATGCCTCCGAAAATAGCACACTTCCTTAGGTATGCCGGTTAGGGAGAATCGAGATACGATTGTTTTTAGCAAGAAGATCCTATTGAGCTAAGTCCCCCTTATGAGTGGTTCCCATACCCAGTTCAAGAAACATATAGCGCTTGCCAAGCGGGCTCACAAGTTGTATTGGAAATACCGATGCAAGGAAAATGATAATTGGTGCTAGCTTGCACACTATAGAAAATTACATCGGCTCCTAAGAACAAATGATCAACACAAATACCCTTACACTACCATGAGACTTAACGCAATAAAACCTTCCCCCTACTTAATCGTACAATACCCATATACCGCATGTGATAGCACGAATGTACTTGAATCAACGATGTTACCAAAGTTCAGTCCTTAATGGTCCGGACAAGACATCCACATACCCAAATCGTGCACGAAGGCACCCTCACTCGCCAACACTTGTCCAGACCCCAAAACTCATTTAGAATGACAAAAATTTAACTTAAATAATAGATACAAAGATCTGAAAGAAAATGATATAAGAAAGTGTATGTTTCCAAAATTGTCGGGTTAATCCCGACAATCAACTACTGTTCTAGACTTGCATGGCTAAGCAAACTCGTATAATATAAATCACACATCCTAACTTAAGCATGTGGTACTGGAATAATTCAAGGATAACCTCATAGAATAGGATATAACTATTCTACACATCACAAAAATAGCGACATAGTAAAAATAAGCATGTAAGTAATTATCATTGTACTAACTTAACAAAACTGGGATCAAATATGATGCAAAAGAAAGTTCAAATGATGCTTGCCTTGCTAGTAGTCTAACTGCTCTCCCTTAGTAGCGTACAAGTCAATATCAATAGCCTCGGAATATATATAAGTACAACACCGAATAAACATCGAGAAATACCTCAAAATTTTAAATGCTAAAAAATGCATGATTTTTATACAGCGGCTATTTTATGATTTTATATGAATTTAGGTGAAAGAATTATTCCAATTGGATTTAGTACGTGAGAGTTATGATGGTTTGAATATCAGTTTTCCAGAAAATCCAATTTGATACTATTTATCCAATTTAATTATTTGGCCAAAATTTTGTAGAGCAGTAGTGGATACCAGGATTATAAAGATAAATATAGAATATTATTACAAGTTCAAAACATTTGGGTTTATCTTATTTGGGGTTTTATGAATTAGTTATGCATTTTAAAAGTTATCGACTTTTTTTCTATTGTAAAAATAATAGAGTTAATGGATCAATTCCCAAAATAATAATCTCTACTACATATATATATATATTTGAAACCAATTGTAATATAAATAGCATTAAAAATTAAAATTACGAACTGGTTTCACCTATTTTGGAGTTAAAATGAATTAGTTATGCATTTTCAAAGTTAATAGTCTTTTCTAGTTCAAAAAATAACTCAGTTTTGGATTACTCTCCACAAAATATATTTTCTGCGACCGTGAGTTGCTTGAAACCTATTTTAAAATAAATTTCACTTAAAATTAAAATTATCAAAATTGGTTTCACTAGATTTGGAGTTGAAACAATTTAGTTATACATTTTTGAAGTTAATACCAATTTTTAGTGTACAGATAATTCATTTCGGATTTCTAAAAGGACTAAATACTTTTCTCACCTCACATATAGCTAGCCATAGTGGATGAAAAGTGGGACCGGGGTCAAGGGATTGACCCGGTCAACATAGACTTGGTCACGGCTGAAAATGATGTTGATGGCGTAACCTATGGAATACGTCTTCGGTTAAAACAAAACGTAAAGTTGGTTAGGATTACGTTTTCCTTAGGAGAAAGCATACTTTATGAACTACACATCCACTAACCAGCCATAATGCCCACTTGTCAATCACTTATAGATTCAAATGGGCTTAATTAGATTGCTAAACGTGTTTACTTCCGGTGGGACCAACTAGTCATACAAATAATGCAAAATTTGATTTGTGCTAAAAGCCGGTCATTACCTAAACTTTTCTAGCGATTAACCGGCCTCTCGTGCATGGCGGTGTGGTGATGAAGGCGATTCGACGCAGTGGAGGTGCTCCGAGCTCGGAAACAAGTCACACAGTTGCGGAGCAGCTGCACGAACCCGCTCGAGGTGACGCGGAGTACAAAGGTCGTCGGTGGTGGGCACCAAGTGGCCGGAGGCAGAGACGAAGCAACTGCTCACATGGAGAAGGTGCTACGGATGATGAGGGAGCTCGGCGAAGGGCGCGTCAGCGTCGCCTCACCACCAGGAACACGAAACCGAGCTCGCTGAAGGCGGAGCAACACTTCGGTGGCCGAGACAGGGACGACGGCGGTACGACCATGGAGCTTCACGGTGACACGCTCGACCTGGCAATGAGAAAGGATAGGGAGCTCAGAGGAGAGATAGTAGAACCCCCGGAAGCTAATGGACACATCGGTTGGGGAGGAGACTCACCGGAGCGAACGAATTGCTCGGCGGCGGCGATATACCGTGCTTGGAGAAGAAGGGTCCAAACTCCCTCGGGAACGCACCAAAAACCGATTAGCTTCACCAGAAGACTCAACAAGACAATGCGATTCCAAAGGACAAGACCCCGTGGCGTAATACTCACTGGAACACTTGCGAGCCGCGGGACCATGGCTACTGGAGCCGAAGACGAAGAAGATGCGCCTGGTGATTTAGTGGACGACGATGGCTCGAACCAGCAAAAATGGAAGCGGTGTTGAGTGAGGAGTCTGGCACTGGGGTCACGGGTGAACCTTACCGAGAGGAGGCAGAGCTAGAGCCTCCCCCTCTTCCATGCCCGGGAAGAGAAATGAGCGATAGAGAGAGGTGGAGTTGGTTTTGTGCAAGATAGAGAATGGAGATCGACACGGCGTGAACCAATGGAGCTTCGCGAGTGGCCAAGGAGGGCGGTGGGTGACAGCGTCGCTTGCCCTGACGGAGCCTACGGCAGAGCGTGGCGCCTCGTGGAGCTCAGCTCCTACGCGCGTGCAGTAGGAGGTTGAAGACGCCCTGTCGCGCGGTGGGGCCCGCTGGCAGTGACGACAACGAACGGGTGCGGCTAGGGGGTTTGGTTGAACCGCGTGGTCTGATCGGACCTGAGTCGAAATAGTGCTCGGCTTCGAGCCGTATAAACAGTGCTAGGTTTGAGGTTTAAAATCCAGTTTGACCAACTAGCAGCAGCTTTGACCAAGGCTCTAAAAATAGAAATAAAATTTCTAAAATTCTGAAATACTTCAGAGGTGTTCCTGGGAAAGTCTAGTATCCATAAAAATTATTGAACCCTACTGTTCATGATATAATTGGTATAATTTAAATTCAAACTTAGTGTAGGTCATTAAATTGTGTTTGAATTTTCTTAGGGTTTAAACCAGTCCCAAAAATTTGGAAAAAATTATATTAATTTATGATAATGATTCTAGTATTTGAATAATTTATTTCCAGGAATGAACATAAGTATTTGTTACTAGTTTCTTTTGGGAATTCAATTTGTAGTGTAAGTTTAAATCCCTTTTTGAGATTTTCCAAGTGCAATATATAATGCAAATGTTTGGAAACAATGATGCATGCTCATGAGATGAATAGTAATCCTCTTTATTAATTTGAGGATGTGACAGTGTGTGTGACGGCGCTCCAGGTTAGGGAGGCCTGGCAGTGGATGCTGAGAAGCTGTTCAAGGGAATGGTGAGGAGGGGCGGGAGAGGAGTAGGCCGCGGGAGCAGGAGGAGATTGAGGCAAGGAGGCAGAGCATGGTCAGAGGGGCTACACAGCGGTGGTCAGCGGTAGGGAGGTGGCTAAAACCTGAGCTTCACGACGCTCCCCAACTAGCGTAGACAGAGGAGTAGAGGACTCCGTCGTTACTGGCCACCTTTTGTAAAATCACCTACCAAATGTTTGAGGTAACTCTTGTGCTGATGCTGTCAATGTACATGAAATTCTGAAATTTTCTTCTGAACTTTCGTGTTCTCAATGCTCTAATGTTGTTTCAAATGAGAGCCTTTCATACTAGAGTTTAGGAATATGGCTATCATGATTCATTTTAGAGAAGCCTGTTTCAAACCTAACGTGGTTACCATGATGTAGATTAAAAATTATTTTCTTAGTTGAACCTTGTGGGTTTGACATCACAAAATTGCATTAATATAGTATACTACGTAGTTACAAATAGTGTATCCTTGTATTCAGTAAAAGAGTGATGCTAGAGAGTTTTTCTTCTTTTTCTTGCTTGATATGTTCTTGCAAAAGCATACCAAATAGGATTTGGTTTGTTTGAGGTTTCAAAACAGGATTAGATTTGTTCACAGTATAGGTAAGCTTTCGCTAAAAGATTTTCTAACATAATTTTTGTATGGATAGAATATAGAAGTTTTGTGTCAAACCACAGGATTCAGTACCAAACTAATAATCATTGGTTGCAAAAAAAAACTGTACAATATATCTGCATTCAATTCTTGCACATACAGTAATGGAGGGGAAGAATATGTACCTTGCAACAATGGTTACTAGTTTTCTGCTATTTATGAAATTGTGTCAACGGGCTGCATTTGAATTGAATGAAACTAAAATACTTTCAAAGTTGCAATCTGATTTTGCTATAGTCTTAGGTTTTATTTACTAACCAATATGTTCTCCCTAATGTGGGTTACAAACAGTGTATCTTTGTATTCAGTAAAAGAGTTATGCTAGAGAGTTTTTCTTCTTTTTCTTGCTTGATATGTTCTTGCAAAAGCATACCAAATAGGATTTGGTTTGTTTGAGGTTTCAAAACAGGATTAGATTTGTTCACAGTGTAGGTAAGCTTTCGCTAAAAGATTTTCTAACATAATTTGTGTACGGATAGAATATAGAAGTTTTGTGTCAAACCACAGGATTCAGTACCAAACTAATAATCATTGGTTGCAAAAAAAACTGTACAATATATCTGCATTCAATTCTTGCACATACAGTAATGGAGGGGAAGAATATGTGCCTTGCAACAATGGTTACTGGTTTTCTGCTATTTATGAAATTGTGTCAACGGACTACATTTGAATGGAATGAAATTAACATACTTTCAAAGTTGCAATCTGTTTTTGTTGTTGTTGGACCGAAAAGGCGACTAGAGGGGGGTTGAATAGGAGCACTGTCTCTTTTTCATCTTGATCAGATTCAACACGATTTTTACTCCAATAGCTATGAGAGCTATGAAGATCAATGTACAAGCATAGCGGAAGACTTGTATTCAATCCAATCAAAACCCCTAAGCAAAACAACCAAAAACTCAATTTATAAAGAGTTGGGCGGTCAGACCTCTCAACCTAGCGGTCTAACCTCTCCATGGGGTGGTCTGACCTCCAGCCTGATGAATAGTAAAATCAACCCGAACTCAAAATCACAAATTGGTCTAACTTTTGATCCACAACTCCAAACATCATGAAACTTGAAACATACCTTCTTTAGGATGTCAGGAACCTATTCGAATCAACAATCGTGAAGAACCCTCCATCTAGGAGGATAAAAGCTCAACACTTGAGCACACAATCAATCCAACTCTCTAGAACCCTAACCTCTCCACTTTCCTCTCCCGAAACACAAACTAGGGTTTTCCCAATACAAGAGTTGGGAGGTGCACAAATAGTGCCCTCCCCTATTTATAGTGGAGGCTAGCTTCTAGAAAGATATCCCTAATGGGCACCTGTTAAGCCCAAACATAAACGGGTTTCACTTACGCACAAATTTTAAAGCGTCGTTTTCATCTTATCTTGACCTAAACCACTTCTCCTTACGCTGTCTTGCGCCGTGGTTTAGCCAAAAGCCATCAAGGCGGTATTTAGGTGAAGTTACCAAAAGACGCCTTCTCAATCCTTCTCCAAAGGCCGAATCCAAATCTCTATGAAGCAATCCCATGCTTCGCCATGAGTAGGTGGATCAACGGCTCTCTTCATGTCGGCAAGACTCTCCCATCCGGCTCCCACCGAAACCACCATGGCACTTGCACCGACCCTCATGCAATGGATTTGGTTTCTTAACACGGTTAAGATATACTTGCTCAATCGCTATGCTCATTGATATTATTTGTTCTTCGGATCGGAACTAGGCATTTTTTTTTCTTTTTTGCTGTCACTTACGCTGCAAGTACAATCCGTGTCCTGAAGGTCTTAGTTGTATAGCATCAAGGCTCTAAAGATATGGTTGCTTAAACGCTACGGAGTGCAGCAAAACCTTCTGTATATTGATTAGGTTTTTTATTCTGCTGATGTAAGCTTAAGTCCTACATTCGACAAATCATAACAACTGTTTCTTGTGTACTTGCATATTCTAATGTATGATTGCTCTCATTGGTTCTATTTGTTAGGCACGGTGATCTTTGATGGTGACATAATTATATACATATCAATGCAAGAAAAGTTTCTTTTTCTAATGCGAAAAGAGCTATTTGTGATATTGTTCGCTTCCAATACTCTCAAACCTTATTTAACACATGAACCACTTGCAATAAGGAACAATATATACTTCAATGAAATAATTTGAACATTCTATGATTGCATATTCAAGTGAATATTATGTTTGAGATATAGTTAGTGCTCATTGCATAAAAATTATTAGTGCAAAGTATGAGTTTTCGTTGCAACGCACGGAGACATAAGTAGTAATAGTAAATAATCAAATCCCCCTTCATAATGGAGAAAACTATTAAGGGGGCTATCCCGCGTAGGGGCTGTCCTTGTCACTGCCTGATCATGTCTTGAGATTCGTGCGATCATGATTAGAGGATGATAGAGGACAATCTATTCATATGGACAGTAATTTGCCATCTAACGTATTGCTATCTATACTCCCACCGGTTAAAAAAACAAGTCCTTTTGAAATATGTTTAGTTAAACTTTTTCGGCTTGTTCGCATGCGGAGCATGTATAGAGCCTAGGCAGAATTCTGAAGCCGGAACTGGGTTTGATCCAACCTTCCTGCGGTTTCCTAATAAAAGAACGGTGGGAGAAAAAAAAACTCACGGCCTATAAATTTCGAGCAAGCAAGATAGCTTATCTATGGTGGACTGTATTACTGCTACCTTGCTCTTGAAGATTAATACAGGCTACTCGAGTGTCCTTGCGTTGCAATATCTTAAATAAACGGTGACATAAATTATAAATTCTCCAAAACAAAATAATCTAACTTTGTAATATTTACGTGAGGGCCTTCATGGAGAATTGAATTTGAATTTGATATAAACCATCAGGTTTATAATCTCCTGGTCTAGTCCGGGACTTGGTTAGTAGCAATCACTAGGAAATAGAACCACGCAGGGGCGGAGCGAGAGACGGGCCACGCCAGGTTAGGCTGACTATTGGTGGGTTGAACCTTCGATCTGTTGCAATATGCCAAGCCTTCATAATTCTTACATTTACATATTCATTCCTCGGTGGGGACCCGAGCACGTGGGATCCCGTGGAGACGAAAATTATGGTTTAAATATTATTTTTTTACTTGTTAATACGACAGTAGCTATTAACTTAGAAATACTTATGTATATTTTTGTAACATATAGCTTCAAAAGTTATAATTTAATATATAGATTTAAGTTTTAGTTCAAATATATAATAAAAGAATGCACATCTCATGTTAAAAATCAATAATACATTAACAAAATAAGTTTTTTTTTATTTTTTTACAGGGTCCACGTGGGCCGTCGAGGGATGCCGACCCCGCCCCGCCCCCATGGGAAAAATTATACATGTTTCTTTTGTTTAGATAATGGAAAAAGAAAAACTCTCCCAGCCTCTGCGTCAAGGATAAACACAGTTCATTTTATAAAGAGTTTAAAGTACCAAAATAACCAAAGAGGTTAAAAGTGGCTTGAAGACTTACAACCAAAAGATGACTGAAAATTAAACTCAATCATTACAAATCCTGTGACTAAACCGCCACCCATGAATGTTTAAGATTTGCTTCACCACAAACTCCAACCTATCGCTTCCGGCCAATATAGACTCCCTCTGGGCCGATTTCTGCAGATTTACCCAAGCACTCAGCCAGTGGCCACTCAATAAGATAACCTGCAAGGGATTAGTGATAATCTTTTTGTCAAAAACAACATCATTCCGATATAACCAAATAAACCAACATAAGGCACTAGCTCCCACTAGAAGTTGTGACTTTAAAATTTTTGGAATACCGGCTAACCAATTTTCAAACATGTTTGTTATACTCGCAGGAGGAGATAAATTAAACGCACATTGAATAGCCCACCATGCAAGACGTGCAAAAGGGCAGTCAAAAAAAGATGTTAAATTGTTTCCTCTTTAATACAAAAACAACATTTTTTGCTTCCTCTCCAATTTCTTTTGCGCGGGTTATCTTTAGTTAATACTACCCCCTCTTTTAAGATACCATAGGAATATTTTTACTTTTAATGGAATTTTAATTAACAAAAAAAATCCCTAATGGGGGCTCGATAATTTCCAAGTAGTGCCATATATAAAGACTGTACCGAAAAAAAATCCAGACTTTATCAAATTTCACCTGAAAACATCTTTTCCAGAGCTCAATTGTATATTAGCAATTCTCAAAATTAACTCATTCCAAGCATGTAACTTAGGCCCAATAATAAGTTTTCGAAAAGAAATATGTAAAAGAGCCGATCTCAGAATATTTGCCATTGTATCATCCTTTCTCCTCACTACATTATAAAGTAGTGGATATTGACTTTTCAGTGGAGAGTCTCCTAACCAAATATCTTCCAAAAACCTAGTTTGCATTCCATTTTTAACCTGGAATGAACCAAAGCGAAAAAACTGATCTTTAATTTTTATTAGACCCGACCAAAAATGGGAAGTCCTAGGTTTATTAACCACCTGCGAAAGACTCTTCTCACCCAAATATTTCCTTGTTAGCAAGGATTGTCATACCCCTTCTTCATTAACCAACTTAAACAACCATTTTTCTAGTAAACTCTTGTTTTTTGTGTCTAAGTTCTGAATGCCTAGACCGTCCTACTTTTTTGGTGTACACACTAAACTCTATTTAGCAAGCATATACTTTCGTTTATGACTGTCACTCTGCTAGTAAAATCTAGATCGATAAAAATCTAGTCTTTTGAGAACCTCAAAAAAAGATAACATAAACATTGGCAGACTGTTTAGCACCGAGTTAATAAGTACTAATCATCCACCAACAGACATATTTTTTCCTTTCCAACTGCTAAGTTTCATTTCAACTCTATCATCAACCCCTTTTCAATCATAATTCCTTAATTTTCTGAAGTGAATTGGAATACCTAAGTATCTGAAAGGAAAGGCACCCACTTTACAGCTAAATAACTGAGTATACTTCTTTGGCATTACCAAAACAAGAAATTTCGCTCTTGTGGAAATTAATCTTTAAACCTGATAATTGTTCAAAGACATATAGAATAAGTATGAGATTTTTTGCTTATTCTAAATCATTATTCAAGAAGAGGATAGTGTCATCAGCAAACTGTAATATTGACAACCCATCATCAATCAATTGAGGAACTACTCTCGATGAAAGACCTTCTTCTTTAGTTTTTGAAATAAAGATGGCAAGCAAGTCCACAACAAGATTAAAAAGAATTGGGGACATAGGATTACCTTGCCTAAGACCCTTTTGAGTTTGAAAAAAGACCCAAGATCATCATTAACTTTTATTCCAACACTCCCTCTCTTAACGAAACTCTCCACCTAGGAACACCACTTAGCTGAAACGCCTTTCATCCTCACGGTTTGAAATAAAAATGGCTATTTTACTTTGTCCTAAGCTTTCTCAAAATCGACCTTGAAAACTATTACATCCAATTTTTGTTTATGTAGCTCATATATGGTTTCAAGAAGGATAACAACTCCACCAAGAATAAATCTACCCAGCATAAACGCCGTCTGGGATGATCTAACAACCTTTTGAGCTACACCAATAATTATATTAGTAGTCACTTTAGTAAACACTTTAAAACTAGCATTTAGAAGACAAATAGGTCTATACTGTTGTATTTGCTTAGCATCTGTTTTTTTTTTAAAAAAAAAGTAGTATAATGATCCCAAAATTCAAGCTAAAAAGAGGCAGAGAGCAACTATAAAAATCATGAAACATGGCCATCATGTCATTTTTAATAACTTCCTAATACACCTGATGGAACTCAGCTGGGAAGCCATTCAGCCTAGGTGCTTTGTTACGTTCTATTTGAAATATTGCTTCTTTCACCTCCTTCTCAGTGAACAACTCTGTAAGGAAATTATTTTTCAGTATCCAAAACTTGAGATATATCATTCCTAAAAGCATCAATCATGGATAAATGATTGACTTCGGAAGGTCCAAACAGACCTTTATAATAATTGGTGATATACTTTTTTAATTGTATGCAACTCCGAATTATCCCCTCCTCTTGTTCGAGCTGAAAAATCATTTGTCTTCTATGCTTACCATTCGCAATCAAGTGATAAAACAATGTATTTCTATCTCCCTCCAAAAGAAATTTCACTTTGGACCTTTGGTACCATTTAATTTCTTTCTCTCTTAAAAGTTGTGCCAATCTCTTATTAGCAATTTTTTTTTAAGATTAAGGTCTTCATCAGACAAACTCAAAAGCTCAGTTTTTTTTATCTAGCTCATCAATTATCAAGTTGAGTTCTATCTTTTTCTTTTTATAAGTCCCACTGCTATTTTTAGCCCAACCGCGAACATATTGTCTAAAAGATCTAACTTTGCATTGCCAAATTTGTAAGGCAGAATGACCACTATTTTCCCTTTTCCACACATCAGCCACCATTTCCCTAAACCCATCCCTATACAACCAACTTAATTCAAATTTAAATAAAAGTCGATTCCCTCTATAAGAAGCCTCTCTCGTATTTAAAAGCAACGACGTGTGATCAGATAAAGACCTTTCAAGAGCATTGACTATGACCAACGTGAATTTATGCTCCCAATCTGTGCTCATTAAAATTCTATCCAGCTTTTCAATTGTTGGATTATCTAACGAATTGGCCCAAGTATATTGTCTACCAGCTAAATCAATTTTCCTTAAGTACAAATTATTGATCATAGCATTAAACAAAAAAGCTCATCTATACTCAAAGTTATCATTAATTTTTTTTTGCCCGAATGCTTGATGATATTAAAATCACCCCAACTAAAATGGGAAGTGGTTTTTTCCTATAGGCATAAACAAACTCATTAAGGAACTTCTCCTTGAATTGAGTTTGAGTTGCACCGTAGACAACCACAAGAACCCATTGGAAATCATCATCTCGATTTTTAAAATGAAACTTTACATAGAAATCACTAGCATCAATAGAACCAATATCGTAGACCCTGGGGTCCACCCTACAAGGATACCCCCGACCGTCCTTGTGGCGGAGAAAAATGCCACAAAAACTCCTGTCCACCTCAAAGATGATTAAGACTAGACACTGAAAAGTCGTTTTTACCAATTTCAAGAATGACCACAAAATCTAAATGCTGCTCCTTAACCGCTTCACAAATGTAACGATGTTTAGCCAAGTCTCCCAGACCTCTGCTATTCCAAAAAGACCTTTCATTTCAACTTTAATTTGATTGGCCTATTATGGGAATTTTTTTCCTTCCTTCTTCCCGGAGCTAGATGACCTCTTTTTATTTGTTACCAATGTAAAATTAGAGTGGTCGTCCTCCAAAAAATCGTCATCTAAATCACTACAAAAATGATTAAGGGCGGAGATAGCGCTGCAATCCTAATTCTCATCCTCCAACTCCTCAACATCTACAATTCCTTTATTTTTTAATCTTCTTAATTCAAGATTCTTAATACTTTTAATAGAACTAACAATCTCTGCACTATCATCTCCTAAAGAAATTACAATGCTAGCAACTTTTTCAATAACTTGCTCATCAGAAAAAGACGAAAATAAAAATTTATTACCAGACTTACTTGGATCAAGTTCAAGGTTACGAACTTTCGCACGCCGCGTAGCCTTTTGGACCAAGTCTTCAACACCAGACTGCTGCCTCTTGATGCGTTCACTCTGCCTAGGCTCCATCGGATCAATCACGGGGACTAGCGCAGAACGAAAAACCCCATCTGGTCTTGAATTGCGTATGGCCACCCTGTTGTTTATTGTAGCAGCCTTGGCAATCATGGAACCAACCACAACCGCCCCTCGGTTAGCCACGGAATCAGCCAACATAGGGAGCATCACGACAGCCTCCGTTATAGAAGAACCCTCAGTGACCACCTTGACATTAACCGCCTCAGTAACTAGGACATCATCCGCTTTGGTAACACTTCCCATCACCGCTGCCGCAGGTGAGATGACGACTCCATCAACCATGGAAGCATTGCCCAACACCACGGCAAAGGCAAAGACTGCTTGATTAAATTTGCCATCGGCGATCCGTCTCTTCCTTTACCACTAAACTATCTTCCGCCACAAGACATTCACCTGACTCCTTCTGATCTGCGGGTAAACCAGCCATGTCAGCAACCAAACTCTGCCCCTGAATGTTCAAAACGAAAGCACCATCCCGTTGTGCATCAATCTCAAACTCCTTTCTGTCCGCCCTCGGTGTAACCTAGATGGTATCCGATGTCGAAAGTCCCAAAGTAGTCCCCTTAATAATTAAGGTAGACTGTCCCTCGCGGTTCTCAGGAGCATTTGATTTAACATCTGAATTATTCTTCAATCTCTTAGCATCTCTATCTTCCATCTCAACATCTTTGCCTCTACCCGATTTGTCCTCCCCATCATGATCTTCTTCCAATGAATGCCTTCGTCAACAATATCCACCTCCGCAACTTCAACTTTGAAAAAAATGTCGTAGACATATTCACCAGCCACAATCTCAACACTTGAAGGTATGACATCTATGTCCGGAACTCCCACCAGCATACGAACCAAATCGTTCTTGCGGACCTTTTTCATGTCCACTCTCATAGTTGTGCCAATGATTGACCCTATAACACAAAGGCTCGGAAAGTCATGAACTTCAAAAGGCACTCCTAGAATCTGAACCCAAATCTTCTGAAGTTGGTACTTAGATGTGGGTTTCAAATTTCATTCCACGAATTTCAACACCACCTTATGCTTCTACACGTGCACGTCACCAATAGCCACCATACGAAGCATATCAAGCCTAGTTGGAAAATGAACCAAAAACACATTTTCCCCCTGAATCTCCACATGTGGCTACCAATTCATTGGAATTAATCTTCTCAGCTCGGCAATCAGTAGGTCTTCGGATAGTTGATTACTAGTGATCCGAACAAGTCCCGTCTTATTGTTCTCTTTTTTCAACTTCTTCGTCCCAGATTGTTGGGATATGATAAAACCCCAACCCATCAGCACCGAACCCACACAAATTAGCGATAGTTCTCGGCATCAGCGACAACGGGCACTTATTTGCCAAATGGTCACCACCCTCACAAATATCACACATTAAGATTGCTTTGCAATTGGCAATTCCATGCCCCTTCACTTTGCACCGAAAGTAAATTATGTTGGAAACAACACATGGGGAACCGGTGTTGACCTGAGGATTGCGCCCACCGAACCGACCACAACCCTGGCCTCTGTTGCCGTCTCTGAACCTCCCACGGCCATTGCTGGGCACCCGAGCCTAACGCTGATTAGGGAGCAAGTTATTTTTGCCAAAACCAACGACTGGGAAACCTCCCTGCCCGCCAATAGCGCCTCTAGGCCCAGTAGCCTGGCCACCAGCTCCACTGTTGACGGAGAATTGTCCAGTGCCACCGATGCTCGGGAGTTGCCCACCGCCGAAGCCGACAGCGCCGCCAGGCCCAGCAGCCTGGCCGCTCGCATCACTATTGACGGAGAAAAGTCCAATGCCTCCGTTGCTCGGGAGTTGCCTGCCGCCGAAGCCGACAGCGCCGCCAGGCCCAGTAGCCTGGCCACTAGTACCACCGGTGACGGAGAAGTGGCCACCGCCGAAGCCGACAGAGGGCACATTCATGCCAAGATCTTTTCTCTAACCACCTGCACGACCTGTCCAAACTCCATGTCACTGCGATGGCAAAGAACTTCAACGAATGAACGCCGATCTCCGTTTGCCGTCCCCGACCAGCCACCGGAAGACTTTTTAGGGTTTGGCCGAGCTGCACTCCAGTTACGCCGAAATAACCTACGTAGCCAGGGCAAACCTTTCTTGTGGGCTTGTTCTGATCTATTAAAAGGCAAACAAGCTTCTGTTGAGCCCGACCCATTGATCACAAAGCCAGACAGATTTTGAATGGGCAACAAATCCGGCGAAATTGCCGAGCCATACAAAATTTGAATGGACTCCAAAGCCGGCGAAACTACAGCACATTTATCGTGACACACCGACCAGGTCAGATGATTTCAGCGTGCTCAATCAATGGCATCGCCCACCGTCATCGGAGGCGACATGCGAGGAGGCAGTACAAGCCCCTGCCAGGGCCAACCAATTCCAGCACACTGCTTGCTCCGGACTGGCGATAACCCCATCGCGCGGAGCTCCACTGGAAAGTACCCCGTAGCAATGTCATCGCCATAAAATAATTCAGTTGAAATCTTCGAAACCCTTTGACCTTTGACCTGTGCGGAAAATGAAAACAATTCACAACTTCACCTTCGCCAGGACCGTGGTAACAAATTGACAATGTTTGAAGTGAATGCTTCTTGGCTACTTGTAGTGAAAGGCTGGGTTTTTTTTAATAATACATTATTTTAATACTATTACAGAAATAAATACACGTTTAATAAAATTACGAAAATAGAATTGTGTCACTGTTTGAAATGGCGACATGCTCGTGGCAGATGGTAGTGGTCGCGTTGTCATTTGAATTGGCGACACGTGGTTGTCACCAAACCAAATGGCAACAAGAGCCTTGTCGCCTATTGAACTAGTGACAGCCACGTGTCGCCAAACCAAATGGCAATAGGAGCTCAATTTTTTGGCAGAAAAAATGAAATAAATTTATATTTATTTTTTGATAGAATGCAGCTTCAAATTTTACAGGATTTTATTAAGTTATTTGGTAATATCTTGTAGTGCTTAAAGAAGCCGGAGTTTGTTGACTGTGTAGATAAACCCCTTATAGGTTAATTGCACCCGCGCTGTTCTTACCGAGTGTAGTGTTCGCACAACCGATTATTTTCAAAAAAGAGAACGAAATATTAAATAGAGAATAATTAGGGGATTAGATTTAAAAGATGAGATTTCAGCTCTGACAATAAGACTTTAAAATGTAGGTGCGAATTACATAGCGCACAGGGTTTGGTTACGTGCATTTGTTTGTCCCGCTACTCGTGCAATTATAGGTTAATTGCACGCATGCACGAATCATCAACCCGATCTATACGTAGGATACATGTGTGCCGTTTGGAATCAGAAAAACTGGTGGGTCAAAAAGAAGTCAGTCTTGAGGGCTCGTCGGTGCCTTTCCCTTGTCTCCTATACACCTGTGGGTGCGGCCCATCCCGAAGGCAACCCTGTACTGGGCTTCCAGGACCTCCTCAGAAGTATCCACCCACTTAGCAGGAGCATCGGGGACCATGGCTGCCTTTGCCTTGTTTGCCGCCCACTCGGCATGGCATCCTCAGTGACTTGACTTTTGGTCTTCTGCCACCACCCTGGTTCTTAGGGTCATTCCTATAATTTTCTTATATCAACATTTATTTCTGTAATTGTAATAAAAATGACTACCTACAAGAATGATCATTCCTGTAATTTTCTTAGATCGGCTGCTAGCATTAATAAAATAGACCGCAATAAAATTAACTAGCCAGTTTTATTACAATTATAGGAATGACGTACATGTCGCAACAAAATAACTACATACGGTGCCAAGATATATGCCAAGAGAATCACCTTGTGATCATCGGGCCAATAGAGGAGGTGCGTGTGGAGGAGCTTGTCACTCTGACCGGCGAAGTAGACTGCAAGAACACCAAGGCGAGGGGTCTGGTATTGGTAATGAGGTTGTTGGTGCCAAGGACATATGGGTCAAGGACGACGTCCCCGTTGGTGTTGGTAACGTCGACGCCGATGTCCAGTACCACTGTGACTGGCGGTGCCATGGCCATGGGGTCGTGATGAGGCTTGGTGGAAGCAACGACAAGCGTCGGTCCGACACTCCGCTAGGGCCAAGCCTCGGAGTCGACCTGGGCGTGCAGGGGCACTTCATTGAATAGTTGGTGCGTGACAAAATCCCCATCGCGGACACACCAGAACGGCCACGACGATGGCCTTCTGATCCTCAGTATGAAGAGGTGGTGGCGGCCATGGCTGCTTCGGTTGCTCGCCGCCTCGACAGCGGAGGAACGCCAGCCAAGGTGTTGATCATAGCTCAGCTCCACCTCCCGTGATCTCCATCAATGGTGGCCACAATACCACCATACCTCCGTCGGCTATTTCCTCAAACACATGTTTAGAATACTGCTCATGCCATTGCACTGCATACTGCGATCTCCATCAATGGTGGTCACAGCACCACCGTACCTCCATCGGCCATTTCCTCAAACACATGTTTAGAATATTTGAAGCTCCCGAGCAGGTGGCGGCCAAGGCTGTCGCGGCCACCGAACCTTTCGCGTGAGAGTATTTGAGATGGCAGTTGCTTGCACCGTTTGAGGCCAATGTGTCAGTAACTAGCAATCTACCTCCAGTTAGCCTTCCATCCATGTCAATTAGTGCATGCTCTGGGATTGTTTCTTCTCTTACCATTTTGCTGCACCTATCCTTTCCAGCAGGTGGTGGCCATGGATTTAGTTCCCGTAGCACAAATTGTTGTTGGGTTCCAACACAATGGTTTGGCAACAATAATATAGTTGAGAAATATTGAGATGGCGGCGGCCAGGGTTGTTTCAGACCATTAGCACTGCTTGAACTCAACTTTTCCCCTCGATCATGGGGCATTTCGTCGACAACTTGAATTGTAACACACACATCCTCAATTGGTGCTCTCTCAGGAGGTCATTCATGGAACACTTGATATGATACTTTGCTGTCCACATTCAAAGATTGCTTCCTGTTATCGACGTGCAAATCGGAGCTATGTGGTGTCTTCTCATGTAACTCGTTGTTGTTCTTGCCAAGCATTTCATCAATCATATACCGCGTAGGAACTTCGACCATAATTTCCCTGCACTTGTTGAGGCCAGTGGCCTGGGAAGGCATTTTCTCAAGCGAGGTGCAGGAGAGCCTCCCACCCACTCTTGAGGACAAACGAGCACAACATCGATGACGGGCGTTTCATCAAGCACCTTGTGAGCAGTTGTCTCCACTGGACTTTGGGGCTGTAGCACAACAAACGCCACGTTCTCCTCATCAATAGAGAGCTCCTCGGTTTTGTTGTTGGTGTCGCCGACAGAGTTCTTCTTCCTAGGCATCCCACCATCTTTGGGACCAGTAGCACTGAAAAGGGTGCTGACACAACCATCATGGGCAAAGACTTGGCCGCGTCATGGATATTACCAGTGCCATTACTAGGACATGGTGTCGAAATGTGACCATTGGTGGAGCATAACATCGAACACCTCGTGGGCATGCAAATGATAGCGGGCGGAAATGGCGACATCGAGGGCCGCGTCGAAGATGGTTGACAATGATGAGGCCGCGTGAGGCGCTGCAGACTTGGGGGCGAGCACAGATGTACCCTCCGGCAGCGGCGACGAGGACATGGCTCTAGTGGCTGGGGGCGCTCGGGTAAGCACATCGACGTCATGGTTGGAGCACGATGTCGAATAGGTGGAAGGCATCACAATGGTGAGGTCAAAGGAGTCGGTGGTGGTGGCAGTGTGGTCGTCGGCGATATCAAGCTCCACAATGTCCTTGGAGCTGGGATCCGACGTTGAGCACATGTGGGCGCCACAGTGCTAGGGCTAATGGTGACCAGTGGCGGACCCAGGATTTTTAGGATGAGTGTTTGAACTTCGGAGCTAGGTTGTCTAGATATGCTAATACTAATATGCTGATATCGTGAAATATCATTTCCAAAAAAAAACAATGATACGACGATATACGTATAGATAATAAAGTACAAAAATATAGAAATTAATGATTTCATATGAGGAAATGGACGATATAAACAAGCATAATGGCATGAATTAAATAGCAAATTATAGATATTTCAAGGAACTTTGAAATTGTCTACACACTATGTTGGTTAGTTTACCCCCAGCGAATTCATCTGTAGCATTGGCCTCAATCACCCATCTTAATTCCTCATTTTCCCCAGACCTTTGTGGTGGCTTTCCTCACTATGGTAAGTTCACCTAGAAAATCTCAGAAAACAAAATTGAAATTCATTTAAGCAAGCATAATCAATTCCAATTTTAACAGAAAACAACACATATTCATTTAACTTGCAAGTAGCAAAGCCGCATTTTGCACCCTACTGCTTCAATTAAACAAAAAAAATGCTACCAGCCTAAGTGCCAAGTGTAAGTGTCAAATAAGAAATATGAAGGGGAAGTAAGGAAGGAAGCAAGGTGACCTCTAAGTTGAGGGTGACGCCGGCCTTGTAGGACTGGAGCTTCTCCATGACTGGGGAAGGCGGCGTCACTCATAGGACGAGGCGCCGGGCGCGTGGGATGGAGAAGTAGAGGCCCAGGCGCCGTGGAGCATGACGCCGAGGAGCTCATGGGGCACATCGGGGTTGTTGCCAAGGGCGCGCCAAGACGCCTGTGGCTGCAGCAAGGCCATCATCAGTGATAGAAGATGATGGAGGTCTTCCAATGTCGCCCTGGGTCTCGCCTCCTCTCGGTCCTCCCTCCTCGACTTTTTTCGGTTTTCCCATGAGTCCGCCATTGTTGTGTTTCACTCGCCAGTTGCCACCGCCACCGCAAGCCGCAACCCACAATGATGAGGATGGAGATTCAGATTGGAGAATTGGAGAATGGAGATGGACTGTTGCGGCTGTGGTGCTGCCCCTACTGGTTGCAGTGTGAGACGGGGGGAGATTAGGGATTTAGCCATTTAGGGTTTGAGTCCTTTGAGTTTGCCGAAATGGGTTCGGCAGTCGGCAGCTTGGGTCTTGGGAGTTGGGTGCATTTGTGACTCCGGGGTGTATTGATCGGGCTTGGCCATTCTGATTTCTGATTCCGGCATCGGGCAAGTGGGCAACTACCGACGCCCGACGTGCCGAGCCACTGTGGGCTGGGCTCGGCTGCGAGAATGCGAGGCGCGAGCGTTGAGCGCGAGACTGAGGTCATTACTGTTAGAATTGGGCCCATATTTGTAAAAACTCATTCATTCCTAAATTCCAAAGCATGCATGGTTTAGTCCTATACTGCATAGCCAAGTAGTGGGAGAGTAATTTACAAGGTGGAGTCCTTGCCACCCCTTGATACATGTGATACATGTCATGGGGTGACATGAGGATGACTATAACTAAAGTCACACACACGCACATACGCACGCGCGCGTTTATTCGCATGGCAATCGCGTGACTTGTGACTTGCGACACGCGACCGTGAACGTGTCGTGAACCAAGTCCACCTTTCTTTTGCTGACCATGCATTTCTCTCTCTCAAATCAAGTGTCCCATATGATCAGTGAGAGTTTTCCTTAGACCTCCTCTTGGAGGTCCCTTGGAGATTCCTCTTGGACCTCTAGGGGATCCTCTTGGACCTCCCTTGGAGATTTCTTTTGGACCTCCAGGAGATCCTCTTGGACCTCCCTTGGAGATTTCTCTTGGACCTCCTTTGGAGTGTGGAGATCCTCTTGGACCTCCAAGAGATCTTTTAGACCTCCCTTGGATCACTCCAAGAGAGTGTGGTTGGAACACTATGGTCCCATTGGACCTCTTCGAGAGATCCTCTTAGACCTCCCTTGGAGGTTTCTCTTGGACCTCTTCGGGAGATCCTCTTGGACCTCCCTTGGAGAACGTGGTTAAAGTCAGAGACCGCTGGTCAAAGTCAAGACCAACGATAATCGAGATATGATAAATTCTGCTTAATTACCATTAATTGGTTTCTAATTATCAGTTACTATTGTTCTAATGTGTACTTTATTGAGCAGTTACTAGAGAGTAATTGACTCGACCCTTAAAAGGTTTTCGAGAGGTCCAGGCCAAAAGAGATCTTTTTCGATTCCAAGAATTCTTCTTCCTCTCTGTCCTCTTGTGCTGGAGGGTTGTGCTGTTTTGAACCAAGTCATCCCTTCTCCTCGGTGTGCACCGGGAAGGAGGGTGAGCGGTATCAGAGTTCACCTGCATGGGGCGGCAATAAGGTTTCTAGGCAGCGCATCTGTGCGGCCGCTTGTTGCACTACGATGTCTACGATCTGCACTGCATTGAGTCTGCACTGCTTCCTGTTCTTCATCAAGCTCGACTGTAAGTTGGTCTTACGACTAGACTTTTCTTTTATAAATCTTTTATTGAGTATATTTAGAAGTGCAATGAGTAGCCTGCTGTTAGTATCGATTTATGCATCACTAGTTATTTGTGATCTTTGCCTTATAATAAAATCTGGAATTAAAATGTTATCCACATCTCCAACAGTTACATATTAATTCAACACAACTTCAAGTATATACATGTATTATACCCTATATATATTGATTTTTTTCCCCAAAATTTTTGGGTCTTCAAATGAACACCCATGAACCTAGGTGGATCCGCCCATGATGGTGATAGCATCGAGCTCCTCAGTAGCAACTGACACTGGGGAAGGCTCTGTCAGCCTGGCCAACAGCTTCTCACACAACTTCCTGCATGCCCTTAGCTCCATCCTGACCTCGCCGAAGATGTTCACCATGTCGAGCTTCGATTTGGAAGGAAGCAAAGTGGTGGCTCTGATACCAATTGTTATGTTCTTGTCTTGCTAATACAAACTACATTGATAATTGAAGAGTAATCAGTCGGAATTGGATAGAGTTGACCTTGGGAGTAGCAGGGAATCCAGGATAGGCCACAAGAAGGAAGGAAATATAGGGAGTAGACAGGGGAGTTGAGAGAGGAGGAAGAAGCGTACTTATCAATTCCATTCCGGTACCAGCCAGAATGGCTAGGACATGTCATACCGGCACTCAAACCAGCACACCGTAGCCTCGATCCCGTACCGGCCTCAATACTGGCCATTTCAGCCCATTTCGATCCATTCTGGTCATTCCGGCCATTCCGTCATTCCGGTACCGATAAAAAAAAATCAAAATTGAAGTGACCACTTGTTTGAATCAGTTCAGAAGGCCGAGTCCAGCACTACTCCTTCGGTAAGTGAAATTATGCTAGACTGTGGTAAAATGTATAAAATTATGAACTCATATTGTATTATTTAACTACGTACGACCTTTATATTTATGAAGTAATTGAAAGATGTCATTTTTATTCTATGGTTATGTATTTGAAGTGAAATTATGTGTGCATATAATTACATATATATTTATAAATAATAATAATAATAAATATGGAACGGTACACAGGAATGGACCGATACCGATGTATTTCATACCAAGAGGTAAACCGGAATGGAATTGATAACTATGGGAAGAAGGCAATAGTCAATTCCATTTATGTTCGGTCCTTTTGCTTAGCTTCTGCTCTTTTAAAGCCACCACAGCTGTCAACCATGGGCCACAAAGCCAACCCAGTGATCCCATAGCCCATATCGCAGCCCACAGCCCAGTCCGTGACATTTCAAGGACAAAGATATTTGCCTCCTTGTCTTAAGAAAAACTAGTTTGGTAATTCATCCTGATATTTATACATTTGAATTGTTTAATGCTGACGATACCATGGTTAGCACTTTCGGCAAAACTGTCTTGGTGAAATTTAAAGGTGAGACTAGAAAAGACAAGAGAAAATAGGCAAAAATATGGATCGCAAAGAATCGTTTGCTAGTGAATACTGCACATAACTCATCAATAAGTATGTTGGAAAAGCAGAAATAATGCAACTATACTTAAAACTGATAGCCATGCATCCTACCTAGGTGTAGCCTTACATCAAGAGGCCTCATATGGTTCTTTGAGCTGGAAGGAGCACGAAATAATACACCAACTCAACTTGCTTCTGCAGGAATCAGATATCCCTGCATCTTATGAATTGACTTAAAAGCCGAGTGCCCAATGCTTTTGGAGTTGGAATGAGCTAACGAACGTTCAGTTGAAGCCTCCTGCATAATAAGACGCTTAGCAATGACATAAGCCAATCCCAGGGCAGTGGAAGTCTAGTAGTCTACTGATGTAAAGAGGCCATAAACTCAGCATGAAACGATGCAATTGGTCTCCATGGAGCAAGTAGAGTAGGTATCAACCAAAATGCACCTGGAAGTACGTACCAACACACATCTTGTAGGGCCACCTGCTCTAACATCAAACAGACCTAATCCACTTGCACTTCACGCAGTCCACCATGTATATATATGCAAGAAACATGGATTGTTTTCTTCAAGCCAGCAAAAAAAATTGAGTTTCATCAGTTTAAGCATTATAGAAAACTCACAATGGAAGGATCCGGTGAGCATGGTGAGACCTCGAAGGCGCCCCTGAGCAGGGGGGTCAGTAGAGG
The DNA here is from genome assembly GCA_036346405.1 of Phyllostachys edulis. Taxonomy (NCBI): domain Eukaryota; kingdom Viridiplantae; phylum Streptophyta; class Magnoliopsida; order Poales; family Poaceae; genus Phyllostachys; species Phyllostachys edulis. The sequence goes on from CM070556.1 coordinate 21,915,562, forward strand.
AGTGTCCATCCTTGACCTCATACTTCGCTTCATTGCGATCATTGGCACCCTTGCAAGTGCCATTGCCATGGGCACCACCAACCAGACGTTGCCTTTCTTCACGCAGTTCATTCGGTTCAAGGCGCAGTACAGTGATCTCCCGACTCTCACGTATGTGCAGAAAGCCTCCCCAATACTTGATAGCATTACTTTCAGATAAAATATGGGTATCTGATGCCCCAACTGTTCCAATTTTCTGTCAACAGGTTCTTTGTGGTGGCAAATTCTATTGTCTGCGCCTATCTCATCCTTTCACTCCCACTATCAATTGTGCACATCATTAGGAGCAGGGCTAAATACAGCAGGCTGATCTTGATCTTCTTTGACACGGTAAGACTGCCTCTTTCTCTACATTAGAGCATACCAGTGTTGAACTCCTAAATTATTATGTCATCCTGCATGAAAGTATGCATGGTTACCTTACATAGTATATTAAAGAAAAAGAAGCTTCTAATCGCAAAACAAAAAGAAAAGAAAAAGAAGCATCAACAAGTATATCAGCTAGTTACTTGGTTTCTTTGCGATTCTTGTGAAGGCAATGCTAGCTCTGGTGACCGCAGGGGCATCTGCAGCAGCAGCTATTGTGTACTTAGCACACAAGGGTAATGTCAGGGCAAACTGGCTTGCTATTTGCCAGCAGTTCGACTCATTCTGCGAGCGTATCTCTGGCTCCCTGATTGGCTCGTTTGCAGCCATGGTTGTGCTGATACTGCTCATATTCCTCTCTACCATTGCCCTGGCGAAGCGCTAGACAAAATTGTGCATCGTTTGCTCCCTGCAGTATGAAGTGCGATATCATGGTGTGATTCTGGTACTTGCTTGCTTAATGTAATAATCTGAGCCTATTGGCCTCTTGCTACCATCCTCTACTATGTCATCTGGCATCTTGATTGTGTACTTCTTGTTTTGATGGTTTGTGTACTTCATATACAACTGTTACAGAAAATGAATATAGATGCACTGTCATGGATTGAGTAATGTGATTTTCAATAGAGTTGTCGGTAAATTGATGTTTAAGTAGACAAAATAAATGATAGATGTCATTAGCTGGTAACTCCATACCTGCTAGCTGCACTGATGCTGCCAAGTGAAACCACCATTCCGCAGTTCTGAATATGATTTGACTCTCCATGGTATAATATCCACTAATCAGGGTACTGAAAGACCAGCAGTTTTATGGTCAACCTGAGCATAACCAGCGACTTTTTTTATGCCCTTTTCATCCATTGATCCCCGTACTGTCTCCACCCCAAACCATTCCCCAGATGATGCGTAAATGCCAGAGAGCAGCACATAATCACCACTCGCATCTTCATTCATGTTTAGAAGCCTCTCCCTGGCAAGCTTGCCCAGGGCCACATTCCCATAGGTCCTGCAGGCCCCAAGCAGTGTCCTCCATATGACTGCACTAGGTTCGCACTTCATGTTGCTCACAATTGCAAATGCTTCATCCAGTAAGCCTGCACGGCCAAGCATATCCACTATGCAACTGTAGTGCCTTGCATTAGGCTCAATCCTGTACCCGCCTTTCATCAGAGAGAAATATGTCTGACCATCTTCAACCAGTCCGGCATGACTGCATGCACCGAGGACGCAGAGGAAAGAAATCTCATTTGGGGAAATTCGCTCTTCAAGCATTTTCTTGAAGAAATGGACAGATTGTTCTGCTTGTCCATGGAAGGCGAGTCCTCCGATGATCGAATTCCATGTCCAGACATCCCTTTCCTTCATCCTGTTAAAGACTTCCATTGCAGTCTGCACATCCCCACACTTCGCATACATTGATACCAATGCATTTCCAATAACAATACTTATACATGGCCTACCTTTCAAGTGCAAAGAATGTATCATCCTCCCCTTGTCAAGCGACCCTAAGTTCGCACAGCAGGACAGCAGGCTAACAATAGTGGCCTCGTCAGGCATCCACCCTGCACTCCTCATCTCATCAAACACCTCCAATGCTTCCTTCAGCATCCCATTTGCTGCGTACCCTTTGATAATGGTGTTCCACGAAACTACATCCTTCTCCGGCGAATGGTCAAACAGCCCCCTCGCCTTCTCCATCTCCCCATGCTTCGCATACGCGCCCACCATCACATTCCAACACACCATGTCCTTGTGCCGGCACTCATCAAACATTTGCCGTGCCATGTGCAAGTCACCTCTCGCCGCATGCCCCGCTATGACAGCCGACCACGCCACAACATCCCACTCGCCAGCCTCATCAAGAAGCGCGCCGGCAACCCTCAAATCCCCGCACTTGGCATGCATGTTGATAAGCGCGTTCCTCACGAACGCATCCTTCATGAAGCCCAGCTTCACGACGACGCCGTGGACCTGACACCCGGCGCAAGAATCCCCGGACAAGGTGGCGCAAGCCCGGAGGAGGTAGCAGAACGTGAAGGCGTCGGGCCTCAGGCGCGCCGCCTCGATGCGACGGTACACCGGGAAGGCCGCAGCGGGTGCGGCGCCGTGCGCGTACCCGCGTATCATGGCGTTGTGCATAAAGAGGTCCGGGTCAGGGATTCGGTCGAACAGCTTCCGGGCGTAGTCCATGTTGCCGCGGAACGAGGCTACGCACGAGAGCAGTAGGTCTCGCAGGGGCTGGAAGCGCGAGGTGATGCCCTTGACGACCAAGCTTCCATGGATTTGCCTCAGGGTGCGCGGGCTTAGACGCGCGGAGCCATTCCGGATCATGCGTTGATGGGCAGTCTTAATGTTGTGTTTCTTGGAGTCTCTGTGTGGCCACTGTGCTCGAGGACGTAAGGCAGTGACCGAGGACGGTGGTGGAGAAGGCCGCGGGGCGTGGCGTTCGGCGGTGGCCGGAGCAACCAGCAGTGCAGCGCGCAGCACGGTGAGAAATGAAATGGGAATACACCACTGGAGAATACGCCTTATCTATGGAGAACGCACGTGTATTTCGTTACTCCTCCGGTGAGGAGATGGTTCAACAAGTTGGGCCCTGTTTGGAACCGTTTTGTCGAGGAATCGTCGCTCAGTCTAGTTCAAGCGATTATTTTGTAAAAAAACATACAATTATTTAGAATAATATAAAAACACAAATACATAATAGTATATTGAATACAGAGATATAGGGAGTTTCTTCCTTCTCTTTATTGCTTCATCAATCGATCAGCCTCTTTCAATAACTAGTACCCTTTATTTACATGCTAGAGACCCTACTAAAGTTTTGGATGGGAAGCCCATACATGGGCCGGCTTCTGAGACAAACCCATGGTTTCCCAACACTTTCCCTTGGGCACCTATTCTCACATGTTCAGGTCTCGTCAAAACACTATAAAAACCCAGTAGAAAAAATTTGGAGAAAAAATACATAAAACACGTTCTGCTGTGCTGCGTGAATAGCCTTATTAAAAACCTTAGCCAAGAAACTTCAGGAAAACTCATTAAGGGAAAAAAGAGTACAATCCACCCAATTTCATTTAATCTACATAATTTATTCTTTGGGTACTCGATCTTAGTGATCAAGTTTTAATAAAGAGTTTGTGAAGATTCTCTCTCTGAATTCTGCACTTCTCTAAGTCTCATCATTCTAATTCCACATATGCGTCTTTCAAAGCTAGATGCTGGAAGTGACTTAGTGAATAGATCTACAAGATTCTCACATGACTTAGTATGCAGTACTTTAAATTCGTTCATCTTTTGCAATTCATAAGCAAAGAAGAACTTGAGGTTGATATGCTTTGTAAGATGATTCTTCATATAACCCATTTGCACTTATGCAACACAAGCTGTATTATTTGAATAGATAATAGTGGGGGTTTGCGCGGTATTCAATCCATACGACTGCTGGATGTGGTAAATCATCCGCCGAAGCCAAGAACATTCTCGCGAGGCCTCGTATAGCGCTATGATTTTTGAGTGGTTCGTCGAAGTTAATACAAGACTTTGCTTAGACGATTTTTAGGAAATTGCAGTTCCACCACATAGGAGTTCATAGTCTGTTTGTGATTTGGCTGTATGAGCGTTCGATAGGTACCCGACATCTGCATAGCCATTTATAGTTAGGTCTTGGTTCTTTTTGTAGAACAGACCAAATTCTTTGCTTCCTTGGAGATATCGAAAGATGTCTTTCATTCCTTGCCAATGCCTTTGGTTGGTTCTGTACTATACCTTACTAGTAGGTTCACGGAAAATGCAATGTCCAATCTAGTACAGTTTGCTAAATACATGAGTGCTCCTATTGCGCTCAAGTTTGATAATTCCAGTCCCAGGACTTCCTCCCCCTCTTCTCTAGGTCTATACGGGTCCTTGTCTTGCTGCAATGATCTCCTAACCATCGGCACTTTCGAAGGATATGCCTTTTCAAAGCTGAACCTTTCTAACACTTTTTGAGTGTAGGTTGACTGATGTACTAAAATCTCTTCAGGGGTATGCTCAAGCTGCAAGCCTAGGCAATATTTGGTTTTACCCAAGTCTTTCATTTCGAACTCCGACTCTAGGTAAGAACTTGCTTTCTTAATACTTTCTAGGGTTCCAATGGTATTCAGATCATTTTCATACACTGAGATTATACAAAATCCATCCTGGGATCGTCGTATAAATACACAGATATTATTCTCATTGTTCGTGTAGCCTTTCTTATAAAGAAAGTCGCTTAAGCGATTATACCATATTTTGTCTGATTGCTTCATTCTATACAGTGACTTTCTGAGTTGCATACTATATATATTTCTATTTGCTCTATCTTGGTTTGGGACAGGGATACCTTCAGGTACCTTCATGTAAATGTCCGAATCCAAGTTTCCATAAAGATATGCAGTTACCACATCCATCAATTTCATTTCTAAATTCAGGTTTACTGTCATTGAAATTAAATATCTAAAGGTAGTTCCGCCCATGACCGGGGAATAAGTTTCTTCATAATCAACTCTTGGTTGTTGAGTGAAACCTTGTGCAACGAGTTTTGCTTTATATCTTACAACTTCATTGTTTTTATTTCTCTTTCGAACAAATATCCATTTATACTCTATGGGGTGCACATGGGGAGGCGTGCGGCTTATAGGCCCAAATACATCTCTTTTATTCAGAGATACTAATTATGCTTCTATTGCCTTCTTTCAATCTTCCCAATCTGATCTTTTCTTATATTCAGCGAGCGATGCAGGCTCTGGATCAAGATCAATGATTGTGGCAATTTTCTTTACAAAATAAATATCAACATTGGCTATTGTTCTATTCATAGATTCTCCCGTAGTCATATAATTTATAGCTATTTCTTTATAGGGGCGATTATTCTAATGCTTCTACTCGCTCAACGCTACTTCCAATTGCGGGGGCAAGCCTCTTTAGTTTTTCAGCTCCGACGTGTGTGCACACATCCATGCTGATGTCTTCCTCTGTGGGAATATTCAAGTCCGGTATGCCTTTTACTGAAGGTTCCATACTAGTGCTAGGTCTCAACTGGCTCCCCTTCTGGTTCTAGGGAACTTCTATGATCGGCTGTGTCAAGTCATTCTTATCCTTTTTCACCAGGCGCCCCTGGTTACTTCGGATTCGAGGGGCCGAAGTTCTCGTCCTTTCTGAGGCCTTAGGACGAGATTAGGGATACCTTCATCGGTATTTTCAACCCTCTCTAATACATTGCATACAGGCATATGCGACTTAGTCACGCTATTCAAATCACTAAAGTGGTCAGGCAGTTGATTCGGTAATGCTTGCAAATCAATTATCTTCTGGACTGCAATTGTCTTCTAGACTTCAATTATCTCCTGGACTTATCTATTTTCTTCACTAGTGCACGAGTCATGTGCATGGATTTCAATTATCTTCTAGACTTTAATTATCTTCTAGAATTCAATTATCTTCTGGACTTCTCTATTTCCTGACATTTTTCATCAAGAGGTTGATTTCCTCCCACCTAATGATGGAAAACTATCCTCATCTATTATACTATCAGCGAATCAGGCAGTATGCAAATCTCTCGTCATATGGTCCAAATACCTAATTATGGATGCTGTCTTATAACCAATGTATATCCTAGACTTTCGGAGAGGTCCCATTGCAGTTCGCTGCGGTGGTGGTATAGATACATAAACCTTGCAACCAAAGATGAGAAATTTTCAGTGTTGACCTTTGCGCTAGTTGCATAGGTGAATAGATGTTATACGCCGACGGTCTAAAATTGATGAGAGTTGCTGCATGCAGGACTGCGTGTTCCCAACATGTAGTTGGTAAATTACAATTCTTCAAAAGCGGTCGAGCAATACATTTAATTCATTTAATTAATGCATCTGCTAGTCCATTCTGGGTGTGGACATGCGGTATGGAATGCTCAACTTTAATTATCCTTTTTCATGCAATAAGCACCAAAAGACTTTTGAAGTAAATTCTCCGACGTTGTCCATTCTGATGGACTTTACATGATGATCAGGGAAATTATTCTTAATTTTAATTATCTGGGAGATTAGCTTTTGCAAAAAGCGTGGATTCTCGTAGACAATAAAAATATGTGCGACCATTCCGAGGAAGCATCGATGAGAACCATAAAATATCTAAATGGTCCTGACAGGGGCTGTATAGGTCCGCAAATGTCTCCCTGGTTACAATCCAGGAATGCAGAGATTTCATCCTTCACTTTCAGAGCAGAAGGTCTAGTAATTAATTTCCTAGTGGCACACGCGGGGCACACAAAATCTTATTGATTCAGGAAATTCTTTACATTAATATTATGTCCCTGAGAATTAGTAATTATATTTCTCATCATCCTAAGACCTAGGTGGCATAATCTATCATGCCGGAGATAGAAAAGTTCAGAGCTTCTAAGTATGGTTTTCAGAGCATATAGGTTGTAGATGCCTTAATATTAATGTAGTATAGCCCAATTTCATATGAAGGAAGTTGTTCTAATTCCCTTTTCCACTTTCTTCACGCTTTGTAATGAGCAGGTATTCCTTACCATACTTTTCTTCAGTCTCTACATGAAAACCGTTAGCACGAATATCCTTGAGAGTTCTAGTCAATTCTTGGTACAACACGACTTCTTTAATGACCAAAGTTGTGCCCATCGGGAGTATAATTGTGGCCCTTCCTGAGCCTATTATACAAGTATCACTGTCTGCGATTGTCATAAGACTACCAGCATTTTTGCTAATAGACTGAAAGATTTTCGTCTCTCTCAAGATGGTATTCGTTGTGCCGCTATCCTGCAAAGCACACTTCCTCCATAGGTCGCCACACGTATTCTAATATAATGTACTTTATTAATATGCAGCAGAAAGCAAGCAACACATAAATAAAATACTTCAGATATCAGAACATAACTTGCCATCATAAATACGGGAAAATAAGCCTTACAGGACTCATAATAAAAATTTAATGCTTTGCTCTCCTAGAGCTTACAACCATTATTCAAATAATAAAATAATTCAATTTCTGCTTCAATTACAAACTGCAAGTTACTATAAAAGATTTAAGTGCAATGTGTGTACTAGATCGAATCAGCGAAGTATTCATACACTTCTGCCTCACTTTGCTTCATGGCGATCTTCTCCTCTTGGGCAACTACGGTTGTGGCCGCTACGATGTTCAAAGGAGGGATGATGGGGGCTGCTACTGGGTTGTCCACATCCTTGAATGCAACTAATGGATGTGGATCCTCCGTGCATGCAATGGTGAGGTGTGCTTCATGCTGTCCTATGCCATTCTTCTTAGACTAGAAAGCATCAATAATGTGCGACCCACGACCTTACCCTTCTTGCCCTTCTTCTTCGTGAGAGGCTTCATTACCTTGTAGCTGCTAGCATTGGCTTTATGGCCAACATTGCTACTAGGTGGCTGTGAGATGTAGTTCTTCTTGATAACATCATCTTGAGCTTCCACAACTTGCATGGTGTCAATTAATATGGCATACTCCTTGTATCCGTCTTGATGATAGTTGTGTGCGGATTGCACCACATTTGGGTGAAAGGTAGAGAGAGTCTACTCAATCTTCTGCTTATCTGTGATTACATTATCATAGAGTTGAAGACTTGTATAGATTCTATACAAATTCTGGCCATGCTGGGTTAGTTTTTCGAACTCCTGGTTCGTAATGCTAGTCTTCTGCATATTCATGCAAAAGGTGCATAAGATTATTGCGGGTAATTTGCATAAAATGGTTGCAAAGATTCTCATAATGTTCCCGTATTGTTCTATGCATTTTCCATGATTTACTGCTATTTTCAGTGATTAAAAGCAATATAAACAATCACAGATAATCAAAATAGTAAATACAATAAATAAATTGCATAGAAATAATAATAACAAAGTTAAACATGCTTCAAATGCAAAAACTGATTCAAAATTGAATTCTCGAGCCCTTTTTCTGCTGGAAAATAAATTTTTGGTGAATTCTGCTATTTCCAAGGGTTAAAACGCGAAAATTCAGTGCTGAAAAAATTTCACGTAATTTTTAGACTTTCAGAGCGCCTTTTCCCAAATGTTGGGATTTTTTCTTTCCGATTTTTTTTGTTCGGCCGGCTAGGCTAATTCACACTCCCGGCCCATATGGGCTTTCCCTTCCCGGCCCAAAAACCACCGGCCCACTTCGGCCGGCTCAAAACGCCGAACAGGGTAGGTTTCCCTACCTGTTCAGATGAGGTGGCGTGGTGAGGCCGTCTTGGGCGGCGGCGAGGCGGATGGCGCCGGCACATACCATCTTGCGATTAGCCGATCGCGCTACACGCGCCAGAGGCTCGGGGCGGGAGTCTGAGGCAGCGCGAGGCGCCGCCGAGCGGCGGCGTGGCGCGCATGGCCGTGGTCGAGGGCTCTGCGACTAGCGGCCGGTGGTCAGAGGGCTGCGACTAGCGGCCGAGGGCAACACGAAGCGCGCGGCAGTTGTTGCCGCGAAGCGCACATGCGGCGGCGCCTCTAGGTGGCCATCTTGGTGTGTATGCGGCGGCTTCAACGGTGGGAGCCCATACGGCGTGGGCGGTGGCTCGAAGGCGCAGCGGCACTCCAGCGGCGCCGACGAGTTCAGCAGGCGCCGCTGCCAGCTCCTTTGCCCCACTTTTTTCCCCTTTTTTCTCGGGCTATGTATTGGCGCGCTGGCCGTCTTGGCGGGCGCGAGCCATCGGTGACAGGGCCGTGTGGAGCGGCCATGCGAGCGGCGCCGTGTGGGGCGACCGGTTTCAAGCGTGGCCAGCGGTGCGGCTCTAGGCCATCGACGGCACAGTTCCAGGCCATCGACGGCGCCGCTCCAGGCCGGGCGCGACACCATGGTCGGTGATGTCCCGGCTTCAAGCGCGGCAGTGTGTGTGTGGGGGGGGGGCGAGCGAGGGCGCCGACAGGCCGTACGAGGCTGTCAAATTTTTTGTTACTGTTCATCTGATGCAATGTGAGCACTACTGATCATGCAACTATTGTTCATGCAATTACCGATTGGCTTGGCCGGCAACTTCAAGTCGGTTCACGGTAGATTAGAACGTATTTGTGATCTACGGTACAATCGACATCCACTTTTCCATGCAATCTACCGATCGACATTGTGCCAGCGACTTTAAGTTGGCTCGCGATAGATTATAGCGGATTTGTACTGTAGGTTACAATCTAGAAAGCCAAATTTGCAAAATTGAACGCAATACAGAAAAAACGATTCGATCTATGAGTGTCATTCTTCGACGGTTACCTTTCGATCCGAGAAGAGTCGATTGTGCTGATAACGTGTTGAGGAACCGTCGCTAGTGAGTCCAGTTTAAGTGATTACCTCGTAGATATGCATAGAATCACTTAGAACAATAGAAGAACACAAATACAGAATAGTAGATTGAACACAGAGATATAGGGGGCTTCTTCCTTCTCTTTATTCCTTCATCAATCGATCAACCTTTTTCAATGACTAGTACCCCCTATTTATAGGCTAGAAACCCTGCTAGGGTTTGGGATGGGGAGCTCATACATGGGTCGGCTTCTGAGCCAAGCCCATGGTTTTCCAACACGTTTTACCTTCAGCTTTTCGCTCGTTTCAAATGGGGTGGTTTCTTCCGCCATTTTTGTGGAAGTCAAAAGCCGCCCGGGTAGCTTCCCGTGGTTTCGACGGGATGGACTTCCGAGTTTGCCTATAGAGCTCAAGGGTATTTACCCACCCCTTGCTACTAAACAAAAGCCCCAAACCCCCATCTCCTCCTCCACCCGCTCGAAACCCTAGTTGCGCCCGCTCACTCCTCTCTCCTCCTCCCACATCGTCGCCGCCCTCCTGTCAGATATCTAGAATTCAGACAAGTCTGAATATACTGAATGTTGTCATTGTGGAGTGAGCTATGATGAAGTTAGCGTCCAACGTACTGCTTCGGCGATTTCACTCAGGATTGGAAGGAGGGCTAGGATGTGTGGAGGCACTCTGGTAGAAGATCTGATGGCTCGAGACTATTTCAGTAATTACTATGGCGTCAGCACTATTGTCGTTTACTTCATGAACTCAGTTATTTACTTTATAAATGCTATAATCTTTATCGGTTAAAACCTGGCTATATAACCCATGGTGGTGGTAATGAGAAGGTATCGAAATACAACATATTCACGTAATTAGTAGGTAGCTCTGTTAGAACCCTAGAACACTTTCCCCTCTCTGATTCCTTCCTGAGATTTTTTTCCCAAATCGGCCGTTAGGTTCTTTGAATATTCAAGTCCTGACATTTGGTATCAGATCCCACCTTATTCTTGGCTTTGAGAGCTGCACGAGTGAGGGTTGGAGCGATCGGAAGATTTGCTGCCGTAAAATTCCCTAGCTTAGTCGGATCTAGAAGTTGATGGTGGTGAAGACTCGATCTCACGGTTCGGTTGAAGAAGAAGTGATTGAAATGGAGAACAGGGCTGAGATCATCAAGATTCAAGAGAATTTGTTATAGTTGGACTCTTTGAAGTCTGATGTGGCCGAGATTAAGAGCCTATTGTTTGCCAAGTTCTCCTAATCGTCGAGGGTGGATGCTAAAGTTGTGACAACTAAGCCTGGAGAAGAAAGGCCAATACCATTAGAATCGGATATGAGTGTAGCTTGGAATCTTGAGCAGAACAGGAGATATGGAGCCCCAACGACCTTCTTCTTGGAACCCAATATGGTAATACCGAGCTTCTTTCCTATTTTTTCTCCAGCGATTAGAATCACATCGTATGTTGATCTGGGGGAACGGTCAGGAGAGCCTCTCAGGAGAGTACAACAACCCTCTGTAACATTTCCCGTGATGAATACTCAAGATATTAATCATGGACCGGGAGCGGTACCTCCTTGGACTTGGCAAAATACGAATCCAACGACTGCGGCTTAGATGTATTACCATCCTGTGTTGAATGCGAATCCTTGAAATGAGAGGCACTTGCCACATCAAGGATGGATGTACACTTCAACCATTCCTGGAGTGAATGTGGTCTGCCCGAATGGAAGCATGAATCAGAACGTTAGCAGTAGTGGTCACCATTATGTAGATGCAGTGATCAGAGGGCCGAAACTTGAATTACCCTTATTCTAAGGGGATGATCCTAGTGGGTGGCTGGAATAGTGTGAGAAGTTCTTCGAGATGGCTGGAACTCCTAGAAAGCAGTTGGTGAATATCGCCACTGGGCATTTCACAGGGGAGGCAAATACCTGGTTTAAAGGGATTGGTATAGCTTGGCAGGTGCTTGACTGGCAGCAGTTATGCTCTATGTTGTCAGACCGGTTTTCTGAGGCTAGTGCTCATGAGGCAGTCGAGAGGTTACAAACAATGAGACATATAGGCAACATTAGCAAATATATTGAATACTTCAAAAGAAGTGTGGAGTTAGTGAGAACAGATCACCCATATCTGCAGGAAGCATTTCTGTTGAGTTGCTTTATTGGAGGTTTGAAAGAAGAAATTAAATATAGGGTGAGTATACATCAACCAAAAGGATTGTTGGAGGCATATTGGTTTGCAAAGCTAGAAGAGAAGGCAATTCGGGCTAAAAGAACTAGTCACACTAGAGGGTTTAACAGAAACAAAGTTAACACCTCTAATTTTAGAAATGGGTCGGTTAAAGGAATCAATGTAGAAGAAAATGCGAAAGGAAAGAAGCAGATTCAGGAAGGTAACAAAAGAACATGTTGGCATTGTAATGAGCCATGGGTCCCTGGACATAATCTGACATGTAAGGTCAAGAAAGCTCTACATGTTATCCTGATGCAAGGAGAGGAAGAGGTGGCTGAGAGTACTGAAGACCTTGAGATAACAAAAGAGCCAGGGTTCATCACTGCTCCTGGAAGTCCAGAGGTGGCCGAAGAGAGGCAGAAAAATGAGCAACGCTTGGTGATATCTAGTCAAGCTATGAGAGGAACATCAGGACTTGCTACATTTTCATTGAGGACAGTAATTGGGGGTAAACAAGTAGTGATGTTGTTGGATAGTTGAGCACCAACACCTTCATGGATTATGAATTCGCTGTCAGGAGTGATTATAAACTACTGTACCAACCAGCGAGAAGGTATCAGTGGCAGGAGGTGGTGAATTGTGCACAGATGCTAGAACTGAGAAGGTCTCTTACAGGGTGCAAGGATGTTCATTTACAACTTCATTCTAGTTATTAAATCTCAGAAGCTATGATGTGATCCTTGGGGCAGACTGGATATATGATCACAACTCAATTGGACTGAATCTAAAAACTAGAGAATTGTCCTTATACAAAGAGGGCCGAACTTAGACTTTCAAAGATTATACCATCCCTAATAAACATTACATAGTGGGTGCTACCAAGTTGGAAAAGCTTTTAAAAAAGGAAGTGATGGGATGTATGATCCAAATTAATTGGGTTCAAGAAGCTGAGTCCCAAGAGCTCAAAGAATTAGCAAGAGAAGTGCAAGAGCTGATACAGCAGTATGCTGATGTCTTCAAGGAGCACAAGGGGCTGCCTCCCAAAAGAGAGTGTGATCATTCTATACCATTAAAAGGCAATGCAAATCCTCCTAATATCAGACCTTACAGAACTCCACATCACCAAAAGGATGTCATGGAGGACATCATTAGACAACTACTGAATTCTGAAGAAATCCGAGCTAGTGTGAGTCAATACTCTTCTCCTACAATAATGGTTAGAAAAAAAGATGGTTCTTGAAGGTTGTGTGTAGATTATAGAAAACTCAATTCAATGATAATCAAGAACAAATTTCCCATGCCAATCATAGAGGATTTACTAGGTGAGTTACATGGGGCAACCATCTTCTCTAAGCTAGACCTCAGATCAGGTTATCATCAAATCAGGATGGTGGAAGAGGACATCTCTAAGACAGTTTTTAGGACTCACTTAGACCATTATGAGTATACTGTCATGCCATTTGGGTTAACCAATGCACCAGCCACATTTCAGTCTCTCATGAATCATATCTTCTGTAATCAGTTGAGGAAATTTATACTTGTGTTCTTTGATGATATCTTGGTATATAGCAAGAATCTATCAGATCATGTAGATCATTTGCAGCAAGCCTTACAAATATTGAGACAGAATCAGCTAAATGCAAGAAGAAGTAAGTGTTGTTTTGCTCTGACTGAAATAGGATATTTGGGTCATGTTATAGTGGGTCTGGAGTGGCTACAGATCCTAGGAAGATCGTTGATGTGATGAATTGGCATGTTCCAAATTCTGTAACCAAGTTGAAGGGATTTCTGGGTTTAACTGGGTATTATAGAAGATTTGTGAGAGGGTATGGACAGATCTGCAGACCACTCTTTGACATTTTGAAGAAATACTCTTTTAAGTGGGGAGAAGCTCAGACCATAGCTTTTGATACACTGAAAAGAGCTATGACTACATGTCTAGTTTTAGCACTGCCTGGTTTTTCTAAACTCTTCATTTTATTAACAGATGCTTGTGGTACTGGTTTGGGGGCAGTCTTGATGCAAGAGAGCAGACCTATTGCATATTATAGCAAAACATTGGAGGGTAAGAGCAGTAGCACAATCTGTAGGACCGGAAAGGCGACTAGAGGGGGGGGTGAATAGGAGTACTATCTATTTTTCGCTTTGCTCGGATTCAAACATGATATTGACTCCAATAGCTATGAGAACTATGAAGATCAATATATATAAGTGTAGCAGAAGTCTTGTACTGAATCCCCTTCAAATCCCCAAAAGAAACGGCCAAAAACACAAAAATCACCGATAAACGAAGACCGCCGTACCGGGTGAATAAAGGCTTGGTCGTTCGCATGAACAGTAAAATCAGGTGAATGAACAGTAAACAGCCTGAAAAACGAAAACAAAAAACGACGTAACTTTTGATCCACCTGGCCAGACTCTACCAAATTTGAAACACACCTTCCTAAGGATGTCAGGAACCTATTCCAAGTGACGATCGAGAAGATCCACGTCAAAGTTTTGACCTTTTTGCATTTTACCGAAGGAGGGTTCAAAAAGAGGTCAAAAACCCAAATCTGATCCTAGGCTTGCTCGTGGGCTATAGATGATCAAGATAACCTTGGATGGTCTCCCACAAGTCACAGCAAGCATAAGCAACAGAGAGAATCGAGGGAAAACCAGTGGATCAACAAAATCACCAAAACATCAAAGACTAGTGCAAGAACGAAGAACAAGAAGGAACAAAACTCATCTTTGAAACAAGATTGGATTGATCTGAACATATGGTTGATGTCTACAGCCTCTCCATTATCTTGGAGGGCACAACTCAATACATGAGCACTAGATCAAGCAATCCCTAAGCCCTAGCTCTCCAAAACCCTAAAACCACACATGGGCTTCTCTCATGTTCTCTATCTTACAAAACACACAGCACCAAGTGCTTATATAGTGGAGGCTAGGCATCTAGGAATATTCCATTAGGGTACCCATTAAACCCTAACTCACAATGGGTTAACTCACGCATGCATCTCAAAGCGCCGTCTTCATCTTTGATTGACCTAAACCGCTTCTCCAAGGGCCGACCCGCGCCCGCGATTTAGCCAACAAGTCACAAAGGCGGTATTTGGTGAAATTACCAAAATACCCCTTCTCGATCCTTCTCCATGGACCGAGTCCAATTCAGTCGAAGCAATCGCCTGCTCCGCCACGTGTAGGTTGATCAACGGCTCTCATCATGTCGGCAAGTCTCTCTCGTCCGAATCCCATCGGAACCTCCAAGGCACTTGCACCGACCCCCACGCCGCTTGATCCAACCAGCTGTATCGAACTGTCCGTTCAATCAACCTCGTCCATTCTGCGCCATGCTTGAGTCACCTGACCTCACCCGGCATTCATGATCGTTCTGGACCTCAGCTCTCCAAGCTTAGTCCCGATCCTCCTCGCCGATGACCGTCGTTGACTCGCAAGCCACACCTGACAATAGACCAAGAAATCGTCTCCGGGAACAAGTTCTTCACAACTTGACCCACGTTAGCTCAAAACATGCAATATGCAACACATATACATTCACAAACAAGGATATGAGCTATCCCAAAACCAAAACTCCAAAATAGCCAACAATCTCAACACAATCGGTACAACCGCCATGTTACCAGCGGTACTACCGATCTTCGGTCGTACCGCTCCAATAACTGCGGTCGTTCCGATTTCTATTGAAGACCAGAACTCCCAAAACATCTTCTCTAGAAATAAGCTACCGACATCCACAAAACGGTATAACCGAACTCCGGTACTACCGCCATGAACCTAGCGATGCGTCACCACAGATCAAGGTCGTCTCAGCCCTTTAAACGCCGGTTCTTCCGATTATCATAACACTTTGCTGAAACTTTCTGAAAAACAAGAATTCCAACAAACCTTCAACCAAATTGCCAATTGTAACATCACCTAGGATCATGAGCATATCCTCATGATGTTCACAATCTCCCCCTTGATGAACACATTGGCAATTTCCAAAAATGAATGTTTTGAGGTTTGAAAGAAAAAGAAATCAGTTTTTCGCACAAAGGCACAACTTGGTCCTAAAAGCAAATGAATGTAAGGAAATGACCAAGTTGGCTTCAGAAAGGCTTCAGCAAGTGAGATAAGGCAGAGAAAGTAAAGAGAGCTTCAAATTTCAGAAAATCTCACTCAAAGTCCATATGAAAGAACAAGTGTTCTGTTTGACCTTTCAGAAAATGCACAGAGAGCATCCAAAACAACATTTTTGTCCAATTTTTCTCCCCCTTCGACAATGAATTCATCAAGGTGCATAGAAGAAGATAGAGCATGAATGCAATGGAATGGCTGTAATTTTTCAATGTTTCAATTTTTCAGTTTTTTTTGTTTTTAATTTTAATTTTAGCAAAAGGAGCTATGAAGATTATCCATGAAGACTGTACAAGTATTACACGAAGCCATATTATGTGAAGAAGCTATGTTCAATCATGGCAAAACATGTACAGCAAAACTAAGGCCAGAATAGCAATAATCTGAGATTAAATGAATTGATAGCATGACATGGTGCTCAAGATCATAGTTTAACAAAAGGTATCCAAAAATGAGTCAGGCCATGTCTATAAGCTAAATGGAGCCAGAAGCTAGAAAATGAGTCAAGTTTGAGCATTTTGAGTTCAGTTTTGAATCAATTTATTCAAGCATTTAGAATTTAGCACTTTGAGCACTTTGATGAAAATGATTGGTTTTATCTTAGTAAAGCAAGTCCTGGACTAGGAGCCATCCACAACTGCCTCCTAAGCTTCAACCAATTGCCAATTTATTTTCTTAGCATTGTGCTAGATCTCAAGCCTCACTACGACCATCCCAAGCAACAAAAGCTTAAGAGAGTGATCTAGGTCATCCAAAACTCCTCCTGAGTTCATGCCTAGTGCAATGGCAAGCCGTCTCATAAGAGAGAATTGGTGAGATCAGTTTTTTCGCACAGAAAAGCTCATTTTTCATTTGCTTGACTTAAGAATTATCATAGCTCAATTTAAAACTCAGAATAAGTTCAAGACTCAATTAAGCCTATATGACATGGCATGAATCATGAGAGGATCGCTATAGCAAAACTAGTCACAAGATCCAACAAGTCATGTTTTGATTCAATTTGCTCACAAATAATAAAGCTAGCATGGCAACAGCTAAGCTATACATAAAAAGCCATAAAAGAAATCTAGCAAGCTAGCACAAGACATGGCAAGGTATAAAGCATGAAATCAAGTCATACAAGGATAATAATCAAAACTCCACAAGTTTATATTACAACGCAAGTTGTTGAATTTTAAAATGCACTATGATACAAATGAATGCAAAAGAGAGCAAACTCCCCTCAAAGCAAAGCCAAGAGAACTAATAACCCCAACTCTCCCAAGAAAGAAGCAAAACGAGAAGAATCAAGAACTTTAGTGAAAATGTCAACAACCTGCTGCTCGGACTCTACAAAGTGAAGCACAACATCACCCTTCTCAACATGGTCTCTAAGGAAATGATATCTAACGTCAATGTACTTAGTCCTAGAATGTTGTACTGGGTTTTTGGCGATGTTAATGGCAGAAGTGTTGTCGCAGAAAAGAGGAACACTACCCAAAGACAACCCATAGTCCCGCAGAGTAGACAAGATCCAGAGAACACGAGAGCAACTCTTGGTCAGTAGCTACATACTCGCCTCGGCGAAGGATCAGGCAACAGAGGACTGTTTCCTAGATGACCAAGAGATAAGAGATGTGCCTAAGAAATGACAAGTGCCAAAAGTACTCTTCCTATCCACTCTACACCCCGCAAAATCAGCATCAGAAAAAGCCCGAATAGAGAGAGCAGAAGAAGAAGAATACCAAAGTCCAAAGTCAAGAGTGTCACGGAGGTACACGAAAATGCGACGACCGCTTGACGATGAGAGGCTCGAGGAAGCTTCGAATCGAGCGCACAGACACACACAAATAATTGTATGTCCCTCGGCGGTAAGGTAGAGGAGGAGCCAATCATCTTCTGCAGTACTCATCCGTCCACGGGCTCTCCATCCTCATCGTGGTCTAGCACGAGGATGTAGCAATGGGAGTAGACATTGGCCTACTGCTTCCCATGTCGAAGCGTCGAAGAAGGTCCTTTGTATACTTACTTTGATGAATGAAGGTGCATTCTTTCAATTGCTTGACTTGAAGACCAAGGAAGAAGGTCAATTCGCCCATCATGCTCATCTCGAACTCCCTGCTTATAGAATCTGAAAATCTGGACACCAAAGCATGAGAGGAACCACCGAATATAATGTCATCCACATAAATCTGAACCAACAAAAAGTCACTACCATGCCTGAGAGTGAACAAGGTTTTATCTACCATTCCCATTTTAAAATCATTTTTGAGCAGAAAACTCTTAAGCCTATCATACCAAGCTCTAGGGGCTTGCTTCAATCCATACAAGGCTTTGGAGAGTTTAAAAACATGGTTTGGGAACTTGGGATTTTCAAAACCAGGAGGTTGCTTGACAAAGACCTCTTCTTCTATGAAACCATTCAGAAAAGCACTTTTGACATCCATTTGAAAAAGCTTGAAACCCTTGGATGCCGCAAATGCTAGCAAAATGCGAATGGGTTCTAATCTAGCTACAGGAGCAAAGGTCTCCTCAAAGTCTAAGCTCTCTACCTGGGAATACCCTTGAGCTACAAGTCTAGCCTTGTTGCGAATTACCAACCCATCTTTACTTTGCTTATTTTTGGAAACCCATTTTGTTCCAATTACATTATGATTAGGTGGAGGTTCAACTAAGGTCCAGACTTTGTTTCTTTCAAAATTTTCAAGTTCTTCATGCATGGCATTGACCCAAGAGGCATCAGAAAGAGCATGGGTGACATCTCGGGGTTCAAAAGAAGCAACAAAAGCAGAATGTGCATGAGAATCAGGAGAAATGAACCTGGAGCGAGTGACTCGCTCATATAGATCCCCAATCATCTGCTCAGGTGGATGCCGTCGCTGAATATGAAGAGGAGCTCCTGGTGCTGAAGTGGTCTCTACCTCATAGGCTGTGGAGGTAGGAGCAGAGCCACTCTGATCGTCGGTGAAGGTAGGAAGAGGCTGCTCATCTGAAGCTGGTGTAGTAGAAGCAGGCTCTCCAACCATGTCAGAAGGGACTTGAGGATGGATTGGATCCTCATCCTCAGAATCATCATCGACGAAGATGCTCTCAGAAACCTGCGTACCTGGAGCATCGGGTCTAGTACCAGGACTAGCCTCATCAAAAGTGACTTCGCAAGTCTCAACAATTTTGTTAGTGTCAAAATTAAATACATGATAGCCACGAGAATGAGCAGGATATCCAAGAAATATGCCATCAGAACAACTAGATTCAAATTTATCAAGGTTGCCATGTTTAAGAATGAAGCACTTGCAACCAAAAATCTTGAAATGAGAAACTTTGGGTTTATGACCAAATCTGAGCTCATACGAAGTCTTACCAATCACAGATCTCAAGAAAACCCTATTAGAGATATAACAAGCAGTAGAGATCGCCTCAGCCCAAAACCTCCTAGGTGTGGAATACTCATCTAGCATGGTCCTAGCCATCTTTACAAGGGTCCTATTCTTCCTCTCTACAACACTATTTTGCTGGGGAACTCTAGGAGAAGAAAACTGGTGCTCAATACCCCTATCAGTGCAAAAGGTGGCAAAGGAAGAATTCTTGAATTCTGTCCCATTGTCACTCCTAATGGCTCTCAAAGCTCCAGGAAGCTCAACAGCAAGTCTAAGGACCAACTCTCTAAAGAAGCCAAATACCTCGTCCTTAGAAACCAGAAAATAAACCCATGAATACCTAGAGAAATCATCCACAATCACAAGCACATACCATTTTCCACCGACGGACTGAACTC
This sequence comes from Phyllostachys edulis, assembly GCA_036346405.1. NCBI lineage: Eukaryota > Viridiplantae > Streptophyta > Magnoliopsida > Poales > Poaceae > Phyllostachys > Phyllostachys edulis. The sequence continues at coordinate 21,935,305 of CM070556.1, forward strand.
TAGAAGGACCAACAGTGTCTAAGTGCAAAAGCTGTCCAGATCCATCAGTCATCACTAAGGTAAGAGGTGGATGAGAAGCAGAAACCATCTTACCATGTCTACAGGGTGTGCACACAAGGTCTCTAATAGCCTTTAGCCTAGGCAAACCTCTAATCAAATCCTTGCTACTGACTCTAGTCAAGTGGTCAAAACCTATGTGTCCAAGCCTACGATGCCACAAAACTAGATCATGAGAATCAGAAGCCACAAGACATCTAGGACTGGAAGCAGAAGAGACACTGAAATCAGCACAAAAGATCTTCTCAAACCTAGAGATCTCAAAGATAAGCTCACCAGAGGAATCTAAAACTCTGCACTCACCACTCTTAAATCTCACTTCTAGACCCTCATCAAGTAGCTGAGAAACAGATAGCAGATTATACCTCAGCTTACTTACCAAAGCGACGCCCTTGAGCATGAACTTGTTGTTGATAAAGACTGTGTGCCTTTGGTCATCACGGTCCCAAAGAGAAGCATCCCCAAATGTGATCAATTCATTGCCGGATGCACGTGTGAGGGAGGAGAACCATCTAGAATCTTCGGTCATGTGTCGAGAACACCAGGAGTCAACAAGCCATATGTCCTCCTTCCTCACACGACGGACCTATAAAGCACGAACAGGGAACATCTGTGCCTCAGTACTGGGGTTAGTGATAAAAGACTTGGGAATCCAGTACTGAGTCACACGATGCTTGGGCATAGCAGTAGAAGCAGCAGTAAAATGGTTAGGAGAAAAATCATTAGAATGCACATGAGAACCACCTAGACCTCTCCGAATCGACCTACCAAAAGATCGGTACTCCCCCTGTCTAGATGCTACCCGTGGTCTCTCCTCACAATATCATAAACCAAAACGCTGCCTAGAGCCACCAAAGGAGTCAAAGAAGTCATCTACGAACCCAGGCCTATGTCTAGCAGGAAAAATAGGCTGCCTGGCTCTAGAGACTACATCAGGTGAAGAAACTCCTCTAATGGTTCTCAAAGCACTCATTCTCTCCTTCCTCTCAATCTTGGCTCTACTGAGCGTAACTCAACAATGTGGCCATTCTTCTTGCAGAAGGTGCAATGGTACTTGACCTTTTGAGGGGTCTGACCTGATGAAATAGAAGCACCTATCTTGCTAGAAGTGGTTTGGGCAAAACCAGCAGATTTGAAAACTATCTTGGATGGCTTAGAGGGTTCTACCTCAAACAGGCCACTCTCAATAGCTCTAACAACCTTAGGTGGATGGTTCTTGGAATGCTCTAGAGAATTAAATCCTAGGGCACTATTATTCACACTCACCTTAGATTTGTCTAGAATCATGTTGAGGTTCTTCTTCTCACCAATAAATCTCTCAAGAGTCCCTTTAAGGTAGTCATTTTGTTTGGCTAGTTCATAACAAGAAGCACACTTATTTGACTTGCTAGCCCTATCAGATTTTTCCTTATAGTGAGCTACCTCGGCTTTCAAAGCCTCACAAGACACACAATAGTCATCTCTAATCCTATCCAATTGCTCTTTGAACTTAACTCTAAAAGCTTTTTGTATCTTATCTACATTATGCCCAATCTCAATGCAAAGATCACAAGAATTAGAGTCAACAACTTTCTTGGAAGCAGTCATGGACATGGTTTGTTCAATTTTAGCCTTTTCTTCTAGTGTCTTGTTTAAATCATCATTCTCAATTGTAAGTTTAACATAGTTTTCACATGAAGTAGTTTTAGAATAAAGAACCATTTCAGTCATCTCCTTCATTTTAATCCTACTATCCTTACAATGAGAACACATGTGACTATGATCAAATTTCTGCAATTCTTTTGTAGCACTATCCAATTTTAGTTCAAGCAAAGCACAATTTGAACAAGGCAAAGGGATAGCATCTACAGTAGTCACATCTAAAGCAATAGCATTCATGCAAGCAGGACTAGACTTGAGGGATTCTAGTTCATCAAGAGTATCTTTCAATTGATTCGCAACAGAGGAATGAGCAGATTTCAGATTAAACAATTCATTCTTCAAGTAGGAGCAAACATCACAAATGTCAACAGGATCAATGGATTTGAGCTTAACAACTTCTAGGTTCAAGTTATCAATCATGGTGTCCTGTTTCTTAATCATTTTTGCTTGCTTATTCAGTTTTTGTTCAGCAAGGACCAAAACACGTTTCATATCCGCAAGTGAGGGACATACCTCATTGGGATCGCTAAAAGGGTCGTCATCGTTGGAGGAGTCGACGTCGTGGCTGTCCCTGGCCATAAAGCACATGCCGGTGAAGTCCTGGGCCTTCTTCTTGCCATGGAAGTCATCCTCGTCGTCCTCCATCTCCGAGTCCACATCGCTCATGTCAACACTCTCAAGAGCGGCAAGGACCTGGCTGACGAACTTGCGATAGTTTGGCTTCTTGGCTTTCGCATCCCAAGCTTGAGGATGCTTCTTGAAGCTCTTCTCCTCCTTGCCCTTCAGCTTGGGGCATCTGGAACGAATGTGGTTTGGCTCACCACACTCAAAGCAAGTGACCGGACCACCCCTCCTCCTGTTCCTCACCTTGTTGTAAACTCTCGAGAATTTGGTGGATAGGAGGGCTAAATTATCCTCAGGTAGCCTCTCTAGGTGCTCATCGCTCAAAGAATGTAAGGCTGACAAAGAAAATCTAGATGAGCTAAAATCAAAGGAATCAGTCGAGCTACCCTTAGATGGGTCGACCACCAAAGCCATCGACTCTATCTTGGGGAGACGCGAGATAAAGTCAATCTCATGCGTCTTCAATCTCGAGTATAGCTTATCCATGGTAAGCTCACTCATGACAGTGTTGTCATTGATGGATGTGATCTTCATCCCCCAGACCTTCACATCAAGAGCACCCAAAAGCTGGCGTGCGTTCTTAGACTCAGTAAAAACAAGATCAACAGCACGAAGATCATGAAGAATCTTGGAGAACCTCCCCCACAGCTCATCTAAAGACTCACCAGGCCTTTGCTCGATCTTTGATTATTCTTTCTTGAGCTGGTTCTGTCTCACTTCCTTAATCGCAGTAGAGCCCTCGTGGTAGTCACAAAGGGTCCTCCAGATCTCGTGAGCAGACCTCAAATGAGCCACACGCTCAAACTCAGATCGACTAAGACCTTGGATCAAGAAGTTGCGAGCTTTGCTATTAGCCTCAACATCTGGAGTGATCACATCGTCATTGGCCGATACGACATATGGATTTTTGACCTTAAGCCAAATAGCGTGCCCTTGAGCATCGATGTAGGCATGAATGCGTGCCTTCCAGTAAGCAAAATCAACTCCATCGAAAACAGGTGGTTTGGTGGAATACTTGTCAGTCGCCATGGCTCCAAAGACCGGTTAAGATTTATGAGAAGAGCTAACCGGGCTCTGATACCAATTGTAGAACCGGAAAGACGACTAGAGGGGGGGGTCAATAGGAGCACTATCTATTTTTCGCTTTGCTCGGATTCAAACATGATATTGACTCCAATAGCTATGAGAACTATGAAGATCAATATATATAAGCGTAGCGGAAGTCTTGTACTGAATCCCCTTCAAATCCCCAAAAGAAACGGCCAAAAACACAAAAATCAGCCTGATGAACAGTACCGGTCGTACCGGGGTGAACAGTGTTGGTCGTTCCGATTTCCGGTACAACCGGATGAACAGTGCCGGTCGTTCCGCATGAACAGTAAAATCAGGCGAATGAACAGAAACAGCCTGAAAACGAAAACAAAAAACGACGTAACTTTTGATCCGCTTGGCCAAACTCCACCAAATTTGAAACACACCTTCCTAAGGATGTCAGGAACCTATTCCAAGTGACGATCGAGAAGATCCACGTCAAAGTTTTGAAATTTTTGCATTTTACCGAAGGAGGGTTCAAAAAGAGGTCAAATACCCAAATCTGATCCTAGGCTTGCTCGTGGGCTATAGATGATCAAGATGACCTTGGATGGTCTCCCACAAGTCACAGTAAGCATAAGCAACAGAGAGAATCGAGGGAAAACCAGTGGATCAGCAAAATCACCAAAACATCAAAGACAAGTGCAAGAACGAAGAACAAGAACGAACAAAACTCATCTTTGAAACAAGATTAGATTGATCTGAACATATGGTTGATGTCTACAGCCTCTCCATCATCTTGGAGGGCACAACTCAATACATGAGCACTAGATCAAGCAATCCCTAAGCCCTAGCTCTCCAAAACCCTAAAACCACACATGGGCTTCTCTCATGTTCTCTACCTTACAAAACACACAGCACCAAGTGCTTATATAGTGGAGCCTAGGCATCTAGGAATATTCTATTAGGGCACCCATTAAACCTTAACTCACAATGGGTTAACTCACGCACGCATCTCAAAGCGTCGTCTTCATCTTTGATTGACCTAAACCGCTTCTCCAAGCGTCGACCCGCGGCCGCGGTTTAGCCAACAAGTCACAAAGGCGGTATTTGGTGAAATTACCAAAATACCCCTTCTCGATCCTTCTCCATGGACCGAGTCCAATGCAGTCGAAGCAATCTCCTGCTCCGCCACGTGTAGGTTGATCAACGGCTCTCATCATGTCGGCAAGTCTCTCCCATCCGAATCCCATCGGAACCTCCAAGGCACTTGCACCGACCCCCACGCCGCTTGATCCAACCAGCTGTATCGAACTGCCCGTTCAATCAACCTCGTCCATTCTGCGCCATGCTTGAGTACTTGACCTCACCCGGCATCCATGATCGTTCTGGACCTCAGCTCTCCAAGCTTAGTCCCGATCCTCCTCGCCGTTGACCGTTGTTGACCTGCAAGCCACCTGCACAGCAATAGACCAAGAAATCGTCTCCGGAAACAAGTTCTTCACAACTTGACCCACGTTAGCTCAAAACATGCAATATGCAACACATATACATTCACAAACAAGGATATGACCTATCCCAAAACCAAAACTCCAAAATGGCCAACAATCTCAACACAATCGGTACAACCGCCATGTTACCAGCGGTACTACCGATCTTCGGTCGTACCGCTCCAAAAACTGCGGTCGTTCCGATTTCTAATGAAGACCAGAACTCCCAAAACATCTTCTCTGGAAATAAGCTATCGACATGCACAAAATGGTATAACCGAACTCCGGTACTACCGCCATGAACCCTACGGTCGTACCGTACTGCGGTCGTACCGCCCTTTAAACGCCGGTTCTTCCGATTATCCTGACACTTTGCTGAAACTTTCTGAAAAACAAGAATTCCAACAAACCTTCAACCAAATTGCCACTTGTAACATCACCTAGGATCATGAGCATATCCTCATGATGTTCACACAATCAATATATGAAAAAGAAGCTCTGGCCATCCTAGAAGCATTAAAAAAGTGGAGACACTATTTATTGGGCAATCAATTGGTGGTCAAGACAGACCATAAGAGTTTAAAATTCATAACAACCCAGAGATTGGTGGAGGGAATACAACACAAATTACTTCTCAAGTTATTGGAATTTGATTACAGAGTGGAATATAAGAAATGGAAAGAAAATATGGCTGCAGATGCTTTATCTAGAAGGGATACTGATCTTCAGGAGGGTGAAGAGAATTGCCATGCCATTGTTATAGTTGTTCCTAAATAGGTGGAAGATGTGAAAGGTAGTTATGTTAATGACCCTCAGTATGAGAGAATGGTGGTGGATAACCAAATTCAAGTTGGAGCTGACAACCGTTACATACTAGTGTCAGGACTTGTAAGATACAAAGGAAGAATATATTTGGGAATCGAAAATGACAGTAGGGCTAAAATTCTGGGATCTTTTCACTCATCACCAATTGGAGGACATTCTGGGATGAGAGCTACATACCATAGGCTAAAAAAACTATTCTATTGGCCTAAGCTCAAAAAGAATGTGGAAGTACTAGTTGTTGAATGCCCGGTTTGTCAAATTACCAAATCTGAAAACATTCACATCCCAGGACTGTTGAACCCACTAGAGATACCTGACATGGCATGGACCCACATCAGTATGGATTTCATTGAGGGGTTACCTAAGTCCAGAGGCAATGAGGTAATTTTAGTGGTAGTTGATAAATTCACTAAATATGCCCATTTCTTACCTTTGTCTCATCCATACTCAGTGTAACAAGTAGTACAAACCTTTATGGACAACATTTTTAAACTGCATGGGATGCCAATTGCCATCGTGACTGATTGGGATAGAATCTTTACTAGCCATCTATTTCAGGAGATTTTTAGATTGATGAAGGTATCCTTACAGTTGAGTAGCGCATACCATCCACAAATGGACGGACAAACGGAGAGAGTGAATGAATGTTTAGAGTCATATCTGAGGAGTATGACATTCCAAGAACCAAGAGAGTGGTTGAGTTGGTTAACACTAGTAGACTAGTGGTATAACAAATCTTATCATACATCTATGAAGATTACTCCTTTCCAAGCTTTGTATGGCTATCCTCCTTTACAAATTGGAGAGTTCACCATTCCCTGTAATGTATCTAATGAGGCAAGGGTCATAGTGGAGCAGAAAGAGCAAATGATGGATAAGCTTACAGTTAATTTGCACAAAGCTCAAGAGAGGATGAAACATTTCACAGATAGATCTAGATCTGAGAGGTAGCCTCAAGTGGGAGACATGGTATACATTAAGATGCAACCATATAGGCAAACAACATTTGGCATAAGGGGATCTCTAAAGCGCAGATCTAAGTTCTATGGACCCTTCAGAGTTCTGGACAAAATAGGGTCAGTAGATTATAGATTACAATTGCCAGAGCATACGACAATCCATCCTGTTTTTCATGTGAGTCAGTTGAAGAAACACCTGGGATCTCATGTTGTACCTATTCATGGATTACCATTAGTTGGGGAGGATGGCAAGATCAAAACCGAGCCGGTGGCAGTGTTGGACCAAAGAGTGATTCCACGCAGAAATGAACCTGTTGCACAGTGGCTAATTCAGTGGTTAAATCTGGGACTAGAGGATGCTACTTGGGAGGATACAACATTCATCCAGAACACTTTCCCAAATTTCACACCTTGAGGACAAGGATGGATTCAAGAGGGAAGGAATGTTAGATCTCGGGAATTCAGAGAAGTTTGAATATACTGAATGTTGTCATTGTGGAGTGAGCTACAATGAAGTCAACGTCCAACGTACTGCTTCAGCGATTTCACTTTGGATCGGAAGGAGGGCTAGGACGTGTGGAGGCACTCTGATAGAAGATTCGATGGCTCGAGACTATTTTAGTAATTACTGTAGCATCAACACTATTGTCGTTTACTTCATGAACCTAGATATTTACTTTCTAAATGATGTAATCTTTGTCGGTTAAAACCTGGCTATATAACCAGTGGTGGTGGTAATGAGAAGGTATCGAAAGACATCATATTCGCGTAATTAGTAGGTAGCTCTGTTAGAACCCTAGAACACTTTCCCCTCTCTAATTCCTTCCTAAGATTTGTTCCCAAATCATCCGTTAGGTCCTCTGAATATTCAGGTCCTAACACCTCCTCCCTCATCCGCCCTCCCCTGGCGCTGCTGCCCTCCTCCCTCCTACCTCTCCGGATGCCGCCGCCCTCCTTCTCCCCCAACGTTGCCACCCTCCTCCGTCCTCCTCCCTCCCCCTCTCGCGCCAGCGTCCTCCTCCTCCTCCTCCTCCCAACGCCGCCGCATTCCTCCCGTCACCGCCTTCCTCCTACTCCCGCCATTGTCGCCGCCTTCCTCCTCCCTCGGCACTGTTGCCCTCCTCCCTTCCTAGCGTTGCCATCGCCATCCTCCTCCGGACGTCGCCGCCGCTTCATTTTTCTGATATAGTTAATTTTCCTTTTTTATTTTTTTTCTTATACAATGAATTATTTATGTAATAATTGAATTGATTACTTTTGTAATCATGAAAATAGATGATTGTCATTAATTATTGTCAATTACGTTAATTGTTGTTAAGGTTTACTTGTGTGCAATTTTTCATTAATTGCTGTCAATTGCGTTAATTGTCGTTAAGATTTACTTGTGTGCAAATTGTCATTAAATGTCGTTAATTGCCGTTAATTGTTGTTAATATTTACTTGTGTGCAAATTGTCATTAAACGACATCAAACAAGTCATCATTTATCTCAGGGGCACTCAGACATTTCGCAACTCAAAAGCTCTAGCCATCCTACCTAAAAGTTAGACTGTCACACACCCCCTAATACTCATCAATTAGAGATCTTAATCTAGGATGTGATCGTCAATTCTTGTCAGCTTCTAAACTCGTTTTATCATTTTAGATGAAAACCAATTACATTTGAATTGAGTGGTATAACAAATAGAGTAAATTGCATTTTCCACCAATTAATTGGACCTATCATTGCGTCAAACACTAGGTTTGATCTTTCTTTGCACGTAGCACCGTCTAATCTTACAAACCGTTGCACTTTGCACTAGGGACTCACCTCCAATCGAAGCCGACCCACATACCTAATAGTTCAAAGCTAGTGGCGGACCTAGACCAAAATTTAGGGGTTGCTAATGAGACTTTTTCACCTGCTTGTGGCTTACCGAATGTCGGGTTGCTAGCCAGCGGTTGTCTGTCTGAGCATGACTAGACTGAGGGTGCTAGAGAGGTACACCATGAGCTGACCGTCGGTAGGGAGGGCACTAGCCCCGGCAGCCCCTGGGTCTGCCCCTGGTTTCCACTCGTAAGCACCATGTGCGTGGAGGAGACGGTAGCCCGCGTTGCAAGTGTGGGAGGCAATCTTTTTTTTCCCTCAGATGAGATCAGTTCCATGTAGCAGACCGAATGCATCACCCCCTTATTCTCTCGCACTTCCCTCTATTAGTCATCAACGCTGTAGGGAAGGAAAAGAAGGGAGGCGGTGGCAGCAAAAACTCGGCGCAGAGATCAAGATTCCTGAATCACCTGATCATTCGGGCACAGGCAAAGAATCCCTATTCCACACACAAAGTTAGGAAGTAAATACACGTCGACTGGGAGTTTCTAGCATAATGCATTGATGCTATTGAACTAGCAGCAACATATAACCTTTCCAGCGAACAATGGACCGAGTGGTTGGGCACTTGCGCCGCGCTTTTGGTGAGGACTTGTACCTAGGGTAGCGAATCTACTGATACCAGTGATACACTTTATGCAATGCATTACACAATTGTCGAGTGTTTGATCTTCTCTGTTCCTTCTCTTTTCAGCGTTCCATGGATGATAAGAGAATGAAGCTATTATGTGTGTGCACAATCTTTACTACGTATGAGTTGTAGCAGGGCACTAAGGGGTGCCTCGCACCCTAAGGTTGTTAGGAATACCAGTGTGCCGTCGGGTATACCGTACATGTATAGACCTAGTATGTATAGCATATTTAGGCTATTGTACCTAAATACCCCCTCTCTCTCTCAACATTGTGAGGGCAAAAAGGTAAATGTTCATTCTTGCCCTCCTACAAATAGAGCCCCAACCAAGGGCATGTATAAGGGGGGCGGGGGGGTGGTGCTCATTCACAATTTAAGCAAGACACATACACATTTTATGGTTTTTGGCTCCTCCCTTTGGTCCTCCCCAAGACAAAGGGTACGGAGGGTGCTCCGTACCCACTGTCTAGCCTTTTTATGCTACGACAGTTGGCACCGTCTGTGGGGATCGAACAAGAGGCTACGCATAAAAAGGAGCCAAACTCCACCTTGGGCTGGAGCCTACCTCCGTCTAGAGCCCACTTCGCATCTAGGCCGAAGCCCTAACCACCACCATGGGCCACCTTGCATCCGGGCCGAAGACCACCCTGCGCGGCCTGAGGAAAAGCCTTAGTTGAAACACACCCTCGCCAGGCCACCGAGGCCTACTACCTCCAGCCGAGGTTCACCAGGGCCAGCACTGCCAACACCCTTAGTCGGCAGCGGGGTCATCAACACCCAGAGCCCACCTCAGGCGCCCAATCCCTTCACCTGAAGGCATTGCCACCCATCCGGCTTCAACCCGGCCACCTTCGCGAAGCCTCCGGCGCGGTGCATCCACCCCACGCCCGAGGGCATGCGTCAAATCAAGACCATCGCGGCGCATCCCCTTTGGCGTCACCTAGTCCTCTGGGTCCCCTCCGCCTCGCGCCCGAGGCGCCCCTCGCGGCCCCCATCGCCTCACCGGCATCAACATCCTCCGGAGACCCCGCCTCCTACTCCGGCACCCTCGGGCCGCCTCCGCCTCGCGCCCGTGGTGCCCCTCACGACCCCCATCGCCTCACCGGCATCAACATTCTCCGGAGACCCCGCCTCCTGCTTCGGCACCCTCGGGCCGTCTCCGCCTCACGCCTCCAAAGCACCATCCGGAGCCCCTTCGGGTCGCCACCTTCGCTGCCAGCACCTTCGGAGCATCTTCATTGCCCGAGGCTCCGCCGCCCAGAGCCCCACCCAGACCCTTTGGCATCTTCGCCCGAAGCAGCCTCCGCCGGAGCCCCTTTTCGGAGAACCGCCTCACCACCCGCGTGAGGAGCACTTGGAGCCGCCTCCGTCTCGCTCGGCACCCGAAGGACCATGGCACCCCCCGCTCTGGAGCCATCCGCCGCCGCACAACGTCACCACTTCGGCAGCTGTCGGGACCCAAAAATACAATTCTGGACCCTCTGTGTTTAATGCACTAGTCCAGGATCACGCTAGTGCACACAGTATCAACAAAGATGGATATCGATCCACACAAGCGAATAGTAACATAAACGAATAATTTGATTAATAAATAATGGTTTGACCTTACGGTCGAGTTTACAATTATTAAGCCACGCAGGCTAACAGAGAAATAAAGCAAAGGGAAACGAGAGCGGCGGCATCCCATCGATTCACCACAGCAACCGATCGATCTAGACCCCACGATCGGGCACCTTCGATAAACTCCTCCTCGAATCTCGGGCGAAGACTTCTCCTCTTACGCTTGATTTAGTTTAAAGCAAGCGTGAGTACACACCGTACTACTTAAGTCACACCACGTAAATGCAATTATACATGCGGGCTTATTACAAGGGAATGGCATTTTGTGGTTCTTTTGCGTAAATGCAACATTTGCGATTGAATACAAATAATAGATTGAAAGCAAGTAAAACAAATAGACAATAATAATTTAACAGTTTGATTTCACAAAGACACACACACTGACCTAAACAGATTATTCACATAGCCATATGATTTAGATCACACAGCTCCTTCCCACACGCTTTATGAAGATCTACCCTCGTGTGAAATCCCGAGCATTGTCCATGACCATGACGCATGACTATTCAATAGATTGTTTACACTTTACGAGTTTGTACACTTTACCCACAAGATACAACCAAGGTTGCAAGCACTAATCGTAACAAAGCATTTGAAACTTCATCTTAACATAGATGCTCCCGATGTGCTTACGTCATACCAAACTATACCACAGTATGGTACAACACACACCGTTGGACGTGGAAGCGGCGAATCGTCCATGATGCGACTACATGGTAGCACACACCTCCACCCTTTTCACATAGCCTAACCCATCGCTGAGTAATCAATTCCAAGAATTCATATCTTACTATGCTAGGCCCGTCCCATAACAGTATGTGGTCGCATTTTAAGGGCTCAGTTCAATGGCGCACAAAGTTCAGTCCTTAAATGACTGAGGCAAGACTTCCAAATTCTAACTAAGGCACACAGATTAATTTGACACACAGATTCATATTCCCATATCACGTAGCCACCATGTCACACAGCTTCCCACCACTTGCCTCGGTCAAACCTTTTACCACCCTATTGATTTAAGTGCAACACATGCCACAAAGACACATAGTACACACAGATTATTACAAAGTTACATAGTCACTTAGTCAAGTTCATAATTGCAACTTTACATGAATAAATGATTCGTGGCATAGCTAAGCAACCTAATCGCATCTAACCAACCCACGTTGGTGCTACAATATTACCAACTAAATATCAACTAGGGTGACAAAGGATCAAGGCATAACAATTATACATGGAAGGCATAACAGATTGGATTTAATAGCTAATCCCAAAAGTATTTAAATAATTACTTGAAATAAAATGCAATACTTTGAAATAAAATAACATTTAGAAAACTGGGATTCAATCATAGTCAAAGCATGACTTGCCTTGGAACAGGTCTAGAAATTGATCTTGGTCTTGTTGTGCTCCTTCTTCTTCAAATCTTCCAGAAGTGTCGAAGTCTACTCGCAAACGAAGCAAACAAACAAACTAAATAAATAACAGAGGCAAAACAACTCCAAAGAAATACATAAAAATCTCCATTAAACAGATCTTGAATTTATAGGAATTTATAAATTTGAATGGACTGATTTGGAGTTCGGATGCAAAAGTTATGGGCTTTGGAAGTTTGAATCTAAAGAAAACCCTAAAAATGGAATTATACGAATTTCCTGAATTATTTCTCAATAGAAAAATCAGAATATTGCGCACTGCTGACGTCAGCGAAGGATTTTCGGAAAAAGATAAATAAAAAAAATGAAAATCTGACGTGTGGGACCCACACGTTAGTGACATGGCTCACGGTAGACCAAGTCCACCGAGCCTCTGGATCTGGATTGGGGCTAGCGTGGCGCACATGCGCACGCGTGGCGCTAACGCGGCGCCACCTAGAACGACACGTGCGCATGGCGCTGAGGTGGCTACTGACGTGGCGAGGCCACGTCGGCGAGGACGACAACGGCGGCGGTGGCGGCACTAGACCCGATGGTCGCCGGCGAACGGCGGCGAAACGACGGCGGTGGGTGGTACAGGAGGGTAGCTGGCAGTATTGCAAACCTCTGGGTGCAACTCCGGGTGGTCGAGGACGTCGAAGATGGCCGGCAGCGAGGTTGAAGCGGTGGAGAGGTTCGGTTGTTGTCGGACGAGAGCTCCGGTGCTGCTCCAGCGACACGAAGAGGTTCTGGAGGTAGAGGCGGCGATGGCGAACTCGGCGGGGTGCTCCACGACGACGCGGCGGCGATGACGGTGGCTCAATTCGACGGCGACGAAATGCGGCCGAAAACCCTAGATGGGGAAATGCGGCGACGCAAGGGCTCGGGAGGGGCAATTGGTTTGGGGGTTTTGGAAAGGATGCTACGGCGATCCTCAGGGACCTATTTATAGGCGCAGGGCGGCCTCGAGGTGACGTGCCAGGGGCGGAGATCAAAACCGCCCGAAACGAGTGCACGGGGAAAACGGGATAGAGACGAATTCGAATTTCAAATTCGTTTGAAACGAGTGCGGGGAGGATAGGGCTTCTAGATGGCGTCGTCCGCGCGAAGAATCGAGGCCGTTTCCCCTTTTGTCGGACGAGCTCACGAAGGAGTCCATGGCGGGTGTGAGCGAGACTCTGCAGAGAAGAACGCGGCGAAGACGACGACCTCAGCGGTCCCACCTGCCAGCGAACGCGAGAGCACGCGCGCGAGCGGTTGCGCTGATCCGATCGTCCAAAACTAATCAGACGGCCACAGATGAATGGAGGGTTGGGCTGCACGAGGGAAGCGGGCCGAGATGGAGAGGAGATGGGCCGAAGCAAGAGGGTTTCGGCCCAAAGCTATTTAGGAGATTTTAATTAGCTTTTCCATTTTAGAAAATACTGAGAATTCAAATAAGCAATAGAAATTAGCAAATGAACTTGGAAAAATTCTAGAAAAATCTAGAAAATATATCCAAGCACATAGAATCCAAATAAAATAGTTTTGACCATTGTTCATATTGACTTTTGTAATATTAAATTGTTTTGTTACTCAAGGTCCATATTTAAGCTTTTGAATTAAATTCAAATAAATCCAAATGGTGAATTTTCTCACTACAACTATTTAAAGGATTTTTTTAAAGCTCAGAAAATTAGGATGTTACAGCAGCCCCACAAGGCCCTTCGGGTTTCCTCACTGCCTATCTGTGCTTCGGCCAAAGGGGCCAAGCAGCCATCAGCCCAAAAAAAAAATGAGCGCTTCGGCGGACGACTATGTGCTTCGGCAAGCGGGCTTCGGCCAAGTTATTAAGGAGGCTCCGCCCTAGACAAGCGGCCTTCGGCCTAAAAAAAAACCTTCGGCCGATTGTGGGCTCCGACAAGCAGCCTTCGGCCAAAAAAAATACGCTAGCTCACTCTCCGGAGTATGCAGCGAAAGCCCACAAGGATGGCAACATCAATAAGCCCATCGCCGTGGCAACAAAGACTCAACGCATGTCCCTGAGCCATGGCGCACGCTAGCTCACTCTCCGGAGTGTGCAGCGAAAGACCTCAAGGATGGCAACATCAATAAGACCATCGTCGTGGCAACAAAGACGCCGTGCATGGCCCTGAGCCCCGGTGCACACTAGCTCACTCTTCAGAGTGTGCAACGAAAGCCCACAAGGATGGAAACATCAATAAGCCCATCACCGTGGCAACAAAGTCACCATGCATGGCCTTCGGCCCCGGTGCACACCGATGCCTCCCGCAGGTATGAGTGTATAAACAAAGTCACCGCGCATGGCTTTCGGCCCCGGTGCACACCGATGCCTCCCGCAAGCATGAGTGTATAAATAAAGTCACCGCACATGGCCTTCGGCCCCGGTGCACACCGATGCCTCCCGCAGGCATGAGTGTATAAACAAAGTCACCGTGCATGGCCTTCGGCCCCGGTGCACACCGATGCCTCCCGCAGGCATGAGTGTATAAACAAAGTCACCGTGCATGGCCTTCGGCCCCGGTGCACACCGATGCCTCCCGCAGGCATGAGTGTATAAACAAAGTCACCGTGCATGGCCTTCGGCCCCGGTGCACACCGATGCCTCCCGCAGGCATGAGTGTATAAACAAAGTCACCACGCATGGCCTTCGGCCCTAGTGCACACCGATGCCTTCCGCAGGCATGAGTGTATGAACAAAGTCACCGTGCATGGCCTTCGGCCCCAGTGCACACCGAGGCCTCCCGCGGGCATGAGTGTCTAAACAAAGTCACCGCGCATGGCCTTCGGCCCTACTGCACACCGAGGCCTCCCGCAGGCATGAGTGTGTAAACAATCACCGCGCATGGCCTTCGGGCCCGATACACCAGGGGGGGACGGCGCGAGGCTTCACCTCCCTCTCGCAAACAAATAAAATATCAGGGCTCCCCGGAGCCCTATCTAAAAAAGTATAGGGGACAGCGCGAGGCTTCGCCTCCCCCTCGCAAACAAATAAAAGATCAGGGCTCCCCGGAGCCCTATCTAAAAAAGTATGGGGGACGGTCTCTCTCTCTCCCCCCGCCGGTTAGTCCAGCCCCATCGCGAACAACGGCAAGGTTAGCAAAGGTTAGGTGGCACTTAGAAGCTAGCCTAGCTAGGGATGATTGCTAAGAGTGGTAGGGAGTACGGATGGGTTCAGACAGTTCAATGGATCAGAGCTCGACACGTATGCACCCATGCTTTCCTCTCTCTCTGGTTGAGCATGCATCACAATGGGACCCTCTCCCTACATGCCTATCGAGGAGCTTTCAAAACCACCGAAGCCCCATTTCGTACCACTACATACGCGTAGAGTGAGAGACCGAGGTTGAAAATATGGGCTCCCCGGAGCCCTATATAAAAGAGTATGGGGGACGGCGTGAGGCTTCGCCACCCCCTCGTAAAAAAACGCACCAAAGAAACCACTCCAAGCCGATAATCACTACCGCAAAGTAGAAACGAGTCAAATGGTTCGGCCTTGGCGGAGAGACCTCGTACATCGTGCTCAAACGCGCAAAGCCCTAGTCATTCCGACGACTGCGCCTAGGTGACTAGGGAGTCTCCTGCCTCGAGTGCCGTGCCTCAGCGGAGAGACCTCGCACATCGCGCTCAAACGCACAAATCCCTAGTAGTTCCGACGGGCGTGCCTCGGCGACTAGGTCGCGCTCAAGTGCGCAAAGCCCTAGTCGTTCCAACGACTGCGCCTCGACGACTAGGGTGTCTCCCGCGTCAAGTGTCGTGCCTCTACAGAGAGACCTCGTACATCGTGCTCAAGCGCTCAAAGCCCTAGTCGTTCCGACAGCCGCACCTCAGCGACTAGGTCGCGCTCACGGGCGCAAAGCCCTAGTCGTTCCGACAGCTACGCCTCGGCGACTAGGTCGCGCTCAAGCGCGCAAAGCTCTAGTCATTCCGACGGCCGCACCTCGATGACTAGGGAGTCTCCTATCTCGAGTGGCGTGCCTCGGCGGAGAGACCTCGCACATCGCGCTCAAACGCACAAAGCCCTAGCCGTTCCAACGGTCGCGCCTCGGTGACCAGGGAGTCTCCCGCCTCGAGTGCTGTTCCTCGGCGGAGAGACCTCGCACATCGCGCTCAAACGCATAAAGCCCTAGTCGTTCCGACGGCCGCGCCTTGGCGACTAGGTCGCGCTCAAGCGCGCAAAGCCCTAGTCGTTCCGATGGCCGTGCCTTAGCGACTAGGGAGTCTCCTGCCTCGAGTGTCGTGCCTCGGCAGAGAGGCCTCACACATTGCACTCAAGCGCACAAAGCCCTAGTTGTTCCAACGGCCGCGCCTCGTCGACTAGGTTGCGCTCAAGTGCGCAAAGCCCTAGTTGTTCCGACGGCCACGCCTCGGCGACTAGGTCGCGCTCAAATGCACAAAGCCCTAGTCGTTCCGATAGCCGCGCCTCGGTGACTAGGGAGTCTCCCGCCTCGAGTGTCGTGCCTCGACGGAGAGACCTCACACATCGTGCTCAAACGTGCAAAGCCCTAGTCGTTTCAACAACCGCGCCTCGACGACTAGGTCGTGCTCAAACGCGCAAAGCCCTAGTCATTCCGACGACCGCGCCTTGGTGACTAGGGAGCCTCCTGCCTCGAGTGCCGTGCCTCGGCGAAGAGACCTCGCACGTCGTGCTCAAATGCGCAAAGCCCTAGTCATTCCGACAGCTGGGCCTCAGCGACTAGGGAGTCTCCCGCCTCGAGTGCCATGCCTCGGCGGAGAGACCTCACACATCGTGCTCAAACGTGCAAAGCCCTAGTCGTTTCGACAGTCGTGCCTCGGCGATTAGGTCGTGCTCAAACGCGCAAAGCCCTAGTCGTTCTGACGGCCGCGCCTCGGCGACTAGGGAGCCTCCTGCCTCGACTGCCGTGCCTCGGCGAAGAGACCTCGCACGTCGCGCTCAAATGCGCAAAGCCCTAGTCGTTCCGACGGCCGCGCCTTGGCGACTAGGGAGTCTCCCGCCTCGAGTGCCGTGCCTCGCCGGGGAGACCACACACGTCGTGCTCAAACGCGCAAAGCCCTAGTTGTTCCGATGGCCGCGCCTCGGTGACTAGGTCGCACTCAAATGCGCAAAGCCCTAGTCGTTCCGACGGTCGCGCCTCGACGACTAGGGAGTCTCCCACCTCGAGTGTCGTGCCTCAGTGGGGAGACCTCATATGTCGCGTCCTTGGGGTGGGGAAACAAAACAAAAAGCATTGAGCTCTCAAACGAGCCCAATCAAAGAAAGTTGGGGGACGGCGTTCGGCTTCGCCTCCCTCTCGCTACCCTTGAGCTATCAAATGAGCCCAATCAAAGAAAGTTGGGGGACCGCCGCTACTTCTCCTCCGAGGGCTCCACCGCTGCTCATCGCCCACCTCAAGGACCATGCCTCGGTGTGGCGGCTCCGCATTGACTTCGCCCCCAAGGCCTCCGCCGCTACTCATCGCCTGCCTCGAGGCTATCGCCTTGACGAGGCGGCCCCAACATGAATCTTCCTCCGGTGCACCCCCGGTGCCCCACTACCGGCCGCCTCCGGAGCACCCTCGACGCTCTGCCTTCGGTCGGCTCCGGGGCCCCTTCATCAGTTCACCTACGTCTCCCAGGGTATCCCAACTCCTAAGGGGCCGAGGGCGATAGGATTGCGTCCGCTCGCCCTTCGGGACCGCGGGACCTGCCCTCGCGACCTCGGACCACGCAGACGAGGGAGTTGTCGTAGTAGGGTACTAAAGGGTGCCCCGCACCCCATGGTCGTCAGAAATACTGGTGTGCCGTCGTGTATACCATACATGTATAGACCTAGTCTGTATAGCATATTTAGGCCATTGTACCTAAATACCCTCTCTCTCTCTCTCAACATTGTGAGGGCAAGAAGGTAAATGTCCCTTCTTGCCCTCTTATAAATAGAGCCCCAAGGGCATGTATAAGGGGGGTGGTGGTGCTCATTCACAATATAAGCAAGACACATACACATTCTATGGTTTTTGGCTCCTCCCTTCGGTCCTCCCCAAGACAAAGGGTATAGAGGGTACTCCGTACCCACTGTCTAGCATTTTATGCTACAACAGTATGCACTACCCAAATTATGCCACGCCTCTACCATGTTTATTTAATGAGAAAATTGCACTATAGATCACAGAACTTGCGAGGTTGTGCCACTTAGCTCCCTGAACTTGCATTTTACTTTCTCAGCCCCCTGAACTTGGGAGGTTGTGCCATTTAGCCCTCTAAACTTGCATTTTACTTTCTCAGCCCCCTGAACTTGGGAGGTTGTGTCACTTAGCTCCTAGAACTTGCGTTGAAGCAAAGTTCGTCGGATGTGATGCCAGCAAATTCATCCCCTCTGAGTCCGGTGAACTCATCGCCACCCCATTCTAGTTGTGTTCATCGTCCTCGTCACCTCACACTAACATAAACGGATTCTTCGGGCCCAGGAAAGCATCGTGCTCGTGTCTTCGCCGAAGCTCCACCCTCGCAGCTTGCCGTCGTCCTCGCCCTTGCATTCTCTGAGTCGGCCGTGAGTCTCATGGCTGATTCAGAGGAGGCAAGGGCGAGGGTGGCGGCAAGCTACGACGGTGGAGCTCTAGCGAAGATGTGGGCATAGTGCATTCCCAGGCCCAAAGAATCTGTTTTTGTCGGTGTGAGGTGACAAGGACAATGAACACAACAAGAACGATGTCAGAGGACTTAGCGTTAGACCGAGGATCATAGTTTACCTCGTGTTTCTAACATAGTTTGCATGAAGCTTAGGTACTCATTTCAGTTAAATACCGTGTATCACCCTAAATCAATGGATAGATTAAACGAAATAATGAGTTTGTGCCTTAACACATAGTAACCATTGGAATTAGTAAGTGTTGTGTGCAGAGTTCCCCTACAACACCAGATGTCAGCCAGTTCGCAGTTGTCACCATTTGAAGTTCCTTGTGATCGATCTCACAAGTCATCGCTCAGCTAGAAATAGATCTGATAACAAAGTGTGTGGATTTGAAGGAATCAAGAGGCTGAAGGCCAAGTGTCTTTAATCCTAAAGGGATTTTAAGTAGCTTAGTTCAGACAGAGAAGCTACGCAGATTATGCAGCTTATCACCCTCGCAGTCATGTTAATCTTTAGGATACCTGTTGAAGTGTGTTAAGAATTTTATGACAGAAGTGTGTCAGTCAGTTCAGATTCTGAAGCTCGAAAGAAGTGTGGCTTGTTAACCTAAGTTACCAGTTAGCAGCAGGAGTCCCTCAACTTCAGAAGTGTCTTCAAGACCAATCAACTTCACCGTCAGAAACAATCGAGTTGCTAAAGGCCCTTGCCTGCTGAAGGCTAGTTAGTCAAGTTTTCGTTGAAGCAAGAAGTTCAGCAATAACGTCCATTCCACAAGTGTTTGGAAGAGCAGTCGTGTCAAGTCAAAGCAGCTTGGAAGCAAGATCAGAACCCGAAGGCTGAGTTCTTTAACCTTTTCTATAGCCATCCTGAATCTCGGGGTCGAGATTCCTTTAAGGGGGAGGTTTGTAACATCCCAAAATTTGGGTTTTGAAGAATCTTTTAAGTAGTTTAGGTCCCTAGAAAATTTCACCCATTTTATTCGAATTAATAAAGCTTAATTGGGAATTTCTGAAATTTAAAATATTAAATTTGACTAATGTAAACATCAATTAAAATAAAAACAATGTTAGTTGGGTTCCTTGTGCTCCAAGGAATTTTCTTGTATTTTCTTAGATTTTTTTGAATTTATTTGCTATTTATTTTGCCTCATTTGAATTTCCAACCTTTTCTTAATTCCTAAATCTATTTCCTTTTTTCCTTTTACTTTGTGGGCTGATTTCTCTTGGCCCATTTCTCTTTCTCCCTCTTATGGCCCAACCCGCATTCCCGGCTTGCCTTTCCGTGACGCCTAGCCTAACCACAATAGTCGCTGCTAGCAAATACAGGTCGTGTTCAGAACTCAGACTACCGCCTTGGTGTGCGTGGTCACACACGCCGAAGGCCGAAATAACAAGAATTTCAAGGCGATTATGTCTCCCGTCAGACGCCTCTTGATGCCCTAGCCACCTTCGTCGAGGAGCCGTGAAGAGCCGCCGCCCTAAGCTTCTTCTCCGAAGCCGGCACCACGTCTTCCTTGTCGATTCTCCGCCGACGAAGTACCTCAAGCCCTCCTACCCGCGTCATCAGCTCCGCCTTTACCTCCTCCGCCGTTTTAGCCCCCTCATCGAAGTTCCCGAGCACGCAGCCGCTGTCACTAACTCCATCTTCTTCCGATGAGTTCCTCGCTTTTCTGATGAGTTCCTCGCCAACCCTTTTGCGTCATCGTGTGTTCTAACTCCCGATCTATCTTTTCCCTAGCTTGATTCCAAGTTTTGTCCATCATCGACCGAGATCTCCTTGATCTCTCTCCTCTCTAGTAGCCACTGTTCATTACTTCGATTCGCCGCCGCCGGTGAGCTCCCGCCTTCATCTTCACCACCAACTTCATCCCCGACCTACGTTCTACCTAGTGCTCCACTCCCCTTCCCCGGAGCATTGCTGGAATTGCCTCGCCGCCGTGACAGCCGCCGCCTTTCTTGCTCGCCGCCGGCGATTGTCCCCGTTCCTCGCCGCCGCAACCGCGTTGTCACCTTTGCCTTGTCGCCCCCGTTCCGTTTTTGCCATCACCGGAGTCCTGCCGGCCACCACTCGCCGTCGACGGCATTGACCCGAGAGGCCATGGCTGCGCTCTCTCCCTCTATGTCTCTTGCGTGTGGGCCTTGCTCCCTCTCTCTCTTGTCTCTATGATGACTAGGTCCCATGGTCCAGACCCAAGTCAAGGCCTTGCCACCTCACTTGAGCCATGTCAGCAGCCTCACCAGCCTCACAGTTGTCTTTGCCATGTCATGCTTACGTGTAAGCCATCCCCTGCACCTCAGCACTATGCACACGTGGCATGCCTAATCATCGCGTACATGTCAGCCACTTAAGCCATAGCCTAGTTTTCCTCTCCTCTCACTTACATGTGGTCCCCGCATGTTAGTCAACTCTTGGTCAACCCTAGCTTCATGAGCTTGGTCCACCATGGACTAGCATCTCTTTGTGGATTTGGTCTATAGACCAATGGTCCCCCTTGTCAGCCAGTCTACCATTTTCTGGAATTCTTTTAATTCTTGGAAATCCATAAATCTCAGTGGTCCCACATGTCATACACTTAGCTATTTTTCAATATTCCTGGAATAAAATATTCTGAGAATATTTTGTGGACCCCACCTGTTAGTTTCTCTCTCCCTTTTCTTTTTCAACATTTTCCTTTTTGATCAAACTTCCGAGAGATTGTTCTTCCTTCTACGAACTCCGATTGAACCCATTCAAGTTTTTAAATTCATATAAATTCAATATCTACCTTCTTGTACCATTTAATTTCAATTTTTAATTTATTTGATCTATGTTTTTTAATTTTATTTGTTTTGCGCTTTCTTTCTCGTTAGATGTTGATGTTCTGAAATCGTCCGAAGGAGCTGAAGGTCAAGGAAGTAGAAGATTGAAGATAAAATAAGAACAACATTGCTATAGTAAGACAAGTTGTACCTTTGACTATGTTGAACTTAGTTTTCCAAAAAATTACCTTGATTCAAATTATTTCATTTTACTTTAAGTATTTATTTAAATATTTTGGGATTAGTTATACACCCATTTGATTATATCCACATAGCCTATTGTATTATCATGAACTTTTGTCACCCTAGATTGGTTAATTATTAGTTGGTATTATTAATAAAGTACATTATATTAGAACGTGTGTGACGCCCTATGGAGGAAGTGTGCTTAGTAGATAGCGGCACAACGAATAACATCTTGAGAGAGACGAAATTTTTTTAGTCGATCAGCAAGAATACTGGTAATCTTACGACAATTGTAGGTAGCTATACTTGTATAAAAGGCTCAGGAAGGACCACAATTATACTCCCGATGGGTATAACTTTGGTCATTAAAGAAGCCTTGTTGTACCCAGAATCGACTAGAATTCTTAAGGATATTCGCACTAACGGTTTCCACGTAGAGACTGAAGAAGAGTATGGTAAGGAATACCTGCTCATTACAAAGCATGAAGAAAGTAGAAAAAGGGTATTATAACAACTTTCTTCATATGAAACTGGGCTATACTACACTAATATTAAGGCGCCCGCAGCCTATACTGCCATGAAAACCGTATTTAGAAACTCTGAACTTTTCTGTCTCTAGCATGATAGATTAGGCCACCCAGGTCTTAGGATGATGAGAAATATAATTAACAATTCACAGGGACACAATATCAATGTAAAGAATTTATTTCCCAAATCAGGAAGATTTTGTGTGCCCCGCATGTGCCACCGGGAAATTAATTACTAGACCTTCTGCTCTGAAAGTGAAGGATAAAATCTATGCATTCCTAGACCGTATCCAGGGAGACTTTTGCGGTCCTATATAGCCCCTGTCAGGGCCATTTAGGTATTTTATGGTGCTCATCGATGTTTCTTCGAAATGGTCGCACGTATGTCTATTGTCTACGAGAAACCATGCTTTTCCAAAGCTAATCTCGTAGATAATTAACATTAAATTTAATTTCCCTGATCATCATGTGAAATTCATCAGAATGGACAACGCTGGAGAATTTACTTCAAAGGCATTTGATGACTATTGCATGGCAATGAACGTTGAGCATTCCGATGTCCACACCTAGAATGGACTAGTAGAATTGTAATTTACCAACTACATGTTGGGGACACGCAGTCCTACATGCAGCAACTCTCATCGATTTTAGACCATCAGCATATAACATCTATTCACCTATGCTACTAGCGCAAGGGTTAGCACTAAAAATTTCTCATCTTCGCAGATTTGGTTGCAAGGTTTATGTACCTATACCACCACCGTAGCTAACTGCAATGGGCCCTCTCCGAAAGTCTGGGTTATACGTTGGTTATGAGACAACATCCATAATCAGGTATTTGGCCCCTATGACTAGAGATTTGCATACCGCCCGCCTCACTGATAGCATATTTGGTGAGGGTAGTTTCCTGTCATTAGGGAGAGGAAATCAACCCCTTGATGAAAAATGTTGGGAAATAATGTGGCAAGCCACGGGAATCCATGCGCATGACCCGTGCACTAGTGAAGCAAATAGAGAAGTCCACAGAAGATACTTGAACTCCAGAAGATAATTGATTTGCAACCATTAGCAAATCAACTGTCTGACCACTTTCGTGATTTGAAGAGCGTAAGCAAGTCGCATGTGCCTACACACAATGCACCAGAGAGGGTTGAAATACCGAAGAAACAAAAAGGTATCCCTAATCTCGTCCAGAGGCCTCAGAAAAGGACGAGAACTCTGGCCCCCTCGAATCCGAAGTAACCGGGGACACCTGGTGAAAAAATGATAAGAAGGACTTGACACAACCGATCATTGAAGTTCCTTAGAACCAGAAGGGGAGTCAGTTGAAACCTGACACCAGTATAGAACCTTTAGGAAGAGGCATACCGGATTTGAACATTCCCACGGAGGGAGATATCAGCATGGATGTGTGCGCACACATCGGAGCTAAAAAACTAAAGGGACTTGTCCCCGTAATTGGAAGCAGCGGTCAGTAAGTAGAAGCATTAGAAGAATCGCTTCATGAAGAAATAGCTATAAACTATGTGGCCACGGGAGAATCTTTGAATATGACAACAGCCAATGTCGATATTTATTTTGTAAAGAAAAATTGCCACAATCATCGATCTTGATCCAGAGCCTGCATCGCTCGCCGAATGTAAGAAAAGATCAGATTGGGAAGATTGGAAGAAGGCAATAGAAACTAAATTATTATCTCTGAATAAAAGAGAGGTGTTTGGGCCTATAAGCTGCACGCCTCCCCATGTGCACCTCGTAGGGCATAAATGGGTATTTGTTCAAAAGAGAAATGAAAATAATGAAATTGAAAGCAAGGCTTGTTGCAAAAGTTTTCACTCAACATCCAGAAGTTGATTATGAAGAAACCTACTCCCCGGTCATGGGCGGAACTACCCTTAGATATTTATCTCAATGGTAGTAATCTTGAATTTAGAAATGAAATTGATGGATGTGGTAATTGCATACCTTTATGGAAATTTGGATTCAGACATTTATATGAAGGTACCTGAATGTATCCCTATCCCAAACCAAGACAGAGTAAATAGAAATCCGTACAGTGTGAAACTTAGAAAGTCACTATACGGACATAAGCAATCAGGCAGGATGTAGTATAATCGCTTGAGCGACTTTCTATGCAAGAAAGGCTACACGAACAATGAGGATTATCCCTGTGTATTTATACGACGATCCCAAAATGGATTTTGTATAATCTCAGAGTATCAAGTTGATCTGAATATCATCGAAACCTTGGAAGAAATTAAGGAAGCAAGCTCTTACCTAGAGTCGGAGTTCGAAATGAAAGATTTGGGTAAAACCAAATATTGCCTAGGCTTCCAGCTTGAGCATGCACTTGAAGGGATATTAGTGTATCAGTCAGCCTACACTCAAAAGGTGTTAGAAAGGTTCGGCTTTGAAAAGGCATACCCTTCGCAAGTGCCAATGGTCAGAAGATCTTTACAGCAAGACAAGGATCCGTACAGACCTAGAGAAGAGGGGGAGGAAGTCTTGGGACCGGAATTCCCATACTTAAGTGCAATAGGAGCACTCATGTATTTAGCGAACTGTACTAGACCAGATATTGCATTTGCCGTGAATCTATTAACAAGGTATAGTGTAAAACCTACCAAAAGGCAATGGCAGGGAATAAAGGACATCTTCTGAAACCTCTAAAGAAGCAAAGACATTGGTCTATTCTACAGAATAACCAATACCTAACTTTGAATTGCTATGCAGATGTCGGGTACCTGTCAGACCCGCATACAGCCAAGTCGCAAACAGGCTATGTATTCCTATGTGGTGAAATTGCAACTTCATGGAAATCATCTAAGCAAAGTGCAGAATTCAGGGAGAGAATATTCACGAACTCATTATTGAAACTTGATCATAAAGATCAAGTACCCAAAGAGTAAATCCTGGAGAATAAATAAAATTGGGTGGATTGTACTCTTTTTCCTTTGACAAGTTTTCTTGAAGTTTCTCGACTAAGGTTTTTAATGAGGCAATTCGTGCAACACAACAGAATGTGTGTCATGTACTCTTTCTCCAAATTTTTTTCACTGGGTTTTTATGGAGTTTTAACGAGGCATGAACATGTAAGGATGGGTGCCCAAGGGAGAGTGTTGGGAAACCATGGGCTTGGCCTAGCAGCCGGCCCATGGGTGGGCACCCCATCCAAAACCCTAGCAGGATCTGTAGTTTATAAATAAAGGGTGCTAGTTATTGTAAAAGGATGATCATGAGAAGAGAAATAAAGAGAAGAAAGAAGTCCCCCCATATCTTTGTGTTCAATCTACTATTTGTTCTTGCATTGTTGTGTGCAATTCTACTTCGTCTACGAGGCTGTCGATCAGACTGGACTCACCAGCGATGGTTCCCCAACAGTTTTGAGTTTATAGTCCTAGTACGATAGTACCTGAGTATTCGTATCTATCACTAGGTTCACATTTTCATTATGGATGCTGACTGTAATTTGTGTTTCTTAGAATGCCCGAATTTTTCTCGACTCATGAGAGAATTGAAATATTTTCGTGTGAAATTCTATAAAATCCTTGTGAAATTGTTGTGTTCCAAACATGAATCATTTGGAAACTCAGGATACAAATTCGAGTAGAACAGCCCAATTCTGGAGGAAACCCCGATCCCACCTTTCAACCACCCAAAAGCCTCACCCGCAAGGCCGCAACCGGTGACCCCCCCTCCAGAATTTTATAGACCAAACCGGGGTGGCCACAAAAGTCTCAAACCCCAACTCACTACTATGCTCCTCATTAGGTGGGTTAATCCCAACCAATCTGATGCCGAATCTGGCCGAGACCAAATTCGAGAAGGGAATTCGGTATCCAACCAAATTCGGTATCGGTACTGGATAATTTATCTCGGATTTAGTAACAAAATCGGGAGAGCTATTATCCGCCCGAATAATATCGGTCAGTGGATACCGGATTATTATCTGGTCGGATATCCGGGAATGAAAATGCCTAGCCCAGGGTTTCCAAATATGACATGAACACGTCAAGAAGCCAACAAATCCAACCAATAAGGTAAGATTTTAAGGGCCAGTCCACATCAGTGCATCACACGATAATCCGGCCTCCGCTTCAAGTCAAAGAGAAATGGAAGAAATCGGCCTCAGCTCCTACCTTGGCAGTGGTGCCCTCGACTGTCCTGGCAGCATCTTCCTCTTCTAGATCCTAGCGGCGTCCTCTTCTTCTAGATCCCAGACTGGAGGCTGCATGAGGAACGGGAGAATTGGAGGTACCATAGCCTTTGCCATGAGGTCGCTGTTGCGACCCTGAATATGGAACTCCAAGACCCTTTGTGTATTCTGAACTAGTCCTAGATCAGTAGCTAGCTTACACAGTTGCAACATTGATGTAATCATATCCATACAATAAAATATAGATGAAGCAAGCAAAATAATATTACTTAGTAGCAAAAGGACCTTATGGTCAAGTCTTACAAATTAAGTTGCCACGTAGGGTTTAACATCAAAAGATAACTTGCAGCAGAAACCAAACATCTTGTGGTAGCTATCTGACATGCCCATAGGCAATCGAGTAGAGAACGTGACCTAGTTCGCATAATCTTCGTAGTAGTCTTCCTCGTAGAACTCGGTATTCCCTGGTTCTTCAGCGGTGACTGATCAACAAATGACGCAAAGCTGTGAGTACTTAAAGTACTCATCAAGTTGTAGGGAAATGTATGCAAGTAGTATTCATGCGAGGCTTGAACAAGGATAGCTTATGAATATTTTGCAGAAAGCAATATTGGCAGTAAATACAGTAAGTAGATTGTAAAGTACAATTTAAGAGATTAATACAGAAGTAAACTAGATCTTTTGAAACAACTAGTGAACAACTCTGTTCACTTCCCAACCAAACTATTCCAACATTTTTATGAAAATTTACCCCTTGTGTGAAATCACCAGGCATTGTCCATAACCGGGGACACGACTATTCGAATTGTTTTAAACACTCTACAGAGGTTGTACAGATTGACCCACAAGAGTTAATCATCTTATAATGTTAGGCATTTCACGATTCTGAAGGCATGTGACTAAGTGATTACCACAAGGCTTTTACAAAGCTCTATTTTGATCCAGTTCTGCTCGCTAAGGCTTTGCCATTCTAGGCCCCTCTTGCGCTGCTCATCACCCCAAATGAACCAAATCAAAACATTGCTAATTAGTTAGCCAGGTCCACCCTATCCTGGACATATGGTTTTATAGTATGGCCTAGATCAATGGCTCACAAAGTTAAGTCCTTAGTGTTTACTCAGGCGAGGCAACCACATCCCAAAATTATCCCCCTTTACTGCACGTTCCTTCGCCTGAGTATGAAATCATTTTTGGTTTAACTCGACCAAATGACAACTCTTGCCATGGCACAACAAACTTTTAATAGCAGTGGCCGCGCCACAGTTCCATATTTCGTTTAGTCAAGTTTAAACATTTAAGAGCATGTGATCATGGATCCCAACGTATAGCTAAAGCATGGCTAAGCACAGATACACTACCCAAGTTGGTACTAAAATATATCCAACTAAAATTAACCCTCCTATGGCGTCCAAGGGTACATGTCATTCATAATTATCTAAGGATGCATAATGGCAATTAGGTGATTAACTAATCTCGAAACCATTTTTATACAACTAGCCATGCATTTTTATATCAAACAATATAATTTTATAAATTGGGTACGACATGATCAAAGGTCTACGACTTGCCTTCGTTGAAGAGTTGAGATGCTTCAGTCGTTGGGTCCAAGAATTCTTTCGAAACGTCAGAATCTATACGTGTGAAAAGAGCCAAATAAATAAAATAATTCTAAATAAATTCTAAAAAAATACCAAACTAGAACCAAAATAAAGTTACTAAATTTAGATGAATTTAGAAATTTGAATCACTCGAATTAGAGCTCGAACGAAGGAGAACAGAGTCTCGAAATTTTGAAAACACAAGAATTGAAGAAAACCAGGATTTTTGGGATTTTCGAATTATTTTCTTAAAGGAAAATCATTTTATTGCATTAGCTAACGTTAGCCACGGGATTTATGATTTCGGCCGAAATATTTTTTCAAAGGGAAAACCGGAAAATCCACGTCGACAGCCACGTGGCTGCCACGTAGGCTAGAGGGCTAACGTGGCGCTGACTGGGCACCACATGGCGCTGTCACACCGACACCGAAGTGGCGGCGCAGACTGACCGAGGGTCGCCGACGAACAGCGGTGACCTAGCTGGTGGCGATGGCACTAGCGGCTAGAGGGAGGCGAGGCAAACCTAAGGCTCTCGGTTTTGGAGACAAGGAGCGAAGAGATGGCCGGTGACGGGAGGAGGAAGTGGTGATGGCGATGCTCCGGTGGGGCTCCGGCGGTGAGGAGGCGCACACGAGGTAGACCACGAGCTTGCGATGTCGCTGATGAAGACGAAGGCGTTGTAGCACCCTTGACGGCAAGCAAGAAGCTCCAGCTTGGCGGCGGCGAACTCGAATCTCTGTGAGTCAGGGCAGAGAGAGAGAAGGGGAGCAGGGGAGAAAGGAAGAGGGGCTCGAGGGCCCCCTAGTGCTCCTCTTTATAGGGAACGGGGATGGCCAAAGGACGAGATGGGCAACGGCGGGTTTCACGGCGGCGTAGCATGGGAGAGGGCATGACCGGCATGGGGAAGCTGGTAGAGTATGGAGGGCGGCATGGGCGTGCGTTGGGTTGGGGTGGTTGAAGGTGATGACGCGGTCGCACGGCGGAAAGGACGAGGGAATGGGGCTCCCAGCGAGATTCGTGTGTGCACTGACAGGTGGGGCCCACCTATCAGCGGGAGCGAGCAGGGAGGCACGTGGAGCGGGCTGCTGGCACAGAAACAAGCTGGAGTGATGGGCCGCACGGGGCGAAAAAGAGATGGGCCGAGGGCGAGATTCAGCGCAAAAGCCGGAGGGAGGATTGAAATCAATTTTTGATTTAAAGAAATACCAGAAAAGCAAAAGGGCTTTTAGAAAATAGAAGATAAGGTCCAAAAATACCAAGAAATTCCTTGAACTAAAAGTGACTTAATAAAAATATTTACAACTTAACTTAGGCTTTTAATTTTGCAAATAAATTATTTTTAGTTTCGGGACAAAAAGGAAAACCCTTCATAAAATCCAGAAAATCCAAGAAATTACTTAAAATAATATTTTTGACTTTAAATACCAGAAACCAAATTAAACCATTTTTTTAATTAATTGAAGTTGTATTATTCAAATTAAATTGTTTTTAATTTCTATAATGTCAAGTTGCTTTATAATTCAATAAAATCAAATGGTTAATTTTATTTTGAAAATTTTCAAAAAGCCTTGAAAATTGGGATGTTACAGTCTCCGACGAGGAGGGGACGGCACAGGATTGGAAGCTGCATAAGGAATAGGAGTGGAGGCGCCGGGACTAGAGGCTATGTTCATTGCTGTGTGTTTGGTTGGATGGATCAAGTTGTACATGTATATGATGGTTTTGGATATTCCTTCATCACCCTGTTTGGTTGAGTGTATCGAATCAACTAGTTCTGGATGGGGTGGTACAGATTCTAGGAATATTCCCGTGAGATGCTGAACCATTACGTTTGATGAAATTGGACAAACCATGTAGTACAGAACGGATTCATCCGCTCGCATTGCGTGCACTCACCACTCGTGATAGATATTAATGAGTTTGCCATTAGGAGTTAAACTTAAAGAACAAATTTAACTATAAGTTGTATATTTAGAAATGGTTAGTGTTTAATTACTCAAATAGTTCAATATCAAGGGTCACATCAGTAACTAAAAATAGCATTAAGTTAAAGAAGAGCTAGTAGTATATTATTAACTTTAAATTAAAATAGAGAACTTAATTGGAGATTAAGTTAGGAAATTATATATTAATTAGAAAAGAATCATTAATTGATCATTAATAGTTAGGTCGAAAAAGGAAGGAACAAAAAGGAAAATAGAATAAAAGAAAATAAAAGAAAAAGAAAGAAAGAAACGAAAAGAAAAGAAAAGAAAATTGTAAGGAGGAGGTTACCGAACCAACCTCATCTCTTCAACCAAACACAATCTCCTACCATTTGTGTATCATCCTATACAACCAACCAAACACATTCGTGTACCATCTCATACAACCAACCAAACTGTCTGCCTATACCAACCCATTCAAGACGATCTTATCCTACTTGTACCATCTCCTCATTCAACCTTATTCCATCAACCAAACACATACTTAGGGGACTTAGGACCCAACTCGGCCACATGGGGAGGGTCGTGGTCCATGGGCTCCATAGGCCTATCTTATTTGTCATCTATATTCTTTTTTAAAATTTCTTTTATGCAATTCATCTTGCGATCTTTTGTGGCTATTTGACTCTATGTTTGTGTTGTTATGCATTTCGATATTATGTATATTATTTTTAATATGTATTGTCATGTAGCGAATTAAAATTATCGGGTTTGTGAATCAAAATAGAAAGGCACTTGTGTGGGTTGTGGACCATGGAGACTGTGGAGATTAGTAGTCAAGAGTCATATTAGATTATTTATCGCTTATGCTAAACTTGGGTCGTGTCAAACTTGAGGTGTACTAGGCTATTATGTTGTGTGTCTTGAAGTGATGGTGGTATGGTTCAACATATATTCCTTGCTGTATGCGTGTACTATTCGTCTATATTATTCATTTCCGAACAGAACTCATTATATATCCATCCCGATGGTACCATGTTCAAAACTCTGAATACTTTGAATTTGTATTCGTATCTGGTCCGATCGAATCTGACTCCAAATTAGAGGTGGTCAAATGGACTGTGCCTCTCGGGCCAGCCTGAGGCACTACACTATTGGCCCAGCCCAGGTCCGGTATGGCTCACACTGTTCATGCGCTGGGCCAGCACAGTACGAAGGCATGTGCCATTCATAGGCTGACCCCCTAGCATGATGGGCCGACCCGGCACGGCACGAACAGTGTCGGGTCGTACCAAGCATGGCATGAGCCCAGCACAACCCATGTAGCCCGCTTCCAGAGAGATCGAGGGAGGCAAGCTGCTAGGCGGCCCAGGGCCCTAGGCCACAGGGAGCGTCGGGAGGGAGGAGGAGCGACAAGCCGACGAGGGAGGGAGGGAGCCATGAGGAGACGACGCCAGCGTGGAGGAAGGAGAAGATGGCAGGGTGAAGGGGAGGTGCCAGCAGCAGATGGCACCGGGTGGGCGTGCCGCGTGCCGCACACGCGAGTAGGGGCACACACAGGGGGAGAAAAGGGCGAGAGCCTTGGCAATGGCGGATAGTGGCCTAACGGGCGAATCGGGCGAGAAGGCCACTCGGGCCAAAGTGGGCTCAAAGCCGACGACAGCCTTGGCCGTGCCTAGGCCGCCTTCCTGACATGTGGGCTGGTACGGTACGACCCATCTATTTTTCAAACCAGGATGGGCCATGCTGTGATGGACCGAGGCGACTCGTGCTTGTCAAACTGCCCATTGGCCACCACTAGTCCACTACTCCGAATCCAACTCGTTTGCACCCGTGTTCCTCCCCATATAAGAGCATCTCAAATAGTTAGAGATAACCTTGTCTCTAACATATACTATATTATCTTTAGAGATAATATCTCCAATAGATAGTTTCTAGTACACTCTCAAACATTTATATTTTATAATTTTTCTTTGAAACGAGCCTACATGTCAACTAGAGTAGATTAGTGTAGCTTGTTGTGAGGACCCCCGGGTTATCTCCGTAAGACCGAGGTTAAACATGGTCTTAAGGACATAACTCTAGAGCCTCAAGTAAATGGATTCCAACTTAACTCGATCTTAGTGAAAGGCTTAACTACAAACTAGAGCCCCGGCGATCATGCGCGCTGCTCCCATGCAAGCATTGCATGATTGTCGGTTCTCCAACAAGTCAAGCACTACACTTAGTGAGTTAAATAGGAAGCCACGAACAGCGAGTATGCAATCATATTGGCTCCCAAGATCAGCGACCAATATGCTCATACTCTCATACAACATTGATCACATCCATACAACAACATACATAGATAGTTCAAAAGACATACAACATAATAGTTAAAGTTTACATCTATTACAAGCGCCGATCGCCAAATTCAAATAAGAGTCTTAAGTAGCAGCGAAGCAAGTAAATAAACCAAAATATCCAGCATGGTATGCTCCATAACCCATCGGCAACCGATCGGGAGTTAAATGATAGCATTACTCATTAGCGTCGCCAAAATCGGGCGCTAACAAGCTCAACGGGCTCATTCACTTCCTCACCTGAAATTGTAGCAACCGGTTGAGTACAAAGGTACTGCAAGTCTTACACAAATCAAAAATTAGTTATGCTAGAGGTTGTTCCAAAGGATGGCTCATATTGGCTTAGTTTTGCAAAAGATACGCAACAATTTACAACCTACACATACTAGTTTTTCAAGTGCCATTTCAAAATCAGATTTGAAGTAGAAGTAAAGCATGTGAATAAGTAGTAAATTGAATAACAAATGAACCATACAAAAGACAAAGTGGCTGTCCACTTTGATACTACAACAAACATGAACATCCCATTCATGACAATACCAAGTTATGCCACAATTTTAATTCCAAGTCTAACAATAAGCAGCCACAAACTCAAGCGGTTGTCCATAACCGTGGACACGGCTATTCGAATAGATTTATACCCTGCAGGGGTGTACTACTTTACCCACACGACTTGATTAGCCCGTAAGCCTCCAGATGCCTCCGAATATAGCATACTTCCTATGGTATGCCGGCCGGGTAAATCAAGATATGGTCATCTTTAGCAAGAAGATCCCATTGGGCTAAGTCCCGCAAAACCCTGGGCTCCTAGGCAACATAAGACGTCACGGTCTATATGCCCTATCGGCCCATAAGGAAAACATAGGATTTCATGGTCCCATGCCTTTATAATTCCACCACCGTGTGACCCAACACAACGAAATCTTCCCCTTACTTAACCATACAGCACCCATATACCGCGTGTGATAGCACGAGTTTTGCTTGAACCGTAGGTACCCAAAGTTCGGTCCTTAATTGTCCAGACAAGCCAACCACTTACCCAATCTCGTGCACAAAGGCACCATCACTAACCATCACTTGTCCAGACCAAAAGCTCATTTGAAATGACAAAATTTGAACTCATAAAATAGATACAAAGATCTGAAACAAAAGTATATAATGAAAGTGGTGTTTATCCCATAATTGTCGAGTTATTCCCGACAATCAACTACCGGTTCTAGACTTGCATGGCTAAGCAAACCCGAACAATATATTTCAACCATTCTAACTTAAGCATGTGGTACTAGAATAATTCATGGATAACCACAATGACAAGATAATAGGATGTATCTAACTATTCATCACAAAAATAGCGACATTATCAAAAATAGCATGCATGCAATTATCACTGCACTAACTCAACAAAACTGGGATCAAATATGATGCAAAAAGAAAGTTCAAATGATGCTTGCCTTGCTGGAAACTCAGTTGCTCTTCTTCAGTAGCGTATAAGTCAATATCGATAGGCTCGGTATCTAAATAAACATAACATCAAATAAACATCTAGAAATACCCAAAAATTAAAAATACTCAAAAATGCATGATTTTTCTACAGTAGCTAAATTATGATTTTAGATGAATTTAGGTGAAAGAATTATTCCATTTGCATTTAGTATGTGAGAGTTATAAGGGTTTCAAGTCCAGCTTTCTGAGAAATCCAATTTAAATACAATCTGCCACTGTTCACTAATTATAATTATTTGGGTAAAATTTGTAGCATAGTAGTGCGTACAAGGATTACATAGACAAATAGTTATTATTATTACAAGTTCAAAACAGTTGAGTTCACCTCATTTGCAATTTTTATGAATTAGTTATCTATTTTTAAAGTTATCAGCCTTTTTCTATTGTAAAAATAATGAGTTTATGGATCATTTTCCATAATAATACTCTCTGTTACAGAGACATGTTTGAAATCAATTTTAATATAAAGTTCATCAAGAATGAAAATTACCAGAAGTGGTTCCATCCATTTTGGAGCTAAAATGAATTAGTTGTGCATTTTACAAGTTTATTCCAATTAACAGTGTGTAAATAAACTCATTTCGGAATTTATAAAGCGATCAATACTTTTTTCACCGAGCGGTATTCTAGCCACAGCCACTGATAGTGGGCCTGCTTCACCAGCGGCCCACCGCGCAGTCGCGGCGCGCGTGTGATACTCAGGACAGGCTCGTGAGCCGTTGGATTTAAATCCAACGGTCACCAAGCGTGGCCGAAGAGGTGGTCCGATCGGCGCATCAATCATGACCGTTCAATGCACAACACACGGCTCAGATTCACGGCGCGTCCAGAGCGGTCCAAACGGCCCATCGAATCAGAGCCGTCGATCTCACATCCAACGGTCAAAAACGACCCAAGTTATACGCTCTGATCCTTTACACGAAGCGGTACGTTTTAAGTTGTGGGCCCACATGTAAGTGAGTGCTTAAGAGTTACGAAACGTGTTGGTTTTCTGTGCGTGGGTCCCGCGTGTAAGTGATTCATTAGTTCCTTTAAGACAGTCATTTAAAGTTAATGATTACCATTAAGTCTTAATCCTCTCTTTCTGAAGACGTGTCCGAAAGTGCGACAACGATCCAAGACGCTTGTGCGGCTGCTCGCCCGGTATGGCGCCATGGCGACGCGGTCTGATGATATGGACAGGTGTGCAATAGTATTGCGCACCTCCAGGGAGCACTCACAAGACGAGCCGCCTAACGGCGGCTAACCGGCGAAGCGGCGCTACAAAGCTTCGAATCATGACAAAGAAACTAAATGAAGCTCATGCGCTATCTAAGCATGTGCCTAGGTCCTAGGGACTAATTGGGAACTACCTGAGCTAAGGAGCGTGCTTGGGGAAGCTTGGAGCAGCTGGAGTGGTGTCGGCACCGGAGAAGAAGATGACGACGGCACGGCCTCGCACGGAGAAAGGACCCTGAGCAAAACCAAGCAGAGTGGGTGGTCGGAAAAGGTTAAGGACCCTGTGAGGATGCTAAGGAACCAACGAATCGAAGAATGGCTTACCGAAGTGAAGTGGGAGGCGAAGAGTTGGTACTAAGGCCGAAACTGCGATTTCTCCAAATTAGGGAAAACCTGTCGTGCATTGCACAAATCAGTTGAGGGATTAGTTCCATGCTGTCCTAAGGCGCAAAGTGACGCGCAAGGTTTAGGACAATACCTCCCGGAGTCGAGAATGACAAGGTGAGGTCCTCGGGTGCGTGCTCAGGTCGTGAGCTGGAGCACGAAGGTGGACCGAGCCCTACAAGCAACCATAGATGCTCGCATAAGCAAAAATGGAAAGGGTATTGACCCTAGAGTCGAAAGCTACCACGCGAAGGGAGCTTACCGGAGAGGAGAGCACGGGAGAGCTTCCTTCCCTCGGCGAAAAGAGGAGAAGGGGAAATGCGAGGTGAAGAGGGGTGTTATCCCCGAAAGGGACGGAGCAGGCGGCGTCAAGTGATGAAGCAATGTGATAGGCTGAGGAGGGCGGTGGATTGACGGCATCGAGGAGCCGTTCTGGCCCCGTCGGAAGCCCGACCAGCGTGGCGGCTCTCTGCTGCAAGTGACGGAGGTGGAAGACAAAGTCGACGATGGGCCGGCGTGGCGGACTCATCATATATAAGTGTGGGGGTTAAGTGACTCGGTGCTGGCCGTTGGATCTCAGATGGACGGCGTAGATTAGAAAGGGGCGTTTAGATCTCCCGAAGGGTCTGGCGTTCGGTAGCCGATTTCAATCGGACATTTCGAGTGGATGAAGGTTTGAGACGGGCGAACAGTAAAAGGATCTGGGCTGTCTAATTTAGATCTAACGGCTGCATGTGATGGTGCATCAAGGTGGTTGGATCGAGCCGAGTGGCTCGATCGGGTTGGGTTCAACCAGAGGAACAAAGATTAGGCCGCTTGATCGATTTAAATTGTTTCTCCTACTTTGACCAAGGTGTTAAAATTAGAAATAAATTTCCTAAAATTGTGAAATAAATCACAGGGGTTCCTGGGAAGGTCTAGTTCCCATAAAAATTATTGAACACTACTGTTCAAGATATAACGTGTATATAATAAATTCAACTTAGTGTAAGTCATCAAAAGTAGTTTGAATTTTCTCAAGGTTTGATCCAGTCCCAAAAATTTGGGAAAAATTATATTAATTCGTTATAATTACTATAGTATTTGAATAAATTATTTCCAGGAGATGTTCATAAGGTTTTGTTCCCGTTTGCTTTTGGAGTTGAATTATAAGGTGTAAGTTAAACACTTGTTTAAGATTTTCCTAGTGCAATAAACTATGCAAAAGTTTGAAATCAATGATGCATGCTCATGGGATGCATAATAATTCTCTTTATTAAGTTGAGGATGTGACAAACCTCCCCCCCTTACAAAAGATCTCTTCCCCGAGATCGGGTAGGGTGGAAGTTGGATAGAAAGGTTCTAAGGAATTTTAGCATCTGCTGTCTTGATTTCCTTTAAAGATAGTGCAATGATACCTAACAAGGTTACGACAATTATAACATTTTCCTTACCGTTGCTTTGTTTAACCTTGCCTTTCTTGATACGAAGGCACTTCAAGGAAAAGGTCGGGATAGTCTTGTCGGAATTGATCCTCTCGTTCCCATGTAGCTTCATCCTCAGTATGATTACTCCATTGCACTTTGATGAACTTGATAATGCGATTCCTCGTCTTGCGTTCGGTTTCTTCAAGAATGCGAATAGGACGCTCCTGATAAGAAAGATCGGGTTGCAAATCGAGTCTTTCCAACTCGGTCGCTTCGGTTGGGACACGAAGACATTTCTTCAATTGCGAAACATGGAACACATCGTGAATATCTGAAAGTGATGGTGGCAATTCCAATTGATATGCCACGGATCCCAATTTTGCTAAGATTCGGAAAGGTCCGATGTAGCGAGGTGCCAATTTGCCTTTGACTTGGAATCGATGCATCCCTTTCATTGGAGAGACTTTAAGATAGACATGATCATTCACCTCGAAACTCAACTCGCGTCTACGACGGTCGGCATAGGACTTCTGACGAGATTGAGCCGTCCGAAGTCGTTCGTGGATGACACGAACTTGCTCCTCCGCATCCTCCACCAAGGTTGGACCATAAAACGGTCTCTCCCCGGCTTCGGACCAGTTCAAAGGTGTCCTACAAGCTCTCCCATATAATGCCTCGAAGGGTGACATTTGTATACTTGATTGGAAGCTATTGTTGTAGGAGAACTCCGCAAAAGGTAAGCATTTCGCTATAAGACAACACACAAGCTCGGAGAAGGTCTTCTAAAATCTGATTTACCCTTTCAGTTTGTCCATCTGTTTGCGGGTGGTAAGCGGAGCTGAAAGATAGACTGGTCCCCATTGCTTTATGAAGGCATCCCCAAAAATAGGATGTGAATCGAGGGCCTCTATCCGACACAATCACTTTCAGAACACCATGGAGACAAACAATTCTTGAGATATAAAGTTCTGCCAACTTGTCTCCGCGGTAGGTGGTCTTAACAGGAATAAAGTGAGCAACCTTCGTCAAACGATCCACAATCACCCATATGGAATCAAACCCAGCTTGAGTCCTTGGAAGGCCGGTGATAAAATCCATGCCAACTTCTTCCCATTTCCACTTGGGAATGGGCAGGGGTTGTAGAGTGCCTGCTGGCTTCAAATGCTCAGCCTTGACTCTTTGGCATACATCACATCTGGCAACATATTGAGCAATTTGCCGCTTCATTTGGCTCCACCAAAGCCTTTTCTTCAAATCTTGGTACATCTTGGTACTACCTGGATGAATAGAGAACTTGGAGTCGTGAGCCTCTTTGAGAATGAGTTCTCTCAAGTTGCGATCAAAAGGTACTACCAATCGATTTCCGAAACAAAGTGCACCATGTGCATCTTCTTTGAAGTATTTGGCTTGGCCTTTCTTCATTTCCTCACGGATTTGAGCTACTTCCAAGCCAGTCTTTTGGGCTTCTCTAATCTGGTCCTCAAGTGTACAATTCACACTTAGAGCAGCAAGAGAACCTTCCCCAACTATTTCCAGATGCAGACGTTGCATTGCAGCACACAAGCCTGCCGAAAATGGAGT
This sequence comes from Phyllostachys edulis, assembly GCA_036346405.1. NCBI lineage: Eukaryota > Viridiplantae > Streptophyta > Magnoliopsida > Poales > Poaceae > Phyllostachys > Phyllostachys edulis. The sequence goes on from CM070556.1 coordinate 21,973,676, forward strand.
TACTGACAAACAATTGCATTGAGCTTTTCTGCTCAACGCATCGGCCACCACATTAGCTTTCCCGGGATGATAGTGAAGTCCCAAATCATAGTCCTTGATCAACTCAAGCCACCTTCTTTGCCTCAAATTCAGATCGGCTTGAGTGAAAATATATTTGAGACTCTTGTGGTCGGTATAGATCTCGCAACGATTACCAATGAGGTAATGCCGCCAAATCTTCAAAGCATGAACCACAGCTACAAGCTCCAAGTCATGCGTAGGATAATTAGCTTCATGAGGCCTCAATTGCCTTGACGCATGCGCCACCACTCGGCTCTCTTGCATGAGCACACAACCGAGCCCGTGGCGAGATGCATCACAATAAATATCAAAGCTCTTATGAATGTCAGGTAGGATGAGCACTGGAGCTTTGGTCAGAAGATCTCTCAAGGTATGAAAACTTTCCTCACATTCTGCTGACCATTCAAACTTCTTTTCCTTCTTTAACAATTGGGTCATAGGTCTTGCGATTTTGGAGAAGTCCTTGATGAATCTGCGGTAGTACCCATAAGTCCAAGAAAATCTGCGAATGTCGGTGGCGCTCTTGGGTTGTTTCGATCAAGCACATCTTTCACTTTGCTTGGATCAACAGCGACACCACCCTTGGATAGGATATGACCCAAGAAACTAACTTCCCGAAGCCAGAATTCACATTTGCTGAATTTTGCATAGAGTCTATGTTGCCGAAGCTTTTCCAACACAAGCCGCAGGTGCTGCTCGTGCTCTTCATCAGTCTTCGAGTAGATAAGGATATCATCGATGAACACAACGACAAACTTATCCAAGTACTCCATGAAAACCGAATTCATGAGGTTCATGAAGTATGCTGGAGCATTCGTCAATCCGAAAGACATAACAGTGTACTCGTACAGACCGTAACGAGTGGAGAAAGCTGTCTTCGGTATGTCTTCGGCTCTGACCTTGATTTGATGGTAGCCCAACCTCAAATCAACCTTGGAGAAAACCTGGGCTCCATTCAATTGATCGAACAAATCATCTATCCTTGGCAGCGGATATTTGTTCTTGATAGTGACCTCGTTTAGCGGACGGTAGTCGACACACATCCGTAAACTCTTATCCTTCTTCTTGACAAAGAGAGCCGGACATCCCCAAGGCGAGGAGCTCGGCCTAATGAATCCCTTGTCTTGAAGTTCCTTGAGTTGTGCTTTCAATTCCACCAATTCATTAGGGGGCATCCAATACGGCCGCTTAGAAATTGGCGCTGTACCGGGCACAAGCTCAATGACGAATTCAACTTCACGGTCAGGTGGCATGCCTGGGAGTTCTTCTGGAAAAACATCCTGATACTCACATACCACTGGTACCTTCTCCAATTCAATAGAGGTACTAGCTTCCAAGGCATAAAGATGAGAACCGCCCACTGAAGGGGTAAAGACAACTAGACTGCCGTCATCACTTGTGACAGAAATAGACCGTTGAGCACAATCGATCTTTCCCTGATTTTTGGACAGCCAATCCATCCCTAAGATCACATCAATACCCACTGAATTTATCACAATTAAATTTGCCAAGAAGTTAGTCTTTTGAATTTCCACCATCACGTCCCGACAGACTTGATCGGTTTGGAAAACCGATCCCGGTGATTGAATTTGATACGGTGGCTGAAGCTTGACTATCTCAAATTGATTAAGTGCAGCATATTCCTTTTTAATGAATGAATGAGATGCTCCTAAATAAAAAAGAACTGATGCTGGACAAGAATTAACAAGGAGTGTACCCAAAACGACGTCCGGAGACAAGAATTAACAAGGAGTGTACCCAAAACGACGTCCGGAGCGCCGCTTGCCTCCTCGGCAGTGACGTGGTTGACTCGACCACGTGCAGGGACCTGGGGAGGGGTAGATGTTGCCCTCGGAGGTGGTGAAGGTCTGGTCACAACTGAAGGTGTAGGAGCTCTGTAAGTCTGAGGCATCCTCGCCGCTTGGCGAGGCATCGATCTGCATAGTGGCCTGGCGACCACAAAGGAAAGCAAGTGACATTGGGCCTGTAGGGGCTGTTGTTTTGGGGCTTCTTACCTCCATTGTACCGCTGTGCCGCTGGAAAAGAAACACATGGAGTCGTCGAGGAAGTCCTCGGTGGCACTAGAGTTGGATAACGAGGTGCCTGAGGTGGTCCGGTGCGCTGCCGGGGAAAACTGCCGCTAGCTGGACCCTGAGCAGCCTTCTTCCTCTTCTTGGACTCTCTCTGACCACACTCTTGTGCTCCACCACTATGGCCTTGTTCACCATGTCTTTGGAAGTTGCGGAAGTCATGTCTGACTAGAGCCACCAGCATCTCCTCGATCAAGCCGTTCATGAAAGCAGCTCTGGCGGCAGGCGTCGGTGGAGACGCTCATCAGGTGCATAGCGAGCCAATGAGTTGAACTCGTGAAGATACTCAGTGACAGTCTTCTTTTCTTGCTTCAAAGCAAGGAACTGCTGCTGCTTGATGGACATGACCCCATCAGGAATGTGGGCCTCCTTGAAAGCTGTGCGAAACTCGTTCCACGAAGGAACGTCCCCGTCAAGTTGCATGGCAGAGAAGTTGCCCCACCATGCGTTGGCAGCGCCCTCTAGCTGATAGCTAGCAAAGAGCACCTTCTCAATGCCCGTGCACTGAGCAATAGCTAGCTTCTTCTCAATATCTCGCAGCCAATCCTTGGCCTCCATTGGGTCCTCAGTGCCCGCAAAGGTAGGAGGGTTAGTCCGCTGAAAATCAGTGAGACCTCCATGAGCTCTATGATTCCCACCTCCCCTGGCGCTCTGAGAGCAGGAGAGGTGTTATGAAGCGATAGCCTCGAGGATCTGGTCCGTCCATACGGTTCCTCTCTATTTGAATCAACACGTCCGCCATGGAAGGAGGCGGTGGAAGTGTCTCCTCGGGTGTGCGACCCCGCTGATGATGTTGGTGAGAAGATTCACCCAAAGCAGTCGAACGCGGTTCTAAGGGTGGAGAACCCTCATCATGCTGCGCTCTCGAGCGGGTGTTGGGACCTGTCATCCTGTAGTGACACGGATGGTTAGGAAAATTTAATAAGTTATACATAAGCATGCATAATGATAAATACACAAAAGTACGCAAGAACATAACACCAAATGGGGGTACCAAGGCACTAGGGCCGGTACAAGATCCAATAAAAACCATACATAGAGTTCTGGTACAATTACATTGATTAGCCCAAAGGCGAAAGGTGACTGCCCGGAATAAAAGTTCTTGCAAATAACACGAAAGTTCCAACCATTACTAGGTTATTACAGGAATTTTAAAGATACATGCATCGCTGAACACATGACAGGACAGCGAGCTTACTACCCTAACATCCTAGATATTGTTCCGGTCGAAGTTCACCGGAAACTCATCGAGAAGGTGACAACCAGGGGATCCTGTATCGTCGAGGTCCCCTAGGTTAGGGAGACGCAAAGGTGACCCTATGCCATTAAGATGGCCTTCAACCATGGGAAGGCGATACTCAGGTGGTGCAGAATAGTAGGGAGAGATCACATTAGCACCATACAGCACATCAGTATGAATAAGCCTCATGTCATGCATAAGTCGCAAGTGCTCCTGAGCTATGATGAGACGGCGCCGCGTCTCCCACAACTCATGAACGGTGCAACGATGCATCAAGTCCATAGCGTGCACCAGCCTCGCCAACTGTCGGACTTGGGGATCCTCCCCGAACTGAATCCTGGCGAACCTGCTCACTTCCCCAGCATGTGCTTGCATGGGGAAATGGTCATAGGGAGGCTGGGACAGCTCAGTCAAATCATATCGAAGGCGACTCATGGCCACCCGAGCTACTTCCTGAAGCGCCATGGCCTCAGAAGTGCCACGTGCCTGAAATCGATATGGGATGCTCCCAGTAACACGCCTAGCAATGATGTCGGCTACGGCCAGGTACTCCTCCATTCCTGGCCCTCGGTCTCGGCGATAGATGGAATACGTCGGCTGGTAGGTGAAGTTGGACCTCCACATCATGTCTCGAAGCAACTCCGGGTATCCTCCCACATTCTCAGCTTGAGTCTCCCGAACAAGGTATTGACGATTCATCTAAAGGACAAGAAGGACAAGGTAAGTTAGTTTTGTAAACAAAACCAGAATAGGGTAAGAAATGATTCTAAGATGGATGAGGAATAAAAGATATCCCTAACTTAACTTTCCAAAGTAATTTTGATAACTTCAAAATATTTTGACCAAGAGACTTGCTAACTTAACGCCCATGCTAACTCTAACCTACAGTCAACCTGGCTCTGATACCAACGCTGTGAGGACCCCCGGGTTATCTCCGCAAGACCGAGGTTAAACATGGTCTTAAGGACATAACTCTAGAGCCTCAAGTAAATGGATTCCAACTTAACTCGATCTTAGTGAAAGGCTTAACTACAAACTAGAGCCCCGACGATCATGCGCGCTGCTCCCATGCAAGCATTACATGATTGTCGGTTCTCTAACAAGTCAAGCACTACACTTAGTGAGTTAAATAGGAAGCCACGAACAGCGAGTATGCAATCATATTGGCTCCCAAGATCAGTGACCAATATGCTCATACTCTCATACAACGTTGATCACATCCATACAACAACATACATAGATAGTTCAAAAGACATACAACATAATAGTTAAAGTTTACATCTATTACAAGCGGCCGACCGGCCAAATTCAAATAAGAGTCTTAAGTAGTAGCGGAAGCAAGTAAATAAACCAAAATATCCAGCATAGTATGCCCCATAACCCATCGGCAACCGACTGGGAGTTAAATGATAGCATTACTCATTAGCGTCGCCAAAATCAGCGCTAACAAGCTCAACGGGCTCATTCACTTCCTCACCTGAAATTGTAGCAACCGGGTTGAGTACAAAGGTACTCGCAAGTCTTACACAAATCAAAAAATAGTTATGCTAGAGGTTGTTCCAAAGGATGGCTCATATTGGCTTAGTTTTGCAAAAGATACGCAACAATTTACAACCTACACATACTAGTTTTTCAAGTGCCATTTCAAAATCAGATTTGAAGTAGAAGTAAAGCATGTGAATAAGTAGTAAATTGAATAACAAATGAACCATACAAAAGACAAAGTGGCTGTCCACTTTGATACTACAACAAACATGAACATCCCATTCATGACAATACCAAGTTATGCCACAATTTTAATTCCAAGTCTAACAATAAGCAGCCACAAACTCAAGCGGTTGTCCATAACCGTGGACACGGCTATTCGAATAGATTTATACCCTGCAGGGGTGTACTACTTTACCCACACGACTTGATTAGCCCGTAAGCCTCCAGATGCCTCCGAATATAGCATACTTCCTATGGTATGCCGGCCGGGTAAATCAAGATATGGTCATCTTTAGCAAGAAGATCCCATTGTGCTAAGTCCCGCAAAACTCTGGGCTCCTAGGCAACATAAGATGTCACGGTCTATATGCCCTATCGGCCCATAAGGAAAACATAGGATTTCATGGTCCCATGCCTTTATAATTCCACCACCGTGGGACCCAACACAACGAAATCTTCCCCTTACTTAACCATACAGCACCCATATACCACGTGTGATAGCACGAGTTTTGCTTGAACCGTAGGTATCCAAAGTTCGGTCCTTAATTGTCCAGACAAGCCAACCACTTACCCAATCTCGTGCACAAAGGCACCATCACTAACCATCACTTGTCCAGACCAAAAGCTCATTTGAAATGACAAAATTTGAACTCATAAAATAGATACAAAGATCTGAAACAAAAGTATATAATGAAAGTGGTGTTTATCCCATAATTGTCGGGTTATTCCCGACAATCAACTACAGGTTCTAGACTTGCATGGCTAAGCAAACCCGAACAATATATTTCAACCATTCTAACTTAAGCATGTGGTACTAGAATAATTCATGGATAACCACAATGACAAGATAATAGGATGTATCTAACTATTCATCACAAAAATAGCAACATTATCAAAAATAGCATGCAAGCAATTATCATTGCACTAACTCAACAAAACTGGGATCAAATATGATGCAAAAAGAAAGTTCAAATGATGCTTGCCTTGCTGGAAACTCAGTTGCTCTTCTTCAGTAGCGTATAAGTCAATATCGATAGGCTCGGTATCTAAATAAACATAACATCGAATAAACATCTAGAAATACCCAAACATTCAAAATGCTAAAAAATGCATGATTTTTCTACAGTAGCTAAATTGTGATTTTAGATGAATTTAGGTGAAAGAATTATTCCATTTGCATTTAGTATGTGAGAGTTATAAGGGTTTCAAGTCCAGCTTTCTAAGAAATCCAATTTAAATACAATCTGCCACTGTTCACTAATTATAATTATTTGGGTAAAATTTGTAGCACAGTAGTGCGTACAAGGATTACATAGACAAATAGTTATTATTATTACAAGTTCAAAACAGTTGAGTTCACCTCATTTGCAATTTTTATGAATTAGTTATCTATTTTTAAAGTTATCAGCCTTTTTCTATTGTAAAAATAATGAGTTTATGGATCATTTTCCATAATAATACTCTCTGTTACAGAGACATGTTTGAAATCAATTTTAATATAAAGTTCATCAAGAATGAAAATTACCAGAAGTGGTTCCATCCATTTTGGAGCTAAAATGAATTAGTTGTGCATTTTACAAGTTTATTCCAATTAACAGTGTGTAAATAAACTCATTTTGGACTTTATAAAGCGATCAATACTTTTCTCACCGAAGGGTATTCTAGCCATCGCCATCGACAAGGGCTGCTGCCACCGCCCATCACAAGAAGGCGGGCGCTGTGATACTTCAGATAAGCTCGTGAGCCGTTGGATTTAAATCCAACAGTCACCAAGCGTGGCCGAAGAAGTGGTCCGATCGGCGCATCAATCATGACCGTTCAATGCACAACGCACGGCTCAGATTCGCGGCGTGTCCGGAGCGGTCCAAACGGCCCATCGAATCAGAGCCGTCGATCTCACATCCAACGGTCAAAAACGACCCAAGTTATACGCTCTGATCCTTTACACGAAGCGGTACGTTTTAAGTTGTGGGCCCACATGTAAGTGAGTGCTTAAGAGTTACGAAACGTGTTGGTTTTCTATGCGTGGGTCCCGTGTGTAAGTGATTCATTAGTTCCTTTAAGACACTCATTTAAAGCTAATGATTACCATTTAGTCTTAATCCCTCTTTCTGATGCGTGTCCGAAGTGCGACAACGCATCCGCTAGCGTTTGCCGGCTGGCTTTCGCCGTATTTGTCGCCACGCACGACTGATCGATGATATGGACAGTGCGCAATAGTATTGCGCACCTCCAGGAGCACTCACAAAGACCGAGCTCGCCTTAACGGCGGCTAACCGGCGGAGGCGCTTCTAAAATCTTGGAATCATGACAAAGAGCTAAATGAAGCTCCGAAGTGCTATCTAAGCATCTGCCTAGGTCCTAGGGACTAATTGGGAACTACCTGAGCTAAGGAGCGTGCTTGGGGAAGCTTGGAGCAGTTGGAGTGGTGTCGGCACCGAAGAAGAAGATGACGACGGCACTGCCTCGCGCAAAGAAATGACCCTGAGCAAAACCAAGCAGAGTGGGTGGTTGGAAAAGGTTAAGGACCCTGTGAGGATGCTAAGGAACCAACGAATCGAAGAATGGCTTACCGAAGTGAAGTGGGAGGCGAAGAGTTGGTACTAAGGCCGAATCTGCGATTTCTCCAAATTAGGAAAACACATGCGTGCATTGCACAAATCAGTTGAGGATTAGTTCCATGATGTCCTAAGGCGCAAAGTGACGCGCAAGGTTTAGGACAATACCTCCCGGAGTCGAGAATGACAAGGTGAGGTCCTCGGGTGTGTGCTCAGGTCGTGAGCTGGAGCACGAAGGTGGACCGAGCCCTACAAGCAACCATAGATGCTCGCATAAGCAAAAATGAAAAGGGTATTGACCCTAGAGTCGAAAGCTACCATGCGGAGGAGCTTCTGGGAGAGGAGAGCACGGAGAGCTTCCTTCCCTCGGCGAAAAAGAGGAGAAGTGGGAAATGCGAGGTGAAGAGGGGTGTTATCCCGGAAAGGGACAGAACAGGCGGCGTCAAGTGATGAAGCAATGTGATAGGTGAGGAGGCGGTGGATTGACGGCATCGAGGAGCCGTTCGCCAAGATCGGAGCTTGCCCGCGCGTGGCGGCTCTCTGCTTGCGAAGGCGACGGAGGTGGAAGACAAAGCTGACTAGTGGGCCCAGCGTGGCAGCGACTCATCGCGCGCGCGGGGTTAAGTGACTCGGTGCTGGCCGTTGGATCTCAGATGGACGGCGTAGATTAGAAAGGGGCGTTTAGATCTCCCAGAAAATCTGCGTTCGGTAGCCGATTTCAATCGACGACTCAAAGTGGATGAAGGTTTCGGACGGGCTGGAACAGAAAAGGGATCTGGGCCGTCTAATTTAGATCTAACGGCTGCATGTGATGGTGCATCAAGGTGGTTGGACTGAGCCGAGTGGCTCGGTCGGGGTTGGGTTCAACCAGAGGAACAGTACTAGGCCAGTTGACTGGGATTTAAATTGTTTCTCCTACTTTGACCAAGGTGTTAAAATTAGAAATAAATTTCCTAAAATTGTGAAATAAATCACAGGGGTTCCTCGGAAGGTCTAGTTCCCATAAAAATTATTGAACACTAATGTTCAAGATATAACGTGTATATAATAAATTCAACTTAGTGTAAGTCATCAAAAGATGTTTGAATTTTCTCAAGGTTTGATCCAGTTCAAAAAATTTGGGAAAAATTATATTAATTCGTTATAATTACTATAGTATTTGAATAAATTATTTCCAGGAGATGTTCATAAGGTTTTGTTCCCGTTTGCTTTTGGAGTTGAATTATAAGGTGTAAGTTAAACACTTGTTTAAGATTTTCCTAGTGTAATAAACTATGCAAAAGTTTGAAATCAATGATGCATGCTCATGGGATGCATAATAATTCTCTTTATTAAGTTGAGGATGTGACACTTGTCTTGTTTCACGTGTACGACAGTCTCTTCAGAAAGAGATGACATGTGCTCTCTGTCCTCCCCCTCTCTCCTCCACGTAGAATTTTGTTAACGTGTCATAGCTAAGAGACGACAATAAATACACTATTGGAGATGGCCTAAACAAAACCCAAAGCCGCCGATTTTTTTTAAAATAATCTATTTTTTATTCGGAATTACAGAAATAATACTACCTTTTTTTTATCAGAAATAATCATCAGTCACCATACCGTTGGACGACTTACTCCTAGTCGCCCAACCATTGGGCAACTGGCCATAGTCGCCCAACCACAGAGCAACAAGCGTTAGTCGCCTCACAGTTGAGCGACTTCACTAAGTCACCCAGTGGTTGAGTGACTTACTTAAAGTCGCCCAACCACTGGGCGATTTGAGGTAGCAAATCTGGTATTTAGTAAATCCGATTGGAATAATTATGTTGGAATAAATGATACATTTATTAGGTATTACATTTAGGAAATTATGTTGTAGGATGTAATTTTTTTTAAATAAAAAAGGGGTGACAAGGTTAGTTGGTCTGTTTGTGATTTTCATAGAATCAGAAGGGTACGAAATTTGTGAGACTCGCAATAATATTTTGTGATCGTTGTATGTTGTTCTAGTGTGCATAATTTCTGAAGAATTTTGTGAGGACGATAGAGGTAGCAATGATTTGTAACTATGAAGGTAAGTGATATTGCGATGCACTAGGAAATTCATACACGGTGAACTTTGGAGAAAGGGTGCAACGATAACAATACGACATTTGATCCAACAAGGGATTACATGGCAAGCAGACTAACGAACTAAGGACGGTACACACATGCCTTTAGGGAATTAGAAATATATGGGACATATGGATGAAGGGGGTCGGACTACTGCGTGGACCGAGGCTATTTGCCCTTCCTTGCGAGCTCGGCGTTGTACTCCTCGTCGGCCGCCTCGGCCTCGGCCACCAATTCCCTCTTTTTCTCACACTCCCTCTTGCAAGCCTCGTGCTCCCTGCGCTTGCACGCCTCTAAATGGGCCTCCGTCTCTCGCCGGGTACGCTGGTTGTGCTCTTAGGTGCGGCGCTCCTCCTCCCTCCGCTCGTGGTCCCTGTTGGCATCCCACTCCTCGCAGTCGAGAGTTGTGAGACCACGGGGTATTTAGCTTGTAATACTTAGCCATCCACTTGACCCTAGTATCCCAAACCAAATATCTCGTGTCAAAATGTATACATCCCAGAAGTGCTGTATACACACCCTTTTACAAAATCATGCATCAATTCCATACAAACATAGAAACGAAGCACAAACCTTAACAAAAGACATACATAATAGAGATTTATTACACAAGGGGCCAACCGGCCACCAAAGCTAAAACTTAAATAACAGCGGAAGCAATTATGCCATAAGATAGCGATAAACAAAAGCCAACCGGTTTGCCATTACCCCACAAGGCAAACTGACCAGGCTGCCAGCTAGTCGTCAAAGCGAAGTCCACTCACTAAAGTTAATCCGTTGGGGATCAACCTCCTCTACGACAATTAATTAAACAAAGCAAATGAGTACAAAAATGTACTCGCAAGACTTACGTGTAGTGTAACAAGCCTATACATATGCTACATGCAAGCTTATTTAAGTGGAGGAGGCTCTAGACTCATTTTCAGCATAAAGCAAGTTTTCATTTGCAATAATGTAATAGATTTAAAGCAGTTTTACAATCTGTTTTTAATGTTTAAATAACAGCGAGTAACAACATAATAACAATAGATAGATGACAACAACAAACTGGAAGTGACTAATCCAATAGTCACCACAACAATAGCATGAATTACCCATTCATACCAGCCACAACAAGTTTTAATTAAAAGGTTATAGTCTAACTCTCGAAAGACCTCCCCAAGCGTGTCCATAACCTAGGACAAGACTATTCGAATAGTTTGAACCTGCGAGGGTGTACCAATGTACCCACACGCTAGACGCCTTTTAGCCACATGATTAAGCACACTTCCTTTGGTATCTTTCAAGACGGCTAAGTCCTCGTGACATTTCCAATGGATTGTGCTAATTAAGAAATCGCACGTATGGGGGTTATCACCTAGCGGACCGCAATCACATGGCTCCCACTAAGGACCCATACGAAGAGTAGGATGCACCGGCCCAGCCTAAGCAACTGTTGGTGCTCCCCTCCTTTCCCAACAACAAACATTTTTCTTTACAACCACCGCACGACTCATTAATTAACACCCCCCAAAGTACTTAGCCAAGAGAGGTCCCATATCCCCCTCGTGTGGTTAGCACGCAAAATTGCTTTGTTTAGTGTAACAAGATGTTTAGTCCTTGTTGACTTAGGCACCATTCCATTCACACCAACAGATCACACCAACATGCCATTGTGCCCAAGTCTAAAACAGTTTTATTTTCAGTTTTTGACTTTACAAATTAACAAAGCACAAAGTGCTGGACATAATGGAATAATAATAAAGTTTTTTGTGTGATCAAGGTCATCGACATAGGTCGACAACCGCCCAATTCTACCGGTAGCTAAGCATTTCTAAGCGTGACACCGTAAAGACAATAAAAGAGCATAATTCAATCACCGGGCTCTAATTCACCAGCGAGATTATTATCTTATGGTTAGTGGCAGGGGATAACAATTTAAAGGCAACCATGCAATAGGAATAACTACCTCTAATCGGGAAAATTACTTTGACACAAAAGCATGTAGGTATATATAATTTGTAAACAAAGTAATAGACTTTAAAAGTAATGGGATTAGTATGATCAAACTGCTTGCCTTGCTGGAGATGCTCAAAATGCTACAGAGGATCACTCTCGCAATCAACGTCATCTAACGGTAAGAACTGACAAAGCGAAAATAACAGCGAATAAACACCAAAATTCCAAAAAGTCTCCAACAATTATGAAATCACTACAGAAGAAAGATATTGATTTTATAAGGTATCCAGATTAATCTCTCTAGTCATCTATCTTGCAAAAGATCCACTGCCAGCTACTAAACATCCAAATAGCATACAAGGCTACACATATGTATGATGACATACTACTAGCATTTTCCAATTAACCTTAATGAGTTATTTACTAACAGGGAGCATTCAAATGAGCCAGCTAATAACTTTGGTACTGCCTAGCCTTGCAAAATATTCAACACCATTCTTACTCATCAAAAACCATAGCCTTCACTTAAGCTAACTCATGCTAACTGACATGCTAATCAATTTGATCCAGAACCAAACACAGAGGTGAACATATAGTGTAGAGAATGCATTTTGGAGCTGGCAATTGGAATATCAAATGGTGAGCGATGGCGACAAAACAAAGAATACCAAGAGGCTCGTAGTGGGCAATGTCGGTGGTGAGGATCTCCGTGATGGTGACCAACATGAAATCGAACCGCACGGCGAGGCGGCCTCGGGGGTGGAAGTGGCGCAATGCGGGCCGGGGTGACAGATTGAGCATAGGTGAAAGGGACGGTGGCCAAGGCGAGCTCCACTGTAGATAAACAAGACATGCTTTGAGGCATTTACACAAACACATAGAGGGCAAACAAGAAGAAACCGAAGGTGGCTCGGGTATGGGGCATCGGCGGCGAGGGGGCGGCGGGTGGCGGCGACGAGCCAAGCGCAAATGGTGCAGCCTCGGGAGGAGATCACGCATGTCGCCGTCGGCACCCTTGGCGGCGCTCAGTGCATGGGAGCTAGGCGGCCAGCGAGGAGGAGGCACGGCGGCTCAGAGCAACAAGGCGTGGGTGGCGCCACAGCCATAGGGGCCGGGAGACAAGGTCGGCGCAGGTGGGTCAAGGAAGACGGGTCAGTCTGAGCTCAATGGCGCCATGGACGAGGAGGCGCGAGTGAGGTGAAGGCGGTCGACGGCGGGAGGGCCGCGATGCTCGGAGGCTTGCGGTGGTCTGGGCATGGAGGAGGAGGAAGGCCGGGGTGGCGGCCTGGCTCCGCGGCAGCGGCAATGACAGATCTGAAATGGAGCTGCCATGCTCGTGTGACTCTGCTGATTGAAGAAGGGCAAGGCGGCCTTGACCAAATTAAATCAGCGAGGCGGTGTGGCGGCCGTGGCGATAGTGGAGGCCGACAGCGCCAAAGCTCAAGCGCGCCAGGCACAGCGGCAAGCGGAGGCGTGGAGGTGAAGGGGGCAGCCTCGGTGGAGAAAAGGAGGAAGGAGAACCACTGGGGCAAAGGGATGAAACCATATGCGGTGTCAAAATCAGGCGGCTTTTGGGGCTGTGGGTTGGGTGCGGTCGGTGGTCCCACTGACCAGGACCGGTGGCTTGGTGCGACTGGCTCGAGTCGGAGGAATAGTGGATTCGATTTTCCAAAATGGTTGAGGAATTTAGGGATTTTTTAGACAAAGCAAAATAGCTCCGAAAATTCTGAAATTTTTATGGAAGGTTCTTGACATTTCCTAGTTTATTATATAATTTTTATAGAGATTTTCATCTAACACATTTTTCCCTAAAATTGTTTGAAATTCTGTTTTAGGTATTTGACTTTTAATTTACAAGTTTGATTGGTTGCTTAAAAATAACAAACTAACTCCAAAATTTGTGAAATTTTGCAGGTGAATTTATTAGTTGTTCTAGAACCTAGAAAAATTATTTCCAAGCACTGTTCATAAGTTTTGTTTCTATTTTAAATTCAAACATGCAAATCAAATGAAAACGAAATATCTCCCAAGAATTCTAGAAAAAATTCAAACAAGTATAACAGAGCATATAATATCCAAATAAAATATTCCCAACTTTGGGTCCTACTATATTTTCAAAAAATGAAATTCAATTTGTAGTTCTAACTTAGAGAAAGTATGTTTGTAAATTAGAATTTGACAATTCTTTTAAAAATACCTCAAGCATTCTAGGAGCGTATGAGGTTTTACTGTTTATAATTTGAATTCCAAAATACATATTCCCATGTTTGAAACCTTTTTAGTTTTACCCTAAGCTTAATTGGAGTTTTTGAATTGGAGAAGGAGTATTGGATTGCTAGGTTTAAAATTCTAGTGTTTTGAAAATTCAAGGATTCTCAACATATGGTTTACACAAAAAGTTTTAAAAAGTCCAAAATTTCACAAATACCCATTATATGCTTTGCTAATCCAACTTAGGGATTTTGGGCTGTTACAAGAGTCCACTAGTTGTGTGGGTGGATCTCTAGGTCGATCCACATGCGATAGCCACATAGCGGATCCGGGGACTATGGGTGGACGAGGAGGTTGTTAGTATGTACTTTGAAAGAGAAATGGCAGGGGAACATAATGCTACATGTCCTTACCGGCTGTCGATAGCATCTTGTGTCCAAATGGCGGTCGGGATAGTCGCTGGAGTAGTTTGCGCAACCCCAGTAACGCATGCCCAGGCTTAGCCGGTGTTTGGATTTGAAGAACTTGCATCTGTCCCTGCATCAACAAAGGGGCGGCGTCTCGCCCACGAGCGGGTGTTGCGGCGAACGCTCGGTTGTGATGTTGTGGTAGGGGTTGCTGCTACGGGGGGCAGTGTCATTGCAAGGAGGTGGCCTCCTGGCACGCTCCCTTTGTTCCTCTTGGGCTGTATACTCCCTTTGCATTTTGCGGACCTCTTCCCAGTGCTTGTCCATCTGAGTGAGATTGTGTTGAACTCAGAATGCAGGAGAACCCGACGTGGAAGGGGTAATACTTATATGCTGAGCCGGCGCTGCGTACGCGACCGAATTGTAATTCAGTTAAAAGAAATTCATGTCTGCGAGGCAACGTCCCTGAGGAGACTCGTTGGGTCACGTCATCCTGAAAAGCTGACTCATTGGGTCACGTCGTCCTGAAAGGCTGCCTTGTCGGGTCACTTCGTCCTTAAAGGCTGCCTCGTCGGGTCACGTCGTCATGAAAAGCTGACTCGTTGGGTCACGTTATCCTGAAAAGCTGTCTCGTCGGGTCACGTCCTTCTTTGCAGAGAGTGGTCATGTCTTGCTTTGCAGACAGTGGTCACATCCTACTTTGTAAAGAGTGGTCTCGTCCTGCTTTGCAAAGAGTGATCACGTTGTGCATTGCAATTAAGACGAGATATTGACACTTCAAATAAAGTTAAAATTTGCAATTACGATACAATTAGTTTCATAGTACAAGCAAAGTACTGACTTACAATTTACAACATGCTGAAGTACAAGTCGGTGTTCCTACATGTCGACAGGCGCCTTGCAAGTTCTTGCAGTGTGGCCTTCCCGGCGGCGGCGGCCGCAACGTCTACCCGCCACATGTTTGAGAATCCTACGGGTTTGGAACCGTGTATCTGTGATTTTTGTCTTAGTATTTTATAATTTCTTAATACAACCAAAACTATAAAGTAAATGTTATCAATTCTTTATTGTGCAAATAAATATATGTATTTAACATTCTATAAACTAGCATTTGCGAATGCACGAGTTATCAACATGTTTATATAATAGAAAAGTAACACGTTATCATTCATCAAGCCCGAACGCAATTAGCACAGCACGCGAAATAGTACAACTAAATTAATTTTACCGACTAATTTTTTCCTCCATACGAACTTCTAAACTAATTGTATTAATCATGCTATCTCTAAACATTTGCTAACAATATGTCAATACACATGATGTTGCTTGCTAACCTATCATTGTTTCAAAAATACACTCATACAAAATAATGCTACAAACTCACCGTCGTGGTCATCGATGCGAAGAAATTTTTTTTCCTACTCTCCCTCTCCTCTCTTTCCCTCTCCCTCTCCTCTTTCTTTCTTCGCTCTCGGTTGCTCGATCAAATGGCGACTATTCACGGGCCGCCGCGCGCGCGGTTTATATCCACCCCAAGTCGTCCAACCGTTGGGCGACTAGGGTTCAGCGTCAGAGCGACATGTATCCTAGTCGCTCCACCGTATGGCGACTAGGACCAAGTCGCCCATCCGTTCAATGACTAGGAGGCGAAGGATCAAGTCGCTTAACTATTGAGTGAGGTAGACATATGTTGCACACTGGTTGGGTGACTTAGTCACCCAACCGTACAGGCGTCTGATGATTATTTTTTATAAGAAAAATTAAGTTGTATTATTTCTGTAATTCTGAATAAAAAAATAGATTATTAAAAAAATTCCGAAGCGCCTCCCCCTCCAAGCTTCCTCCCCATCCAATCCAAAACCCTCGCGAATCTGAGATCTCGACACGCGCGCAGTCTTAGAAGGCGCTTCCCGAAACCGAATCCCTGGAGGAGAGCACGAGCGGCGGCCCATGGCGATCATCTCCGACGTCCAGGAGGACGAGGCGCCGCGGCAGCAGCGGCCGGCGGCGGCTGTAGACAGCGACGAGGAGGCCCTGGCGGCGGTGCTCGAGCGAAAGGGCGGCGCGGTCCCGTTCCTCCACGCGGCCATCGACGTCGTGCGGCGGCGCTCCGACCTCTTCCGCGACCCCTCCGCGGTGAGCAAGGTCACCGCGATGGCGTCGGCGGCCAGGGCGCAGGTGGAGGCTGAGGAGAGGGTGGCGATGGAGGCGAGGAGGAAAGCGGAGGAGGCGGAGAGTAAGGCGGCCGAGGCGGAGAGGGCGGCGAAGGCACCGGCGGAGAAGTGGCCGGAGAGCTCGGTGGTGACGGAGGAGCAAGGGCCGGAGAGCTCCGTGGAGAGGGATAGAACGGAGGTGGAGCAGGAGGATAACAAAGTGAGAAGTGAGTACTCTGTTGCAATAGTCCTTTAATTCTTATTGCTCCTAGTTTTTTTTTTGTGTGTGTTTTGATCCGAAATGTGGTTCTTATTAGTAAGGCCGATTTTGCTTGTTCAGAGGTTTAGGATATTGTTTCCGCGATGCTAACTCAATCTAGATGAGAAGTTTTATATATTCAGTAGGGTAATTTAAAGCCTCAATTGATGACTACTTGTGGTAGCTTGGTTGGTTTCCATGGATCATCAGATAAGGAGCGCTTATTTAGTCTAGAATAGATTTGGGTTAATTCTATTATCAACATGCTACTTATTAGATCTGTTCGAGGCGATGGAGCTGGGATCCCAAATGAGGAGAAGCTCCCTGTTTCAATTGATGAGTAGAATGATATAATCTTAGATACTTGGATCCTTGGAAGATGTGTTTGTTGGATAATTTAAGTGCTAACGCAGAGCTCTCCTCCTAACAGTCTATGTAGAACAATGAAGTACATACCTTTGTCAAGGTCGGTTTATTTAGGATAATAAAATCACATTGATTCATCACTTATTTGCTCAGATGGACGGGCAGTAAATTACATTTTCATTGTCATATGTCAAATTGGACAAAAACAACGCCAGTTTGTTTCAGGATTGGTTTACATTCAGATTTCCAAAGTTAATTGCTGTCTGGAAACACTATGTTCTGATTATGATGGCACCTGGGTTCATACCATGCTATATCCAGTGAATATGCTGTACCTAATTTGCTAATCCGGTGGTCTTTTTTGTAAAATTATCTTTTATTTGCCTCTGTAAAAATACATAGCTCCGGTTGTCATTTATATTTCAGTTTCTTCGTACTTGCTGAAGATCAACTAAGCGATTCTCATTTTATTTTTGTTTTATTAAACAGAGCCAAATGCCGGTAACGGTCTTGATTTGGAGAAGTACTCCTGGACTCAACAGTTGCCAGAGGTTAATATCACTGTTCCTATTCCTCAAGGAACAAAATCAAGGTTTGTTGTCTGCGAGATTAAGAAGGACCATCTAAAGGTTGGATTGAAGGGGCAGCCTCCCATCATTGATGTAAGTATCAACAACTGTGATTCATTATCTCCTTTTGTATGAAAGCATTTTTCTTGTAGAAATTATGTAGGAGTAGCTCTGTGTCCATGATTTGGTATTTGTTTTTAGTATGGTCTTCTAACTGGAATTTCACTTCTTACCAGGGTGGGCTTTACAAACCAGTTAAAGTTGATGACTGCTTCTGGAGTATAGGTATATGTTACAATTCCTTTGCTACATGTTATAGTGCCCACTTGTGATATCCGTTCAACCCTAAGCCCCTTGCTGACAAGAAATATCATTTCCTTGTGATGATGTCTTCAGAGGATGGAAAATCGTTGTCTGTATTGCTGACAAAACAGAATCAAATGGAATGGTGGAAATCTGTGATAAAAGGTGATCCTGAAATTGATACCCAAAAGGTGGAACCAGAGAACAGCAAACTCTCTGATTTGGATTCCGAGACTAGACAGACTGTGGAGAAGATGATGGTAAGATATGCAAAACCTGATGCATAAACTATGTGAATGAAAAATTTTGAGTCATGCAATACTGATACTACCCAGCGAGCTAATTTTTCACGGCACTTTGCAGTTTGACCAACGTCAGAAGCAGATGGGTCTTCCTACTAGTGACGAAATGCAAAAGCAAGAAATCCTCAAGAAATTCATGGCTGAGGTAAGTTGCAGCAGGATCATCCTAA
Organism: Phyllostachys edulis; assembly: GCA_036346405.1. Lineage (NCBI taxonomy): Eukaryota > Viridiplantae > Streptophyta > Magnoliopsida > Poales > Poaceae > Phyllostachys > Phyllostachys edulis. Next base: position 21,992,102 of record CM070556.1, read on the forward strand.
TGTATGTATTGGTTAACCTCCCATTCTGCTTTGTGTATCTTATTGAGCTTTTCATCACAGCACCCGGAGATGGACTTCTCAAGGGCGAAATTAGCTTGAGATTGTTGGACCGAAGGCAATCAACTGGAAGGCATTGAATGGAGTAAATGGAAGGTGTTGGGTGGAGGAATCGCTTCTACCGCTGTACTGGATTTGGTGTCGTGCGCTTTAGTGTCTGTCTATGGTAGCTCCTGGGTTATATACATGGGACGGACTGCAACACTGTTTTTTCAGTGCTTCAGAAGCATAATTCTGAACTTTTGTTTCCTGAACCAATCAATGTCGGAATTCTATTCAATTTTCGAGACTCGATCGTAATCTCTTGCTTGCCAGTGTCTACGTTATGCTCTGCTCTGTTGTGCACTTGCTCTCACAGTTTATACCTGTTGTTATCTTTTTACTAGGAGATATATCTGCTCTGTTGACGAATAATCACATAACACAAACATGATCTCACATGTTATCCGTACAACCTAACATAGGCTTTGCACTAGCACAATATTACAGAAACTATCAACCTTCATCTAATTTAGACTGATCTTTATGTAGCGCACGCTCTAGCATAATTACGAAGCTCTGGGCATGTCCAAATCTTCCAACTGTTGTTAGTACTAAAGGCAACCCACGCCAATTGGCGCGGCGGTGATTGCTGCATGCTGGTGATGAGCTTACTGTACAGACTATTTCTCAAAACCTAGGTTTGCTACCTATGTTTTTAATAATACCGATAGAAGCCGGACAAAAAAAATGCTGACCATTAAATCTGAATTTTCCAAGGCCATCAATCAAAGAACAAATATGTGTGTTGACTACAGATGATCTCTTCTAATTTCTTGCCTATATGCCTTAAAAAAATGCTCAAGTAATAGCTGTAATGTAAACATTATTATGTGAACTTCCTTTCGTACCTTTTTTTAGACAATCGTTAAATAATGTGACCTGATTACTATGTGTCACAGCAAAATTTAGATCACACACTACACGAAGCGAACAATGGGATATAGAAATAATATGTAGTGGCATGCACACATCACAACAAAACAATTAGATCTAAAAAAGGTCGACATTATTTGACAGCAGCTAGCATGGTTTTTCTAATGGTTTTATGAAGCTGTTGCGGCACACTCTTAACACCCCCTCCAAAAAAAAAAAAAGAACATGTACTAAACAAATCAATTTTTTTTAAAAAAAATCGCATTTCGTGAAGACATACATATAACCCAAAATATATCAGCCGAGAGCCTCATTTTTTGGACTGCTAGATGAAGAAATGCTGCAAAAAAAGAAACACAGCGAAAACTATATAGGTGTAAATGAACCTTGGATATATACTTTTCGCCCTAATTGAGCAGCGTGCAGTGCATTATCAACATAGTCTAATCTATTCACCAACCATGATCAGTGCGTCTTTTAGACAGAGTCCTAAGCGGAAAAATAGAGTTAATTTGTTGGGCGAAATTCATGCCTTTCATCAACATGGTCCCATCAAAGTTGGACCCAAAAGGTCTAGCTTGAGGCAGTGTCTAACACTACGAACCTAACTATGTCAAGTACACTGACAATAATTTTAAGCACTATCAGACCCGGTGACATTTAACAGCCACATCTGCACTAAGAGGCAAATGCATACTACTATTGCTATTGTAATACCCTTTGAGGTTGCTCAAATATAATTGGCTTCCATTCATATTTCTCGATTTTCATTGCAAAGAAGCAAACAAAGAACATTGCAGCATTCCCTTCCAAAAGAATATCGATTGACACAATAATATGGCCACATGTCTCGGTAGGTACGTAGATATTATCTTTAACCAGCCTCTTATTGAATTTTTGCACCTCTTTCATCAGCCACAACTCCATCACCTGAAAATTTTCAGGTATAACCAACAACCAATACTAATCACCTCGGTCTTACACAATTTCTTTGTTCTAATAAAGGGTGCTAACCTCTCTAGACCCCAGGGGATTCTATCTCATTCTATTAGATGACACCACATTTCTTGCACTTCTTTTTAGAAAAATATAAGAAACACTGATATAATATGACCTTTAACCCAAGTCACTTCCTAACTGTTTCATTTTTCAAGAAAAAAGGAAGTATCAATTACTTATTATTCCCTTGCTATGAGCCCTTGTTACCAAAACCATAGCGATCGCCTTAAAAAATGTAGCGATATATAACTAATACATCAGCAGATAACAAAAAATAGTTTTTAAAGGATATGAACAACTAATGGCCAAATCGGAGACTGATTCACGAATAGAAATAATGACAAAACATCATGATAGACTTTGTGTAAAATAGTCATAAATAGAAGCCGACATGAAAGGCATGAACGACGACCTCTGGCTGCGTGTCCCCGAAGCTATGGAGAAAGAGTAAAACTTAATGAATGGACTCTTGATCGAAGCATGAAATGTAAGAAAAGATAGGAGAGGATTCCCTCTACAAACGCTCAATTAAAAAATGAACCACAACAACCAGTTAGGAGCGGTAAGGAAATATAGTATAAGCACACTGCCAGGGGGAAAGCAAAACAGTATAGCACACCTATGACTAAAATTTAGTTGAAGGGTTCCACATAATGTAATCTAGCACAACTATCTATTGTAATCATGCACACATATGTGCAAAAATCAATCCTTGTTGGATGTCGGTTGTATATGCATTCAAGTTTGAATATTGAAGTAACCATGGCTCTAGATTATGAAATCGCGAGACATATGGCTACTATATCAACGAAATTGATATATGCTCAGCATTGCAAAAACCATTGAAAGACTAACGCTGGTTCAAAAATATAAGTGAAGATTGGGTTTAAGGTGAAGCGGACTAGGATCTTATCAACTCACGAACAATTCTTCTTGATTCTATCAGAATATACACAAAATTTTTTATAATATCATTGCAGAACTATATCACCTGAACTCACCTTCAGGTCTTTTCCACTTGAACGAATTTTTGGGAGCGAAGCCTAAAACTCTACACATGCACGAACCATGTCCATTGTAAGTTGTAAAATTTTCCTATCAAGAAGGATATGTGGCTACTTGCTAACATACGATGACACTGCCAACCTTTCCCCATCAGCATAAACATCTAGGGGAGTTGGTATTCAAAAGAATGATTATGGTTGTCTAAGTTGTTACTCTACATTCCCTAAACAGTAACAATTTATTGGGCACACTGCCTACCGTTCTAGAAATGGCAATCACGCCAGGCACAGGAATCAATAGAGTTCGGCATGCTTGATTAGTAAGATTGACCACAACCAGACATAGAAACAATAAACACCTACGTTGAATCACAATTGTAGTATATCACACCCTAAGTTGCAAACATAAAGTACAGGCATGAGGACCAGCTAAGAGTGAATAATGAATCTAGCCCCTAGAGGAGAGCGTTGCTAGTAATCAGAGTTCCTACAATCATCTCCTTTTCTTCTTCGAACTACGAAAGACAACCGGAGAATCTACAGAAAAAGCAAGCATCTTGGTTCTTGGTGAGTAGATGGGAGGGAGAGAGTTGGGATAATCACTGACCTGAAGCGCGGGATCTGGAGGATGATGAGCAGGAAGTAGAGAATTTTTTTAAATAATATTTTTTTAAAGATAATTACAAAAATATATAGTCGCCCCAAAAAATTACAAAAATGTGTCCCTGTCGTCATTTCAACCGGCGACAGGAACCAATCGCCAATTGAACTAGCAACAGAGACCCTCTCGCCACTCTATTGCCGGTCGAGGTTCCTGTCGCCAGTTCAACTAGCGATATATTCCTATCGCCAGTTGAACTGGCGACAGAAAGACTGACCCTATAAATCCCCCTTGAAACCCTAAAATTCAGCACAGGACTCATTTTTATTCAGAAAAAAGAGAAGAGTAGAGGGGAGGAAAGAAGCTAGCGAAGCGCTGCCCGTCCAATTGCCTACCTCTCGGGTAATTTTTAACCGAATGGATTACATAGTTTTAGATGTACGGCTACGTAATGCAGTACGTTTTACATAATACTTTTCGGTGGGTAGTATAGTTTTATATATGCGGATAATCGTGGAAATGTTCTTGCGTCAAATATATCCGACGTCGTCAATTTCAAAATTTACTATGGTCAAGGGACTATTATGGAGGGTCCCGAGAGGATTGATTTGCATTATTTCTAATCGGCGACCGTGGCCTTAGCAAGACCAGAGCAGCGTACATGGGGCGCTATGATGCAGTGGTTGTTCCATACATTCCAGGTGGACTGTGGTTTGTATGATCTGAGATTAAGTTGTCTTTCCCCACGGGTAGGACAGCACATATTGGGAGTTAGTGCAACTGAAGGGACCAAATTCATGGCAGTCATATGTACGCATCGCGAGGGAGGCAGGGTGAAAATTGGTCCTTCTGGTCCAAGCATATGCCAAACTCACTCCTCCACCCACGGCTAAACAAGAAGGCGGTGCTGACATCGAAGAGGAAGTCAGGGACTCCAACCACAGTGCGACGCACACAATGGCTGAAGCTCTCGGAGTTGCTGATGCTGTCGATGAAGACCCTGCGGAAGTAGCTCCTACGGTCAAGCAAGCTATTGGTCTTGCTGACGAGGGTGAGGAGGTGGAAGACGTAGTGCAAAGGATGAATCTCGAAGACCGAGACTATATGGCATTGTCTGAAGATGAAGGTTCCGACGACGAGGATGATGTGGATCAGCAAGCGGTTCCATCCGATTGGAACACATACCAGTTCGAGAACCTCATCATCAACGAAGGCTCCCGTGTGCCGTGGGAGTACGACCAGAGTGAGGTCAGGCTAGGAGCTATGTACAAATGCAAGGAGGCTGTGCAGGACGCGGTCAAATTCTGGGCCTTATCGGTGCAGCACACATTCAAAGTCATCAAATCTACCCCAAGATTCTACGATGTGAAGTGCGGCATAGAGGGATGTCCTTGGCAAGTGCACGCATATCATCCTAAGTGGGACACCTACTGAAAGTACTCTATAGTGGTTCCTCACACATGCGTCGTTTCTGAGTCAGTGCAGTCCCACTAGAACCTGTCATCAGGCTTCATCGCCAACCTTATGTATAGTGACATCGTGCATAATCTAGATTTTGAGCCACGATCCATCATTCGGGCGATTGAGGCAAGGTTCTAGTATACAATCAGCTATGCCAAGGCTTGGAGGGCAAAACAGAGGCATTGGAATTAAGGTGGTGCACGTTCGAGGATTCCTACCACAACCTCCCCGGGCAACTTCAAGTCATACAAGACAGAAATCCCGGCACCCATATCGACATTCAAGACGCCACACACCCAAAGTGGGCCAATAAGAGGGTACTTGTCGACGATCGAATCGCCGATCTTACGAAAATAAAAAGAGAAAAATGACGTGGAGTATCCTGGAAGAGAATGGGGGCTGCTCTTTATTAATATGAACTGGGATTACAAGACTTGACTAGAGACTATCTCTAATTACACCGAGTGTATTGAATACTCTTGCCTTGGCCACGAATTGCCTTACATTGTTCCTTTGTTGTGTGTGCGTGTCTCCTCGTCTTCTGCGTTCCACCATTAAATAACTCCCGAAGAGGCGGCAGTTACTCCTGGAGAAGGCGTCCTTGATGAAACGTTACAACTGGTCAGAGGTTTAAGGTAGTTAACAATGTGCTAATTACCTTGCGGTTAAGTACTTGTGAGAACCTTAACCGTAAGGTGGTTTATCGTTAGTGTCTTGTATATCATCGTATGGTACGGAACGTTTTGCACGTGTTCCATTCATCATACGGTTAAGGGTGCCTGTTCATAGCATTTCCGAGCAGCTACCTGGTCGAAACCTAGTCCGACTAGGGTACCCATTGTGTAACCTCTGGAATCCTTATGACCAGTGAGGTCGTTAGCCTTAGGGGTTACGACCATGAAGACGTATGGTCTTTTATGTATTTAAATTAATACATAGAGGTTTTAATCCTCGTCAGCTAGCCCCCGAACTTTTAAATGAACAGGTCGTGTGAACGCCTTCTTCCGATGAATCTGTATCGGGCAGACCCCCATTTAATGTCGTGACATTCGAGGTGGTTTATGTTCATTTTAAAGTTGAGAACTTGCTTTGGGAACTGAAGAGTTCCTCTGTCCGTTGGGCGAAAAAGAAGCTTTTTGCCGTTCAGACTTTTATGAACAACCTCCGATCGTAATTTAAAGATCCGAGGCTATAAAATCCCTTCGCTAGACCTTTTGGATTTTTTATGCTTCCAGATCCCCTTTCTGATCTCCTTTGCCGAGAAAAAAATCTTCATCCTTCTTTTCTTGTTCTTCCGACTACAAAATCTCCTACGAACTCTACTCATCCTTGAGGATTTCCATCATGTCGGAGCAAATCACAAAGTGGTTGCCTTCGGAATTGAGCAAGAAAAAGCTTGAGGCTTTGGAGAAGATTGGGATGCTTCCGGACAAGAATTTGATCAGATGGAGATCGGCATTTGGAGAACATTTTCCAAGCTGCGAAGATGAGGAAATCCCTGTTTTCCTCGCCTACATCGAATGTGGGCTGAGATTGCTGGTACACAAATTCCTTCTCCGTGTTCTTGAGTTCTACGGGGTGGAATTAGTGAATTTGGCTCCAAATTCCATCGCCAACATCAGCATCTTCACATATTTGTGTGAAGCGTACCTGGGAGTGCCTCCAAGTTTAAGGCTCTTCAGGTATTTCTACTGAATGGTGATGGGGAAAACCACGGATACTCCCGGAGAATGTACATTGCGCCTTCACGACGGAAAGGCCAATGAGTACATTCATATGTACTCGAAGTCCTCGTGGTCGTCATGGAAGAAAAACTGGTTCTGTATGACGGTTACGAGGGATGATGGCCTCTACTTCGCCGGGATGAGAGCAAATGAAAATCCCAAGTGGAGAAAAACCGTGGAGAAGATAGGAGTGGTTGGACGATGGGTGGATGCCATCTACGACCTGCTAGTCAAGGGCTTGACCTCTTGGCACGTGGTGAGGGATTTCACTAAGCGCCAGATTAGTCCACTAAAGCTTCAGACTCACTCCCTGATTTGGTCAATTGGTCGTGATGAAGCTATCTCAGGAGGTGGTAAGTCTTTGAGATAAACTCCGACCAGTATTTTCATTTGATTAATGTACTACCTTAAAACCTGTTCAAGTTTTGTTTTCTCTCCTTCTCTTTTAAAGCTCTTTCCCCTGAGGAAATTAGAGAACGGATCAGCCGATCTGCAGGGAACTGGAGAAAAGGCTGGATTCCCTGAGATCTTGGCCATAGTTCCTGCTGAAGAGAGAGTAACAAGGCTTAAGGTAAACAATCAAAAAAATTTTTTATCATGCATATATATTCTCCAATCAGATTTTTGATCATGCTCTATTTTTGTAGTTGGTCAAGATTCTGAATCACACAAACCGGTGAGGCTAAACATCCCACCGTTGTTCCGACCGATTCGTGCCTGATGCACCGAAGAAGATGAATCTCCGAGGTAAGAACATTTCATAAGAATATATATATATATATATATATATATATATATATATATATATATATATATATATATATATATATATATATATATATATGTATATATGTATATATGTATGTAGTTTAGATAAAGATTTCATCACCTAACCAAATTCATTTGTTGGTTTAGGTGGAGAAAGGTCAAAGGCCACCGTCTTGGCGACTACGGAGGTCACTAACCCCAGCATCGGTCGTTGACGACGAGCTTGTTATTCTTGGAACAAGCTGGTGCGAGGTCTGGTGAAACCACTCCGCTTGACCGGATGGTCAAGGGCGTAATCTTTGACGAGCCGATCGAGGGCATTGCTTGACATCCTATTGGATGATGCAACGGTTTGGCAATTCGCGATTCGAACCCAAGATCGAAGAAAAGAAAAGGAAGAGTGACGGTACAAATTTTACTCTTCTGCGTTTTAAAGTCAAATCTCGGAAATTAACTAGGTACGCTCAAATGAAAGTGGTCGTATAAGCGCATACCTCTAAAAATTTCTTGATGATTTGATGCTTTTTTTTTATAACATCCCTTCTTTGCTCGGTATAGGTCCTCTGGTGTTCCGGTCGTTTCCGACCAGACTCCTTCTAAGGACCAGGTACTTGAAGAGGTCCATAAGCAAACCATTTCCCAGGACAAAGTTCCTGAGGAAAGAGTGGTCGGAGAAGCTCCCGAAAGCGTCGGGAATAGCAATCGAGTTGGAACCATTGGTGGTTCTAACTCCTTCTGGAGGTAGATGCCCTAAAGGCCCTCAACAGTTCCGACCATTGTTGGTAATTCTCCTCAACGACAAGTTCCTTTTAGCCCCGATTCATCGAGGATAAGGAGCTTGACGAGGCAGGGGAAAAATATCGGATCATCAAATCAAAATGCATCCCGATTCAATATTTGGCGATATAATGATTTGGCGATCCGGGTAAGTATCTCGACCGGTTATAATCTCTCTAAAAAATCTCTTATAGAGAATTTTAAAGAGGAAAATGCTATTTGAGCGACATATGGTCGAGAATTTTGCTGTGGTCGGATGACTGACCCAGCGGATTAAAGACTTGGAGCAGAAACACTCCGAATTAGAAAGTAAAAACTTTCCCCTTACCCTTTTTTTGCTTCAATGCTTCGCCCTTTGCTAATTATTCTCCCTTATCGTATTTGATAAATTTGGAGAAAATAAAAGAAGAGATCCTGGCTGAGAAAGCCAAGACAGCTCTACTTGAAGAAGAAATCAAAGCTAAGGACCGGTCGATCGCCGAAGCTACGACTAGCAAGGAAGAACTTAACAAGAAAATTTAAGGTAATAGGTCGTAAACTTGACTTATTGTCTTCCTCCAATTATTTTTATGCTTATCACCTGTTTTACTCTTGCAGAGCAAAAACAAGTTTTGGACGGAGTAGAAAAGACTCTGAAATTTGAGCAGGACAAGGAGACGGCTCTCGTTCAAAGTATAGATGAAAAGACTGTATTTTTGAACAAGATGATCTTTGATATGGGATCAGGATCAAGCCTGCCTACCCTAAGAGATCCAGTAGAGAAAATGAACTACTTGGGTCAACTTCTAGAGGATCTTAATACTCTGCTCAAAACTACTCGGAAGAACTATGCCCAGGCCATGAAAACAGGCGTTGCTAGTGGAGTTAGTTTCGCTTTGGCAAAACTGAAAGCTTCCGACCCCTCCATTGATCTCCAAGTTGTTGAAGATGACTTCAACTGCCCACCTGAGGAGGCGACCAAGTTCATGGAAGAACTCAGGCCACTCGGAGACAAAGTAGTAGAGGAGATGGAGGTCGGATCCCCATCAAGCAGTAATTAGTCTAGGAATATTTCTAGAGTAGGCTCCTGAAAAAAGTGTAAAAATATTGAATATGTGTAAAACTTACCTTTTATGTCATTAACAATGTCTTTGTTTATCCTGTTTGACTCTCTCTTTTTTTTTTAAAATTCTCATACACTTTCTAGCCCCCGACTGCTTTATAGTAGAAGAACTTTACTATACAAGCAGGTAGCCAAGAAAGAGAATGAAAGTCAAAACCATCATTTTGAAGGTATGTGCCGATATGAAGTCAAAACTGATCGTAGTAATACTAGGAAATCATTGTGGTCGGAACCAGCTTATGACTTCGCCTAGTTATAGATCTTTGTTTGTCATGATCGAAATACCAATCAAAAGTTATATATGGTCGGATAAGAGACTTTGTTATTTGACATAAGAAGAAATGCAAAAATGAATGCAACAAATTATAAGTGAACTTTGTTTATATCTATTATCCTAAAGTGCAGTGGAAGGAATGCTTAGATCTGAAACCATATAACATATTTAGTGAAAGCGTGTTCAAGCTCTCTATCCGATCGTAGCGAGGATCGTAAGAAAAGAACCGTCACTAGGAAGCTCCTTCCATTAGGCGAGGACCACGTCTTGAAAAAGGAGAGACTTGACTAGGAGGCTTTCCGTATCCCAACCATGGCAGCTGACAAGAGCGAGCAGAATCTTGAAATAATGAAATATAATCTTCATAATCTTAGGCATATCATTCAAGATGGAAAGTTATTTGTATGATGCTCTAATTACTCATATATTTCCTTAAGAAAAGGGTTTTGTTGCGTGTGGAAAAATGCTCACGACTAGGACCAATACGGCGAATGACATAAAAGTCGTTGCCATAGAGTAACAGAGATGCTTTAAAAGGATATCGGAGAAAATTGTCTTCTCCAACCAGTTTAAATTAACAATCATGAGCGACCGACCTATAGGTATATATATATATATATATATATATATATATATATATATATATATATATATATATATATATATATAAGCAAGGTTACTTATTTTTAAAGAATAAATGAATTTATTGAAATTGAAAGAATTGAAAGAAAGTAAACAATAATTAAACATAGAACTTACGCAATTGATCAATGTTCCAAGAATTTGACAAAACTTGCCCATCGAGACATAGCTAGTCGTGACGGAACTGGTGGGGTAACCCGACCACAAGTGTAAGGACCTTCCCACTTGGGGAAAGTTTATTGCGATTTACTTGGTTCGAATTTTTCGAGAACCGGATCACCTCTGACAAGGTCTGCGAGGTTGCACCTTACGACTATGGTACCTTCGCATGGCTTGTTGGTAGACTGCTGATCGTACAAGAGCTTGGTTTAAATCGTTCTTCAAGGAAATTGATATCGCCGAGTCTTCGTTCATTCTGATCGTTTTCGTTAAAGCGATCGCCTCGGCGAGAGCAATTTTGAGTTCTAGAGGAAGCATGGCTTCATCCCCGTAAACCAAAAAGAATGGTGTTTCACCGGTCGCACGACTGGTCGTGGTTCGAATGGCCCATAATACAGACGGGAGTTCTTGAGCCCAAGCTCCTGACCGTTTGATTAACTGATCGAATACTCGGCGTTTGATCCCTTGCATAATGATACCATTAGCTCGCTCAACTGCTCCATTGCTCTGAGGATGAGCAACAGAAGCAAAATGAACTTTTACACCGAGTTCATCGCAGAATTCTTGAAATTGACTGCTAGAGAACTGGGCGCCATTATCTGTGATTATACGATTGGGTACACCAAATCGAGTGATCACATTTTTCATGAGGAATCTCTTAGCAGCCTCAGTTGTTGTTTTAACAACTGGCTCGGCCTCGATCCATTTTGTAAACGTGTCAATCATGACGAAAAGAAATTCGAAGCCCCCGGGTGCTCTTGGAAAAGGTCCCAGAATGTCTAGTCCCCAGGTTGCAAAAGGCCAAGAAAGAGGAATTGTTTGTAAGGCTTGTCTTGGTGATGTACTATCTCACTATAAATGACATTATCGCGCCGTCACAAGTCCTTTTGCATCATGAAGGGCGGTTGGCGATAGTATCCTTGCCTAAAGGCTTTACCGACCGGTGTTCTCAGAGGAATGATATGCTCCACGACTCCTTCATGGATTTCGGTCAGCAACTTAATGCCATCCATTTGAGATATGCATCTCATCAACACTTCATGAGATCCTCGTTTGTACAAGGTACGTTCGATTAGAGTGTATGATTTGGCTTTTCATGCTATACGATCAGCCTCTACATCATCTTAGGAATTATGTCATCTTGAAGATAATTGTAGATCGATGTCATCAATCTCTACCTTGATCGTGATAAATACCAACCGTCAATGACACATGGAGCATCCATGTTCCTTTGATCGGTTTGTTCGACCTATAAAGAATCATGTATATTCTCGGAAGGCTCGACTACCGAGGGTGAATCGAGTTTCTCGAGAAAAACTCCGGACGGGATGGTTGACCTCGTGGAGGCCATCCGTGCCAACTAGTCTGCCAGAAAGTTTTCCTTTCTAGGAATATGTTGGATCTGAAAACCGAAGAAGTGCTTTTCAAATTTCCATACTTCCGCCAGATAAGATGACATCTTGGTACTCGAGCATTGATACTCTTTCCCTACTTGATTCGCTACTAGTTGAGAATCACCTTTCACTAGTAATCTGCGAATCCCGAGCGAACGAGCTGCTCGGAGTCCTGCCAGTAAACCTTCATATTTTGTCACATTATTTGTGGCAGAAAAATTTAACTTGATGGCGTACTTGATATGTTCGCTAGTAGGGGATATCAGGATCACTCCAACCCTCGACCCTTTTAACATCAAGGAACCGCCAAAGTACATTGTCCACTCCTTGTGGTGTTCGTACTCGGGCCCTTGGGTGGGTTCAGGGTTTGTCCATTCGGCAATGAATTCTGCTATTGCAGGACTTTATTGTTGTTAAGTGAAATGAAATGGAGGTCAAACGCCCCTAGCTCAACCGCCCATTTTGCTATTCGTCCTGATGGTTCCCTGTTTCCAAGGACTTGACTAAGGGGATATCAAGTCGGTACGACCACTTTGTGGGCCTGAAAGTTGTGCCTTAGCTTCCTTGAAGACATAAGGAGACCATAGAGCAACTTTTGTACTTGTGGGTATCTTTCTTTTGGTCCATGTAAGACTTAAACTACGTAATAAAGCTGATGGTTGGATGTTATCCCTTTCTCGACCAAGATTACCGCTACTATTTGTGGTGTTCTTTGCCACGCACATTAGTAGTGTTTCTCCGGTCTCGAGAGACTAAAACCGGGGCATTTGTAAGGTACTTTTTAAGTTCTTCAAAGGCATCGTTTGCCTCCCTAGTCCACTCGAAACTCCTATGTTTTCGAAGAAGTTTAAAGAAAGGTAACCCTTTTTCCCCTAACCTTGCTATGAAACGACTTAGACGGCTGTCACATTCTAGGCGATGTGTCCTACGCGAGGAGGTGCGCTTTCCTTTGGCAATTAAATTAGGCAATACTTCTTAGTACTATTTATGTCTATATACTCCTCCATACTATTTGTAAACAAGACTAAAAACAACCTATACAATAGTTTATCTCTACAGAACTCCACAATCTTTTATTTATTAAATGAAAATAGTGTTTATTATAGAAAAAAAACTCATACAATACTGTTTTGTGCTGTCTATGGGGTCGTATTTTCAAAAAAAAAATGGTGTTTTGTGTTGTCTATTGGGTTGTATTTTCACGAAAATGGTATTTTATGCTGTCTATTGGGTTGTCTCTTCAAGAAGAGACAACTAAACTCTCTTCTCGTTCTCTCTCCTCAAGATTTGTCGCCCTGGTAGAAGCTTAGGAAGAGTTTGTGGATGGCAACTAGTCTAGGATCTTCTTTACTAAGATATACCTTTAATCAACTTCTGGTCAAAGCTTAGGAAGAGTTTGTGGATGGCTCCTAGTCCAGGATCTTCTTCACTAAGTTAGACCATTAGTCAACTTCAATATTCATTGCAAACGAAAAATTGTTGAAAAATGGGCGTTTGAGAAAATTGAGCAAAATGATTCAATTCAGGACCTGTTTGTCTCTTAATGTGGTCATTGTTAGCTTTTTTATCTCACATTGACATTTTGACATGGCCAGTATCATTTTAGGATCCCTGTTGATGAACTTGCTAAATTTGAAGCTTTACTTAAATTGATAAAATTCATTGCGTTACATTGAGCCTTCTAGCTTGGCTTTGATATATATGTCTTAACATGATCTTGCTAGCGCCTTCAGGCTTGATAGGTCTTGTGCAATATTAGAAATGCTAGCTTGTTCTTTTGGGTAATCTCTAAAGCTTCTTGTAATCAAAAATTGAAAAATACAAAAAAAATAAAGCTACTCCATTGTATTTCATGCATGCTCCTTCTTATGCTTTTTCCTCATTCTGTATTTGTTATCTCTAGACGAGACGAAGGCGTGATTCCTTGATGACTCCATTGTAAAAGGGGGAGAAGATATATCAAATTGTATAAAGGGGAGAATATATAAAAATGTTAAAAGGGGAGCCTTTTGGAGAAATTTGGAGATTTTGAAATTTTCTGAAATCTGGGGATCATAGTGAGGGGGAGTTTCTTATTTACATTTTTATGGTCTTATTGCCATTTCTAAACTTGAATTGCAATCCTTGATCCTCACAATGATCAAAGGTCATATCGAACAATAGTTCTTTCATATGGACCTTAAGTGAGATTTTGACGCTTTTCTGGAAAATGAAGCTTTCTCGCTTTCTTTTGCTTTATCTCACTTGCCTAAGCTATTCTGAAGCCAACTTGGTCATTTCTATTACTTTCTCTTGCATTTGGACCAAGTTGTGCCTTTGTGCGAAAACGTCGAGTTTTTACTTTTCAAACCTCAAAATTTGCATTTGTGAAAAATTGCCAATGTGTTCATCAAGGGGGAGATTGTGGATATCATGGGGATATGTGCACGATCTTAGGATGATGTTACAATTGGCAATGTCGTTAAGGGTTTGTCGAAACACGTGTTTTCGTCGAAGTTTGGAATCTTTGTCGAGCAGTCTTGGTCGAGCAAACATTAGGCGCGATCGACCGGCCAATGGTGATCGAACGGCGTTGTGGGCCGCGGTCAAACCGGCCATTCAATGGCGGTCTGACCGATTTCTTGTTGATCATCGCCAATTGGTGGCGATGAGTGTTGGGTTAGGTCAAGTTCATGGGTTCATGGCATATGTGTTGCATGATGCATGTTTTGACTAACGTGGGTCAAGTTGTGAAGAACTTATTCCCAGAATCGATTTCTTTGTCTATTGTTGTGAAGGTTGCTTGGAGGTCAATGACGGTCAACGGCGAAGATGATCGGGACTAAGCTTGGAGAGCTGAGGTCTAGAACGATAGGGGATGCCGGGTGAGGTCAATAGAGTCAAGCATGGCGCAAGAGGGACAAAGTTGACTGAACGGGCAGTTCGGTGCGACGGGTTGGATCAAGCGGCGTGGGGGTCGGTACAAGTGCCATGGTGGTTTCCCGGATGGGAGAGACTTGCTGACACGATGAGAGCCGTTGGATCAACCTACAGGTGGTGAAGCATGGAAGTGCTTCACGAAGATGGGACTCGGTCTTTGCAAAAAGATCGAGAGGGGGTATTTTGGTAATTTTACCAAATACAGACTTGGTGACCTTTTGCCAACCCGCGGCGCAAGACGGCGCATGATGAAGCGGATGAGGTCAAGAGGAGATGAAGACGGTGCTTTAAAATACGTGCGTGTGTGACCCGTTTGTGTTAGGCCTTAACGGGAGCCCATTAGGGTTAATGCTTCTAGAAGGTCTAAGCCTCCACTATAAATAGAGGAGGAAGCTGGCTACACCCCCTTCAACCCTTTCATTGTTTTGAAACCCTAGTTTGCTTAGGGAGAGGATTAGTGGAGGTTAGGGTTCTAGAGAGTTGGATTTGATTTCGTGCTCATGTATTGAGTCTTTGTCCTCCATTGATGGAGTGGCTGTAAACCATTACCATATCAAATCAATCCAAAGAAAGTTCTCTCAAAGATGAGTTTATTTGCTTTCTTTCTCTCTATTTGGTGATTTGTGGTCTTTCTTTGATCCGTGAGTTTTTGCTTGGATTTTTGCCGTGATCTAACTTGTTGTGACATGTGGGAACCCATCTAGGGTCATCTTGATCATCTTGATCATCAATCACCCACGAGCAAGTCTCTAAATCATATTTCGATTTTGGCTCGGTTTTGGAGCACTCTTCGTTCAAACTAAAAAAGATAGGAACTTTGGCATGTATCTATGTGATATTTGATTGGAATAGGTTCCTAATATCTTAGAGAAGGTGTGTCTCAAATTTCATGGAGTTTGGCCTTACGGATCAAAAGTTAGACCGATTTGAGTTTTGGTTTTCGGGTTGTTTATGCTATTCATCGTGCCTGAGGTCAGTCCGCACTTTTGCCTGAGGTTAGTCCGGCCTGAGGTCAGTCCAACCTTTTGCCTGAGGTTAGTTCGTACAGAGAGGTCAGTCCGCACTTTTGCCGTCGGTTAGTCCGGCCCTCTGGAT
Source organism: Phyllostachys edulis (assembly GCA_036346405.1). NCBI lineage: Eukaryota > Viridiplantae > Streptophyta > Magnoliopsida > Poales > Poaceae > Phyllostachys > Phyllostachys edulis. Next base: position 22,007,993 of record CM070556.1, read on the forward strand.
TAGTGTTTCTGATTTCCTGTTTTGGTCTTTTGCTTTGGGGATTTTGGATTGGATTCAATACTAGTCTTCCACTGTACTGGTATATTGATCTTCATAGCTTCCATAGCTATTGGAGTAAAATTTGTGTTGAATTTGATCAAAGTGAAAAAGTGAGCGTGCTCCTATTCACCCCCCTAGTCGCCTTTTCGGTCCAACAATTGCCATGGGGGTTTCGGTGGGAGCCGGATGGGAGAGACTTGCCGATATGAAGAGAGCCATTGATCAACCTACACGTGGCGAAGCATGGGATTGCTTCATGAAGATTGGACGCGGTCTTCGGAGAAGGATCGACAAGGGGTATTTTGGTAACTTCACCAAAATACCACCTTGATGGCCTTTGGCTAAACCGCGGCGCAAGATGGCACAAGGATAGTTGGTTTAGGTCAATTGAGGATGAAGATGACGCTTTAAAAAGCGTGCGTGTGTGAAACACGTTTATGTGTGGGCTTAACGGGTGCCCATTAGGGATGTCTTTCTCTAGAAGATAGCCTCCACTATAAATAGGAGAGGGTGCTGGTTGTGCACCTCCCAACCCCTACATCTAGAAACCCTAATTTGTGTTTTAGGGTTAGGAGAGGAAAGTGGAGGAGCTACCGTTCTTTGAGAGTTGGATTAATTGTGTGCTTGAGTGTTGAGCTTTTGTCCTTTATGCTAGAGTGGCTATAAACCAACATCAATCTCGAATTAATCCAAGCAAGATTTCCTCAAGATGCATCTATTATTGTTCTTGCTCTCTCTTTTGTGATTTTAGGATTTTCATTGATCCTTTGGTTTTCTTTGGTTTCTGGCCGTGATCTTGCTTGCTGAGACATGTGAGAATGTATCTAGGATTATCTTGATCATCTTCTACCCAAGAGCAATCTCTATTGGTGCTTATTTGTAATTTTTCGATTTTATTTGGAATTGTTTTATTTATTGGGCTTTGTTTGTATATATAGATTCCGGCGTTTCGGAAGATTTTGTAGACCCGACAACCGAAGCATCTCAACTCCTCAACGAAGGCAAGTAGTAGACATTTAACAATTTTGAACCCATTTTATAAAATTATATTATTTTATTATCAACATGCATTGCTAAGTTTATAATAAATACTTTCGGGAATAGTTAAATGCCTAGTTGTCATTATGCCTCCTTGTATAATTGCTATTGACATGTACCCTTGAATGACATAAATTCTTGGTCACCATAGGATGGTTAATTATTAGTTGGACATTATTGTAATACCAACATGGGTGCGTATTATGCTTAGTCACGATGGGATTCATGATCAAATACTCAAAGAATAATGTTAAATTTGACTTAATGATATATGGAATTGTGGTGTGAAGCCACTGGTGATAAAATTTGTTGTGCCATGTCAAGGGTTGCTATTTGGCTGGGATGAACCAAAACGATTTATACTCGGGTGAGTGATCGTGCAGTAATGGGGATGATTTTGGGATGTGGTTACCTCGCTTGAGTAGTCTCTAAGGACTTAACTTTGTGTGCCATAGATTTAGGCCTTACCGTGCAACCACAAGTCCATTTATGGGGCGGACCGGGCCAACTAATTAGCAATGCTTTGACTAAGTTCTGTTTGGGTTGATAAGTGGCGCAAGAGGGGGCCAGGACGGCGAATCCTTAGTGAGCATAACCGAGTCAAAATAGAGCTTTGTAAAAGCCTTGTCACGTGCTTTAAAATGCTTAGCTAAGGTAGTGAGAAGTGGTATCGACGGATGCCAAACAAACTAAAGAAATCGTGTCTTGTGGGTAAAGCTGTACAACCTCTGTAGAGTGTAAAACTATTTGAATAGCCGTGTCCCTAGTTATGGACAATGCCTGCTGATTTCATACGAGGGGTAGACTTTATCAAAAATGTTGGAATGGGTTGGATGGATCTAAGTAGTTGGTTTTGGTTGATGGTTGGGAAGTGAACGGGGTGTTCACTAGTTGTTTCAAAGAAAATTGATTACTTATGTATTAATCTTTTAAATTGTGCTTTACAATCTACTTACTGTATTTACTATCAATATTGCTTTCTGCAAAATAGCCATAAAGCTATCCTTGTCAAGCCTTGCATGAATATTACTTGCATACATTTCCCTACAACTTGCTAAGTACTTTAAAGTACTCACGGCTTTGCGTCATTTGTTGATCAGTCGCTGAAGAAGAACCAGGAAACACCGAGTTCTACGAGGAAAACTACTTCGAAGACTATGCGAGTTAGGTCGCGTCCTCCACTCGATTGTCTGTGGGCATGTCGGATGGCCTCCTCAAGATGTTTAGTTTCTGCTGCAACTTAGCTTTTGTTGTTAAGCCCTGCGTAGCAAACATTGTAAGACTTGACCATAAGGTCATTTTGCTACTAAATAACATTAATTTGTCTACTTCATCTATAGTTTGTCGTATGAATATGATTACATCAATGTTGCAACTGTGTGAGCTAGCTACTGATCATGGGAGTAGTTCAGAATGCACAGAGGGTCCCAGAGTTGTATATTCGGGGTCCTGACAGAGGTGGTATCAAAGCCATATTGACTGTAGGACGCAACCATAGTTAGCTTGGTCGTTTTAGTCAAAAGCCTCAAAATTTTATTTTCTAAAACAAACCAACAAATTAACTTGAATAGTATTATTCTCTCATCTTACTCTATTCTCCTCTCATCTTCTTCTAATCTTTCCCCATACCATCCAAAAGTTCTTTTATTGTATCCCTTCTGGAACTTTGTTTCTTAATTTAAAGTGACCCTCTCATCTCAGTAATCTTTATAGGATCGAGCTTTGCTTTAAGTCGACCATCCATATAAGATAGATTAGTAGTGTTGTACCTAAGTTACCCTTCTAAGTTTCTGTATCGTTTAGTCCGATAGATAGGATCTTCGGCTTGAGTTTTTGTTGCCTCTTAATAGCTTTCTAGCTATTTGTTCTTTGGGTTTAACTGTCTTTTCCCCGGTTAGGTTGTTCTATCTTCTCTTTTGTTCTCGCTCGCCTTTTGTGGTTTTCCCTCTTCCCTATCGTGCTTTCTTCTCCTCATCTTTTAAGCCTGGAAAGATTTGTCCAGATGGTTCAGACCCGCAACTCGGCAAGTCAAGATGAACCAGTGGATCCCTTTACACCACCACCCCCACCTCCGCCAGCGGCAACAACTACAGATCGGGGTTTGGGTCAGTTCATGGCAGCCCAAACACAGTTGATGAACGCAATGATGTAGAATATGAACCAAATGATGACTCAGCACAACCAGACCACTGCTGCTCTAGTCGCCATGTTGAACCAGAACAATCAAGCAGCCGCCATGCCACCGCCGCCACCACCAATTTTTCCTCAGTCAATGCTGGCAGAATTTATGAAGACCCATCCACCTACGTTCTCCAGATCCTCTGAGCCTTTGGACGCAGATGATTAGCTGCGCTCTATTGAAAAGAAGCTCACCATTACCCGGTGTGACGACTGCGAGAAAGTTCTGTATGCTGCACACCAGCTAGAAGGCACCGTCGCAGAATGGTGGGAGAACTACTACGCCGTCCATGAAAACCACCAGAACATCACTTGGGCTGAATTCTCATAAGCTTTCTGCCACTCTCATATTCCGGATGGAAAGGTGGAAATGAAGAAGAATGGGTTCTGTGAGCTGCGGCAAGGAAACATGTTAGTGAGTGAATACCTTAACAAGTTTACTCAACTCTCGCGTTATGCTCAAGAGGACATTGCCACGGATGATGCACATCAGAAGTGTTTAAAGCAGGACTCAACCCTAGTCTGAAGGTTCAAGTCGTTGGCAACGACTATGCAGATTTCCAACATCTAGTAAACAAGGCTATGCTCATAGAAGAGTCACGTCACGAGCTTGAAGAATCCCGTAAGAGGAAGATGATACATCATGGTGCTCATTAAGGTCATCCATAGAAAGCCAGAATAAATGCGCAACACCCAGCCCGCTTTGCTCCTCCTGTTGCATTCAGGACCCCTGCAACAGCACCTCGTCGGGCTACTCCAGGTTTTCACAGTCCCGGCAACAACAACCACACCAACAACCAGCAGCCAGGAAACAACAATCATGACGCAGGAATCACCTGTCTCAACTATCAGCAATTAGGACATTACGCCAGCAATTGCTCGCAGAAGCAAGGTCCATCACCTGTCAAATTCAACTTAGGAGCTACCCCGACCAGAACACCCATGCCAGGAGTAGGATGTGGAGCACCTCAGACTCCAGCCGCACCTGCCAAAACCCCTCAGCCTTTTGGGAGAGGCCACGTGAACCATGTCACGGTGGAGGAAGCCCAGACAACCCTAGACATCGTACTAGGTAAGTTCCTAGTAAATTCAGCACTTACTACTATTTTGTTTGATTCTGGAGCTATGCATTCGTTTGTTTCTTGGATTTTTGCTGCAAAGCATCAGTTAGAGGTTTCGACTCTTAACACTGCTTTATTGGTTCAATCTCCTGGTTTGGAGTTGAGTACAAACCATGGTTGCCCAAAAGTTAAAGTGGTCACAGAAGGGGTAGAATTTCTAGCCGACCTCATAATCATCGACACCAAGTCCCTAGATGTGATTTTGGGTATGGATTGTCTTACTAATCACCAAGCAATTTTTGATTGCAGTGGTAAGAGCATCACTTTGATCAACCCAGTTGGAACCAAGGTATAATTTGAAGCCTCCACAGAAAAGCATGACGGAGCATTAGTCTACAGTGTCAGTGCTATATCTTTGGAAGATGTGCATGTGGTAAGAGGATTTCTGGATGTCTTCCTTGATGACCTGAAATGCCACCGGACAGGGATCTAGAGTTTATCATCAATCTAGTTCCGAGAACTGCACCTATTTCCAAGAGTCCCTACCATTTGCCGGTTGATGACTTAGTTGAGCTAAAGAAATAGATCGAGGAAATGAAGATAAAGGATTTGTCCGACCAAGTTCTTCACCTTGGAGAGCTCCAGTGATCTTTGTCGCCAAGAAAGATGATACCCAGCGGATGTGTGTGGATTATCGCTCACTCAATGAAGTCACCATCAAGAACAAGTACCATCTGCCCAGGATCAATTATTTGTTTGACCAGTTAAAGGGAGCCGGAGTGTTCTCCAAGATAGATTTGAGGTCAGGATACCATCACTTAAAGATTCGCTAGGAGGATATACCCAAGACAGCTTTCTCAACTCGATATGGACTGTATGAGTATACGGTCATGTCTTTTGGATTGACCAACGCCCCAGCTTACTTTATGAACTTGATGAATAAAGTATTCATGGAGTATCTGGATAAATTTGTCATTGTCTTTATTGACAATATTCTAGTATACTCTAAAAGTGAAGAAGAGTATGAAGAGCACCTTCGCTTGGTCTTAAATAAGCTTAAAGATCATCAACTCTATGCTAAATTTGACAAGTGTGAGTTTTGGATGAAGGAAGTTACCTTCTTGGGACACGTCATGTCTGTAAAGGGAGTCGTCGTCAACCCTAGCAAAGTCAAGGATGTGCTCAATTGGGAGTCACCCAAGTTAGTGCCTCAGGTTAAAAGTTTCCTTGGTATGGCAGGATAGTACCGCCGATTTATAGAAGGTTTCTCGAGAAAAGCAAGACCCCTCACCCAGTTGCTGAAGAAGGAAAAGAAATTTGCTTGGACACCAGAATGTGAGCAGAGTTTTCAAGAGTTAAAGAAGCGTTTAACCACCGCTCTAGTGTTGATTCTGCCTGATGTTCGGAAGAATTTCGAAATTTTCTGTGATGCCTCACGACAAGGTCTCGGTTGTGTCCTGATGCAAGAAAGGAAGGTAGTAGCATATGCTTCACGTCAGTTGAAGCCTCATGAAGCAAATTACCCCACTCATGACTTAGAATTGGCTATCGTAGTGCATGTTTTGAAGATATGGTGTCATTACCTCATCGATAATCGCTGCGAAGTTTACACTGACCATAAGAGCTTGAAGTATATTTTCACTCAAGCTGATCTTAATATGAGGCAAAGAAGATGGTTGGAATTGATTAATGATTACAATATAGGAATCCATTATCATCCAGGCAAATCTAATGTGGTAGCAGATGCTTTAAGTAGAAAGGTCTACTACAACACTTTAATGATCAAGGAAGGTTAGCCAGCACTGCACGAAGAATTTCAGAAGCTCAAGCTTGAGTTAGTTGAAGAAGGTTAATTAGCTGCTCTGGAAGTGCAACCAACTCTTCAAGATCAGATCAAGAAAGCTCAGGAAGAAGATACAGATATCAAGGAGATCAAGAGAAACATGAAGAATGGTAAATCCCTAAGATTTTCAGAAGATGAGCAAGGCGTCATGTGGTTTGATAAACATATTTGTGTACCGGATCAGAAGGAACTTAAGCAGTTAATACCCAAGGAAGCTCATGAAACCTTGTATTCCATTCACTCTAGAAGCACCAAGATGTATCAAGATCTCGAGGAGTTTTATTGGTGGCCTAGCATGAAGCATGAGATTACTGAGTATGTAGCCCAATGTGACATTTGCCAGCGAGTTAAAGCCAAACATCAGAGGCCTGCTGGACTCTTGCAACCTTTGAACGTACCTGAATAGAAATGGGAAGAAATCGACATGGACTTTATCACCGGTCTGCCAAGAACTAGAGCTAGCTATGATTCGATCTGGGTAATTATAGATCGCCTAACAAAAGTTGCTCACTTCATCCCGGTCAAGGCCACCTACTCAGAGACAGACTTGTAGAATTATATATGGCAAAGATAGTATGTCAGCATGGAGTACCAAAGAAGATCGTGTCAGATCGAGGATCCCAGTTCACCTCAAGATTCTGGTGGAAGCTACACAGTATTTTGGGCACTATTTTGAATTTCAGTACAGCCTACCATCCTCAAACAGATGGTCAAACAAAAAGAGTAAATCAAATCCTAGAATATATGTTGAGAGCCTGTGCTCTAGAGAACCAGACCAGCTGGGATCAAATGCTGCCTTTTGCAGAGTTTTCATACAACAACAGTTATCAATCAAGTTTGCAGATGTCCCCATTCGAAGCTCTTTACAGAAGAAAGTGCCGAACACCATTGTATTGGATTGAATCAGGCGAAGGACAAGTGCTTGGGCCAGACATTCTAAAGAAGGCCGAAGATCAAGTTCGGTCAATCAGAGAAAAGCTGAGAACAGCACAGACCCGACAGAAAAGTTATGCTGATAACCGTCGTCAGGATTTAACATTTGCACCTAGAGATCATGTGTACCTGAAGGTTTTACCTCTCAAAGGAATGTGCCGCTTCAGAATAAGTGGGAAGCTCGCACCATGATACATTGGACCCCTTTCCAATTCTAGTCAGGAGAGGAGAAGTTACTTACAAATTGGAGCTCCCACCTCAGCTGTCAGATGTGCACGACATATTTCATGTGTCTCAATTGAAGAAATGCTTGTGTGTGCCAGAAAAGCAAATGCCATTAGAAGCAGTTGACCTGTAGGAAGATCTCACCTACAAGGAGCAACTCATCAAGATTTTGGAAGTAGCAGAGCGAGTAACAAGAAGCAAGATCATCCGTTATTGTAAGGTTCAGTGGAGTAATCACACTGAAGAGGAAGTCACCTGGGACCGTGAAGAGGATCTGAAGGCCGAGTTTCCGCACCTATTCTCTAGTCAGCCTGAATCTCGGTGTCGAGATTCCCTTTAAGGGGTATAGGTTTGTAACATCCCTATTTTCTGGGCTTTTTGAAAATATTCAAAATTTAAAATTAACCATTTGGTTTTATTAAATTGCTGAAGCTTAACTTGAAATTTAAAAATCAAAAACAGTTTAATTTGAATTAATCGAACTTAAATTGATTCAAAAGTTGGTTTATTTAAGTTTTCTGGATTTTATTTGGATTTAAAGTCAAAAATATTATTTTAAGTCAGTTCTTGGATTTTCTGGATTTTATAAAGGGTTTTCCTTTTTGTCCCAAAGTTAAAAATAATTTATTTGTCAAATCAAAAGCTAAAGTTAAGTTGAAAATAATTTTATTAAGTTCCACATAATTCAAGTAATTTTTGTGCACTTTCTTGAAATTTTGGACTTTAATTACTATTTTCTAAAAAGGCTTTTCATTTTCTGGTATTTTCTTAAATCAAAAACCTATTTAAAATTCCTTTTCCTCCACCGGGCCAAATCTCTCCGGCCCGTTCCTATTTTTCCGCCCGTGTGGCCCAGCCTCGCTGCTCGTTTTCGCCGCGCCAGCCCGCTCCGCGCTCCTCCCTCGCTCGCCCACTGACAGGAGGGGCTCGCCTATCAACCCCTCCTGGTCTTCTTCCTCCTCCTGCCAGTTGGCTGCCCATGCTGAGCGCGTGATGTCAATGCCCGCACCACATTTCGCACTAGCCTCACCTGCCCCTCGCTCACTCCCTATCGCGTCGCCTCATCGCCCGTCACCGCCGCACCCGCTACCCTCTTTTTCCTCCCCTCCACTAGCCCCTTCTTCCTGTTGGGTGCCCATGTCCTGCGTCGGCTGGATCCGCTCGTGTACCCATGCCGCCATCCCCTCCCCCACTCCTCCTCAAGCTCTATAAAATGAATTTAGTTTAGAAAAATAATTCTAAAAATTCCAATAAATCCCTTTTTCTTCAATTAATGTATTTTCAAACTTCCAAAGGCCATATCTTCTTCATCCGAACTCTGATTCGAGTGATTCAAATTTATAAATTCATTATATTTCTATTGGTGCTTATTTGGTAATTTTTGGATTTTATTTATTGGGCTTTGTTCGCACGTATAAATTTCAGTGTTTTGGAAGAATTTGTGGACTCGACGACCGAAACATCTCAACTCTTCAACGAAGGCAACTCGTAGACCTTTGATCATTTTGGACCCATTTTATAAAATTATATTGTTTATTATCAACATGCACTGCTAAGTTTATAATAAATGCTTTCGAGAATAGTTAAATGCCTAGTTGTCATTATGCCTCCTTATATAATTGCTATTAACATGTACCCTTGAATGACATAAATCCTTGGTCACCATAGGATGGTTAATTATTAGTTGAACATTATTGTAATACCAACATGGGTGCGTATTACGCTTAGTCACGATGGGATTCACGATCACATACTCAAAGAATAATATTAAATTTGACTTAATGATATATAGAATTGTGGTGTGAAGCTACTGGTGATAAAATTTGTTGTGCCATGTCAAGGGTTGCCATTTGGCCGGGATGAACCAAAACGATTTATACTCGAGCGAGTGATCGTGCAGTAATGGGGATGATTTTGGGATGTGGTTGCCTCGCCTGAGTAGTCTCTAAGGACTTAACTTTGTGCGCCATTGATGTGGGTCTTACCGTGCAACCATAAGTCCATTTATAGGGTCGACCAGGCCAACTAATTAGCAATACTTTGAGTCGGTTCTGTTTGGGTTGATAAGTGGCGCAAGAGGGGCTAGGACGGTGAATCCTTAGCGAGTAGAACCAAGTCAAAATAGAGCTTTGTAAAAGCCTTGTCACGTGCTTTAGACTACTTAGCTAAGGTAGTGAGAAGTGGTATCGACGGATGCCAAACAAACTAAAGAAATCGTGTCTTGTGGGTAAAGTTGTACAACCTCTGTAGAGTGTAAAACTATTCGAATAGCCGTGTCCCCGGTTACGGACAATGCCTGCTGATTTCACACAAGGGGTAGACTTTATCAAAAATGTTGGAATGGGTTGGATGGATCTAAGTAGTTGGTTTTGGTTGATGGTTGGGAAGTGAACGGGTGTTCACTAGTTGTTTCAAAGAAAATTGATTACTTGTGTATTAATCTTTTAAATTGTGCTTTACAATCTACTTACTGTATTTACTGTCAATATTGCTTTCTGAAAATAGCCATAAAGCTATCCTTGTCAAGCCTTGCATGAATATTACTTGCAATCATTTCCCTACGACTTGCTAAGTACTTTAAAGTACTCACGGCTTTGTGCCATTTATTGATCAGTCGCCAAAGAAGAATCAGGAAACATCGAGTTCTACGAGGAAGACTACTTCAAAGACTATGCGAATTAGGTCGCGTCCTCCACTCGATTGCTTGTGGGAATGTCAGATGGCCTCCTCAAGATGTTTGGTTTCCGCTGTAAGTTACCGTTTGTTGTTATGCCCTGCGTGGCAAACGTTGTAAGACTTGACCATAAGGTCCTTGTGCTACTAAATAACATTAATTTGTCTGCTTGATCTATAGTTTATTGTATGGATATGATTACATCAATGTTGCAACTATGTGAGCTAGCTGCTGATCATGGGACTAGTTCAGAATACACAGAGGGTCCCGGAGTTGTATATCTGGGGTCTCAACAATAGGTGGTTTAGGTCAATTGAAGATGAAGACGGCGCTTTGATAAGCGTGTGTGAGTGAAACCCGTTTGAGTATGGGCTTAACGGGTGCCCATTAGGGATGTCTTTCTCTAGAGGCTAGCCTCTACTATAAATAGGGGAGGGTGCTGGTTATGCACCTCCCAACCCCTGCATCTAGAAACCCTAATTTGTGTTTTAGGGTTAGGAAAGGAAAGTGGAGGAGCTACCGTTCTTTGAAAGTTGGATTGATTGTGTGCTTAAGTGTTGAGCTTTTGTCCTCCGTGCTGGAGTGGCTATAAACCAACATCAATCTCGACTCAATCCAAGCAAGATTTCCTCAAGATGCATCTATTCTTGTTCTTGCTCTCTCTTTTGTGATTTTAGGGTTTTCGTTGATCCTTGGTTTTCTTTGGTTTCTGGCTGTGATCTTGCTTGTTGAGATATGTGAGAATGTATCTAGGATCATCTTGATCATCTTCTACCCAGGAGCAAGTTTTGGGATCAATCTTAGGTTTTGCACGATTCTTGTGCCCTTCTTTCCACATCCTTAAAATTTGTGGAACTTTGGCCTTAATCTTCCCGATCATCAATTGGAAAGGTTCCTAACCTTCTTGATAAATTATGATTGAAATTTGAGGGGATTTGGATCACCAAATCAAAAGTTGAGCCGATTTGTGATTTTGAGTTCGTGCTGATTTTACTGTTCATCGGGCTGGAGGTCAGACTGCCCCTTGGAGAGGTCAAACCGCTAGGCTGAGAGGTCTGACCGTCCAACTCATTGTGAATTGAGTTTTTAGTGATTTTGGTTGTTTTCCTTCGGGGTTTCAATTGGATTCAATACAAGTCTTCCGCTATGATTGTATATTGATCTTCATAGCTCACATAGCTATTGGACTGAAAAACGTGTTGAATCTAATCAAGGTGAAAAAGAGGTCGTGCTCTTATTCACCCCCCTCCTAGTCACCGGTCCAACACTTTCCCCTTCCCCATCCTCTTCATCGGTCGCCCAATCCTTCGTCGCCCTATCCTCCTTTGGCCGTCCCCATCCCCACCGCCCCTTTCTCCTTCCCTGTCCTCCTTCTGCCGCTCCATCCTCTGCCGCCCCACCCTCCTCCCGCCACTTCACCCAGGACATCCACTTCCCCACCCCTCCCATCGACGAGGCTTACGACGCCGATGACCTATACGGCGACTTCAACCTTGGGCGAACTAGTGCCCCCGCTCGACCTCTTTGTGTGCGTGTTTTCTTGTGTTCTTGGGTCGTTTCTGTGTTGTTCTTGTGATTTCATTTGCTAGGATGTGCTTTGTTTTGGATGAACTGATGCAATGGGTCTTGTAACTATTGTTCTTGAAGAATTTTTACATGTTTCTTAGTGCTAGATGATAGAAAAATTTTCTTGATCTTGTAAGACCAGTTTGGATTAATTGATTGCAATGTGGTAATCGTTCAGATTTTCTGTTAGCGAGAAACCGACCCACGATCGATGGCGATGCGACAAAAAAATTTGTAATGCCGTTATTCCTACTGATTCGTAATGCTTTTACGGCTCTTCCGTTTCTTGGCTCACGAGCCAGCTCGAGCTTTATTCCGAGCCGAGCCAAGCCTCCCTCCTTGCTCGTTTCTGAAACGAGCCGAGCCCACTGTTCATCCAAGCCAAAACGAGTCTGGCTCGAGCCGGCTTGGCTCGTTTCCACCCCTAGTCTTGAGCTAGAAGTTAACTTGATGTCTCTATTGTGTCATGCTATTTATGCTTATATGGTCACTTTGTTCCATTCGGTTGATACTGTCTGGTCACTTTGTTTCATTCTGGTGGTAGCTTATGCTCCCTGTGTTTCACTGTGATTATTGTTAAGTCTCTGTTTCTATTCCTGTCAGTTGAAATATTGTATAGATTGGTTCAATTGCATATGGATAGTGAATTCTCAACTGATGATTTGCTTTAAAGTGATCGATTAGACAAAGCAATATTTATTTAAAACTCAAGGCCTAATTTATTTCAGTGTAATTGTCATATTTAATTGGCAAAATTTGATATATACTACTGAGAATGTTGCCACTTCGAGATTTGCCACTCAGTTTGTTGAAATTGGAAATTTGCAACTCCAATTTCTTTGTCTTTTGAAATCTGCCATTATCACTCATTTTCTCCTATTTTATTTTCTATTCTATGATTTTCTATATATTCGAATGGTAAACTTCCGGTTTTGCCCCTCTCTATTCGGATTGAAGGCAACGAATCCATCCCCTCACTCATCTCTGCCCGTGAGTCATCTGAACAAAGAACTGAGCCATGAACTAGGGCACACCTGGCCATGCTGGGTCCCCCGCCTCCCCTTCCCCGTCTCCCCCCTCCCCTCACGGTCCCGCCCCACCGCCACAGATCGGCTCCCCTGCTCCCGTGCTCGTCACCCCCAACCAGCGTCGCCTCGCCCCAATCGGCTGCCCCTGAGGGAGAGCTCCAAGCCCCCCTCCCCGCCGGTCCTGCCTTCCCCGAGCACCCCGCCGGCGCCGCCTTCCCCGAGCTCCCCTTCAAGGCCGACCAGCAGGCTAGCGCCGCCGCCCCCTAGAGCTCCCCTTCGGGCCCGAGCCTGCCACCAGTTCACTCGCACAAGCAGTAGCATATTCCAAGTTCTTGTGCATTTCTTGACAATATTGTGAAATCTCATTGGTACATTGTGAATTGTGATGTCCCCATTGTACAAGAATTTCATTTGTACATTGTATATTGTGAAATCTCATTTGTATATCGTGAAATCTCATTTGTATATTGTGAATTGTGAATCAGACAATATTGTGAATTGTGATGTCCATTGTACAAGAATAATCTGGAGTGTGCAAGGTTTCTTGGAACTCCATCAGTCCCTTATGCCACCATGCTCTAGCATCGCCTAATTCAGTACCAATGGCTGCAGGTTGTGAATCAGTCCTCTTCATATCAATGATGTGCCTGTTTCCCTGGGACCAATATTTCCTGCTATAACTATGCTCAGCAACATGTTCATTGCTGTGGGGGTTGGTGTGGTTTTAATTTATTCTGGTCCATTGATCTGGTACTACGAGAGTAAAAACTTTGTCAATGGAGAGTAACTTATGAACAGATCTTGCAAAATGGAACCGTTATATTACTTCTATGCTATATCCAATGACATGGTTCTACAACACAGTGCAAGTGTCACTATGCTTATAGTGTGCCTTGTGATGCCATATCGATTTTCAGGTCCCATTAGGGCCTACCAAGCTCTATGCAGTTGGAACTGCAATGGTCATGACAAATAGCAATTAGAGGCTTTTAGAGGATCAGGTTTAGCTGTCTTAAATAGGAAAAGAGATAGTTAATACTAACTGGTATTTAGATCCTTTTTTTGTTTAATTTGGATGAGGGCAACTACTAGTGCTTTATAATGGTGCCTAATGTAACATGTCAAGAACAGCAAAGTGGGCTATCCGACATCACATGGTGTGGTGGTACCAACATCTACATGCAGTGCTACATGAAAAATTCCAGTGCAGTGTTAGATAACGTACAAATAACGTTCATAGTCGGGCAAGTAGAACTGCAACCGCAACATGCAAAAATTATTATAGATCAGCTACAGGTAACAGTGAGTACAAGCGCTAATGGTGAAACCAATTTGTATATGCACTGCTCAATTAACCATTGCTTGACAGGTTCAATATGCTAAGACTCGGACTTGAATTAGCTAAAATAGCAACTGATATAGCTTATGAAGCTTCGGTTGCAACCTGCAGCCATTGGCACTGAATTAGGCGATGCTACAGCATGGTGGCATAAGGGACTGATGGAGTTCCAAGAAACCTTGCACACTCCAGATTATTCTTGTACAATGAACATTGTGAATTGTGATGTCCATATTGTGAATTGTGATGTCCCCATTGTACAAGAATTTCATTTGTACATTGTATATTGTGAAATCTCATTTGTATATCGTGAAATCTCATTTGTATATTGTGAATTGTGAATCAGACAATATTGTGAATTGTGATGTCCAATGAACATTGTGAATTAGCTAAAATAGCAACTGATATAGCTTATGAAGCTTCGGTTGCAACCTGCAGCCATTGGCACTGAATTAGGCGATGCTACATCATGGTGGCATAAGGGACTGATGGAGTTCCAAGAAACCTTGCACACTCCAGATTATTCTTGTACAATGAACATCACAATTCACAATATTGTCTGATTCACAATTCACAATATACAAATGAGATTTCACAATATAAAATATTCACAATTCACAATATACAAATGAGATTTCACAATATAAAATGTACAAATGAAATTCTTGTACAATGGGGACATCACAATTCACAATATGGACATCACAATTCACAATGTACAAATGAGATTTCACAATATTGTCAAGAAATGCACAAGAACTTGAAATATGCTACTGCTTGTGTGGGCGAACGGTGGCGTGCTCGGGCAAAGGGGAGCTCAGGGCGGCGCCACCACTGGTCGGCCTCGAAGGGGAGCTCGGAAAGGCAGCGCCGGCGGGGTGCTCGGGGAAGGCGGGATCGGGGAGGGGGGCTTGGAGCTCTCCCTCGGGGGCCGATCGGCGAGGTGGCACCAGTTAGGCGGCGAGCACGGGAGCAAGAGGAGGCGATCTGGGCCGCATGGGGCGGGGACCGGCGGGGAGGGGGCGGGAGGACTGCGGGGAGGGGAGGGCAGGGGCCGGGCGTGCTCTCGCTCGGTTCTTTGTTCAGATGACTCACGGGCAGAGATGAGTGAGGGGATGGATTCGTTGCCTTCAATCCGAATAGAGAGGGGGCAAAACCGGAAGTTTACCATTCGAATATATAGAAAATCATAGAATAGAAAATAAAATAGGAGAAAATGAGTGATAATGGCATATTTCAAAAGACAAAGAAACTGGAGTAGCAAATTTCCAATTTCAGGAAACTGAGTGGCAAATCTCGAAGTGGCAACATTCTCAGTAGCATATATCAAATTTTGCCTATTTAATTTGTGATAGAATATTAACTCAAGTGGCGAGAAGACCAAGATTACATCTTGAGCAGCCCGATATCTGAGAGAAATAAACAACAATCTAAATTTGAGCATTACAATGATTTCATTTGTTGTTAAGATCTATCTTTTGGGCATTTGATCATGTTTAATTGTCCTGAAGATATTGCATGTTTATATGATATTTCTGTCATTTAAATTCTATTGGAATTATGCTTTACTTATTGTAATTTATGCTGAAATTAATTATGAATATTTGCTAAAACCACTAATTTTACAACAATACACTCAATTCTTGGAATGATGGAACCGGTTCCTGTCCATAACTACGATCGCACGTTCAAAGACACGAGATATGAACTTGGTCGCCTCATGGCAATCTCTACAAACTCGCAAGTTCTTCGTGATGCGCACTATATCACCGGGCCTCGTGCGCAGAAGCCCAACGGCTATAGCCAGCTTCTCGCTTTGGTAGAAGAGAGGCATTTCCCTCTCAAAAAAAGAAAAAAGAAAAACAAAAGAAAGAGTGGCATCTATTTCTCTTCTGCAATGTCGTGCAGGACGTCTCTCGTATCAGGCACATAGCCCTCGAGCCTAATCCTCTTCATCATGTCCTTGGCCATGGCGAATATCTCCTTTTCTTGAGGATGGCACAGGCTGCCGCACTGGAATTCGCAGACCTCGCCGTCGACTTCGATCACGGACCGCCCCGCCTCCTTGCTCACATTCCGTTCGTCCATCAACCGCCGGACCTTGGCCACGTCCTCCCACCGGCCGGCACTGGCGAGCAGATTGGAAAGGAGCACGTAGCGTCCGCTGTTCTGGGGATCCAGCTCAATGACGCGCCGTCCTATCGCCTCACCCAAATCGACGTCACCGTGTATCTTGCATGCTCCGAAGAGGGCTCCGAGGACGCCAATGTCCGGGTCCATTGGCATGTCGTCGATCACCGTCTTGGCTTCGTCCAGCAGCCCTGCCCTCCCGAACAGGTCGACCATGCAGCCGTAGTGCTCCATCTTGGGCTCAATGCCGTATCTCTGCACAATGTAGTCAAAATAATGGCGACCGTCGCTGACCATCCCGGCGTGTGCGCAGGCAGTGAGCACGTTCACCAGCGTGACATCATCCGGCGCCACACCCTCCCTCTCCATGCGGTGGAACAGCTTAACAGCATCCTCGCACCTCCCGTGCACCGCGAACCCACCGATCATGCAATTCCACGACGTGAGCCCCTTCGCCGGAAGTGCCTCGAACACGTGCCATGCCTCCTTGATGCACCCGCACTTGCAGTACATATCGACCACCGCCGTCGCCAGCTTGTGGTCCATATCTATCCCGCTCTGCTCCACCCATCGGTGCACCTCCCTCCCGCGGGCCAATGCTCCTGCTCCCGTGCACGCCACCACCGCGCTCGCCGCGACGAACCCGTTCCCCTCCACCCCGAGCGCCCGCATTTCGTCGAACACCTCCAGCGCGTCCAAGAACCGCCGGGCCTTGACATACCCCGAGATCATCGCGTTCCAGGAAATTAGATTTCTCTCGGGCATTTCATCGAACACCTCCCTCGCTTCGTCCACGAGGTCCAGCCTGCACAGCCCGCCCACCATGGTGGTCCATGACACGACGTCGAGTGCCCGCGAGGAGGAGCCGCTGCGGAAGAGGCGGGAGGCGAGGTCGGCGCGGGCGTTGGCGAGGTAGGCGGCGAGGAGCGCGTTGAGGGAGTGGGCGTGGGAGTGGAAGTTGAGCTTGAGGAGGAGCGCGTGGAGCTGCTCGGCGAGCGGGAGCGGCGCGGACGGGAGGACGCGCGGAAAGGTGAAGTGGTCGGGGGAGGGGCAGGGAGAGCATGAGGGCGAGGAGCGCCGCGGCGTGGCGCGGCGGGAGGGAGGCAAAGAGCGGGTTGAGGAGCGCCGGGTGCGGGTCCGGGTGGTGCGCGAGGAGGCGCGCGGCGTAGGGGAGGTGAGCGGGGTCGCGGGCGAGGAACGCGAGGAGGCGGCGCGCGTAGACGGGGTGGGAGGCGAGGCCCAGGCGGACGAGCTGCGAGTGGTGCTGCCTCAGCTCGGAGATGGTGGTGATGGGGACGGGGGTCGGAGCGGGGGCGGACATTGGCGGAGTTTGCAGGGAGGAGAGCAACTGCCGGTGATAAGGCCGTGCCGTGGATATGATGTGATGCTAGCAGACGCTGGTTGCACAGTAACAGGGTTTCATCTGACCATCGGTTGTTGATCGGACGGATCAAATTGGCGAAGCTTGGAAGAAGGAGAGCAAGTGGTGGTGATAAAGGCCCTGGCAACTGGCGAAGCCAGAATGAAAATGGAGGGTGGGCTCAAAATCTCGAATGATTAATCTAATTTGACATAAGCATAATCTTGTATTATTGTGAAATCAAATTCATATATGAATTAAAGCAAAGCAAAGCAAAAAAAAAGAGATACAATTAAGGTACCTTACTAATGAAAAGTGCGTCTCCAAAACATATAAATATGGTACCAGTTGATAACGGCTTATACATCAAAATTAGCAAAATTAATGACACGATAGCAAATTGTACTTAAATGATCATGAACATTCAAAATAGCAAATTGTACTTAAATGAATATTCAATAGCAGTTGGCTGAAGGAAGAAGCTGATGGGAGCTAAAGAAAGTCAACCTACCGCTCCATCAGTCGGCTTATCCCTAAATCAATATATCATCCAATTTATTTTAGAAAATAACATTTTGGTGCAAGTATTAAGAATAATAGTTTGCGAAATAGTCTTTAGCGAAATTAGAGTCATCATCAATCGAAATGATCAAAGGAAGACTTGCCTCAATTTTCATAGTCGAGTTCAGACTTAGTTTTGGACCATAGGAGATTTCTTTCCCTTCCTGCAGTTTAGCACAAATATAGAGATTCAATCGAGTTGAAATTTAAGAATACAATAGATCTACGTAACCGTGGCTAGTCCTAAAGTCCCATATAGTGTGTTGTTGTATTAGCAGTTTTCTTTACGTCTTGGTTAAATTTCATGAAGTCTAATATTTTTCACAAAGTATTTATTTTGCCTAAATCGACCTGGACTTCAGCTATAACTTCATTATGGGATGGACTTGGTCCAGCCTGTGCCCAACCACTCGACCGCTCGGCCCGCAAGACCCATTGGCAGGGAGGCAGCCCAACCGTTCTTCCTCCTCTTGTCTCTCTCTCCCCTCATCCTGTAAGCGCACACACATCACACATGAATACATGATGCTACTACTACTTCTTTCCCCAGCTGGCCATCTCTCTGCTCCCACAACGACTGCACTGCCACCGCCTGCCTAATCCGACGCTGCCGCGTTGGCTACGGCGGAACTCGTCGCCAGCCATCCAGAACCGAATCCCCATGCTACCCCGGTGCCTCCTCCGCCTGGGCTTCGGGCTGAGGTCGCCGGCCGTGGCCTGTGGCTCCCCTGCTCCAGCTCGGTAGCTCCCTCCTCATCCTCGATGGCACACCGGCGCACCTGGCCACCTCCCCTCCTTCGGCTACGGGCGGCGCCGCGGTAGTTCCCCCACCCTAGCTCCCTTGGTGTCGGTGGCGCACTGGCGCGCGCCTCACTGGCTCGCCGGCCTTCGCCGCCTCGCTGCCTTTGGCTACCGACAGGGCCGCGGTGGCTCCCCCGCCCCAACTCCTTCGGCGGTGCACTGGCGCCTCGTCGCCTGATGGACGGCTGGAGCTTGTGGAGAGGGGTCCGGCGCCAGCTGGGAGGGTAGGCTGAAGCGTTACGAAGCTCCCCGCTGGAATCGCCCCTACCCTGCCAGTCTCTTGTGGGTTAAAAGGTTTTTCCTGAAAAGAGCTCTTTAGTTAATATATCAAATTTGTAGGCTACTTTTGTCTAAATATAGCTTTAGAACTCAAATTTTTATATGTAGTTTGCGGGGCTACTTTTTTTTAGGCTAAACATATATTGTCGGTAGTAATCTTCATAGTACATACAGCATGCAATATGCATGACGCCTAATTAATGAGAAATATGACGCGCAGCAACGTTCGCCGCAGCTAGCAGAACTTACAGTACGCATGCCTTAACACAGAATAGATCACAGCACACGCACACGCACACGCACACGCACTGTTTAACTTGGTATGCGAACTAAACATGGACATTGGCAACGAAGACGTGAACGGCCATGCACAGAGGATTTTTTTAAAATAATATTATTTTAAAAGGAATTTACAAAAATAAATAGTTATTTTTTTTTTACAAAACTAGGCTAGTGTTGCTATTTGAAATGACGAAATTGTTCTGCTGCTATTCTAAATGACGACAGTAGCTTAGAACAGTGCAGAGATGTCCCTATCACTAGTTTAAATGGCAACATGGCCTTATCGTCACTCCAACTGGCGACATGGCCCTATCGTCACTCCAATTGGCAACAAGGCCCTGTTGTTATTTCAACTGGTGACATGGACCTCTATCTGTTTTTTTACTGTCTATTTCCGACCACATATTGCGTGGACAAATCACAATAATATTACAAAAC
The DNA here is from genome assembly GCA_036346405.1 of Phyllostachys edulis. Classification (NCBI taxonomy): domain Eukaryota; kingdom Viridiplantae; phylum Streptophyta; class Magnoliopsida; order Poales; family Poaceae; genus Phyllostachys; species Phyllostachys edulis. The sequence continues at coordinate 22,027,768 of CM070556.1, forward strand.
ATTCGGCACAGCGCCATCACATTTTTTGTCGACAAATCACAATGATATTACAGAACATTCAGCGCAACGTCCTCACATATTTTGTCGATGAATCACACTGATATTACAAAACATTCAGCACAACATCACCACCTAGTTTTTCGACAAATCAAAATGATAGCTCAAAGCATTGAGCAACACATATTTCGACAAGATGAATCTTTACCGTGACCGCAACCTCAACATCCGTCCTGTCGACCCCCTCGAGTGGGGCGGTCGGATGAGGTTCCCACGGCGCCATCCGGACTGCCGATGCCTCCTTCATCATGTGGATTTCTCGTATGGCATTTTTGAAGGTGTGCCTAAACTCCCTGCAAATAGAGCACTTCTTCGTACGACGCTCGGCTTCTGCTTCGACCATATCGTTCCTGATACGTCATACCTGTCACCAACCAACCTTTTCCTTCAGCCTATCAATGTCTACAGCCCAGATAAGTTACCCCCAGGTCGGATGGCTAGTGAAATGGCCAACCACGCCGTAACCATATAGCTCTACACTCTATGTTTGCATCACCTCCTCCTTGTTGAAATAATCAGAGAGGTACTGGCTAGGATGCTGCACCATCATTGACCATGCGGCCATGACATGCGAACAGGGCCTATGCAAAAGAAGAGGCTTCTTACAAGTGCATACGCAACTAGCGCGACTGACGATGATTAAATTCCTAATTATTGGTTTAACCATTTAATTAAAGACTATATACTCTCTATGGTAATAACCCCCATGGTTAATGACCCATGTGGTCGGAGAATCCTAGAGTTGCTTTACGAGTACCTGGTCGGAGAAGGTCCTGAACCCATTACCTAACCAGTTAAGCCACTCGTAGGATCTTTGAACTGGCATTTGGATTTGATTCCAAGTATATTCCTTCCATGTGATGGACGGAACACATGGTTTATATGCCCCAAACCACACGATGCTTTTGGCCTTCCCTTTGGAGCTTCTTTCTAAGTCAATTTCCAATTTTGTGACTTAGACCTTGAGTTCTTTGTTTTCCTCTATAAGATTAGTATCACAAAACATATAAGAAATAGAAGTGCCTATTTTGGAGCAACAAGGCATACCAAGTAAATCATCACAAGAGATGGGTATGCTAACCTTAGATGAAATGCAAGAGTTAGGAGCTACACATGGTATATCATCTAGTAGATCACATGTAATGCTTATATTCACCTTGGAGCTAGTGCATTCCTTGAGAAGAAGAGACTCATGTTCTTCTTTTAGTATATCACAATTATTTTGAAGAGAGACATGTTCTTTCCTCAAAATCTTATACTTAGTCTTCTTCTTCCCAAGATATTCATTAAGCTCTTCTAACATATCCGTCAACTCATCATATGTGGGCTCATCATTATTTACCTCTTTGTTACCTTTAGCCATAAAGTAATGAGTTGATGTGGATGGGGTTGTGATCTCATCATTATCGGAGCTAGAGATTGAGCATTCTTCTCCCAGCATCTATTCTTCTATGCAATCATCATTAGTAGAGGTGGACCTTTCATAATGATCTTGAAGACGGGTCCACATCTCATGAGTGTTCTTGAGATTGCATACAACATCGAATATCTCTATACTCAAGGCACTAAATAAAGCATTAGTTGCTTGAGCGTCGAGATGTGAGCATTTCTCTTCCTCAATTGTTTGAGCAAGAGGATCATTTGGAAGAGCAAGAGGATCCTTTGGAGGAGAAAAGACCACACCTACAATCCGCCAAATTTTAGGGCTCATGGCCTTAAAATAACAAGACATGCAGATTTTCCTAATATCATAATTTGTGTCATCGAATAGAGGTGCCTCACCAAGGTGCACTATATTACTAGTCGTCATCCTTTACTCTCTAGGCGGTGAAGCCTAATAAAATGAGAGACTAAGCTCTAATACCACTTGTAAAATCGAGGAGGCCAACTAGAGGGGTTGAATAGGTAGTTTTTAAAATCTTTTGGTTAAAACCGAGTTTTATACGGAATTGTAAATCAATTCAGTTTTGCTCAATTAAAAACCTAAATCAACTAGTCTTTACTAAGTGCACCAACAATATAAGACTATTGATAATGATAGCAAACCTACAAAGACATGAAAGCAATTTAATTCTAGGAATGTAAATTGCACAAAGTAAATCACAAGAGAATAAACCACAATGACACAATGATGTTTTACCGTGGTGTTCAAAGTCTTGCCGGTCTCCCCTAATCCACATTGAGGTAAGTCCAACCACGTTGGACCGGCTCCACAAATTGAGCCAACACTTCCGAGGTAAGTCCAACCAAATTGGACCAGTTCATAACTTGAACCAACACCTCGATCCACTCGGGGTTGCTCTTCCTCTACTCTGGAGATGGTGAGCATCAAACTACTCACAAATGCTCGGGTCTTCTCACAACCTTCTTTGAGAAGATCATCGGCACAACTCCTCCAAGCCATCTAGGTGTTGGCAAACACCAAGAGTAACAAGTCGAAGACGTTAACTTGAACGAATCAAGTGTCTAAGTTCAAGTGGATACACAATCTACTACCTAATGCAACACACGCACTAGGGTTTCACTCTCTAGGCTCACTAAGTGCAACACATGCACAAAAGAGAGGGGAGGACTTGCTCTTTGCTCAAGGGAATAGGAATAGCACCAGCAGCTCTCTCACAACCAACCACAACGGGTATATATATCTCACACAAGAAAAACTAGCCGTCGGAAGAGAATCTTCAAAAAAACAGGGAACACCAGTCTAACTGCCAACCAATGGTCGGTCAGATCGCCCTTCCTCCAACGGTTAGAAATCTAGCCGTTGGACACACATCCAGACTGACCGCCCTCACTAGGGCCGGTTAGACTGGACCAAACCAGTCAGACTGTTCCACAAAGGAGCAAGCCGAAACCAGATAAACACATTCTCTAGAAAAAGCTGACCGGGGGTCTGGTCAGACCGGCCAACACATGGCGGTCAGACTGGACACCCACCGGTCAGACCGATCGCTACTAGCGATCAAACCGTCAGTTCACAAAGACCAGCACTCAGCCTGGTCAAACTCAAGGTGGGCTGGCCAGACCGCCCAAGGGTTGCGGTCAGACCGCCAGATCTGAAAAAGATAGATTTTGCACTTCGCTTCAACTTAATTTACAAAACACATTTGCCAATTGATGCGCGTTGCAAACAAGGGATAAAGACGAGATTCTCAACAAGTTGCAAAACACATTTGCCAACTTTTAGAATCACACCACAAGGAATAAGGTACATGTACTTAAGCCATTTGCAAAAACACATTCGCAAACTAAAGTCACATACTACAAGGATTATGCATGAGTCTCAACTATTTGCAAAACACATTCGAAAATATTGGCAACATGCTAACGAGAGCTAGAGCAAGCAAAACGAGCTATCAACGTACATGACTAGCTCAAGCTACTAGACAAGACCCCTCCTAATAGTGCGGCAACCTATACTAGCAATCTGGTCTTCCATCCAAACACCAAGACCGGTAAAATACTAGAAACATATCCTTAGCCCTAGCTAGTCATACATTTGCCTTGCACATTCACCTGAAGCTTGATGACGCACATCTTCTCTGCAAGTTCGTGTCATTGTCATGATATGCATCAACACATGATGCATCCTTCATTTGACCTTCATCAACACATGATAGATCTTTTCTTGATTTGATGATCAATTCATGATTATCTCCTCTTCGGGATCTTGATGTGCATCAACACATGATGCATCCTCTTCTTGAAACTTGACTTGATGATATTCAACTCATGATGTCATCCAAAGTCTTCATCATTTTGGAACATAATCTATTTACCCAACTCATAGAAAATATTAGTCTCACAACATGATTGTCATTAATTACCACAATATACCATCAACTCATAACGGTGGGTCAAGATACTCCAATCTTTCCCTCTTTGGTAATTGATGGCAACCATCACAATTTCAAATAATTGAATGTAAAGTCATATGAGTATATATGAACTACACAAGTTTTATATACTCAAAGAATATGTTTCAAAGTAGAGATCCTTAAAATATGATGGATAAAGAACAATGATCATTACTAATCAAACCACAAAACATAAAGTGAACTCCCCTAAGTGTGTGCATACACAAATGTGTAATAAGAACATATGCACATATTCAAGATAGACTTTTAGTGGAGTTCAACCTATATTTTGGATTGAAGAATGCAACAAAATATAAGAATATGATTTCCAAAGGACCTTCATGATTTTCACATTTTTATCCAACTGAGACTAAACAATAGGTATAACAATAGAAGTATTAGTCTCACAAATAGATTTGTCATTAATAACCAAAATACTCCATTAACTCATAATGGTGGGGTCTAGATTCTTCATCGTCATCCTCTTCCATCGCAGGCTAGCTGCTCGCTGAGACCAGCGAGATCGACCAGATAGAGGAAGATTCACTGTCACAATCAGTGGCGCTCCCAGAGGAACTGGTTGTTCCGACCATTTTAGAATGGTCGAACGCCTCTACAAGCCCGGTTTTTTTGACCGGCAAAAACGGTGACAAAAGCTCAATGCTGCAACCAGAGAGTCAGGGTGCCCTCGATACAGTCATGGGTGACCAATATTCGCCAACAGCTCCTAGCTATTCTGGGGGCCAACCGACACCTAGTAAGGGTGTCAATGAAGTTACCACTGGTCGAGGGCCAGGTAAAGACGGTAAAACTCAGCCTACGGTCAGGAATCCATGGGATCAAGCTGAGTCCACCACAAATCCTACCGAAGGTGGTAATTTTCGACCGCTCCCTATCATGGAGGCTCCTTACCGAAGCAGTAGAAGGCTCTCCCTTAGTTACGATGGGAGCTCATCGAAAGACTGCTGTTGGAGGCACGAGGTTAACGCAATTGGTGAAACCAATCAAGATGACGTGCACAATCCTCTACAGCGTAACCCACTAGCACCCGTTGGTGGAAATGATGTAGACACTCAAACACCTACCCAGGACAGTGGAGGCAATGGAACTGGTGGACATCAATTACTTAACTCACCTGTTTCTACCCCATTGTGCATGATGGGTCGAACATGACAAGCATGAGGGTCGGGAGAAAATTCAAGTCACCGAACACCTTCTGCTAGCAGGAATCCTTCAAGACCCTCGGTAACGATCCAAAATCTGCAACGAGTTCATGACATTTTAAATAACCTGGACCCTGCTCTAGCAAAGACACCGAGGTACGTTCAGCTTGCAGGGCTGGTATCGGAGATTGTTTAGCAGACCATACAACGTACAAAGATATATAGGGAGCAAAAGAATTCACAAAGTCACACTGACTTCATCCCAGCGTTCCTCCCTTAGCAGGGGTCAGCAAGGTCGATTTGGAGACTGTTCAATACCTAGATCTCCTCAGAGGTTCTAACCAGGGAATCACGAGGGAAGACAGCTCTTCTATGCAGCCACTCCTCCTCCTAGTCAAGGGGAGTGACCGCTTGGCTCAGATGATATTCGACATCATCTAAACCAGGCAGTCTGTCGAAGACTAACATCCACGACCAGATTGGGACACCGGATACTCAGTATGTTAACCTGAGGAATCGGTCCCCAACTGATTATAAACTGGCCCCTTTTCAAAGAAGGCGCCATGACTCGATTATGGGTTGTCGAGCATTTTCGACAAGGGTCCAAGTAGTACACTGGCCGAAAAAGTTCCGACCAGCCAACATGGAGAAGTTCAATGGGACTCAAAACCCATTGAAATTCCTCCAGATCTATACTATCGCCATCAGAGCTGCTTGTGGTGACGACAATGTGATGGCAAACTACCTGCCCACGGTACATGAAGGATCTACCCAGTCTTGGTTGCTCAACTTACCGGTCGGATCAATTTACACCTAGGAGCAACTTTGTGACCTCCTGATCACAAACTTTCAAGGGACATATGATCGCCCCGGAAAGGATGATGATCTTCATCGGATTTGGCAGAAGCCTAATGAGACGCTTTGGCAGTACATTAAGAGGTTCAACTAGGTTCATAACTCTATTCCTGAGGTCGCAGATTTTTATGTCATTCAGGCTTTCAAAGCAGGGTTAAGGAATCGATAGTTTACGGAGGACATCGCTATGAACCCTCCACGAATGGCCGATAGGTATGCAACCGCTAGTGAGGCGGTTGAATGGAACAAGGTTAGTGATCGGAAAGAGAAAATCCCTCAACCCGGTCTGGATAAACAAGAGAAGAAACATAGGAAGTCTCTCAAAGGTAAGAAGAATCGCAAGCCCAACAATAACGAAGTGCTTGTAATTCCTGAGAAGTTTACCAAGGGCAAGAAATATTATTCCGGTCATAACAAAGCAAAAGCTCCGACCGATGAATATAAAAAGAACAAGAAGTGGTGTCCACTTCATCAAGCGGTAGGGCATGATCTGTGTACTTGCTGAGCCTGGCAAAAGAAGCTAGAAGACTATCACTTAGGTAAAGGTCTTTTTCCTTCCAAACAAGAGCTTGGAGAGCAAAGGTCCAAAAAAGACAAGGATGGCGACGAAGAAATGGAGTATCAGGAGCCACAACACACCATTGATATGATTTTTGGCGGATCCTCCTCATACGAATCTAGGCATCATCTGAAGGCCGTGGAACGAGAAGTGAACTTCGCCAAATCTCTGATCATCGTTAGGCCATCCAGGTGGTCGGAGACAACCATGTCCTTCAGCAAAGGAGACTGCCCTATCCCTTCGACTCGACCAGGTAGGTTCCCTATCGTTGTAGAACCTACTATAAATAACTGCAAAGTTAATCGAGTTTTAATTGATGGAGGTAGTTCTTTAAATATTTTGTTTACGGGGGCATTGAAAGATACACAAATTCCCAAGTCAAAAGTAAAGCCTGTGAAATATGCCTTCCATGGTATAGTTCCAGGGTCTACTGCTAAACCGATAGGACAACTTTTCCTACCGGTTACGTTCGAAAGACTAGATAACTTCCAAACAGAAAATATTTCATTTGATGTAGTAGATTTTGAAACTGCATACAATGGAATTCTTGGTCGTCCAGCATTGGCAAAGTTCCTGATAGGTACGTATTACGCTATCAGAGTTTAAAAATTCCAGGAAGAAAAGGGGTCAATACGGTTCGAGGGGACAGAAAGATGGCATATGCATGCGATCGTATGTCCCTAAAACTGGTCGATGAACTTCCGACCAGAAATACTAATCCACCTTCCATGCAGGTCAAGCACTCACAACCAAAGATGGCCCCAAAACCCTTCGACTAGACCAAACAAGTTCCACTCAACAAGGACGCTTCTTCGGAAAGCGTCAAAGTGTCGTTTGGACTCGGAAGTGCTAGTGCAACTACCCAAAAGGTACTGGTTGGGGCAGGACTCGATCCTAAACAGGAAGAGTTGCTCGTTTCCTTCCTCCGAGCCAATTTGAATGTATTCTCCTGGCAGGCATCCGATATGCCTAGAGTCCCCAGGGAGGTGATCGAGCACAGGCTAGCTCTTTGTCCTAACAAAAAAACTAGTCAAGCAGAAGCTGAGGCGCTTCGCACCAGATCAGAAGGAAGTAATCCAATCGGAGATTGACAAGCTCCTTAAGGCTAGGTTTATTCATGAGGTTGCCACTCCGAGTGGCTCGCCAATGTTGTAATGGTTAGAAAAAGTAATGGGAAATGGCGAATGTGCATCGATTTCACAAATCTTAATAAAGGTTGTCCGAAGGATGACTTTCCCCTTCCACGTATCGATCAGCTTGTAGACTCTACTTCTGGGTGTGAGTTATTATACTTTTTAGATATGTATTCAGGGTACCACCAGATTAATATGAGTAAAGATGATGAAGAAAAACTTCCTTCATCATACCATATGGCACCTATTGCTATGTCAAGATGTCATTTGGCCTTAAAAATGTTTGTGCAACTGTTCAGAGACTAATGCAAAAAAAACCTTTAGTCTGCAAATAGGTCAAAATTTAGAAGCATACGTTGATGACTTGGTCATAAAGAGCATCAATGCTGGTGATCATATTTCTGACCTACAAGAAACTTTCAATAACTTAAGAAGACATAACCTTAAGTTAAATCTGGAAACATGTGTGTTTGGAGTTTCTTCTTGGAAGCTTCTTGGATTCCTAGTTTTGGCTAGAGAAATTGAAGCAAACCCAATAGTGATATCGGCCATCGACCAGATGCACCCTCCGACCACAAAGAAAAAAGTCCAAAAACCAACCGATTGTATAGTAGCGCTAAGTCGTTTCATAGCATGTTTAGGAGACAAGGGATTACCTTTCTTCAAACTACTTCGGAAACATGGAAATTTCTAATGGACTAAGAGGAAAATGATGCCTTTGAAGATCTCAAAAGGTACCTTACAAATGCCCGGTCTTAGTATCTCCAAGATCAGGAGAAATATTGCTAATATACTTGGCTGCGATTCCACAAGTAGTCAGTGCTGTGCTGGTCGTTGAACATGACAATATCCAACTACTAGTATATTACGTACGCGAAGTCTTACATGGACCAAAGGAACGATATCCACAGGTACAAAAGTTGATCACGGAAACTAAGACATTACTTTCAAGCCCACAGAGTGGTCGTATCTACTGAAAATCCTCTTGGTCAAGTTCTTGGAAAAAGAGAATCATCAGGACGAATAGCAAAATGGGCGGTCGAGCTTGGGGGCTTCGATCTCCATTTCATCTCAAGAACAACAGTTAAGTCGTAGGCATTAGCAAAATTCATTGCCGAATTAGACAGCGGCGTAGCGTGCACTTGTGGGTGATCATCTCACAGTTCATCCCGTGGTGTCCTTTATCCTTGCACAGTATCTCGAAGTGAAGCTCCCTTGTGCCCATCTTGAATGCTCGGTGCATCTCACTCTTCTTGCTCTTCTCCTTCATGTACTTGGTGATCATGGCGGAGTACAGTACTCTATCATTTGCCATGGCGAGCGACGCATTGTTGCTTTTGTCAACAAAGTAATTTGTGGTACCACAGAGAATTATCTCTGTAATACCAACCAAAGGGAGGCACCTGGCGCAACGCATGACCCAATTGTACACCTCGGCTAGATTGGTTATCATGACACCATATCGAGCACCACCCCTGTCATATAGCATCAACCACTTCTCCTTAGACTCATGCTCAATCTAGTTTGAGAAGCATTTCACCTACGCCCCTGTCTTCCTCGCTACACTAGAACCATCTGTGGGTAGATGCGGCAATGTTTCAGGGGCCTGGTCAGTGCTTGTAGCAGCCTTTTTCGCTGCCTCCCTTCTATGCATCTGGGTCCGCTCATCTAGAATGTTCCAGAGTATGTCAAACTTTCGCTGCTGGTTCTGGTTGTACAACCGCTTGAACATGTTTATCAAGTCCTTGTTGCAGAACTACTTGTAGTAGTTTGCACCCAAGTGCCTTATGCACTACCTGCTCTGCAGATCCACCCATGGAAGTGGTTCATTCTCTTCTTGTTGTAGCTGAGTTATTGCACTCAGCAAGCTCGCATATCGATCATGTATGACGCATGCGTTAGGACGGCCCTGTACAAAAGAAATCCTCAAATTCCCCAAGAACCACAACCAATTGTCCGTGTTCTCACTTTCAATGAATGCGAATGCCACAAGAAGAACTTGGTTGTTCCTATCCGTTGCTATTGCAGTCAGCATCTGGCCCTTGTACATTCCAGTTAGGAATGTGCTATCCACGCACAAGATTGGACAGCAGTGCCGAAATGCATTGTTGCATGGACCAAGGACGAAGAATGCTTGTTTTAGTACCCTCTTATTGCCCCACTTTGGATGCGTGGAATCTTCAATGGCAACATGAGTATTGGGATTCCTGTCCTGCATGACCCGGAGTTGGCCGGGCAAGTTGTGGTAGGAGTCCTCGAACGTACCGAACCTTGATTCCAATGCCTTCTATTTTGCCCTCCACGCTTTGGCATAGATGAGTGTGTACTGAAATCTTGCCTCAATCACCCGAATGATGGATTGTGGCTCAAAATATAGATTATCCATGATCTGATCGTACATGATGTTCACGATGAAGCATAATGACAGGTTCTTGTGGGACTACACTGACTCAGCGACGACACTTGTGTGAGGAACCACTATAGAGCATTTCCAGTAGGTGTCCTACTTAGGCTGAAATACGTGCACTCGCCACAGGCATCCCTCTGTGACGCACTTCACGTCGTGGCATCTTGGGTTAGACTTGACGACTGTGAATGTACGCCACACCGACAAGGCCCATAATTTGACCGCCTCTTGTACGACCTCCTTGCATTTGTACATATCTCCTTACCTGACCTCATTCTGGTCATACTTCCACGGCACACAGGAGCCTTCGTTATCGACGAGGTTATCGAACTGGTATGTGTTCCACTTGGATGGATCCGCATGCTATTCCACAACATCCGCATCGTTGGATCCTTCATCTTTTGACATTGCCATGTAGTCCTTGTCTTCAAGATCCATCCTTTGGACTAGGGCTTCTAACTCCTCACCCTCGTCAGCAAGCCCACTAACTTGCCTGACTGAAGGAGCTTCTTCCACACGGTCTTCATCGACAACATCAGCATCTCTCGGACCTTTGGCCATTGTGTGCACCACGCTGCGGATAGAGTCCCTGACTTCTTCTTCGACATCACCACCCCCTTCTTATTCAGCCGTTGATGCAGGAGTGGGATTGGCACATGCCTGGGCTAGAAGGACCAAATCCCACCGTTCCCCCCTCGCCTTGCATACATATGACTGCTATGACCTTGTTCCCTTAAGCTTCACTAACTCCCAATATATGTCATGTGTTGCTTGGTTGGCAAGACAACTCAATCTTAGATCAGCATGGTCCAAATCGAATTTGTGGAACAACCACCGCATCACGGTGCCCCACGTACGTTGCTCTGGTCTTTTTAGGGTCACGGTCGCTGATTAAAAATAATGCCAATCAATCCCCTTGGGACCCTCAAGAATAGTCCCCTGTCTGTACTAAATTTTGAAATTAGTGGCGTCAGATATATTTGACGTACTGCACTGTAAACAAGATTTCCACGATTAACCACATATCTAAAACTAAATTACCCACTAAAAAAGATTATGTACAACATACTACACTACGTAACCGTACATCTAAAACTATGTAATCCATTCAGTTAAAAAAAATTACTTGAAATGGGGACGACCAGACGGGCAGCGCTTCGCTAGCTTCTCTTCTCCCCTCTACTCCTCTGCTTTCCCTCCCCTCTTTCTCTTTTTTCTGAATAAAAGTGAGTTATGCCAGAATTTTGGGGTCTTTTATAGAGTAGATTATGTCGCCAATTGGAATGGCGACATGAACTTGCAGGATCCCTGTTGGCATTTGAAATGGTGATTTTTCTATATTTTAATATTAACAAATTTAGGGACTTGTGGGATCCCTGTCGCTATTTGAATTAATGATTTTCCTAAATTTCAATGTTAAAAAATTTAGGGACTTGCGAGAAACTTGCCACCATTTGAAATGATGGTTGTCCTAAATTTTAATATTAAAAATTTTAACCGAGGGGATCCCTATCGCCAGTTGGAGTGGCGATAGGGCCCTGTCGCCAGTTAGAGTGACGATAGGGCCATGTCGCAATTTGAACTGGTGACATGGACCTCTCTACTCTGTTCTAGGCTACGGTCGCCATTCCCTAGGCTACTGTCTCTATTTGGAATGGCGATATAATAATTTATTTTTGTAAACTTCTTTTAAAATAATATTATTTCAAAAAAAAAATCATGGATAGAGCGGTGATGTAAATGCTAGCGGTAGCCTTGACGACTATTGAGAAATAGCGGTAGTAATCATGTTGCTGACTAGTAGATCAATCCATAAGAACAATCACATGAATACCAAGAGACACAATGAACACAAGTGTATAGAGGAGAGTCAATATCTTTTATTCATCTCTGTGTCTCATGTGCATAGGGGGTCCTCATATTTATAACCCACAGGGGTGAAAGCTCTCCAGGGGTGGTTTAGTCTTTTGCCTACACAAAGGTTTCATAACACTCTCCCTTGGGCAATAGACAACGATATGCAAATGTCTCATAAAAAACTCTTTGCAAAAACCTATTTGGAAAAAAGTAACGGAGAAAAAAGTGCATTACATTCGTAAGTTGCATGGAAAAGAGTGCGACATTTAATCTTCGGGATCCAATCTTCAAGATTTTGGATAAATCATCTGGATTTGATAAGGGTTATGATCTAGGGATTTACTCCCCCTGAACTTTGCAATTCTTTAAATTGTTTCATTCCAATGCAATGAATGCATCTTTGGAAACTGGATGTAGGCAAAGACTTAGCGAGTAAATCAACTAGATTTTCACAAGGCTTTGTTTGTAGGATCTTTACCTCACTACTCTTCTGGATCCCATGAGGATAGAAAACATTTAGAAGCAATATGCTTCGTGATGTTGCTCTTGACGTAACTCGTTTGTATTTGTGTAATACAAGCAACATTATCTTCATAGATAATTTAGGGGGTATTTACGGTATTAATGCCACAATACTTCTAGATGTGGTTAATCACATGTCTGAGCCAAACATATTCAGGTGGGGCTTCATATAGTGTTATAATATCTGAGTGGTTGGTAGAAGTAGCTACCAAGGTCTACTTAGATAACCACCAAGAGATAGCTGCACCACCACAAAGTAATATAAATCCATTATGGGATTTTGCACTATAGAGATTTGACAAATATCATTAGGATTTAGTAATGATCATCATGATCTATCCATGATCTTTGCGTTGTCGACCAACTGGATCTAAACTGTTAAGTAGTAAAACTTTCAAGGTGAATTTAATCAGTAATCATCGTATCAACACTTTCTAGGCTCGACTAAGATTTTCAAAATCTCAAGTATGATGATTAGTGTTTAGCATATGCTCCCTCTGAAGACAACTTCCGATGAAGCCTTGTTGCTCCAATGTCTTTCATACATTTTTCAAAAATGAACATAGGCAAGAATACTGTGATCAAATCTACTAGACTATCATGCTGCGGAGTCTTTCATACAAATATCTTATTACTCATCTAGAGGTTTAGGATAATCACTATTCGAGAGTATATGTTTAACTCTTCAAATACCACTATTTAATTATGCAACACAAGTAGTTATCCTTGCAGAGGATATGGGGTAATACTAGTTGCAAAGTCGAATGCCTTTCGGATATGATTTATCAAAACCTTTCAGGGTCTTAATATTCTAGAACTATCTCTTGGTGGTTTAAGTTGTAACGAATAGTCTGTTTTATAGAACTATAAAGTATAGTTGTACCACTCTAGAGTAAAATATAACTAGTCTTAGTTTTGGCGTTTAGGAGATTAATTGCCAATACCACCAATGTATGTCGTACCTTCATGGTACTAGAGGAAACTACCATTCCACTAACTTATAGTGGAAGATGCACTTTATAAGTGCTTGTGTGGCACACTTCCGATCTTTAGGTTCCTCATTTCATTCTTTCAGGTCTTGATGGGTCATTGTCCACTTCTAGGGATCATATATTCATTGGTGTCATTAAGAGATCGACTGGTAAGATAATTTTCCTTCAGAGAGATGCTCTCTCTTCCGGGAGATGCTCTTACTACATGTAAGGGACTAAGGGGTATGAGTTTTATATATATTAGGATTTTGTTTCCTTTTTTACTAGGAATTTTGAGTCCTTCGAGGATCTCATCAAGAATTTTCAGAACCCATTGACTGCATAATTTATTTATTTGTTCATGCCATTTGTCAGAATTATTATGCGACAGAACATTATATCATTCATAATAAGAGAATAACGGTCTCTACGGGGACCTTTGAACCATAGCTTTCACCACTTTATTATATTCATAATGACCCATCAAGTCTAAACTACCTGGTTCCAAGACTTTTATTTAGCAATTATGGTTCAGCCTCATATTCTTTCATTATGTGACCCAATATGAACGCTTCAAGCGCTCGACTATAGATTTTGGTCCCAGATCCGTGTTCTCATAAGAGAAACTTTAGCAATTATAGAGGCAAAGTAATTGTCGACAACTTTTATCCCATATCCTCCTAATTGAGGGTATCTCAGTGTTAACCAGATGTTTGTTATTTCCCAAACAAAAGATTCTTGGTCGTTTCGCATTCCCAGCATTGTAATACGTGCACATAAAGTTGTTGGGGCTTTCATCTTTATGATGAACCTCTTCATGAGGTATTTCACCTTCAAGATGAGTTCTCTTCAAGAGAGTTAAAGGGGTGATTAATAATTGATTTGACTAGTGTCATTAGATCTTAGACCCGCAGGCGTCCCCATAGATTTTAGATCAAGGACCAATAACTCAATTTCGCATATATAGATATACTATTCAACCAGGGGTATTCCACTCCTAGTGACTTATTTACTGCAAAGTAAACACTGTGGTAACTCCTACATAATTGGAAAGTATATGGCAAGCTTCTCGCTTTTGGCGCACAGGAGTATAACTAAACCTTATGTTTAGCTTGATTAGTGCGTGTATCTTCATACTAAAGATCACTTCTTTCTAGAAAATACGACATCATTCAAACTTTTGGGCATTTCTCTCCCCCAAATGCCGAGATTCCATCTTTATTAATAGCATACCACAAAATTCCCCAATCATGGGCACAAGATTGATTGAATTTCAAATCCAACATGATCTCCAACAACTGGTGGTGGCCCAAAGGTGTATGCTACAGTGGTAATAACATGTGGGAAATATTTGATTCTGATGGGGACATCAACCCTAAGGATGCAACCACTGCTTCGACCCACTGCACTACATCCTCTACTTCAACCGCGTCTTCTCCAATAGGACTTTTGGCTACTGCAATACCATATTCCCCAATTGGATCAAGCTACTTCTACTCCTACGAGCCGAGTTGCGTCTACATGCCATCGTACTACGTTTACATGCCCTAGTGCTGCGTCACCTCTTGTTGGTCCATGGGCTATGTCATGAATGGGCTGACTTGGCCCATATGGCCCATAAGCTGGCCAACCACCCTAGGGAGCCCATACTGTTCACGTGAACAGTACCACTTACACGTGAACAGTACCCCACCCTAGGGTTTCCATCTCCGGGCCTCTCTCCTCATATAGGAACCGCCGCCCTTTAGTAGAATTCAGGTTTCTTTTTAGATTATTCTGCATAGCAGTTTCGCTGCACGTTTGGTTTGAGGAACCCCAATTTTGTGAGCTTCATCATTATTCGCAATACAATTTCAGATTGCATCTTCTACTCTCTTGCTTGTGTTCTCGATTCGCTTGCAGGAGATAGCCTTCTTGGCGAGGTCAACCGCGTTCGGCACGGTTGATAACCATCGAGGCAGTGGTGTAGTGATTGCGAGGGATTCGATCCGTTTTGGTCGGAGCCTTTGGATCATCAACGTCGTGTTCTCCATAATCGACATATCACTACCTTTCGGAAGATCGGGCCACAGTCACATTAGATTCCTCTGATACACACTTATTTCAATAAGGGGTTTGATAATTATATGCAGCGAGCTAGACTTTTATCAGTATAATGGCAAGAAAAATGCATGATTCTAATATTTTGTAGGATATTCCAACTTCGGGTTGGTTCTTAATCTGCGACGAAGGTCCCATACGGGGGTCCAAGAGTTGGCAGACTTGTTCTATAGACTAGTTTCTTTATTATTTGCCTAAGTTTTGATCCAATTACTCATACCATATTTTAAATAATTTGGATCATTAAATTTTAAGTTTATAATTACGCAACATATTTTCTTATAGTCATAAGTAATGTGTTCTAATAGCATAAAACTACAGGATGCTCTTTAGGAACATAAATATAATGTTGGAACATAAAATATTTGACCGCAGTTAATCTGTACATAATTACTAGATTTTTCTTCTAGACTTCACATCTTGAATCACCCTAATAGTATAATTATTTGATGGGGATATTTATTGTTCAATGGGAACATCGTATTTAATTAAGGGTGATAAACTGTATACCTTATTTTAATTTGTAATGGCATAATCATCATGGCCAAATTTAGATCGTTTAGGATCATCTTTCTTTCGGGAGTTATGTTTGCTTCAAGAAAGTGATATGGCTTCTGGTGGTGATGCAGTTGCAGATTGACTTACCAATTTATGCATGTGTCATTTCCGATGAGTATGGCACGCTTCGGTGCACATGGCATATGTGCAACTACATCAAGCGACCATCGATTTGTCGTTTGCATCCCGCATGCTGGCGGTTAACATATTGCAGAAGACACAAATCAATTGCCCTTTGTGGGCAGCAATGATTGTGGTTGCCAACAACATGGGTATCGACAATGGTGTAAATGTTATTTTCCATATCAACTAGATAAGGATAATAATCATACAATTTATTTTAATTATCTCCCAAATAAACTAGATTAATTTATTACTTCTAGCTTTGACCTAGGATATGCCACTGTGCCTACCATGACTCTTGTTTTGAACACTTTTTATGCCTCTTAACTTACAATATCCCACATATGCCCAATTTCCTCCCCCTTTTCATGCCAACTGAAAAATTCCAAGTGATAGCGTGTGCATCAGGCATTTGCTTGAAAATCAACTCAGAGTTAAAGATTTGTAATCAAACTTCAACAGGAGTACAATTTTGTTGGCGCGAAACCAATATGTACTCTGTAACATTTTGCTTACAAAGTCTTCAATTAAGAAGTCAGTGTGGTGAAGGATAATGTTATATAGACTCCAAGTCATAGGGCTGAAGGTATTCTGCACTTATTTGAGGAATATGGTGTTTTCTAGCCAAAGTCATCTATGAGAGATCAACATATGACCAGGCTTGGTCTGGTGCCACTTGAGAAAAATAGTTTCCCTGTCACCATATGGGCATTCGTGCACTACAAGTTAGCGAATTGAGGCTTATTAGATATCAAGAGCACATGTCCAATATTTTGTTAGCAAGGCATGGCAAAGTATTTTCAATTTCCAGGCATACAGTTTACAAATTTATTCCATGCAAGATTAGTTTACTACAGGTAAGGTATGCTATTGGCAATATGTTCTCTTAAGCATATTTAATCAACTATTCAGCAGGAGATAGGACTTTAATGGAACAACTTAGACTATTATTTTATTTTATGGCATCTGGGAAACAATCGTCTAATGTATAAGGTTTCATCGTAAAGCAAAAGATAAGAGATACTCTTAATGAGCAAGACCAAGCTCGACAGGAGCTAAATCTATACTACTAATGTGACTCGCGAATGAAAGTGACATCTTTACAAAACTATGGGATAACGTAGGAGATTGCTATAGGTCTCCATAGAGCATAGGATGAATTTATCAATTGTTATCATCCAGGCCAAGCAAATTTCCACTTAGTGGTGTCAAACATATCCTACAATATTCATGCAATTTTCTACATGTTTACTCCTAGTAAAATAATTTTAAATACATGAAACGAGTGCAAAATTGTAATATCTATTCAGTAGATTATTTTATACATTTCCCATGATTTTCCTGGTATTTTTAGGATTTTTTTTGATAATTTTTAAGGTCTGGAAGCAATTTTCAGAATTAGTAAACCCATTAAATAATTTGCAAACACACAATACCATGGAAAAATAAACCAATAAAAATATGATGCTTTGAAGGTGTACTAGGTCTAAGGTTTCACAATTTATGGAAGCGCATATACCTAAAAAATTCAGTTTCTAGGATTTAAAATGAAATTTTCAGAATTTACAAATTAATTATCAGAAATATTAAAGACTTGAGGGTTTTAATTGAAAAAATTCCTTATGCCGCACATTATGAGAGAAATTTGTCAGAACTTCAGGGGGGTTTCCCAAAACTTTACTTTCCGGCAAACTTCTCTCACGATTTTTCTGAAATTGAAAGGCCTTTCCGCGAAATTTCCAAACATCATTTGGGTCACAGATATTCTGGCCCATATTGGTCAAAATCCTCATTTGGGGGCACTAGGGAAACCCTAGTACCACACCCAATGGCGATGGTGGTGCACGGCAGCGCCTGCGCGATCGACGGTGGCACAATGAACACGTCGAGCACGCCGGGCGCGAGACGCAGACGGGCAGCACGACGGAAGGCTTGAGCGATGGCCGAAGGTGCATGGGTGCGCGCGGTGACTCACGGCGACGACGACGACGGCAGGCGGCGGCGAGGCGACGGCACGAAGCGCCGCGGCGCGGCGGCCTCTGGCGTGGGTGGGGCGCGCGGGCGACCTCGGGTTGGTGGCAGTGGCGGCGCATTGGGCCAACGCGCGTGTAGCTTCGGGCGTGACAACGCGCGGGCTTTGCGGGCCGACGGGTTAATAGGCACGTGGCTTTGTTCCAGCGCGGCATGGTGCGACAGGTGGCAGGCGATTCGTTGGTCTCCATGAACTTGAGGCAATCCTTGGATGTAGAAGATAGCGAGGATGCTAAGCGGTTGCTGCTGGTGTTGGGCTCGGGGCTTCTCATGAGTGGTGATGGCAAATTAGAGTAGATACCGTCAGTACCGATGAATTCATCATGTGTGTACATTTGACATATGTAGATCAAATCTACTTCCAGAATTAGGGAAAATAAATTGATCTATTTGCCAACATATAGAACGACGTACCCGATTTGAGAGTCATCGTGCTGATAACGTGTTGAAAAATTACGGTATTCGTCATATTGCTGACTAGTAGATCAATCCATAAGAACAATCACATGAACACTAAGAGACACATTTGTAACATCTCAAAGTTCTGTTACCAAAATAAAAATTAATAACGTTATTATTTTATTGGATTTTTTGAAATTTGAAAGAGTTTTATTGCTTTATTTGAATTTCTGAAGTTTTAAAAGTCAAAAATGAATTTTTTTGAAGTTTTATTTGATTTAAAGTGAAAAATAAAATTTTAATTAATTTCTAGATTTTTCTGGAAATTTTAAAAGCTTTTCCTAATTATTTCAAAGCCAAAATAAATTTATGTGCAAACATCATTACCAATTATAAGTTGGAAATATTTTATTTAAGTCCAAAATAACTCTAGGAGTTTCTGTGAATTTTTCTAGAATTTTTTGATTTTATTTGCTATTTTCTAAAGCCTAAATGAATTAATCGAATTATTTAAAATCTTAATCAATTTAATCCTTCAACACTGTTTTGGGCCGAAACCTTCTTCGGCCTATTTCTCCTTCACCGCGCCTCCAGCCCACTTGGCCCATTCGGCCCGCCCACACCCCCCTCTCTTCCTCACCTGCCCGGCCCCACCCGTCACCCTCCCTCCCCTCACTGCCGTGTGGGCCCACGCCCTTCTTCTTTCCTTCCTTCTTCTCCAACGCGCCCGAGCTAACGCTGCCATTACCGCCCCCTCAAGTTCTAAATCCGGTGCCATTTTCGCCCCTTCCTTTACGGTTTCGTGCGCATTAACTCTCCCTAATCTCGTCGCGCCACCGCCATTTTCTCCATCACGCGCGCTGCTCACCAACGGTCAAAATCGCCACGAGCATCTCGCACCCAATCTCTCTTCTCCGGCCTCCCCCGCCCCTATAAGGAGCACGGGGTGCCACTTTCATCCCTCACCCCGAACCCTCACTCACCCCCACCTCTGCTCTCCTCTTTTCGCCGGATTTTGAAGTTTTTCCCCGTCGGCCAAAACTCCGATCTTCGTCTCCTCCGGCGCCGTCAAGCCTCCCTCGGCCACCCTGACCTCACCGTCGGCATTGCCACCTCAACACCTACCCCATGCGCGCCTCGCCCTCGCCGGAGCGCCTCCCGAACCACCGTGCCGCCTCCGACCCGATCTCACCGCCGCCGTTCTCCTCGCCGCCGACCACCACTTCGTGCCCACAACCGCTGCCTTGGTGAGCAACGCGTTCCCGACCTCCCCCTCTTTGCGTTGAGCCCCTCGCTGGAGCTTGCCGCGGTGCGTAGCGCCAGCGAGCTCACGGCCGAGCCGCCGCCGGGTCATCACCAACTGAACCCTAAGCTGATGTGTCTGCCCACATGGCGCACACGTGGCATTTTTCCTCTTTTTCCATTAGAAATTAATTCAACCGAAATGTAAATTCTGTCGCTGACGTCATGCTTACGTCACAAGTCGATTTTCCTTCAGGAATTTAAATCCGGAAAATCCAGAAATTCCTTTTTAGAGTTTTTCTTTAGGGTTTAAAATTTCCCAGGGTTCGTTCTCCTTCATACGAACTCCGATTTCATCGATTCAAATTTCTAAATTCATATAAATTCAAAATCTAGCTAATTAAACTAAAATTATTTAATTTTGAGTTCATTTGAATCTTCATTTGAATGTTATTTGAATTTGGATCGTTTACGCATATAGATTTCGACGACTTCGAATAACCGGATTCCAACGCCGTTTGAGAGGAAATAATTGAGCAAGGCAAGTTACATATTTGATCATATTTGAACCCATTATTTCAAATTATTTAAATTCTATTTTAAATTATTACTGCATGCTTATTTATATTCAGTAATTTAAATTCATGTTTTAAATTTATAGATATGCCTAAATTCTTTGTATGGCCAATGTTGATATTTGAATCAAATATATTGTCACCCTAGATAAAACCTAGTTGATACAATAGTATGAACTAGGACCATTTGAAAATAATACACTTAGTGATGCTTAGACCCAAAAATATCTGATTTGGGGAATTTTAGCCAAAAATCAAATGTTATTTAAATTGTATCCATGGCATTGGTGTTTTATGGAAGTTTATAAATGACTTTGAAAAATGAAATAAAATGATGGTTTGTACTTGGGCGAAACGGTTGTTTGGATGGTGGATGTTGATGCACGAGATCAAATCATTTCTATGATCGAGGCCAAGGGGTTTTATGGAACG
Organism: Phyllostachys edulis; assembly: GCA_036346405.1. Classification (NCBI taxonomy): domain Eukaryota; kingdom Viridiplantae; phylum Streptophyta; class Magnoliopsida; order Poales; family Poaceae; genus Phyllostachys; species Phyllostachys edulis. The sequence goes on from CM070556.1 coordinate 22,048,609, forward strand.
TCGCCCAAATAAGTTAAGAACCGGTCTTCGAGTGTATTTTGCTAAGCCATACCGTACTACCACATATCCTGTGTGGGCGGGACCTGGCTAACTAATTTGCAACGTTTCACCGTGGTCGTGCCATCCGCTTGCGTGGGTGTCTTGTATGACCTACTTTTATGTATTCCCACCTGGCGCAAGAGAGGGCTTAAATTCGGCGGGTTTATATCCAATGCAAGCGAAACCTTAGCGAGGCAGGACTACGGTGGGATGGAGCATTGTAAAGGCCTTGTCACGTACTCTAGACCGCTTACCTAAGGTAGTGAGCGGTGGTATCGATGGATGCCAAACAAACTAGAGAAGTCGTGTCTTGTGGGTGCAGTTGTACAACCTCTGCAGAGTGTAAAACTAATCGAATAGCTGTGTCCGCGGTCATGGACATGCCTAGCAAAGCTGCTCCAAGCTAGATCTTTGGTTTTTGGTTTTCAAAAAAACTTCATCAAATGGATTATGCAAATGAAAAATTAGGCAGGAAGCCATTTGATAGGAGGGTATCCTTCACTATTCTTGTGTGAATGTTATTTGACTATAAAACTGAGAATTTATAAAATGAATTTTAGTTATAAAATAACTGCTTTGGAACTTAGTACAAATATTTAAAGAAAATATTGCTTTATGCAAATTCAACCAATAAGCCTTCCTTTGATAAATCCTTGTATGCGTTATAATCTGTTATTGGGTGTAACTTGCGAGCACGGAAGTTGTGCTCATCCTTGCTTGATGCAAATAATTTCAGAGGAGAGAGACTTCGCTACTGGCGTGGATCTCGATGACTAGGCCACCACCTGTAACATCTCAAAATTTGGCTTTTCAAAAATCTTTTGAGTAGTTTAGGTCCCTAGAAAATTTCACCAATTTTATTTGATTTAATAAAGCTTAATTGGAATTTCCTAAATTAAAAATATTTAATTTGACTAATCTATACATCAATTAAATAAAAACCTGTGTTATTTGGCTTTCTTGTATTCCAAGAAATTTTCTGGTATTTTCTGAGTTTTTTCTGGATTTGTTTGCTATTTTATTTGATCTCCTTGATTTTTGGGATTTTCTTTAATTCCGAAAATCCACCTCTTTCTCTCTCTTGCCCGTATGCTATAGTACCCGCGAATCACTGTTTATCGTTTTCCTTGGGACGAACCGAGCAGATAAGTTCAGTATCCGCTTTCAACCGAAAATCTTCCAAAATCATATCTTTCACTCTGGCATATAAAAGCGAGCCGCTTATGCCACACGTCCGTCTTGATCTCTCTCTCAATCCCTAAATTGGTTTCCTCCGAATCGCCCTCGTTTCATCGCAATCTGCGAAAACCGAGCTTCAACCGGTTCTTCTCCGTGAATCGCGCTTTCATCCGACGTCCGCCGGCCGAACCGTCTACGGTGTTGGCTTCGTGTCGTTGTCCTCTACGTCATGGTACCATCCACTTCGCCTGAAGATCGCCAGAGCACCGTCGGCCATTAAAGCCCAAACGTGTTCATCACGTTGCTCGCTTCCTCGGTGAGTTTTTCCAAAATCCGATCGCACCATCGCGTTCGGCTCGTCGTTTCCTTTCCGTTTTGCCCCTTCGCCGCTGCCGCGTCGCCTCCGGCCGCCGGCCATCATGTGCGCCATAATTAGCCTGTTACTATTCATGTCTGTTGTTGCAGTACGTGAGTTTTTGTTAGTTTCGGTCCTGTTCGGTTGCCTGTTGATTCTCTAGTTTCTTTCTTTCTCTCCAGATGTGTGAATCTAGCATCACCTTTCCTCTACCAATCCTTGCCATCACCTTGCACCAAGATCAGCACAACAGCAGTTTCACTTTCTGTTGTTTTTGGTCTGTGTTCTGTAGCTTCGTTTCTTGGTTTGTTGGTTCGATCTACTACTAGTTGCTCTCTGTAATTTCCTGTGTCTCCCTCTCTCTCTCTCAGGTATGGTCCCAAAGGTCAATGCATCTTTTCTAATTCCAACTGCCATACCTTGCTACCACAGTACCAAGCCGCCACTTATATGCGTTGAAACCAATCGGCGGCAGCAGCAGCCTTTGTGCTTTTGATGCTCTGTGTTGAAGCTTTGTTAACAGGAGCATGTTCTTTGGATTGTTTCCTCTCTGTCTTCTTCTCTGATGTGTAGCCAGCCAAGCAAATCTACTCTCTCTGCTCTCTAGTTTCTCTAATCTTTGCCTTGCCACTTCATGCATTACCGAAGCCACCTTGCCCCATGAATTGGCCGGCCGAGCAGCTCCCTGTTCCTCTATGTTGCTTCCCTGTCGAAGTTTTCCTTCGGTTCTTGGATTCATCTCCTCTCAATCTTTCTTTTCTTTCCCTTCCATATGGGTCCCATGTGTCATCCACATGTGGCATCCATTTAGCGTTCTCTTTGTTGAGTTCTATATGTGAATTGATCCCATTGTCATTCAATTAATCCAAACCATATATCTATCTCTCTCTAACATGTTGACCCCACATGTCATCCACCCAATTAAAACCCTAGTTTAGTTCTCTCTCTTACATGCGGGTCCCGCATGTCAGACAACTCTTGGGCAACCCTAGCCTTGAGCTTGGTCCACCGTGGACTAGCATATCTCTGTGGACCTGGTCCATAGACCAGTGGCCCACATGTCAACCCTAATCCTATTTTTGGGAATTAATTTAATTCTTGAAAAGCCCTTTTATCTTATTGGTCCCACATGTCACTCTCTCTACCACATTTCTGGAATCATTCTAATTCTAGAAATTCATAAATATCAAGTGGTCTCACATGTCATTCATTGATTTCCTCTCTCTCTCTCACTTACCAGTGGACCCCACTTGTAAGTATCCAATTCGTTTTATTTAATCTGAAGGAATATTCTCTGAATATTCTTTTCTCTCTCAATTTCATCATTTCATGTGATTCTTCCAGAGCTCATATCTTTTGAATCCGAACTCCGATTGAGTCCATTCAAATTCCTAAATTCATCTCAATTCAATATCTATTTATCTGAGATTATTATTTTATTTTTGGAGTTTGTTTGCTTTCTGTTATTTATTTGTTTTGGTTTATTTGCTTATTTGCGAGTAGACGTGGATACTACGAGAAGTGCTGATCAAGAAGGAGCTAAAAATCAAGACAATAGAAGATTAAAGTTAAATAAGATCATCATTGCTATAGCAAGACAAGTTATACCTTTGATCATATTGAACCCAGTTTTCAAAAGTTATATTGATTCAAAGTATTGCATTTACTTCAATTATTTATTTCAATGCTTTTGGGATTAGTTAATATCCAATTTGTTATGACCTCCTTGTCTAATTGTATGCCATAATCTTTTGTCACCCTAGTTTGGTTTATTTAGTTGGTGCTATTATATTACCAATGTGGGTTGGTTAGATGCGATTAGATTGCTTAGCCATGCTACGAGTCATCATCTCATGTAAGTTGCAAATATAAACTTGACTAAGTGACTATGGAACTATGTGATAAAAACTGTGTGCACTGTGTGCTATTACTCATTGATGGCATATGTTGCACTTAACCAACAGGGTGGGAAAGGATTTAGACTGGGGCAAGTGGTGGATACTGTGTGCTACTTTTGGTGGAGCTATGTGCGTGGGCTTAATAAACTGTGTGCGTAGGGATATGTAGCAACTTGGAAGTCTTGCCTTGGTCAATTAAGGACTTAACTTTGTGCGCCATTGAACTGAGCTTCTCGTACAACCACATGCCTGGTATGGGACGGGCTTAACTTAGTAAGTTATGGAGTCTTGACATTGATCACTCAGGTTGTAGGTTAGGCTGTGGGCTTGGGTGGAGGTGTGCTACCAAGTAGTCACATCACGGGGTGGTTCGCCGTGTCCCTGTCCAACGGTGTGTGTCGGATTACTTCCTGTGTGGGGTAGTCTGACGTAAAGCACATCGGGAGTGTCAATGCTTGAGACGAAGTTTACGAAAGGTTTTGTTGTGATCACTCGATCCGGTTGATTGCATCTTGTGGGTAAAGTGTACAAACTCTGCAGAGTGTTAAACAATCTATTGAATAGCGCGTCATGATCATGGACATGCTCGGGATTTCACACGAGGGGTAGATTTTCATAAAACTTGGGATGGGATGGCTGTGTGAGATAACTTATGCAGCTGTGTGAATAACTTGATTAGGCTATGTGTCTTTGTGAAAACAAATGATAAAACTTATTATTGTCTATTTGTTTTGAATTATGCTTTCAATGTATTATTTGTATTCAAATTGCAAATGTTGTATTTCTGCAAAATAACCACAGAAGCCATTCCTTTGGAATAAGCCTGCATCTATAATTGCATTTCTGTGCTATGACTTGCGAGTACGGTGTGTACTCATGCTTGCTTTAATAAATCAAGCAGGGGTGAAGGAATCGTCAGTCAACAAGATCTACTTCAAGGATCGTGGAGAACTAGGTCACGCACCCCAGCCGATTGCCTGTGGGCATATGGATGGGCATCACTGAAGTTATTCTATTTCGTTTCGTTGCAGCTTCATTGAGCTATTTGCCCCTCTGAAACATTAATTTTAAGCTTTGACCTTAAGGTCTTTACTCTGATGTTTATTGCTATTTCCCTATTTATTAGTTATCTTTGTATATGGAAATGGTATTTCACTGATGTTACCACTGTGTGCGCTAGCGTGATCCTGGACTAGTGCAGTATACACAGAGGGTCCAGAATTGAATATTTTGGGTCCCGACACCACCCCAGTCGATTGCCTGTGGCAGATCAGCTGGACTCCACTACTTCTTCGTCTTCCGCTGTGTTCTTGATTGTTGGCTTGTAAGCATTTCTTGTAATAAACTCTGTTGTTATTTATTAATAAAGATGTGCGATTTATGGATGTTACCATATCTGTTTACTGTGTGAACTAGCTACTGATCATATGACTAGTTCAGAAATGCACAGAGGATCTAGGGTGTTACTCCTGGGTTCGACAACAATGAACACAAGTGTATAGAGAAGAGCCAGCACCTTTAATTCATCTCTGTGTCTCATGTATATAGAGGTTCTCATATTTATAGTCCACAGGGGTGAAAGCCCTCCAAAGGCGGTTTGGTCTTTTGCCTATACAAAGGTTTCATAATAACAACAACAACGGTGATCGTCCTCAAAGAGACGTTGCCACGGTGGCAGCACCCGCAACCGACGCATTGAGTGTGGCAGTGAACTTGAAATAGAGAAGGCTGACGGCGAGAAAGAAGGCGATGGTGACGACGAGCTGGAGAGCAATGGCGAGGGAGTTGCTTGGGGATGAGGCGATGATAGGGGCGACGAATTCGATTACCCAGAGAGCAGCGCAGAAGGTGAGGGTGAGAATGGTGGCAGCTTGAGCAAGGCACGCCATTGCCTTGGATTTGGAGCTAGCTATATAGTTGGTTGGGGCTTCTGCAGCGAAAAAAAATTCTATTGGGGGGGGGTGGGGCCTTGGGGGAGACCCCTCCTCCACCACCACACATCACCCCCTGCATCCAACGGTCCCGGCAGAGGGCCTCACGGTGAGGCCCTCCCCCAGAGAATTTGCTTCCTTCTGTAGCTGTGTTGTTATGATGGGGATTTGGGAACACATTGCACACTGGTGGGGCTCTATATATATATGGTGGGGTTGAGTACCAGACCAAAAAACCACTGACTACTGGCAGAACAAGTGGTAAAATGGAGGCGTTGGTCCGGCGCTGATCAAAGCTTAAATTCCACATATCGCATTTTCAGAGCCAAATATCGTGGAGTTGCAAGACGAACATAAAAGTCAAGAACAGCGGGCGCTCGCTTCGCTTGCGCCTCGAGCGTGCATGGACGGATCGACATCGGCCCAGAAATGAAAAGGGCCAGGAGGTCAAAGTGTCAAACTGTGGAGATCACGGGTAGATGCAATAGTGCCGAAGCGTCTAGAAAACTCTCATTTTAGCAAAGTTCCTGCATTGTCGATCGATTTGATCGGCGCCATGAGCGGTCGATCAGGCTAGTGGGCGTGAATGGATCGCTAGTGACCGACGGTCCGACGGTCTTGGCTAGCCGGCGATCGCCAAAGTGACAGTCTGGCTAGCCAAAAGTTGAAATGTGAAATTTTTAGAATTGACAAAAAAAAATCACTTTGTGTAGAAAGGTGAGGTGATGTGTTTGCACTAGATCTTATTGAAAATGGAGATTCAAGGAAAAACTAAATAGAGTTTGAAATTTCTAAAGAGAGTGCAGCTAAGACTTGGGAAAATTCCCAAGCAATCTAATCGGCTATTTGACAGCGGTTAGTCCGGTTGGCTGGCTGGCAGTCAAACCGACCGAGGGTGGCAATCTGACTGGTCAGAAGTGTTTCATGCGACGGGAAGCGATGAATTTTATGGAATTGGCTAAAATCATGGGATTCAGTGCATAGGTGTTGCATGTTGCATGTTTTAGCTAATGTGGGTCAAGTTGTGAAGAACTTATGGTCGTAATCGATTTTTTGATCTATTGTTGTGCAGGTGGCTTGGAGTCAACGGCGGTCAACAGTGAGGATGATCAAAACTAGGCTCAGAGAGTTGAGGTCTGGAACGATCGATGATATCGGGTGAAGTGGTTGGACTGAAGCATGGCGCAAGATGGACAAGAGCAACCAAACGAGAAGTTCGATGCGACGGGTTGCATCACATGGCTTGGGGGTCAGTGCAAGTGTCATGGTGGTTCCGGTAGGAGCCAGATGGGATAGACTTGCTGACATGAAGAGGGCCATTGATGAACCTACACGTGGCGAGGCATGTGATTGCTTCACGTTAATTGGACCTGGCCTTTGGAGACGGATCGAGAGGAGGTATTTTGGTATCTTCGCCAAAATACCGAGTTAGAGACCTTAGAGAAACTGCGGCGCAAGACAGCGCAAGGATAGACGATTTAGGTCAAGAGAAGATGAAGATAACGAAGAGACTGATTCGGGAAACCCGATTCATCATACGCTTTGAGAAGTGTATGTGAGTATAAACTCGTTTGTGTGTTGACTTAATGGGTGCCCAATAAGATTTTTCTCTCTAGACCTAGCCTCCACTATAAAATGAAAGAGTGCAGGATTTGCACTGAACCAACTTAAGCCTAGAAACCCTAATGTGTGATTTGAAGAAAGTGGAGGTAGAGGAGGCTATGGTTTGAGATAGATGGATTGATTGAGTGCTCAAGTGTTAAGTTTTTGTACTTCATGGTGGAGTGGTTGTAAACCAATAATCCCTTGAATCAATTCACATAAGGTTTGTCCTAAGATGTGTTCTATCTTGTTATTGCTCTCTCTTTGATGACTTTGGAATTTTTGCGTTCATAGGGTTTTGCTTAGGTCTTTTGCTATGATCTAGCTTGCTAGGACCTGTAGGAATTAATCTAAGGTCATCTTGACCATCTTCCTCCAACTAGTAAGTTTTTGGATTGAAGTTTGAATTTCCTCTGTTTTTGTGTCTCCTTGACCTCATCTAAGAAATTTGTGGAACTTTGGCTTTCATCGTCCTAATCGTCAATTGGAATAGGTTCCTGACGTTCTTGATAAGCTATATTTGATATATCAGGGGATTTGGACCTCGATCTCGAAATCAAAAGTTAGATCGATTTGAGATCATCTCATACTGTTAACCCTGCAGCCGGTGGTCAGACTGTGCCCCAGACTAGATCGGTCAAGTCTTGGCGGTCAAACTGGCCAAGATGTTTTGACCTCGGAGTTTTCCGGTTTCAACGCAAGACTTCTATTTTGTTCTCATGCCCCTTATCTCCATAGGTTTCATAGCTATTAAAGTGAATAAGAAGTTGAATACCGAGAAGGGTGGAAAAAGAGTAGACGCCCCTATTCAACCTCCTTTAATCGTCTTTTAGTCCAACACAAACATTCAAGTCAAAATCAAACGATCTAGCCCTTTTCAAGTTGTGATCAAAAGAGTCCATACATGTGGCGGACGGCCGCCTTTCTCCGATGCGTATAAAACAAACCGCGTGCTGCGGGGCCAAGCATTAAAAATCTCCAGCTGCGCAGTGACATGCATTAGTTTAGTAGTAGAGCTAGCCAAATGGGTCGGGCTTACCAGGCCGGGATGAAGAACGGCACTATAGGCCTGGTCCAAGTACGGTACGGCCCGCATTGTTCATGGGTCATGCCGGTCCGGCACGAGGCCCCGGGTCATGCCTGGGCCGCCACCTTGGCACGATGGGCCGGCTCGGCACGCAAGACGATCAAGGCTGGTCGTTAAGCAGCACGCAAGACGGCGTGCACGGCCCGGCCGGCCCGGCAGCACGGCCAGGGCTCAGGCCACCATGATTCGGGAGGCGTGCGAGGGCGGGCGGCGGCGGCGCCGAGCGAGGAAGCGGGCGCATGGTGCTGCGTGGTCCACCGGAGCGGAGGGAGGGAGGGAGGAGAGCGTCACCATCACACGCAGTCAGCTTGCAACGCGGCGCTGTGAGGAGAGGAAGCGAGGAGCCGGGTCAGGCGGCGAGGTCGTCGATGCGGCGGCAGGGCGCGGGGACGCAAGGTTTATATACCTATACCACCACCACAGCGAACTGTAATGGGCCTTCTCCGAAAGTCTGGGATATATGCTGGTTATGAGACAGCATCCATAATCAGGTATTTAGGCCCTATGACTGGAGATTTGCATACTTCCCGATTCGCTGATAGTATATTAGATGAGGATATTTTTCCGTCATTAAGGGGAGGAAATCAACCCCTTGATGAAAAATATCCGGAAATAACGTGGCAAGCCACAGGAAGTCCAGAAGACAATTGAAGTCTAGAAGACAATTGAAGTCCAGAAGATAATTGAAGTCTAGAAGATAAATGAAATTCATGAACATGACCAGCGCACTAGTGAAGCAAATAGAGAAGTCCAGAAGATAATTGAAGTCTAGAAGACAATTGCAGTCCAGAAGATAATTGATTTGCAAGCATTAGCGAATCATCTGCCTGACCACTTTAGTGATTTGAAGAGCATGACTAAGTCGCATGTGCCTGCATGCAATGCACCAGAGAGGGTTGAAATACCTATGAAGGTATCCCTAATCCCGTCCTTAAGGCCTCTAAAAGGACGAGAACTCTGGACCCTCGAATCCAAAATAAGAGGGGACGCCTGATGGAAAAGGATAAGAAGGACTTGACACGGTCAATCACCAAAGTTTCCCCAGAACCAGAAGGAGAGCCAGTTGAGACCTGGCACTAGTATAGAACCTTCAAAAAAGGTATACCGGATTTGAACATCCCCAGGAAGGGATACATCAGTATGGATGTGTGCGCACACATCGGAGCTGGAAAACTGAAGGGACTTGCCCCCGTAATTGGAAGCAGCGGTGAGCAAGTATAAGCATTAGAAGCATTAGAAGAATCACCCCTTGAAGATAATGTGAAGTGAATGAATGGTTTGTGACAATTCCCTCCCAAGCATGCCGTCTTCAATGTTTACCTAAAACAAGTAAACATCGCAAGAATGAGTCCACGACTCAGCAAGTACAGTAGCACAAAATGAACCATACAGAATGGGAACATACTAGAATGAACGAGTAAGGACATATCATCACATAATAGAATTCGAATGTAGAAGGAACGAACAAGAACATATCATCGCATAATAGATTTCCAATGTAGAAGGAACGAACAATAACATATCATCACATAATAGATTTTGAATGTAGAAGGAACGAACAAGGACATGGCAGTCACATTTTAGAATATGAATTTAGAATATCAGAAATCATATGAATGAATGAAATGCATGAACTCCACTTCTGCTTATACCGGTATAGCCAGTGACACACCCGTCGGTGTTCACTTAGGCCCGCATTTAACAAAATACGGAGATCCAAGGCCCGCTCAAGAACGTTTCATACGGGATCCAAATCGCCCACATTGGAATGGTGGGTCTTATGTGCCCATATTTTGAATTGATGGGTCTTTACATTCCACTCCTGTGGACGAAATATGAACAATGAATGAATGGAATGAATTATGAATAATGAAAGACATCATCTCATTAAACACGGATTAACAAACGCGAAAATAACATGAAGCATTGAATCTACTCCTGGATCATAGAAATAACAGTATGAACAACAAGCACTTAGCATTCACCAACAATAAGAATCACAAGGTACTTGCCCATATTGGAATTATGGGACTTCACTACCCACTCCCGTGGGTGAACAGGAACAAAGGAACGAATGAATATAATGAACGTAATCTTATTATTAAAGAATCATTGTATATCAACTATGAAGGGAAACAAGGAATACCGAAATTACCCATTTCATAATCATCAATCAAGTGGAACAAACAACAAATAAGACAAATCAATTGTACTTGCCTTTCGAACTGTGACGCGTTAGGAGGCAAGGACGAAGCCACTAATCTCGAATTCCCTTCTCCTACACAAATTAATTACTTAAATAAGTAACAACGTGAAAAGGACGCTACTCGAGATGCCTAGTCGCAGCATCCTAAACCCAAGGTTCACATAGCCGATCTACCCAATTAAACCGATAGTCTAGCAGGACGGTAAACTGGACAGCGGTACTAAATGCAACACAACTCTTGCTCTGAGACTCGAAACATAGTGTTCTTAGATCCTGTGGAAAGATAACGATATCCCCCACAAAATTCTAGCTTGCAGAATCTTCAAATTCGGCCAAAAACCTAGGCTAACAATCCAATGAAAGTCGAACATCCGATCTGTCTAACAGAACCACATAGCAGTAGAGAAATAATCATATCTTTTGTTCTACAAATCCAAATTAAGTGTTCTTTATCAATCTAGAAATTTTATAAAAAATTCTACAACAACCTAGTTGGGTGGAAACCCAGAATCTGCCCTTAACTTAATCATAATTTAATAGACAAATTGACAGGTAATTCACGTCAGATTTTCAGGACAGCAGGAATGAATCTATCATATCTTTTGAACCGTAATTCAGAATTGAGTGTTCTTGGCGGCTACGGAAAGCAAAGAACGATTCCCATAAAACTCTAGGAGATGTAAATCTCAAATCCAGCTTCTAAGAACATGAAATCGGCCGCACAACATACTGGACAGAACTAATCTACTAGCAGTAGGAATTCGATCCAACAAACCTAATCGAATTCGCATCTAATACAACCTAAACAGCGAGGGGAAACCATCGTTACCCTTGTAGAACCACCGGAGATCGCTGATCAAATCCCACGAAGAAACTCTCCTCTTCTCCTCCTTCCTTCTCTCCTTATTTCCTTCCTCTTGATCAGCAGCGCCACAGAGAATCACAGCATGCATTGATTAATTTATCTTGACAGCAACAATCTCTCGGCACTATGCAGCCATGCATTGATTAATTTATCTAGTCACACAAAAGCAGCAGCTGCAGCAAGCATGCAATCTGGCAAGCAGCAACGCATGGGCGTGTGCATGCATGTGGGCAGGCACACACACTTGCCAAGCAGCGAACACACGCGCCGACTGGTGTTAGCGAGCCACGCGCGCGGCAAGCAGCACTAGGCACGCGGGAAGGCGACGGCTGGTGCATAAACAACGATGGCAGCTAGCGATTGGCCTAACACGACGTGGGCAGAAGCACCAGCGAGATTGGCGCGTGGCGAGCGAAAACTGGCGAGCGGTGATTTGGTGAGCGAAGAAAGCCGGCGGTGCACGGGAAGAACAGAGAAACAAGCAGCTAGGGTTTTGGAGAAGAGGAGGCGCCCTCTACTTGGCCGGCCATAAGATGGGCCTCCTGGGCCAAGGCCTGATACTCAGATTTGCGAATAATTGTAGAAAGCCTCTAATTAATACTTTATTCTCTCTTTTGTACCTTCTTCCCTAGAACAATTCGGGGTAATTACAACTATACCTCTATTTAATCTCAAGCAATACATTGATTATGTGTGTGACAAATTATCTTATTAATTTACATAGTATAATGTATTACAGTACATTACTCACACATACACCGATGCACCATATGCGACCTACCTTGAACTTATCTTTCCTCATGCGCGGCTGTCCCACCAAACCGTGTGGCTTCTATCTCTTCTCACCGTCACAACTTTTTGGCTTCAACCTTCAACAATAAGCCTAAATCTTGATTGATCCTTCTGAGGTGCTACCCTTTCCAATGTAATACTTTACCACATAGTTATCTTCTAGTTCTCCCTAATTATTACTTAATGCTAACCATTGCGACATCAACACACATACACATGCAACCGTCACCGATCCTAGTTGGGGACATGTGTCACGCTCTCTCCGATGACCCTAAGCATATTCTCTACGACTACACCATGTCTACTCCAAGCTTTTTGCTCTTCTACTTCTATATGTCTGTGCTTCTATTTGTACGGATGCATGATGTTACACACGCTTGGTGTCTTCTTCTCTTGTTGCTCGTTCCTCTTCTTCGACGTTGGCGGACTCAATGTTGTGGCTTCCTCGCTATCGATCCATCTCAGTTGCTACCCCTTCCAACGCAATACTTTACCACATAGTTATTTTCTACTTCTCTTCAATTATTGCTTAATGCTAACCATTGAGACATCAACACGCATACACATGCAACTGTCACCGATCCTAGCTGGGGACATGTGTCACGCTCTCTACAGTGACCACCTGAGCATATTCCCTACGGCTGCACTCTTTCGTGGTCTCCATTAACACCGTTCATGCTATCCTCGTTATAACTTATATTTTGTAATCAAAATTTTAGTTATTTTTTATTCCATAGGAAGCAACAATAGAAAAATGTGACCTTAAGAGCGAACGTGGTGCCTTATTTTGTGTCTTCTCTAACACCATTCGTGTCATCCTCGTTATAACTTTTATTTTTATTCAATATTTTAGTTATTTTTATTGGAGTTCACATACAAATCAAATTGCTAGATATATTTATTTTATTCTAAATTTTAATTATTTGGGATTTTATTTTGCAATTTGTATGGAAATCAAATTGCAAACTTTCTTTTATTTTTTATTCTGAATTTTAGTTCTTTTTCTAGGAATTCGTATCTGAATCCAATTGCCATTTTCTTTAATTTTATTTCCAAATTATAGTTATTCAGTGATTTCATTAGAATTGTATTGAAATCAAATTGCTAATTTTATTTTGTGTTTATTATTTATTTTAGTTGTTTTTGGGTTTGATTTCATATACAAATATAATTGGCAATTATTGTTTAATTTTTATTCAGAGATATAATTATTGGAATTTGTATCAAATCAAATTGGTAATTTTATTTTATTTTTATTCAATTTCATTTTTTTGGTTGGATCTCATACACAAATCTAATTTCTATTTTTGTTTATTTTTTATTTTGAATTATAATTATTTAGGATTTTACTTATAAATTTGTATGATGGAATACTTAGGAATTAGTATGTAAATCAAATTGCTGATTTTATTTTATTTTTTATTTTGAATTTCACTTTTATTGTACTTGATATAGACTCTTTATTTTAATCTAAACCGTTATAATCTGAACTCACCACGATCGGTGGTGTAGATCTTTCTCTTTTTTCCACCAATTAATATGAGAATTTCTAGCCCTTGAGAGCGAACGTGGTGGCTTCTTTTGACTCTGCTTCGATAAAATAACTAGTAGGGTGGCTCATGATTTGCACGGCTAGATTTGTTTCGAAGTTTGTATAAATGATTAAGAATATATTTACGTATTTTATAGGCTATTTAGATTTTAAAGATATGATAAACATTAGAAATGACAACAGAAGCTTGAAGGAATATACAACCTGAGGAACGTAATTGAAGTATTGAGTTTTCATAGAAGAAAATACATAAGTTTTTGGGGTTCCTATAAACTAATCACTCTCCATCATGCATAAATCATGTAGCTCATACCTCTATTCTTACTCTATTAGTTATTTTTTCCCCAAATTGTATGCATGCACATGTACCTCTATTTAATCTCAAGCAATACGTTAATTATGTGTGCAACAAATTATCTTATTAGTTTATATGGTATTAGAGTACCTTGCCCACGCATACATCGATGCACCATGGGCGACCTACCTTGAACTTATCTTCCCTCACACACCGGCTGCCCCACGAAACCGTGTGTCTTCTATCTCTTGTTGTCACAACTTTTTTGCTTAAACCTCCAACAGTAAGCATAAATCTTGATTGATCCCTCTCAGAGTCTCAGTTGATACCCTTTCTGTCGGGACCCGAAAATGCATCTCAGGAAACCTCTGTGTATTCTGAACTAGTCCTAGATCAGTAGCTAGCTCACATAGAAAACAGTGATGAAATACCATCCATTTATTCGATTTAATTAAAAAGTTCTTAGAGTAACAGATAATAATAATAACTGGACCTTATGGTCAACGTTTACTTAACTTGCCATGCAGAGCTAAAGAAACAAATGAACTCTTGCAGCGGAACGAAACTCTTGAGAAGGCCAATCAACGTGCCCACAGACAATCGAGTGGAGAACGCATTCTAATCCGCAAAACCTTCATAGTCCTCCTTCTGAAAGAATTCCTGAGCAGCTTGATATTCTTCAACTGATCAACAAAGGCATGAGCCGTGAGTACATAAAGCACTCAACAAGCCGTAGGGAAATGTATGCAAATAGTATTCATGTATGGCCTGACAAAGGTTAGCTGTATGGTTCTTTTGCACAAAACAGCATTTACGATAAATACAATAAATAGATTAAAATGCGTAGTTGAAAACAATAATAAATATCTAAACAATTTCTTTGAAACAACCAGTGAACTGCCCATTCACTTCCCAACCAAATCACTGATAAGTGAATCCCCAATTCACCAATCGACACAAACCACCAAGTGAATGACCTATTCACCAAATAAACATTATATTCATCAAGTGAACTTCTCATCCACACTCCTACTCATTTTATAAAAAAAAACTCTATCTCCCGTGTGAAATCCCCGAGCACGTCCATAACCGCGGACACGGCTATTCGAATAGTTTTACACTCTTGCAGAGGTTGTATAGCTTAACCCACAAGAGATTAATCAACTCAAAGAGTCTGACCGCACTTCCTTGGGTGTGCGACTTAAGCGATCATCACAAGGCTTTTACAAAGCTCCTTCTTAACCCAATTCTTCCCGCTAAGTTTTCAACACTGAATGTCTTTCCGACCAGACAGGGCCCCCCTCTTGCGCCTGTGAGAATACGTTTCCCATAACTCACGCTTTCCACGACAGAACCAAAATTAAGACATTGCTAATTAGTTAGCCAGGTCCGTCCCATCAGACATGTGGTTGTACGATTAAGGCCCAGTTCAATGGTGCACAAGATTAAGTCCTTGACAAGTTACTCAGGCGAGACTACCACAAACCCAATCCATGTTTCATCCACACCCTCAATCTTATCCACCAACCACTCGCCCGAGTGAAAACCATTTTGTTTAACTAAGACTAATGACACACCCTGTCATGGTACACAAATTTTAACAAGAGTAGCTCACCACCATAATTCCATATATCATTAAGTCAAGATTAATCATTATGACACATGTGATGATGAACCCATCGTAACTAAGCTGAACTAAGCATCTGTATGATACCCATGTTGGTGATATAAATATGTCCACCTAAAATTATCCAAGCTAGGGTGACAAATGATTCATGGCATTCAAATAAACAAAGGAGGCATAATGACAATAGGTAATAGCTAATCCCAAAATAATTTATATAAATATAGCATGCAATTGTATAAAACAATATACTTTTGAAATCATAGGTCAATATGATCAAAGGAATATGCTTGCCTTGGAATAAACCCTGGGATTGATCTTGATCTTGGTAGACTCCTTGCTCAAAGCTTCCCGAAGTATCAACGTCTAATTGCAAACAAGGCGAATAAACCAAATAAATAAATAACAGAGGAAAGATAAACTTCAAAAATCAAATAAAAAACTCATATAAATAGATCTTGAATTTAGGAATTTGAATGGACTCAATCAGAGTCCGGATGCAAAATATATGGGCTTTGGAAGATTGAAATCACATAAATCGATGAAAATCAGATTTATGGATTTTCCCGAATTATTTTCCTATTGGAAAATCTTGGTTTATGACGTAGTGCTAACGTCAGCGAGGGATGTTCGGATGGGGCGAAAACAACCTGACAGGTGGGGCCCACGAGTCGGTGGCTAGGCTCACGGTGGACCACGTTCACCGAGCCAGACGGTTGGGTTGGATCTGGACCTGTCGTGTCAGCGCTGATGTGGCGATAACTCAGCGACATGTGGGCGAAAAGCGATGACATGGTGCAGCGGTGGCAAGGCCACGGTGGCGCAACGGCGGCCACGCTCCAGTGCACACTGATCCAGCGAACGGCGACTCGCCGGCGGCAACGGAGGCGTCGACGAGGTAGAGGAGGTGACGGGGATCTCAAGGAGGTGCGCACAAGTGCTTGGGGACCTACACAGCGACCTACGGCGACGATTAGGCAGAGACCGAAGTTCGGGCTTGACGGCGATGGTGCTAGGAGGGCTCCCCGACGAAGGCGAGGGTGGTTCCGGGATGCGGGCTTCACGGCGGTCCCGAAGATGGCGCTCGACGGCGACGAGGAGCACTGGAGCGACAGGGAGCTAACGAGGTGCTTCCGCAGGCGATGAAGATGACGATGGAGACGAAGGCGATGAAACGGCAGCGGAGGCTAGGGTTTCCAAAGGCGGCGCGTCGCGGGGTGTGAGGAGCAAGGTCCCTCGGGCCTTAAATAGGGGCAGGGACGAGGTGTCCGAGACAGAGACGGCGGTAGCGCCCGAAGGAAAGAGGAAAAGGGGAGTCTGCACTAGAGACGAAGCCGACGTGGCAGCGGGTCCCATGCGTCAGCGAGAACGGCTCAGACGCGGTTGCGTCGTGCATGACCCTAAGCAATGATCGCCTGGGCCAAGACGCTGCACGGAGGAGCGAAAAGGAACGGGCCGCACGGGAAGTTGGGCTGAAAATGAGGCGGGTTGGGCCACACAGGAGCAGGCTAGATTTAAAAGGAATGGGTTTCGGCCCATCTACTATTCTTAGATTTATTAATAGTTTTTCTTTTTAGAAATTAGCAAGAACTCCAAATAAAACTTAGAAAATAGAAAATGAACTCAGAAAAATTCTAGAAATTATATCCAAGCTCATAGAATCCAAATAAAATAATTTTGATAATAGTTGATGTTGACATTATTTATATTAAATTGTTTTTGAACTCTAAAAATTCCAATTAAGCTTTTAACTTTAGCAGAAAAATTCAAATGGTTATTTTTTTCTTTTTAAAACTTTAAAATAGACCAAAATTTTGGGATGTTACACTTTCCAATGCAATACTTTACCACATAGTTATCTTCTACTTCTCCTCAATTATTGCTAAATGCTAACCGGTGCGACACCAACACGCATACACATGCAACGGTCATCGAACCCAGCTGGGGACACATGTCGCTCTCTCTAGTGACCCCAAGTCTATTCCCTATGACTGCGTCATCTCTACTCCAAGCTTTTTGCTCCTCTACCTCTGTACACTCGCGCTTGTATTCGTACGAATGCATGCATGTACATACGCATGTATGATGTTATATATGCTCAGTGTCCTCTTCTCTCGTGTCGATCGTTCATCTTTTACGACGTTGGCCAACTCAACGCTGTGGTTTCCTAACTAACCGCAACAACCTCCCATTTTCACTGATGTCGGTGTGTCTACTTTAGTCGTTACCTAACTATAAGGAGAATCTTTTCGCCATCGTCGGCAACAACATGCCCCTCACCACTGATGGCACGTTCCTAGCTACCCGGTGGCTCCATATCGTCCACAGCTCGTCTTCAATGCAAAGCTTCATCTCCTATCTGTCAGGGATTCCTCTCCATCGAGCTTATTAGGCCACTAACTTCTTCAACAATGCTGACGCTCACCACTTGTTATCGCAGCCCTTGGCTCCTTCAACACTAGACTTTCTCTTAAATGGCTCTGGTGAGCAGCAAGACATTGTCATCGTTGAATGGCTAAGGTGAGCAGTACGATATTGTTCTCATCTCCATCAACGCCACCTCGGCTCTTCACTTCCCCGGGGTCAATGTCTTCTTGCATGACAGATCGATACCATTGCACTCTTTCATGGTCTCCTCTGATACCATTCGTGTCATCCTCGTTATAACTTTTGTTTTTTATTTTAAATTTTAGTTATATTTTATTTTTATTCCATAAGAAGCAACAATAGAAACATGTGATCTTGAGAGCGAACATAGTGGCTTTTTGTGTGTCTCCTCCGACAATATTCGTGTTCTTTTTTATTCAACATTTTAGTTATTTTTATTAGAGTTCAGATACAAATTAAATTTCTAAATTTATGTAATTTATTTTGAATTTTAGTTATTTATGGATTTTACTTTGGATCATATTGTAACTTTTATTTTATTTTTATTCTCAATTACGATCTTTTCCTTGGAATTCGTATCCAAATCCAATTACTATTTTTTTTCTTTAATTTTTATTCCAAATTACAGCTATTTAGAGATTTTACTTTGTAATTCATATTGAAATCAAATTGCTTATTTTATTTTATTTTTATTCTGAATTTCAAGAATTTGTTTGGGTGGATTTCAGATACAAATCTAATTGCCAATTATTTTTAAAATTTTATCCCTAATTACATTTCTTGGAATTTATATGAAAATAATATTGCTAATTTTATTTTATTTTTATTCTGAATGTTAGTTTTTTATGGATTTGGTATATAAATCTAATCTCCAAATTTTTTTACTTTTTATTCTAATTATAATTATTTAGGATTTTACTTAGAATTATATGGAAATAAAATTGCCAATTTTATTTTATATTTAATCCTAATTTCATTTTTATTGTAATTGACATGGACTTTTTTACGTAGAAACTCTAATTTTTATTTTATCTTATTTTGTTAGGAATATTAGTTATTTTTGGTTGATTTCAGATATAAATCTAATTGCCAAATATTGTTTATGTTTTATCCCAAATTATATTTTTTGGCATTTATATCTAGATCAAATTGATAATTTTATTTTATTTTTATTTCAAATTTTAGTTTTTTGTTTGATTTTGTATAAAATCTAATTGCCATTTTTTTATTTTTATTTCAATTATAATTTTTCAGGGATTTTACTTAGAAATTCGTTTGGAAATTAAATTGCTAATTTTATTTTATATTTGTTTTGAATTTCAGTTTTATTGTACTTGTCATGGACACTTTTACTTAAGGAACTCATTTGGAAATCAAATTACTGATTATATTTTATTTTTATTTCAAATTTTGGTTTTATTGTATTTAATATGAACTCTTTCTTTTAATCTAAATCATTATAATCTAGACCCACCACAATCGACGGTAAATATCTTTCTCGTTTTTTTACCGATTAACGTGAGAATTTCTAACCTTTAAGAACGAACATAGTGACTTCGTTTGACTCTGCTTTAATAAGGTAATATATAGATAGTACTTCAAACGTAAACCATGCTCGGGGCGAGGTGATACAAATTCATAGAAGCGAATAACGATCCAGTGTCCAGAAGGCAAGCAAGGCCCCATTTTTTTATATGCAGTAACTAGATATTGAGGTGACAACAGCAGACCAAGACTACACTGGATGCTTAGTCATCCTAGTCATGGCGGCGGTGGTGGTGCTTCTGGTAATGTTTCTTCTTTTCGTCATCGGAGTCATCATCATCCTGCAGAGCAGCGGCAAGAAATATTCAGGGTTGACAAGAAAGATCTATTTTTAACACTCGGAGATTGCTTCTGTGGCATTTGACAGCACTGGAAATGGAATGATTGGCCGCTTCAAGAAATGCACTGAAACTACTCTTGCCCCAAAAAAACGGCGAACAAGTGGTACAAGAAAATTTACTAACAGTACAAGAGAACGGAGGGGAAAATACCCCTGTTACTCTGGGTTTTTGCACTGAATTTTACTTTGTTCAATTTAAATTTACAGACCTTACAGATGGTTAAACACACAGAATATCAAATGTACAATATAACAATCATAGATGACTATGAGTCCATGACTCGTAAGGTTCCATTCTTATAACTGGGTGTTCAATCTAGATGAACGACCATTTGTACAAATTTTCCCTATTTTATTTAGCCACACTGGTCTGAAAGATTATTTTGGGTGAGATGACTATGGCATATGCCTGACTGTTGTACAGCCATATCAGTATGTAAGTAAACGATGAATTTCCACAACACAAAAGCATCATATAGAATCGATCGGTACTGTCGAATAATAAAAAGAAGTGCTATATAGAATCAATCAGAATAGTCAACTACTCAAAAGAGACACTATATATAATCAATCAGTATTGTTAAACTCACAAATACAGAAATAGAAACATGCTTATGGGGCGTAGGGATGGCAACGGGGTCATTCCCCGTCGGAGAGTGGTGGACCATCTTCATCCCTGTGACAAGAAAAAATCTCCGTCCCCGTCCCTATCCCCGTCGTCGGGTACTATTCTTCCCCCATCCCCGTCCCCGTCGGGTTATCGGGGCCACATCCCCGTCCCCATCCCCGTTGTCGGTACTGCTATTTCTGAATTTCGCCGCAAAGAAAGAGAAATTTCTCAAGCTATGGATGTGAGCGCGGTGGGTGGGAGTGAATGGGAAATGGGGTTAGGGACTTAGGTTATGACTAACGCTATGTAGCGTGCAAAGACAGAATGATGCACTCGGTTGGTGGGCTGGGCTATGCTATGCACTGTGTTATCACCTTATCGGGGCCCCATCGGGTAACGGGGATGGGGAGCAGGGGAACAGCCCCGTCCCCGTCAAACCCGATGGGAAATGTTTTTGTCATATTAGTATCCCCGTGGGGAATGAAGTAGTCCCAAACCCGCCCTCTAATAGGTGAATTCCCCATCGGGGAATGGAGAATGAGGCCCCATTACCATCCCTAATGGGACGGTATTTCTGGTGCACAAGACCACCTTGGTAAACATATGCATATGAAAGATCTTAGCTATCCATTCAACATCCCATGATTAGGATGCAGCCCGCCGCTCCCCACTTGACTCTCTACGAAAACAACCCGGCGTAGACCTTCGTCCCCCTTCCTCGCCCCCGCATCAGGCCGATGGGGCGCACCACGAGCTAGGGTTGGGACCGCGCCGCCCCCTCTGACGCCCGCCGCGCCGTCACCCGGTGCCGAGCCCCTACGCCGCCTTCGCCCCCCTTCCACACTCCATGCCCGCCTCCTCTCCAGGTTCCTTGCCAGCGCCGCCAACTCCGGTTCTCCCCGCCGCACCCTCTGCTTTCCCCTTGCGCCGCCTCCCGAGGTGCACACTATGCCCACCTCCCCTCGTCACCACCGCTTGTGAGCCCTAATCCCATCCCTACTCCCCCAAGGGCTCGTGACATTATGAGACCAAGGGAGAGGAGGGAGGCTCCGTGCCACCTGCTGCCGCAGAGATCCCGTCGCCGTTGGGAAATGCTGTGCTTCCTTCCTCACCGATGAATCATCAGGTAATTAAAGAAGAAAGTTGTGTTTGATAAGGTTGTTGTCTCGCCATTGCTCGAGGTTCCTATCCGGTTCTTGGCCGGCGGGAAATCGAGATTCAGCCGCTCCTGCCATTCTTTGCGCCTAACCGCCTACGCTTGTTGTTAAGTTTGGTTTTGGCTAGCCGTTTTGAGGTTTGGGGGATTCCTGGTCCTGGGGAATGGGGATTCTGGTGTTTGTACTAATCTTGAGCAGCTAGTCGCTGTTGGATAAATTCCTTCACTTTTTTTTTGGTTCCGTCGCACCAGGGATTTCTTTATCTGCTTGGCGAATGGCAATTCTTGGTGCCACAAGTTTCGGCAAGGCATGGTTTCAGCATTTGATAGGATTCTCTTTGAATTTTCTCTCCATTGTTGGTGCTTTGAAGCCTATTTTTTCTTCCCCGAATTTTGCATGCTTCTCGACGCTCTTGGTTCCCGTTAAATTGCTAAGCTTTGCTTGGTGATTTTGTATTCAAGGTTGCTATTGTGTTAGTTTCCATTCTAAGTTGTTGTTGAAGGGGATCGAGGATGCCTATCCATTGTCTGAAGAACCTCTGGGTCCTTTTTTTTTGTTATTCATATTATTGTTCTGATGCATATGCAATGTAGGTGTTGAATGCTTTTCGATAATTTCCCCAATCCAAGTTTTAGGCTTGCCAAGCCATCCTTAGTTCTACTTATTGTCGTTATCCCCGCTCGAGCCAAACTACTTTAGTTGCACTTGCGGTCGTGAGCCCGTGATGTTGTTGTTAGCCTTGTTTGTGATGTAGTAAAACTTTTAAAAAAGCCTTTCATCGAATTGCAAGCTATTGTTAACTCTTACCAACAAAACTTTAGGTGATACAGCTTGAGTTTGACAATCACGGATGAAAGCTACAAATTTCATTCTCGCTGAATTTTATAGGTAGATTGAGACATGCTCAATAGAGGAAGTTGTGTACTGAGAGTATCCTACATCGGGAGAAACTGCAATTCCTTGTTGTCTTGCCGAGCGACTTGAACATGATTTTCCTACTTAAGATTGTTCCTTGTGCAAGATCTTTATCTTGTTCATACCGTTATTTTTGACAGTGAGATACTAGCAAGATTCAAACCAAAGTCGGGCGTGCAGCTCTAATTCCAAACATCGAAATGTCAGATATCCATGAAAGCTTGCTTGGGCCGCTTCAGCAGCACGCACCACATGATCCTCTATTATGAGGATGTAATCCGCGACCAAAATGTACTAAAAAACAAATACGAATGGGCAATTGCAGCTTTGTATTGCCAATATTATATAATATAGAGTCTGTGTGTAGTTACCACCAGCATGATCTCTTTGAACTGTTGTGCAACGACATTTTATCCAGGCGAAATCTTCCATGCTTGTTGCATTGGATTAGCTACCTCAATGTTATGAACTCATGGACTTGTAATATTTGCTTTAATGTCTGGAATCATGGATATGTAATATATGAATGTTGGACATGTTGCCCTAAATGTTTGGTCAATGAATGTGTGCATTGCTGTGCTCTGAAATTTCTCCAACCACTTGCAAAGCTGCAATGCTCTGTAGTATTATGCAGTAGTTCTTTTGGTAGAATTTGATAATAGTATCCACACATGTGCTCTTTGAATTACTGAATTGTAGTACACAGTTGTTCTAATGGAACTGATGAAGCAATCTTACAATGCTACAGTATCAGGTTCAGTGGCCTATCTCATTTTTGCTTTGATGCAATGCACATGATTCTGGGAGCACAAGTCTAAATTCTGGGAGCACAAGTCTAACTTCAAGTGTAGCACTAGTCTAACTTCAAATGTAGCACAAGTCTAAATTCTGGGAGCACAAGTCTAGTTGAAATGGTCAATGGACAATGCTACAGTATCAGGTCCCTTCATATCACTTTTTTTTTCAATTCAGTCAAGTATGAGGTTCACCCAGTGTCATACTTCTGGACTGACATTGTCATGCTTCATACATTGCTAACACTCCAAAATTGCAGACACTCTAAGATTCATACAGGATAGAAACATTGCTAACACTTTAAAATTCATACAGGATAGAAACATTGCTAACACTTCAAAATTCATACATCCAGAACCATTACATAGAAACAACATAGCCATTACAAATGACAAACACATTTAATTGACATTCTTCGCAATGAATATTCTTAGGAAGAACATTAAACATGCAACAAGATATATTACACATCCTTAACACATGTCCATGTCCAGGATTCCATTGGGTAGAAGGTTTCAGTCCCATTGTAGCAACCTACAAAGCCCAAAGGATTAGCCACTTTTTGTATGAAGTGTTATTCCAAAGAGATAAGCACACAATTGCAAGTAAGTTGGAATTTTTATATATCGCCAGTAACATAAACTCCGAGTAAATTGTATACCTTAACAGCTTATAGCCACAATGCCCTTATTATCTCAGAAGCTGTAAGACCCAACAAACCGACAATGTTAGTGAACAGCCGCTAGGCTAGACAATCCGCCCCAAAAAAATCAACTTCGAGTTACCATTTCTTCAAGGAGCAAAGTCTCGATCTCGCTTCCACAAGAACCCCAACGAGACTAGGCCCAACCTCGAAAGCGACACTCTCCACCCGAAGCCTCTCGTAATCGTAGCAAGTGGGCGCCTAAAGACACCGCAGACCGATAGATGGAATTTGTCGCTTAACCTTGCTCAACAGAGCAAACATATCCTCCACTTCATCCCCGGTAACATTATATTTAAGACCTCGTCCTCGCAAGCAATAGTTGAATCAACGAGATTGCAACAACTTCATCCATAAAAGAACATTCAAGCTCATAACAATCATTTGCACAATCTCTGCATAGATGGCTTGCCTCGTGGATCCGCGAATGCGCCTCTAAAACAGAGGCAACCCCATGCATTTGGCATAGCTGACCACAATCTGGTGCCCAACCTAAATCCTCCCCGCCACATCAACACGGACAGCAATCAGCAAATAGCTAAATACTAGTTACTAATGAACAAATTACATCACAAGAAGAAATAGCTGCTGCTGCTATCGCCAGGGAGTGGAGGGAGCATCCATACGCTTTGGTACATGTAGTCAAGCGAGCTTGTCGACAGCTGGCTGCGAGGGGGATGAGATTAGCCAGAGCAACTACCGCAAGCAACAAGATTTAGCAAGAACTCGTTAATAAAACACGGATTAATTGGGGGGGGGCATTAGTGGATGGATGGGTGGTGGTTGGGTTGGGTTGGGTTGCCTTGTGGCCATAGTCGAGGCATCGCATCATGGCGTAGCAGCTGTC
Source organism: Phyllostachys edulis (assembly GCA_036346405.1). Taxonomy (NCBI): domain Eukaryota; kingdom Viridiplantae; phylum Streptophyta; class Magnoliopsida; order Poales; family Poaceae; genus Phyllostachys; species Phyllostachys edulis. Next base: position 22,073,334 of record CM070556.1, read on the forward strand.
CTTGCCGTCGCTCACCAGCGCCACCACCTCAATCTCCGCCTCCACCTCACGCCGGATGCGTGCAGGGACGAAGGCTCGGGGAGGGAGGACCAAATGGGGCGGCGACGGTGGCGTGCAGGGACGAAGGCTTGGGGAGGGAGGACCAAATGGGGCAGCAAGGCGCTGCTGGCGCGAGAGGAGGTAGCTCAGGCTCTCACATGAGCATCGGGCGATTTAAGAAGGCGACTTCATGGGCGGCGTGAAGATAACCCTAGCGATGCTCCTCCACTCCAGCGAATGGGGCTCGGGCTGGGGGGGGGGGAGGGGCGAACAAAGGAAACCTCATTTCGCACGGGGGCTTTTTCGCAAAAACGCTGGAAGTGGGATGTGGGAGCAATCAAGGCCGTTGATTATGAAATGGATGGCTAGGATTTCCCATGTCCATATGTGCACACATATGTCTATGTGCACCAGAAATGTTGCCTGCTTATGGGAACAAGATAATAAAGTTATCGTGCACTAAGCACTAACTAGCAGTTTAATGGATCATAGCACAATATACTATTTAGCTCAACGTTTTTCAACATATAAAACCTACATTATATCAGCAACTTTTTTTTCTTTGCCACCACATAAAACATGAGTTTTGAATTTTGCGTTGGCATGCTAACTCTATGCCCTACCAAATTCTATGAACTTTTATCAGCTAATGATCATCTATGTCGAACGGCTAAAATGGTTGTATGGTTATATCACCTCCCTCCTATTGTAAGACATAATGCAACCACATCCACAAGTAATAAGTCTCCAATCTTTCCTTGACCCATTCAATAAAACAATTAACCATTACAACAACATTCATAGACACAACACAGTAAACGAGCAAGGACAGGACCTTACATGCTTATTGCGGCCGTAGCTCCCCTGGTATTCCTCTCCCCCGCCATAGCTCGGCCTCTCGTACCCAGCACTCTGATATTTGGGCTTCTCCTCACCATACCCATAACCATATGAACCTGACTCTCCTCCCCATCGGTTTCGGTTTCGGCTTCTGGTACCGACCAGAGCAATGCGTGGCTTCATCCTGCTCCGCTTTTTTCCCAAACCCATACCCCGAATCACCATAGCTCTCCTCCATTTTCCGTTTTTTAAGATAACGGAAGAGGAAAAAAAATCTTTTCCGGCCTCTGCATTAAGGATGCACACAACCCATTTTATTAAGAAGTAATGTATCACAAGGGCCAAAGATGATTTAAAAGTGGCTAAAAGCCTTACAACAATAAGGCGATTGGAAATTAAACTAAATCATTACATATCCTATGACTAAATCGTCACCCATGAAAGCCTAAGATTTGCTTCGTTACAAACTCCAATCTGGCACTTTCAGCTAGCATTGCCTCCTTTTGAGCCAGTTTATGTAAATTTGCCCAAACACTCATCCAGTGCTTACTCAAGATGATAACCTGCAATGTATTAGTGATAGTCTTTTTATCAAAAACAACATCATTTCGACATAACCAAGTAGACCAGCAAAAAACATTAGCTCCTATTAGGAGTTGTGACTTTAAATTTTTTTAGAATGTCGTCTAACCAATTTCCAAAAGTGCGCTATACTCCGTTCTCCTCCTGCTGCTTCCTTCTGTACCCAGATCCATAGCCAGAGCCGTAGCTCTCCTGCTGCCCCGGCTTCCTGCCGTACGCAGATCCGTAGGTGTCCTCCGTGGGTGTGGATCCGTAGCCGAAGCCGTAGGACTGCTGCAGCTCCTGCTGGGGCGGAAGCCGTAGGCGGGCTGGGGCTTGGAGTGGTGGGCGCGTCGTAGGAGGTGGAGGGGGCGGAGCGCGGGAGCGGGCGGCCGAAGGTGACGAAGAGTGTTGGAATTGAATCTCTCAACTCCCATCTCACAATCTCTATCGCATGTATACACACGCATGTATTATGAACACATACACATGGGAGGAAGAACACCGGAACTTCCTTACGCCGTTTTTTCTCCTGTTATTCTCCTCTCAGTTTACTCAAACATGTTATATGGCTTAAATAGCCTCACTCACACATGCACACAGCGGATCAACAAACCGCCCAAGTCTCATGCCACGCTTCCTGAACTCAAGGCTCATGAGCTCAACTAACGCACCCACGCCTAGGCAACACAGCCAACTAATTAACTCACGCCATGGACTCGGTCACTAACTCCTAGTACTCTCCACTTAGTAACTAACTGCATGCATGCACTTGGCTCCTTCCAAGCTGACGTCTTCTTGCGACACCACTCGGCACAACACATGCATACATCCATCGAACTCCCCCCTGCATGCAACAACACACGTACATACTCAACACAGATAACATGAGTCAAGATTAGTTCCAACAAAAAAGGTCATAGCGGCCGCCGTAGGGCGTGGGGTCAAAGTCGTCCGGCTCATCGCGGGACCTGTAGCCCCCCGTACGCGGTCGCCATGGCGCTCGCGAGGTGGATCGGTGCGGCCGTGCGGCGGGGTGCGGAGAGTGGAGATCACGACGGAGAGGGGAAAGGATGGTGTGACTTCGGACTGTCTGGACTCTCTACTTCTAGAGGAAGGCGTGTGCTTATGTTGTGATTAGCGCGGCGTCGGGGGCGTGGGGAATGGGGATGGATGCGATCCGGGGGGACGCGTGGCTGGGTGCTGGGATGCGCGGCGACGGCGCGGCGAAACGGACGGATTTCCTCCCGATCTGACCGCGCGCGACGGAGAGAAATGGCACGGGCCATCGTCGTTCGGCTGCTGCGCCGGGTTTGGATTGACGGTGTATGCAGGAGCGGACCCAAGGGTGTGGAAAAGATAGGAACAAGCTATAACGATGGGTTCCTTCTCCCAATTTCGAAGTGGCGCTTTCCAATGGACACCGTACCTTGTGGACAGGTCAGACCGTGCATTGTGGAATCTTTTTTAAAATAATCAATTTTTTATTTTAAAATACAGTAATATGCCTCTATTTTTTTACACAAATAATCCTCTGTCACTGCCCAACCGTCGAGTGACACATGAATAATCGCCCAACAAGGAGCTGCTATCCTTCCGCTACTAGTCACTCAAGCGTTGAGCGACTTACAACCCCTAGTCGGTTGAGCGATTAGGGGCTCTATATCCCCCACGCGTGCCCATCATCACTTTGTCTTGTCGGACAGAACTAGAGGGCTGCGAGGAGGAGGAAAAGAGAGGAAGAGAGGAAGGGAAAGAGAAGAGAAAGGAAGAGAGAGAGAGGAGAAGAGAGGGAAAGAGAGGAGAGGAGAGGGAGGGAGGGAAAGAGAGGAGGAGAGGTCCGTGTATCTACAATGGTGAGTCTTCTGCACTTTTTTGTAGATTTGCTTTCAAAACCATAGTATGTTAGCAACTAAAATCATTAGATGTGTAGTGGCATATTGTTAATAGTTGTAAATAGTGTGGTTGTAGGTTAGCAACTAAAACCATGGCAGGTTAGCTACTAAAATCACGTTAGGTTAGCAACTAAAATCACTAGATGTGTAGTGGCATTTTGTTAATAGTTGTAAATAGTGTAGTCGTAGGTTAGCCACTAAAACCACGGTAGGTTAGCAACTAAAATCACGATAGATTAGCAACTAAAATCATTAGATGTGTAGTGGCATTTTGTTAATAGTTGTAAATAGTATAGTCGTATGTTAGCCACTAAAACCACGGTAGGTCACTTTCAAAACCATGGTAGGTTAGCAACTAAAATCATTAGGTGTCGGGTACCTCGCATATTATTAATAGTTGTAAATAGCGTAGTCGTAGAACTAACGCAATTTAGTTGTTAATAGTTGTAATGCAGTAGTGGATATACTCTAACCCGAACCCTAACATCTTAACCACATACCCTAACCCTAACCCGTAAACCCTAAAACCGTAAACCCTAAAACCGTAAAACCGAATTGCAGCTATGGCTATATATGTTGAGGCATATGCGGTTTCTACAAGAATGCAACTAAATTTTTGGAATTTTCGGAGCTACACTATAAATAATTGAACCACTAATTGCGTTGTAATTGCTAACTTGATATTGATTTACAGGTATAACTTGCGACCTAGGTGGCTCGGCCTAGCGTTTTGGCCTGCTGGACCGGCACGTTGACGCGCAGCACCACGCCAATTGTCGTGTCCTGCATCCTACGAGCGGGGACGAGGCGACTGATTTGGGGGTGGTCTCCATACGTGAACACCCCGGCGGGCTTGGAGGCTAGACCCACACTGGAGAGACAGATTTGTCTGCTAACTGTAGCACTTCTTTTTTATCATATGTCCGCTATTTACTTACGTCTTCGTGCTTTGCAGGCTGAGCGATGCCGGCCTTCTACCTCTCACGCGGATGGTAGAGGCCACCGACGAGGACGGGGCACCAGTCGAGGACGACGGGGAGGTCTAGGCCGGCCCGGAGTGGTCACGACGGTTCCCGTTCGACCGGTTGCTGCTGACAGCTCTCATGGACCGGTGGCGGCCCGAGACGCACATCTTCCATCTCCCATTCGGGGAGATGGCCCCCACTCTGCAGGACGTCGCAGTGCTGCTCAGCCTGCCTATCGCGGGAGCCATTGCCTTCCTGTCGGACGCGTCTGCCGATTAGCGCGACAACCTGCTAAGTAGGTTTGAGGGGGTTCTTCCAGCCAAGGCCGCGACAGCGTACTACATCTTCCTGGTGCGACAGAGGCATGGGCCGCCCGTACGGTGGCTTTTGCAGTTCCGGGTAATTACACGATCTATTTTTCCTGTGTAGCGATGCACTATCCTTGCCATATGACGGGCTTACTAATGAGGCATTTGTGCACAGGTCGAGTTGATGGACCAGGAGGCCGGCGAGCACTAGGTGTTTCGACACCTCGAGGCGTACTTGCTGTGGTTGTTCACTGGGTACTGTTTACCAGCAACTACGGTGACTCCGTCGACACCCGCCTCATGCGGTACGCGAGGGCCATTGCCGACAGGGAGGAGGTGCATATCAGCTGGGGATCAGCCATACTTTTCGTGACGTACCGCGGCACGTGCGAGGCGTGCTGTAGGACGAGGCCGACCTCTATCCTCATAGGCTGCCCCCTCCTGCTCCAGCTGTGGTCGTTCGAGCGCTTCCCCCTCGGACGACCTATGCTGCTCGACACCAGTTCATGCCACGCGAACATGTACCACGGGGGGCAAGGTGGACCGGCCGACCACAGGGTCCCTTTGGTGCCGTAGATGGGTACGTACTCTCCTCTATATTTACTTCAGTCGTATTACGGGTCATCCTTTATAACCACTGTTCCGGCTCGCAGGCACAGTTTGCACACGTGTAGGTCACACGTGTACGAGCACTTCGTCGAGCAGCTTGACCGCCTCACCGCTGATGATGTGCGCTGGGAGCCGTACTCTACTCAGGAGATGGAGGATCGCGCTCCCGCTAGGTTGTCCTCACTGTGCTGGCGCGACCGGGTGTACTGGCTGACGCGAAAGAAGCTCGTCTTCGACGTGTTCATCAAGGACTACGCGGTGCACAGGGTGATGTGCCAGTTCAACCTCCACCAGGTTGTTCCAGTTCCCGTCAGGCGTCGGGTGCCCGACTCGGTCCACGCGTGAGTTACACACAATGCTTGTAATTGCAGTGGTACGTTTCGCAGGCGTAGTAGGAGGGGTGGAAGCAGGACGAGCTGGGTGGCGAAGATGGAGTCGTGGCTAGTGTGGTAGGCGGACGACCTCGAGGACTACGTGCAGGAGGACGCCCCGTACAACCACAGCGACGAGTACCTACGCTGGTACGCTCCACATACATGTACCTGGCTGGTGCGTGTCGTGGACCCTCCCCGCCACGACGGACGCATCGACGCAGCACTCTGCAGACACTTCGCGGAACTCCCACCTCGCGGTACGTACTCTCGTGTTTGGAAATGTCTGAGTATGGTTACCACAATTACAAGTTTGACACTTTCATATATGACTTGCAGACGAACCTCACAGCCGGGATTGTGAGGGACCCCGGGTCAATCCTAGACAGGGTCGCCCACGGTGCGGAGGTGACGAGCGACGAGCTGCTGCAGATGGCCCGTCGAGTCTATAGTGCGGCGAGGCATGCCGTGGCCCTGATGTCGTGCAGGATGGTCCAGGAGGTGGCCACGTCGACGCGTACGCTGAGGTCGGCACGTCCTGCAGCCTAGTCAGGAGGCTCCGGAGGGGCACGTCCACATGCCTCGCCAGTGCCTGAGCAGGCTGAAGGGTTAGGCTGGGCACGTGGCAACGCACCGCCACCATAACCGCCACCGCCGTCATTCTTGGTCCCCTACCTGAGAGCGCCAGGGCAGTATCCGTTCTTCCCCGACATGTATGGGCAGTACGACGGGTATGACACTTGGACGCGTGCCATGGCCCACGCCGAAGGTACGTTTCCTCTCTTGAGGTTTGTGAGCGTCGATATATTGCACGAATAAATAATATTTGTCCTGCATGTTTCACGCTCCAGCCGGGAGTTGAGCTCTCCCCACACGAGGAGCCCCAGCAAGATGTGGATGCCTTCTTCGCAGTCGACCCAGGGGAGTTCAGGGGAGCACATCAGCTTGCACCCATCGAGGTTCTTTTTGGGTCGCAGCTCAGCGGTCCCCCAGTGGGCACGCAGGCACAGGTGGAGTCGACCCCCGAGGCCTTGGGAGCACGGGTCAGCAGGGCTCCTGACCGCCTCTCCTTGTTGGGGCCCCGACCCCAGCGCCCCGCGCTAAGGAGGCCCAAGCGGGGCCGTATAGGTGGGCGTAGACCGGGGGTGGGACGTGGCGACGACGGAGAAGATGCTGTGGGTGGTGTAGCGGGTGGCCAGTAGGGGGTCCTCGTTGTGCTTTGTGTACTTGTATTAGTTGTTTACGTATTTTACTTCGTAGCTACTATTAACATGGTTGTGTATGCATTCCCTTGTGCATTGTAATATAACTTACCGTACTACTTACCAATCGTTCGTACCTCCGTCGCTGAACCGTTGGACAACTTGGCAGCAAGTAGTGGTCCAACGGTTGAACGACTAGTCGACGTGTCGCTCAACTGTTGGGTCACTACTTGCTGCCAAGTCGTCCAACGATTGAGCGATTTAGATGGTTGTATAGAAAGCCAGACCCTGCCCCTTCACGGTCTCTTTCGTCATTTCTCTCGGGTGACCACGAGAGGAGCTCGGGAGAGGAGTAAAGAGGAGGGGGAGAAGGAGAGGGGAAGAAGGTAAGGAGACGTGAAGAGAGAACGACGGGGTGGGGGGGAGCAAAGGAGCTCAAGAGAGGGAGAGAAGGGGAGGAGAGGAGCTCGGGAGGTAAGAGACAAAGAAGAAGGAAGCTCGTTGATAAGAAGAGAAGGTCTTCGTGTAAAGGTAATAGTCTCATCCGTTCTTGTTCTCGTCCGAATGTAGGCAATGTGTAGCTACTTATTGGTTTAGCACATATTTGGTGAATGTATGTTGAGAAATCACTGGTTGCAATGTTTGAAATATTTACAGTAATAAATCAATCATGTCAGAGCCCACAAGATTAAAAGCGCATTACGATGTTGGTACGGTTCATTAAGGTCCATACGGTGTTGACCTGAGTGGTTTTCCGCAAGTCAATATGGTACACCCAAATGTGGAGAATGCTCGAATCGGAGATGTGCTACGCTGGCTCACCGACAGCTTCTCCTTGGACCCTGAGGTTTGCAGTGTCGTCCTACATGGGCGCGAGGCTACCGTCGTCATGGATATGAGTGCGTACTACTCATGCAAGCATGTTCGAAGGGATTCGCAGGAGGCCCTATCGACGGCTATCATTGGGTTGGTCGGATCAGCTCGAGCGCACAGCGTGTGGTTCATAAAGAGGACGCGGTGGCCGATGTTGCGGAGGCAAAAGAGGACGTGATGGCCAATGTTGCGAAGGCAGAAGAGGACGCGACGACCAATATTGCAAAGGCAGAAGAGGAAGATTGCACATCAAGACGCCGAGCCCATCGCACAGCAGATGCGGGGAGCATGTCAACAAAGATAGTCGCCGATGGAGATCGATGACTTGACGGCCTGGGCCGCGGAGGAAGCTTTAGAAGAGGATGGCGATGACTCTTCTGATGAGTACGAAGGTCCCATTCCATAGGAATGGAATATGGTGGACGTTGAGGGTCTTACGGTGCACGACGAGTACGAATCATCGTGGGAGTACCATGGTACGGAGGTTCGGCTTCATGCAATGTTTGCTGACAAAGGCTCACTACAAGATGCCATTAAGTTGTGGGCCTTGTCCATGCAGCGGACGTTTCGGGTCCTCAAATCCAGCCAGGAGCAGTACATCGTGGTCTACGAGCAGGGTGGATGTCCTTGGCGTGTGCACACACGTAGACCCAAGTATGAGACTCACTAGATCGTCTCCAAGGTGGAGGCACACTCCTGCGTGCTCAATAGTGTTTTGCCGAAACATTGCAACCTAACGTCCACCTTCATAGCCAATCTCATGTACGGAGAGATAATGAAGGACCTGAAGGCCAAGCACATCATGGTGGCTATCAAGCAGAAATTCAAGTACAAGATTAGCTACACGAAGCCATGGCGTGCGAAGCAGAAGGGTTTGGAAAGGAGGTTCAGTTCTTTTGAGGTGGCTTACGACAACCTTCCTCGTATGCTCTAGGTGCTACCGGATAGGAAACCGGGTACATACATTGCTGTGAAGGACAAGCCATCCAGAAGACCGCCGCTAGGTTTCATGGTATTGCAGAGGGCCTTCTTAGCATTCGATGCCTACATTGATACTTTCAGGCACATGTTGCCTGCGATCTCAGTCGACGAGACATTTCTAACCGGGAAATACAAGTGCCAGATCCTTATAGCAATTGGCGTTGATGGCAACAATCAAATTCTGCCCTTAGCCATCGCATTCGTGGAAAATGAGAATTTCGACAACTGGTTGTGGTTCCTTCAACATCTGAAGGTCGGAGTAGTTGGAGCACGTCCTGATGTCTGCATAATCCATGATCGCCACCCCGGGATGATGAAGGCTATCAGAAAACTTCAGCAAGACCCTGAGGAACTGTTCCCTTGGCCAGACATGAGGAACAGATGGTGCATTCGCCATCTGGGGGCCAACTTCTTCAAGCAGTTCCCGCAGCAACCGTTAATGAAACTGTTCAAGAGGCTAGCTATGCAGAACCAGCGGCGTAAATTTGATGCGTTGTGGGAGATGTTAGAGGAGCACACCAGGAAGTATGTCGTCTAGAGGAACAAGTGTCCGCCCATTCCTGGGGCGGCGCAACCCAAACGCCTCTCACCACTGTAGGAGCTTAACCTTCCCCATGTGACGTGGAGGACCTCAAAGGACATCAAGTGCTTCTTCCATTGGATTGAGGCCGAGCCATTGGAGAAGTGGTCCTTGCTACACGACATAGACGGTGCAAGGTACGGCATAATGGCCACTAATCTTGCGGAGGTGTACAACTGGGTTCTTAAGGGCCTCCGTGCTCAACCCCTCGTCGCCATCGTGGAAGGTGTTCTGCAAGGTACAATCGGATATTTCAGGGAAAGGCATGCAAATGTGGCACTTCATATAACCAACCCACATACACCGTACTGCTTGAGGATTACAGCATACATGCAGGCCAAGATCGAGAAGGGTCAGTCACACATGATCTTCGTGATGGGCAATATGGAGCATCGTTTCGACGTGCTCCTTCGGGATAGAGCCGGATTTGGGACGGCTCGCTCTCTTGTTACGCATGAGGTGTGTCTTCGAGATAATGTCAATGAACCTAGCTGCACGTGCAACAAGCCAAAGCTCCTTCACAAGTCATGCTCTCATGTCCTCGCCGCATGTGAGACCATCAACATGGACCCATCGAACTTCATGTCAAAGTACTTCATGAAGGAGAGGGTGCTGCAGGCGTGGTGCGGTGAGCTAAGAGGCGTCAAGGTTGTGGACAACTTTTCCACATTGGATATGGCACAAAGAACTTGAATTCCAGATCTTGACCTGTTGAAGGACGGGAAGGGCCATCGGCAGAGCCGTCGCATTAGGAACGATATGGATGAAGGGGAAGCTGGAGTGGCGGGTAGACGTTGCAGCCACTGTGGACATCATGGGGATATACTCATGATCTTAGGATGATGATACAATTGGCAATGGCGTTGAAGGTTTGTCGAATCACGCGTTTTCGGCTAAGTTCAAGCTATTTGTCGAGCAAGTGGCGATCGACCGGCCATAGTAGGCGGTCGACCGCCATAAGTGGCGGTCAGAACGGCTCTTGGAAATCGGTTAGATCGGCCTTGAAGTGATTTTGAGTTTTGGAGCTGGGCCAAAAATAGAGGGTGTAGGCAAGAAAAGAGATTCCACTACACTTAGTCTCATATTTTTGGAGCTTCCAGGCAAAAGTTCTATTGGTTCGAAAATTCTAGTAGGTTTCGGATTTCTAGGAAGGAATTTTGGCTAAGTCTTAGCTGGGCGGTCAGACCGGCCAATAGGTGGCGGTCAAACCGGCCAGGGGGCGGTCAGACTGGCCAAGGGTGGCGGTCAGACCGATTTTGTTCTGTTCATCGGCCAAAAGTGGCGATGAGTGTTGGGTTAGGTCAAGTTCATGGGTTTCATGGCATATGTGTTGCATGATGCATGTTTTTACTAACGTGGGTCAAGTTGTGAAGAACTTGTTTCCGGAATCGATTTCTTTGTCTATTGTTGTACAGGTTGCTTGGAGGTCAATGACGGTCAACGGCGAGGATGATCGGAACTAAGCTTGGAGAGCTAAGGTCTAGAATGATCGGGGATGCCGGGTGAGGTCAATGGAGTCAAGCATGGCGCAAGAGGGACAAAGGTGACCGAACGGGCAGTTCGGTGCAACGGGTTGGTTCAAGCGGCGCGGGAGTCGGTGCAAGTGCCATAGTGGTTTCAGTGGGAACCCGATGGGAGAGACTTGCCGACATGATGAGAGCCGCTGGATCAACCTACACGTGGCGAAGCATGGAAGTGCTTCAAGAAGATGGGACTCAGTTTTGCAAAAAGATCGAGAAGGGGTATTTTGGTAATTTTACCAAATACCGCATTGGTGACCTTTTGCTAACCCGCGGCGCAAGACGGTGCGTGGAGACGCGGATTAGGTCAAGAGAAGATGAAGACGACGCTTTAAAATACGTGCATGTGTGACCCGTTTGTTTGTGGGCCTTAACAGGAGCCCATTAGGGTTAATGCTTCTAGAAGGTCTAAGCCTCCACTATAAATAGAGGAGGGAGGTGGCTGCACCCCCTTCAACCCTTTCATTTGTTTTGAAACCCTAGTTTGCTTAGGGAAAGGATAGTTGGAGGTTAGGGTTCTAGATAGTTGGATTTGATTTCGTGCTCTTGTATTGAGTTTTTGTCCTCCTTGATGGAGTGGTTGTAAACCAATACCATATCAAAATCAATCCAAGGAAAGATTCCTCAAGATGAGTCTATTTGCTTTCCTTCTCTCTATTTGGTGATTTTGAGTCTTTCTTTCATCCACGAGTTTTTGCTTAGTTTCTTGCCTTGATCTATCTTGCTGTGACATGTGGGAACCCATCTAGGATCATCTTGACCATCAATCACCCACGAGCAAGTCTTTAGATCATATTTCGATTTTGACTCGGTTTTTGAGCACCCTTCGTTCAAACTGAAAAAGATAGGAACTTTGGCATGGATCTACGCGATCCTTGATTGGAATAGGTTCCCAATATCTTAGAGAAGATGTGTCTCAAAATTGGTAAGGTTTGACCTTACGGATCAAAAGTTAGATCAAGATTTCACTGTTCATTGGCTTGGAGGTCTGACCGCCATGTATTGAGAGGTCAGACCGATTTTGCAAAGGTCAAACCGATTTCTAGTTGGAGGTCAGACCACCCAACTCATTTAGGTTTTGAGTTTTTATGTTTTTGGTCTATTTGCTTCGGGGTTTTGATTGGATTCAATACAAGTCTTCCACTGTGCTTGTATATTGATCTTCATAGCTTTTATAGCTATTAGAGTGAAAATCGTATTGAATTCGATCAAGGTGAAAAAGAGATCGTGCTCCTATTCACCCCCCTCTAGTCGCCTTTTCGGTCCAACAAGTAGTATCAGAGCCCGGTTAGTTCAATCTTGATCTTAACCGGTCACTGAACTTGACGATGGATAAGTACTCGACCAAATCGCAGGTCTTCGATGGGCTCGACTATGCCTATTGGAAGAATCGCATGCGAGTCTTCCTTGAGAGTGAAGGACAAGCTATATGGGAGGTTGTTCGAGCCCCACTCATTTTGCCCGAAGTTGCTTCGCCGGCTTCAGCAGCCCTCTTGGCTAACAACAACAAGGCAAAGAACCTTCTATATGCTGGGCTTGGTAGATAGGAGTACGATAGGATTTGCAACCTTGAGACCGCACATGAGATTTGGCACACCCTCGAAACTTACCATGAGGGATCGTCCCAGATCAAGCAAGTGCGCCAGACGGTCTATAAGCGAGAGTATAACAAATTCGAGATGCGTCCTGGTGAGAGCATCAATGACGTTTTTACTCGCTTTAACAAAGTGATCAATCAGATGATAGCTGTTGACATTGAGTACTCTCAATCTGAGAATGCCACCCACCTCTTGGCTGCAATCAACACCAAGGAGTGGGAGATCAAGGCTACTGCCATTGAGGAGAACGTCGATCTCTCTACTCTCACTTTGGAGCTGCTTTTTAGCAAGCTCAAAACTCATGAGATCAAGAGAGGTAGCCTTCCTAAGAAGGATAACATGGCTTTGGTGGCTGATCCTCTCAAAGGGACTCTTGATGGTTCTTCTGAGTCTTCTTCTAGTTTTTCTCTTGCGTGTTTATCTGCTGTTCAAGGAGAAGAGTTTGAGAGTCTTCCTGAGGCTGATTTAGCTCTTTTAGTCAAGAAAGTCACACGGGCTTATAACAATGTTAGAAACAAGAAGAGATGTAGCCATGTGACGTACTATGAGTGTGGAGAGCTATATCATGTCCGGGCAAACTGCCCCAAGCTGAAAGGTAAGAGCAACCACAAGGAGGAAAAGCCAGCTTGGAAGAAGCCTCAAGGAAACAAGCCCAAGTACAATGCTGCTAAGCTCATGAAGGTCGCTCACCGGGTTCTTGCCGCTTTTGGAGAACAATCCATAAACGATGTGGACTCTGAGAGCGAGGAGGACAAGGAGGAGGAGCTCCCTCAAGACAAGAAAGGGAAGGCCAAGGACTTCACTGGCATATGCTTCATGGCCGACATCGTCGACATCAATGACAACGATGAGGTACCTTCCTCCTATGATGTTCTTTCTGCTAGATGTGACGACATGTTTGAGCAACTCATGAGTCAGGATAAGGCCTTAGAGTTTACCATGGCTAGGAACAAGGATTTAGAATCACAAGTAGATAATTTGACATTAGAACTTGCAAATGCTAAGACTCTTGATAATGATGAATGCTCATCTTGCCATGCTTTACATTCTGAACTATCCAAATTGCAATCTGCTCATGATATTGCTTTGCACCAACTTGAAAATGCTAGGACTGAGCTAATTGAAGTTAAATCTGCTCCCTGTGAAAAATGCTTAGAGTCTAGTAAGTTGGATGCCTCTGGTAATGTTAAATCTAGCTTTTGCCCTTTCTACTTAAAACGTGAACATGAAGTTAAAGATATTCTAGAAGCAGTTAGAGCTAAATATGCCAAACTTAAGGACACAATTGAGTCTACACCTTGTGCCGCATGTGCAGCCTATAAGCTTGAGGTTGCTTTTCTTAAGGAGAAACATGCTAAGGCCATTAAGGCCAAGACTTGTGATTCATGTGTTAACTTTGGAAAAGAAAATGCTTACCTTAAGGACACACTAGATAAATTCTCTAAAGGTAAGAAACAGTTAAATATGATTCTGGACACGTCTAAATCTCCTTATAAGAAGCAAGGCTTAGGATACAACTCTGCTCAGGACAAATCCAAGCCTAATGTCATTCAGGTCTTGAAAAAGGGCTTAGTTGAATTCAAAACCCAACCTGCAAAGACTGTTTTTAAATCTGCAGGGTTTGTCTAATCTTCTTTTGAGTCAAAAGGTGCTTCTCCCAGTGGTATCAAATACCATTGCACCTATTGCAAGAAGAGTGGACATTTGGTAGAGTTTTGTTGGCGTAGGTTAAAGAACGCTAAGAAAAACATTGCTAGAATTTCATCTAATCAACCTAGAGCTCCTATGAGACATGGTCATTTAGAAAGGAAGAAACCTGGACTAGGATTTGTTTCACATGCTCATCGTCATATGTTCCTAGACAGGATGCTTCTCATGTTTGTGTAACCATTGCTCATAACAGAACTTCAAATAAAATCAAGGATAGCACTTCTGCTTTGCATACTATCATGAGACATGTGTCTCAAGATCGGGTTCCCAAGTCGCTTTTAACTAACCCCAGTATTGAGACACATCGTTCTTTTGTGCCTTGATTTTCAGGATCGCCGCGGAAGGAGGAAGAACACGTGGCTCGTCGACTCCGGCTGTTCACGCCACATGACCGGAGACTCAAGATGGTTCACTTCCTTCACGCGGTTGATGGGTGTTGACTTCATCACCTTTGGAGATAATACACAAGGGCAAATTGAAGGAACGGGATCAATCAAGGTGAATGACAGATTTCATCTTGAAGGACGTCACCCTTGTGGACAAGCTAAGGTACAACTTGCTTTCTATTTCGCAGCTTCTTGATGATGGCTACGAAACTCGTTTTAAGAAAAATGCCTGTCGTGTGCTTGATTCTGCCGGTGAGCTTGTTTTTGGGATTTCTAGAGTTGGTAGAATCTTTGAAACTGATTTTTCTGAATCTATTGCTGGATCTCTCAAATGTTTAATTGCATCTTCTTCTGATATTTGGCTTTGGCACCGACGTTTGGGGCACATTGGTTTTGATCATCTGACGCGAGTTAGCGGCCTTGATCTTATGAGAGGTTTGCCTAAACTCAAAACCGCTAAGGATGTCAGTATATGCGCCTCAGAGGCATGGCAAGCAAGTTGCCGCCTCACACCCTTCATTGACTATGGTCATGACTGACGGACTAGGACAGTTGTTTCACATGGATACTGTTGATCCTGCTAGGTTTCGGTCAGTCGGTGGCAAATGTTATATCCTTATCATAGTCGATGGTTTTCCGACATAATCTTGGGTGTTCTTTCTTGCTTCGAAGGATGAGGTTTTTGATCATTACCATGATCTTGTTCTTCGTTTGGCTTCTGAACTGTGAGACCCCGATTTATTAGGCTCATAATACTTGGTCATCCAATTGACCCTAGTATTATCAACTAAATAAACTGTGCCTCGAGATATATGTACTTCCCAAGAATGCAAGACACACAACTCATTACAAAAGAATGCATCAATTCCATTCAAACACATAGAATGTAACAAGCAACAAACCGTGGTTAATATAAATAAAGGATAGTTATTACAAAAGAGAGGCCGACCGCCAAATAACAACTACTCTACTAAGATACATAGCGGAAGCAAAAGTGCCATAGAGATGGCTATAACAAGAGCCAACCAAAGGTGCCTTAACCCACAAGGCAATCGACCGACCGCCAAGCTAGTCGCTTTCCCACCACGCACATCTCACAAAAGTAAAGCCCTTTGGGCTCTACCTCCTCTGCAACAAAATTATTAAGCAAAGCAAATGAGTACAAAATGTACTCACAAGACCGACGTAGTATAACGTAACTATAGTTTAACTATATGCAAGCTTTATTTAAGTGGATGAGGCTTTGACTCATTTTTAGCATAAAACAAGTTTTCATTTGCAATAATGTAATAGATTGAAAGCGATTTGACAAAGCATTTTAATTGTTGAAGTAACAACGAGATAATAACATAATCACAACACATGAACAACACAGGAAGTGACTAACCCAATAGCCACCACAACAATAGCATGAATTACCCATTCATACCACCCATGTCAAGTTTTAATTAAAGGTTGTAGTCTAGTTCTCACGGGCGATCCGAGCGTGTCCATAACCTAGGGCGAGGCTATTCAATAGTTTTAACCTCGAGGGGTGTACCAATGTACCCACACGCCGACCGCCTTTTCGCCACATGATTTAGCACACTTCCTTTGGTATGCCGCAAGACGCTAAGTCCTCTGAGACATTTCCAATGGACGATGCTAATTAAGAGCCGCAACCCACGGGGATAAGGACACATTAGATGTACCTAGCCGATGCCTGCTAATGCTCCTCCCAACACCATACACACACATTTTATTTAAACATACCCACCGACCAGCTCATAATTAACACCTCCCAAAGTACTTAGTCAAGAGAGGTCCCATATCCCTCTCGTGTGGTTAGTACGCTAATAATGCTCAAGACGGCGCGCAAGTAACTCGGGTCCTTGTTGACTCGGCATGCCACCACATTCCAAAACCACACCATGCATCCAATATGCCCAAGTCCAATTCAATCTTTTATTTTCAGATTTTGACTTTACAAATTAACAAAGCACAAGTGCTGGACATAAAGGAGTAATAATTAGATTTGTGTGATCAAGACCATCGACTAAGTCGATGATCGCCCATTACTACCGATACTAAGCATGTCTAAGCAATTGAATCGAAAACTACTAAGTGATAAGAGCTCATCCAACGAGCCCAAACCACAGCAAATAACCTAGGCTCATGGTAGTAGAGGATAAACAATTCCTACAGATTATGCAACTATAGGCTTGCTAGCGATACTTTAACACAAAGTAGCATGCATACATACAAGTAAAACAATATATTAACCTTAAAGTAATGGGACGATAGAGGGATATGATCAAACTTCTTGCCTTGCTGTTGCTGGTCAAATTGTTGCCGAGGATCGCCACGGATCAACACACTCGCCAACACCTAATCGAAAAGACGAAAAGAATCGATAAGTACGACGAAAACGACCAAGACAGCACAGCAAACAAACTCCAAATACTCTGAATTTTCTACAACAGCAAGAGGATGATTTTTAGGGAATTTAGCAACAAGAACCAATTGATTTGGATTCTCAATGCAAAAGTTATGAGCAAAACAAATCTGCTCAGCCCTAAAAATACCAAACTACCACTATTCACTAATTTAATTATTAGGCAACATTTTCTAGAAGGGCGGTGATACTGAGATTTTTATCAAAACCAGCACCTCATGAGACGAATAACACAATTGAGTTCATCCCATTTGGAGCTATTATGCATTTTCTATAATCTTTCAAAAACAAGAACTTGAACAAAATTATAATGCACAAGTACTCTTTTTGACAACAGCAACATGTTCAAAACTAATTTTCACAGTAAGTTCATTAATAGAGGAAACTAACAAAGTTGGATTCACTCAAAAATAATCTACAGAGCATTACCTATGCATTTTACAAGTTAAACACTATTTTGAGTGTACATTTAAAGTTAGTTTTAAAATCTATTTGCAAAACCATGTTCTAGAGCTGAACTGGGATCTTAACCATTTTTAGATTGGAGCCCAGGTCGAGCCAGAGCTAACACAATTTGAATCACCCTATTTGGATTTAAATTGAATTAGTTATGCAAATTTAAAGTTCATACCTTTTTCAGTTCACAAAATAAGAGTTCTCTGGAAAATCCCAAAAATCACAAAGGCCGGGGAGGACATGAGCCATAGATTTTGAATCTAACGGCTCAAGACCTCCCAGTGGAAACGCGCACGCGTCCACGCGAGATAGAGGTCGTGGCCGTTGATTTTGGATCCAACGGCTATGACCTCAAGATCTCGCGGGCTCGCGATCGCACTGCTGGACCTCATGCGCGCGATCAGAGAGGAGGTCGTGGCCGTTGATCTGCGAGATGGACGGCCCACGACCATGCACTCTCACGACGCTGCTGCTGGCGAAGTTAATGCGCGACAACGAGTAGGTCCGAAAGATTAAAGACAGCAGTAATTGCTCCAATGATCGAGCATTTATCGAGCCAATCTATGTCCTAAACCGACAATGGCACGGCCGGACGTCCGACAAAAATTTGAGGACGCCCCACGCTTATCGCCGCGATTTAGGGCACAATGCGCGCACACCGAGGGCACCGCCGGGACCGCAATAGCCAGCGCACCTAATGGGCCTATTCTCACCCGGCAAGCGCCTAGAGCGCCGACGAGCCGGAGAGGAGCAAGGTGACCACACGGTAAAAAGGCAAGAAGCAAAAGGAGCTCTGCGAAGAGCTATTCAAGCGGGTGCCTAAGAAAAGCTCCGCAACAACATACATCGGGTGCCAAAGATTCTGGGACTACCAGAGGGTTACCCGGAGGTCGCGGAGGTGCTGAGGATGTTGGGGACGAGGGGGACCGGCGCTGGTGAAGACAATGGGTGCTCCACGACCGACAAGCTCCAAGCTCCAACTAGGCCTCACCTAAAAAGGTCAACCCCAAGTGAAGTTAGGGTTAAACTTCCAGGAAGTTAGAGGAGCACAAATGGAGCAGAGGTTGAGCGAGAGAGCCACTGGAGCACTGTGCCACCGAGGGCTCCAGGCTTCAACAATGGCGGCAAAAGGGGGAGGTTAGTGTAGGACAAGCTCAGCCAAGCACAGGCAAGGCCAAGCTCGAAGGTGTGTAAAAGAAGCCAAGGGCAACAGTGGGGAGGTTATATAGCTAGTGCAAAAGAGGTTCTGGACCTCGGGTTAAGCTCATGGTGAGCTTAGCCCATGGGAGGTCCACGGGAAGTCCATGGAGTTGACATGATGGAGAGGACAGAGTAGGTTAGGACAGGGCCTGGCCTAGGGGCGGAAAGAGCTGACACGCATTTAATGCTTGCAGGCTCGGAGCCGTTGGACAAGACCTTGCTCTGACTTTTCCTACTGCCATGGCACTCGCACGCGCGCCCCAGCTAGGAGAAGAACAGGGCGAACCTCTCCACCGCTGGATGAAAAGGATGGGGAGGTCCTTACGGTGTTGACCGCGGGGGAGGTCGGGACTGTTGGATGTAAATCCAACGGCTACGACCTCATCAAGGTGGGAAGGGAGGTCTGATGGGTTGCGAAAGAGGTTGGGTTGGACCAGCTTTGCAAAGCGGTTCAGCCCAAGGAACAGTGTAAGTTCTTAAATTCAATTTCAACAGCTAAGACTTGGCAGAATTATTTGAGATAGCAAATGAACTCCAAATTTCCTGAAATTTTAACAGGAGCTTGCTGACATCATGATTAACCTTACATAAAATTTCCAGAGGTTATTATGCAATGCATTTTTCTCAGGAAATTCATGAAGGCTGTTCAAGGATTTGTTTTACCTCCAAAAATTATCAAACAAGTTTTATAACTCACGATATTTTTCAGAGGGGTCCCACAACATTTCTAAGACCAAGGGAAAATATTTCCAAGGGTTTGGCACAAAATTTGTGACAAATGGAAAATGAGTTTGACTTTTGGTCAACAAGAGCTTTGTGTTTTTGGATTACATAACTCTCGGACAAGAATTACATGAGAGTTTAGGGGTTTTCAAGATGTGAGAAAAAGTTTTAATTTCTACACATTTAATTACATTAGAAGCAAACACCTGTTTAGGTATTTGGGATGTTACATGAACTTCCTAGTGCCTTGAGAGTGATCCGTAGTGACAATGGCATGGAGTTCAAGAATGCTTCTTTTGCCTCTTTTTGTGCTGAGCGCGGTATTGAGCATCAGTTCTCTTCTCCACACGTCCCTCAACAAAATAGCGTTGTGGAAAGGAAGAACAAAACCTTAGTCGAGATGGCTAGAACGATGCTAGATGAGTATAGCACGCTGAGGAGGTTTTGGGCCGAAGCTATTGCTACAGTTTGCCATATTTCAAACCGTGTCTTCTTGAGACCGTCTTTGGGCAAGACTTCTTATGAACTTCGTTTTGGCAGAAAACCCTCTGTTTCTCACTTTCGAGTCTTTGGATCAAAGTGTTTTATTCTTAAGACAGGAAACCTAGATAAATTTGAATCAAGGACTTGTGATAGTTTATTTCTGGGTTATCCTGCTCATTCGAGGGGTTTTCGGGTTTTTAATATTGAAACTAACATTATCCAAGAGACATGCAATGTCACTTTTGATGAGACTAGCATTGGAGCTAGATCTGATGCTTCAGGTGACATACAGGTGACAGAGAGCATTTTTATTGAAGAAGATGAGGATGATTTCGATATTGCTCCTTCACTTGTTGTTGATGTTCATGTCCAAGCTCCAGAACCTGCTACGACTACTTCACCTCCAATTGAGGGTCCTACTGCATCTTCATCATTAGCAGTACCTGTGGAGGTTGAGGAGATGTTATCTCCCCTAGGCACTCCACTGCACATTCAAAAGCAACACCCTCCGGATCAGATGATTGGTAATCTGCATGAGCGAGTCACTCGCTCTAAGTATCATGATCCGAGTCTCTTCTCTCATTATGCATTTGTAGCTTCTTTTGAACCCCGCGATATATCACATGCTTTATCTGATTTTAGCTGGGTCAATGCCATGCATGAGGAGTTAGAGAATTTTGAAAGAAATAAAGTCTGGACCTTTGCAGAACCTCCTAGTGGTCATAATGTGATAGGAACCCGTTGGGTGTTCAAAAATAAACAAAATGAGGATGGTTCTGTGGTTAGAAACAAAACTAGGTTGGTAGCTCAGGGCTTTAGCCAGGTTGAGGGGTTAGATTTTGATGAGACCTTTGCTCCTGTTGCTAGACTAGAAGCCATTCGTATTCTGCTTGCATTTGCTGCATCTAAAGGTTTTAGATTGCATCAAATGGATGTTAAGAGTACCTTTTCTGAATGGTTTTATAGAGGAGGAAGTGTATGTTAAGCAACCCCCTGATTTTAAGAATCCCAAGCACCCAGATCGTGTTTTTAAGCTATCCAAAGCCTTGTATAGTCTTAAGCAAGCCCCTAGAGCCTAGTGTGATAGACTTAAGACCTTCTTGCTTAAGAATGATTTTGAAATGGGAAAAGTAGATAAGACTCTTTTCATTCTTAGGTATGGCAATGACTTCCTACTTGTTCAGATTTACGTTGATGATATTATCTTTGGTGGTTTCTCTCATGCTCTTGTTTCTAGCTTTTCTGAGACCATGTCCAGGGAATTTGAGATGAGTATGATGGGCGAGCTCAACTACTTTCTGGGGCTTGAAATCAAGCAATGCAAGTGATGAGGACATCGACCGTAAGGATGCAACCACTGCTTCGACCTGCTGCACTGCATCCTCTACTTCAACAACATCCTCTCCAATAGGACTTTCGGCTACTGCAACACCATATTACCCAATTGGATCGCGCTACATCTACATGCCATGGTGTTACGTCTACGTCCACATGCCATGATACTATGTTTACATGCCATGGTGCTACTGCATGTGCCAATCAGGAGTTCAAGCTGGATACATTTTGGGCAGATTAGTTCGGAATCAGCATGACAGCACTGACTTCAAACGCCCATAACTTTCACATACGACGTCCGCTGGAGGTCCACGAGTACTTGATGGAAAGATGATTTCGTCCTCTTTCCAACGGATCCAGTCTCACCTCCAAACTCCTTCTGAACTGATCGTAATCATCAAAAGAAGGCGTTATATCACTTGTTTGGGCCAACCGGGCTTTGTAATCATACTGAAACTTAGCCCATCTGCCGACGGCCCACCCCGGGGCGTGGTTACTGTTCACGTGAACAGTAACCGCGACCGTTAGTACCACATCGCTAGTTCGTTAGTTTTGTGGCTCCTCGTTTCCTATTTAAGGAAGCCGCACCCCTTTAGTTTTCCTTGGATTTTGTTTATGTTTAGTTTGCCTTCGTCGCAACTTGTATCTTTTGCATGTGTCGACGAGACCACCCAATTAAGATCCTTATTCAGAATCCCAATTCAATTAAATCTTTCAATCATATTTGCAATTTCAGATTGCTTATTATCTTGTTCTTGCGTGCTTCTTTGGTATATGCAGGAATCGACCTTCGTGGTCAGGTCAACCGGGTATTCGTGCACGGTTGATAACGACTAGTCGATCAGTTCAGTGATTGCGTGGTTGCGAGCCTTGCGTGTTCGTAGCCAGGATCGTGAGGGTTGAGCGACGCCTACCGGACTTATCGTTCTCATCGAAAGATCGGGCCAACAAAAAGAACCTTAGGGTTCATCAGGTGGTATCAGAGCTTCAGTTCATCGGTGAGAAATTTTTTTTTCCTACAGTCCAAATAGCCAAAATTAAAAAAAATTAGGTCTAGTTCTTCGTCCAAACCAATTTGTGCCTTTGCAATTTTTTCTTTTTAGTTTGCATTATTGAATTGTCGTTGCATCGTCGAGTCTTTGTGCTGTTTTTTCTTGTCTAGATTGGTTTAGTTTTAGGTTTCTTGTCGTTCGTCGAGTTTGATCGTCAAAAAAAAAAAGGAAAGCCTATCGTTTTGGCCGCCTCCATCGCGCAGTCAGCGCGCGGCGTTTCATCCAAGCGTGCATACGCCGTGTTCAATCTGGTCAGCAGCGGCAACAACAGATTCAATCGAGGCAAACAACAGACGCACAAACAAAAAAATAGCAGATCGGGTTTGGTTCTCAAGCCACCAGGCCGCCGCCTCGAACGCGCCGCCGCCGCCTCCATCGCGCTTAGCGGACCAAGACTCCGCCGCCGAGCTCAGGTTGCTTGAGTCCGCCACAGACTGGTGCGACCAGCCCACCTGGCCTCGAAAGCAATTTCACACGCCAACTGCCTTGCCTCGGCTCGCTGACTGCTCCGCCTTGCCGCACAGCGCCACACGAGACGCTTTTAGCCTCCTCGCCTTGAGCAACCGCCGCCCTCGCGCCGCCTCATCATCACTGCCTGCTGCCTCCCTCCCTTTGCCGGCACACACCACACACTGCTGCTGCCCGGCCTGACACACAAGAAGGCTCCACACAAGGCATGCCCAGGCCAACAAGAAGGCTCCCGCCAGGCTGCCACCTCCGCACTCCATTCGGGTCCGCCTGGTGGAGGTCTGTCACCAAGCACCATCGCAGGAGGTCTGTCCCCAGTGAAGTTCCTTTCGGTTTTGCTTTTGGAGAAGAAAGGCACCACCTTTGAGGCTTTGAGGATAAGGAAGCTTCCCGTAGCTAGGCTTTAAAGAAAAAGAAAAAAAAACATACAGAGGCTTTAAAGCAAAGGTGTAAGAAGAAGAAAAAAAAACAGAGAGAGAAGGAGAGAAAAAAAAAGTGCTCTGGTACTTTGCCATCAGAGCAACCGAGACAAAAAAAAAAAAAGCTCGCTTGGTACTGCCTCAAGGATAAAACAAAACAAAATAGAAGAGAAAGTCAGAAAAAGAAAACAAGACAGAGAGAGAAAAAAAAATCAAGACTGTCAATTTGGGTTTGTCATCCATTCGCTCGTTGGCGTCGATTGTTCAGTTTGGCCTTCCGTTGTTGCTACTAGTCGTTTTTTATGAAGTTACTCTAGCTAGGCTTGGTTTAGACTAGGACCAAAGACTTGTGACTAGTACTTTGAATCGCTCAATTTTGCATGTCAATTGAATAATTGCTATTCCTTTGCTACATATTAGCCTTCCGAGCTCCACTTCCTACTAACACAAAGAAAAGCCGCTCGCAATCGCTAATGATCGCAAGTGAGAGTATCACTAACTAGCCACCGTTGTACCACTTCCTTGTCGCATTGGTAAGAACTTGTAAGAACGGGTATAAGCTTGAGTGTGAGTGACTTGACCGAGCCTCCGTAACCTTGTAGTTGATAGGACATATACACCGCGATTTGTTCTTTGCTTTATACTAACAATGGCGGGTTCATCGTCACAAGGGGAGCATAGCAGTACAACAATGAGGAAGATGCACCGCCGACCTCGCACAAAAGAAATCATGTGGCGCTTTTCTGCATGCCGGATCAACATTCAGTATGTATGGAGTTGATTCTAGATCGCACCATCGATGAACTTGCCGCTGGCTACACGTGGAGCAAATAGAGAGAGCTCCACCTTCGTTGTCGCCCGCCGCCGTTTCGGCATTGCACGCATCAAGACCGTAACTCCATCCGCTGCTCACCATGGGCCGATGAGGTAGAAGATGAAGCGAACCCATATGTTGCTGATACGGGGTCCGATGGTGATTTCAATCCCATTAATGATCGTGATCACCGACAACGACGCTTCAATCGACAAGGTATGCGAAGAGAGCCACCACATGAGGTACGTGACCATAATGATTCACTTGGTAAAATTAAATTCACTATACCTCCTTTTGCTGGTAAATATGATCCTGATGCTTATCTCACATGGGAGTTAGTTGTGGACCAAAAATTTGCATGCCACGAATTTCCTGACAATAAAAAGGTTAGGGCTGCTACTAGTGAGTTCACAGATTTTGCTTCTATTTGGTGGAGTGAATATGGTCGTACTCATCAGGACATACCTAGAACATGGAATGCTTTGAAAAGAGCAATGAGACGTAGGTTTGTACCTTCAGATTATTCACGTGATTTGCTTAATAAATTACAACGCTTAAGACAGGTAGTAGTTCTCAGAGAAGACTATTATCAAGAATTGCAAACCGGTTTGTTGCGCTGTGGTTTAGAAGAAACCGAGGATGCTAAGATGGCTAGATTTTTGGGAGGGTTAAACCGTGAAATTCGTGACATTTTAGACTATAAAGAATATGATTCTATCAACCGCTTATTCCATCTTGCTTGCAAAGCCGAGAGAAAGTGCAGGTCGACAATCTCGCCTAGGGGCAATATTGGAGGAACTTTTGCAGTCGGCCAAGGCAAAGAACATCACATGGCATCCTCCTCCACTTCGACTGCACACCCCGCCGCTTTCAACTCCTATACATATCCCTCGATGCAAGCAAACCCGCAAAAGTACAAGCCCTACAAAAGTGCTTCTTCGTTGTTTCTACAGTATGATCTAGAGATGTGCAATGTCACCGTTGTAAAGGATTTGGGCACTTGATGCGCGATTGCCCAAGTCACGAGCTTTGCTTATCAAGGACAATGGTGAGTACACTTCACTAGCGATATTGAGGAAGAACATGTGTTGGTTGCAACTAACAATGCAGTGATGAAACCGAGGAAGAACATATAAACCATGAGGCATCCGACATGTACCAAAGCCTAGTTGTTCAACAGGTGCTAAGTGCTCAAATGGAACTTGTCGAACAAAATCAACGCCACATTTTGTTTCAATCCAAGTTCGCCATCAAGGAACGCTCATGTAGAGTCATCATTGATGGCGGAGTTGCAACAACCTTGCTAGCATAGACATGGTCGAGAAGCTTGGCTTGACCACAACACAACACCCTCATCCTTACTACATCCAATGGCTGAATTCTTGTGGTAAGTTGAAGGTAACTAAACTTGTGCGCGTACACTTTTCTATTGGATCATATCATGATTATGTTGATTGTGGTGTCGTACCTATGCAAGCATGCTCATTATTGTTGGGTAGACCTTGGCAATATGATAGATATACTGAACATCATGGTAGATCTAATCATTATACTTTCACATATAAAGAAAAGAAAATCACTGCTTCCAATGTCTCCTCGCCGCTATATTAAAGGATGAATTAGAACGAATCATGAGAACAAGTAAGGAGAAGACACAAGTTGATCAAAAGATTATAGCTCCAAGTGAAATTAAATTGAAAGCTCCTGTTATGTTAGCTACAAAAATTGATTGCATTGATATGGAAAAACATGAATCAATGTCATACTATGATTTGTAAAGAAACTCCGTGTCCATTAGAAGAAGTGCATGTTTCTTTGCCTCCTGCTGCTACTAACCTTTTGCAGAGAGTGATGACTTGAGAAAACAAATGAGTCGAGGACGACTCAAATTCAAGAAAGGGAGAATGATGAGGACATCGACCCTAAGGATGCAACCATCGCTTCGACTGGCCAGACCGCATCCTCTACTTCAACAACATCCTCTCCAATAGGACTTTCGCCATCGCAACACCATATTACCCAATTGATCGCACTACATCTACATGCCATGGTGTTACGCCCACGCCCACATGCCATGGTACTATGTTTACATGCCATGGTGCTACTGCATGTGCCAATCAGGAGTTCAAGCTGGATACATTTTGGGCAGATTAGTTCGGAATCAGCATGACAGCACTGACTTCAAACGCCCATAACTTTCACATACGACGTCCGCTGGAGGTCCACGAGTACTTGATGGAAAGATGATTTCGTCCTCTTTCCAACGGATCCAGTCTCACCTCCAAACTCCTTCTGGACTGATCGTAATCATCAAAAGAAGGCGTTATATCACTTGTTTGGGCCAACCGGGCTTTGTAATCATACTGAAACTTGGCCCATCTGCCGACGGCCCACCCCGGGGCGTGGTTACTGTTCACGTGAACAGTAACCGCGACCGTTAGTACCACATCGCTAGTTCGTTAGTTTTGTGGCCCTCGCTTCCTATTTAAGGAAGCCGCACCCTTTAGTTTTCCTTAGATTTTGTTTATGTTTAGTTTGCCTTCGCCGCAACTTGTATCTTTTATGCGTGTGTCGACGAGACCACCCAATTAAGATCCTTATTCAGAATCCCAATTCAATTAAATCTTTCAATCATATTTGCAATTTCAGATTGCTTATTATCTTGTTCTTGCGTGCTTCTTCTGTATGCAGAATCGACCTTCGTGGTCGTCAACCGTATTCGTGCACGGTTGATAACGACTAGTCGATCGTTCAGCGATTGTGTGGTTAAGCGAGCCTTGCGTGTTCGTAGCAGGATCGTGAGGGTTGAGCGACGCCACCGGACTTATCGTTCTCATCGAAAGATCGGCCAACAAAAGAACCTTAGGGTTCATCGCTAAGGAAGGATCTTTATCCATCAAACGGCACACCAAGGATCCGCCAAGTGCTTCAAGATGGTGATCAGAAGTTTATCGCCACTCCCATGGCGATTTCGATCGCTTTTGGATCCAGATGAGGAAGGAGAAGCCGTGGATCAACGCGAGTACCGCAGCATGATCGGCTCCCTTCTGTACTTGACGACCTCAAGACTGGACATCCACTTCGCGGTGTGCCTCTGTGCGAGGTTTCAGGCGTCTTCGAGGAGTTCACATCGCCAAGCCGTTAAGCACATCTTCAGGTATTTACACTCTACCCTACAGTATGGCATTTGGTATTCCCGCTCTTCTTTGTTGTCCATTCAGGGGTTTTCTGATTCTGATTTTGCGGGCTGTCGGCTAGATAGGAAGAGTACCTCTTGCACTTGTCACTTCTTATGCACTTCTCTTGTCTCTTGGTCTTCTAGGAAGCAGTCTTCTGTTGCACAATCCACTGCTGAAGCTGAATATGTAGCTATTGCTAGTTGCTGTAGTCAGATTTTGTGGATGGTATCCACTCTGAAGGATTTTGGGTTAAACTTTGCTAGTGTTCCTCTTTTCTGTGATAACACTTCTGCTATTAACATTGCTAAAAACTCAGTGCAACATTCTAGGACCAAACACATAGACATTCGCTATCACTTTCTTAGAGACCATGTCGAGAAGGGTGATACTGTGCTGCATTTTGTGGAGTCCGAGGCTCAGTTGACCGATATCCTCACCAAGTCTTTAGACCAAACAAGGTTTGCCACCTTGAGAAGCGAGTTAGGGGTAATTTATCCCTATGGGTTGGTTTGAGGGGGAGTTGGATCTTTTCTGATCTTACCTTGTTCATTTGATCTTTTCTTGATTTTCTTTTGAACTTTTTGATATTTTTTGATTTTTTTCGACTTTTTGAGCTTTTCTTGCATCTCATTGTATCATATTGCATTCATATGAAAAACACAAAAAGATGCATTTTAATATAAGCTTTTCTGCTTATCTTTTAAAATTGATGAAGCTTCGCTTATTACCCTTTGGAGCTTTAGTATTTCAATTCTTGCTCAATGCCATGTCTAGTTCTTTGACTTGCTAGAATTATCATGCTTTCACATGTGTAGCTAAGTCTTTGCTGAATGAGCTAGAACTCTAAAAACAACTTGAACTAAAGCCGCAATATGTGGATGTTTTAGCTAGTTGCGCAATTAGTGCTCCTTTTGTGACATTAGCCCTGTCAAAATTACTTTGTTAGCTCTTGAATCTAAAATTGATCATTACTTGAGCTTCTTGTTCTTCTGAGAATCTAAAACTGCTCTTGTGCAAAATGAAAATAAAAAATCAATTTCAAGATTGTCTTATGCTTAAATTGTGCCAAACTGCTCTCACGAGACTGTTTGTCATAGACATGAATTTGAAGATAGTTTGATGATTCAAACGATCTCATGGGGACTGCTTGTCAAAACTGACATGAACCTCAAGATTTGTCGCCCTGGTAGAAGCTTAGGAAGAGTTTGTGGATGACTCCTAGACCAGGATCTTCTTCACTAAGATATACCTTTAATCAACTTCTGGTCGAGGCCTAGTAAGAGTTTGTGGATGGCTCATAGTCCAGGATCTTTTTCACTAAGTTAGAACATTAGTCAACTTCAATATTCATTGCAAATGAAAAACTATTGAAAAATGGGCATTTGAGAAAATTGAGCAAAATGATTCAATTCAGGACCTGTTTGTCTCTTAATGTGGTCATTGTTAGCTTTTTGATCTCACATTGATATTTTGACATGGCCAGTATCATTTTAGGATCCCTGTTGATGAATTTGCTAAATTTGAAGCTTTGCTTAAATTGATAAAATTCATTGTGTTACATTGAGCCTTCTAGCTTAGCTTTGATATATATGTATTATCATGATCTTGCTAGCGCTGTTAGGCTTGATATGTTGTTTGTGCAATATTAGAAATGCTAGCTTGTTCTTTTGGGTAATCTCCAAAGCTTCTTGTTCTCAAAAATTGAAAAATACAAAAATATGAAGTCACTCCATTGCATTTCATGCATGCTCCTTCTTATGTGTTTCCTCAATTCTGCATTTGATATCTCTGGACGAGATGAAGGCATGATTCCTTGATGACTCCATTGTCAAAGGGGGAGAAGATATTTCAAAGATATATAAAGGGGAGAAGATATAAAAGTGTTAAAACGGGGGAGAAAAGTGGAGAATTTGAAATTTTCTGAAATATGAGGATCATAGTGAGGGGGAGTTTCTTATTTGCATTCTTATGGTCTTATTGCTACTTCTGAACTTGAATTGCAATTCTTGCAACCTCACAATGATCAAAGGTCAATTCGAACAATTGTTCTTTCATATGGACCTTAAGTGAGATTTTCATCATTTTCTAGAAATTGAAGCTTTCTCGCTTTCTTTTGCCTTATCTCACTTGCCTATACTATTCTGAAGCCAACTTGGTCATTTCCTTTGCTTTCTCTTGCATTTGGACCAAGTTGTGCCTTTATGTGAAAATATCGAGTTTTTACTTTTCAAACCTCAAAATTTGCATTTGTTGAAAATTGCCAATGTGTTCATCAAGGGGGAGATTGTGGATATCATGGGGATATGTTCATGATCTTAGGATGATGATATAATTGGCAATGGCATTGAAGGTTTGTCGAATCACGCGTTTTTGGCGAAGTTCAAACTGCTGTCAGGCAAGTGGCGGTCTGACCGGCCATGAGTGGCGGTCAGACCGGCTCTTGGAAATCGGTCAGACCGACCTTGAAGTGATTTTGAGTTTTGGAGCTACGCAAAAAATAGAGGGTGTAGGTAAGAGAGGGGATTCCACTACACCTGGTCTCATATTTTTTGGAGCTTTCAGGCAAAAGTTCTATTGGTTTGAAAATTCCAATAGGTTTCGGATTTCCAGGAAGGAATTTTGGCTAAGTCTTAACTAGGCGGTCAGACCGGCCAATAGGTGGCTTCAGACCAGCCAAGGAGCGGTCAGACCGGCCAAGGGTGGCGGTCAGACCGATTTTGTTCTACTCATCGGCCAAAAGTGGCGATGAGTGTTGGGTTAGGTTAAGTTCATGGGTTTCATAGCATATGTGTTGCATGATGCATGTTTTGACTAACGTGGGTCAAGTTGTGAAGAACTTATTTTCGGAATTGATTTCTTTATCTATTGTTGTGCAGATTGCTTGGAGGTCAATGACGGTCAACGGCGAGGATGATCGGGACTAAACATGGAGAGCTGAGGTCCAGAACGATCGGGGATGCTAGGTGAGGTCAATGGAGTCAAGCATGACACAAGAGGGACAAAGGTGACCGAATGGGCAGTTCGGTGCGACGGGTTGGTTCAAGCGGTGCGGGGGTCGGTGCAAATGCCATGGTGGTTTCGGTGGGAACCCGATGGGAGAGACTTACCAACATGATGAGAGCCGCTGGATCAACCTACACGTGGCGAAGCATGGAAGTGCTTCAGGAAGATAAGACTCAGTCTTTGCAAAAAGATCGAGAAGGGGTATTTTGGTAATTTTACCAAATACCGTCTTGGTGACCTTTTGCTAACCCGCGGCGCAAGACGGTGTGTGGAGACGCGGATTAGGTCAAGAGGAGATGAAGACGACGCTTTAAAATACGTGCATGTGTGACCCGTTTGTTTGTGGGCCTTAACGGGAGCCCATTAGGGTTAATGCTTCTAGAAGGTCTAAGCCTCTACTATAAATAGAGGAGGGAGGTGGCTGCACCCCCTTCAACCATTTCATTTGTTTTGAAACTTTAGTTTGCTTAGGGAGAGGATAGTTGGAGGTTAGGGTTCTAGAGAGTTGGATTTGATTTCGTGCTCTTGTATTGAGTCTTTGTCCTCCTTGATGGAGTGGTTGTAAACCAATACCATATCAAAATCAATCAAAGGAAAGATTCCTCAAGATGAGTCTATTTGCTTTCCTTCTCTCTATTTGGTGATTTTGAGTCTTTCTTTCATCCGCGAGTTTTTGCTTGGTTTCTTGCCTTGATCTAACTTGCTATGACATATGGGAACCCATCTAGGATCATCTTGATCATGAATCACCCACGAGCAAGTCTTTATATCATATTTCGATTTTGACTCTGTTTTTGAGCACTCTTCGTTCAAACTGAAAAAGATAGAAACTTTGGCATGGATCTACGCGATCCTTGATTGGAATAGGTTCCCAATATCTTAGAGAAGGTGTGTCTCAAATTTGGTAAGGTTTGACCTTACGGATCAAAAGTTAGATCGATTTGAGTTTTGGTTTTCGGGCTGATTTCACTGTTCATTGGCCTGGAGGTCTGACCGCTATGTATTGAGAGGTCAGACCGATTTCCAAAGGTCAGACCGATTTCTAGTTGGAGGTCAGACCGCCCAACTCATTTAGGTTTTGAGTTTTTATGTTTTTGGTTTATTTGCTTCGAGGTTTTGATTGGATTCAATACAAGTTTTCCACTGTGCTTGTATATTGATCTTCATAACTTTTATAGCTATTGGAGTGAAAATCGTATTGAATTCGATCAAGGTGAAAAAGAGATCGTACTCCTATTCACCCCCCCCCCCCTCTAGTCGCCTTTTCAGTCCAACAACCACACTGCGAGAAGTTGAAAGGCGCCTGCCGACAGGTATGAGCACCGTCGTGAAGTGCAGCACCACTTCTTGTTGTGTGCATAGTGGTACTAACATGAGAAATGCCAACATGTTGTAACTTGTGCTTCAGTTAGTGCTTTGCTTGTTGTACGAAGTGTGGAACTAATTATATCGTAATTGTAAACTTTAACTTCATTGTCAGTGTCAAAGCAGGACGTGACCACACTCCGCAAAGCAGGACGTGACCCAACGAGTCTGCTTCCCGCAGAGACATGACGCAACGCTACCACACGATTCCTCCTCAGAGCCGCTGCCTCGTGAACGCGAATCTCCTTCAACCAAATTACAATTCAACCGCGTACACAGGGCTAGCTTGGCATATAAGTACTACCGCTTCCACGGCGGGTTCTACTGCATCAAGACTCCAACACAATCTAGCTCAGATGGAGAACCAATGGGACGAGATCCGCGAACTCGCATGGCGTGCTGCGGCCTAGGACAAACAAAGGGAGCGTGCTAGGAGGGCTCTGAAGTTTGTCGATCTAAGGTGGCTGCCTCATAGTACACCCAACGATTCCGGGTCGAGTCCCTCCCCCTCCTATGCTCGTTGAATGCCCTCCGGAAGGGCCCCCGATGGAGGTGGCGCTACCCCTTTGTTGGTGTCGGGACGCCTGCAAGTGCGTCAAATCAACTGACGAGTGGACCATTAGGCAGCGCTATTGGTGCTGCCCAAACTACTGTGCGGACTATCCCGACCGTAGGTTTGACACGCCGAGCCACAGGCAGCCGGTAATAAAATCGCATTTCAGTACACACCACTATTTTGTTTCCCGTTACGCCATAACTGCGTCTCTCTTCCCACCGTAGTCTCCGCCACGCCTATGCAACTTCAGCCAGTGGATCGATGACAAGATCCACCCCTACGACATATGGATGCTGCTGACACGGAAGAGCTGGGTCAGGGAAGACTGCGAGGGTCATGAAAGGCGCCTCGAAGAGCTGTAGGCTGAGATGGAGGAGAAGAAGAGTCGGGAGAGGCTACACAAGGAGCAGGAGCGCGAGCATGCCAAGTGACTCGAGGCGTTGAGGGTGCGGAAGAGGGCCATCGCGGCGAAAGCTAAGGAGCAAGGCGATAGGTAGGGGTGTTAATGGGTTGGGTTGAAATGGGTTAAACGGGTTGGATTTTAATTCGGGTTGGTTTTGGATGGGTTGAAATGGGTTAATGTAGTTAACGGGTTGGATTGGGTTGGGTTGGCAATAGAAATGGGTTGGGTTAGGTTGGTATAGGTTCAAAAATTTCGGGTTGAGATGGGTTCAATCCGTGGGTTTGATGGGTGGATTGATTTTGGGTGGAGTACTGATCTACTACTAGGTCCAGAGCAACTGTGAGAATGAAGAAGCTTTTTGACCTGCAGATAGAGGTTCAAAGGAATGCAGAGAAGGTGTTCGATGGAATGCCACGGCAGGATGAAGCTCGTGCTGCACCTGTGCCCAAATGTTGTGCTCGACGCGCTCACACCCGGCGCCGTCGGAGAGGCAGGTGGCAACCACGGGATGCATTTCTCGTCTGGTACAGCAGCCTCCGATGACGAGCAAGAGCACCCCCCGCCATCGCGGCGCTGGTACCACGCCGCCTACACCAGGCTACTCCGGTTTTGGGCACCACCACAACCAGTCGGCGCCTCCAGCGTCCGACCCCAACCAGATCTTCAAGATCTTCTGCCGCGCCAATGAGAACTACTGCCTCACCATCCGCGACGGCAACGTCGTGCTCGCCCCCATCAACCCCAAGGACGAGCACCAGGTACGATTTAATTCCTTGGCCGTTTCTTCACATGGACAATCTCCACAGAAGTACTCTTTTACTAGCACGATAATCTCCAGCTTCTGATGCAATGCGTGCAGCACTGGTACAAGGACATGTGGTTCAGCACCAAGGTGAAGGACGAGGAGGGCATGCCGGCGTTCGCGCTCGTCAACAAGGCCACCGGCCTCGCCATCAAGCACTCCCTCGGCCAGTCCCACCCTGTAAGCATTTTCAAGTTTATGTGTGCCAAGAGATTTTGCATGGTTGGTTTGATTGATCTCCTGTGTATGCGCAGGTGAAGCTGGTGCCGTTCAGCTCGGAGTACAAGGACGCGTCGCCGCATCGGTGCTATGGACGGAGAGCAAGGACGCCTGCAAGGGCTTTCGCTGCATCCGCATGGTCAACAACACCCGCCTCAACTTCGACGCCTTCCACAGCAACAAGGACCACGGCGGCGTGCACGACGGCACCACCATCGTGCTCTGGGAGTGGTGCAAGGGCGAGAACCAGAGCTGGAAGATCCTACCGTGGGACCCTGAGGCGCACGCGCCCGCCGCCGGTGTCGGCACAGCTTGCACCATCGGGGGCGCCCCCGTGCACACCGTCCGCGTCTTCTGCAAGGCCGGCGAGGAGAGCACAGCCTCACATGGGTGAACAAGGTCACCGGCAAAGCGGAAATGGCAGGCAAGGGAGAGAAGAATGTCACTGTGCAGTGGGTTCGAAAATGGGTTGAAACCCATATGAGGGAAGTGGTTTGGATTGGGTTGGGTGGAAATATCATATGGGTTGGGTTGGGATGGGTTCTAAAGGATTTTAAGTGGGTTGAGTTGGGTGGAAAATTGTATGAAGTCACTTTGGGTTTGGGTTGGGTTTGTCCCCGTTACCAGGCCTAGCGATGGGTACAACGCCGAGTTGGGCCACAAAGGCAAATGGCCACGTTCCACACGGTAGTTCAACCCTCTTCGTCCATATGTCCTATGTATTTCTAATTCCCTAAAGGCATGTGTGTACCGTCCTTGGTTAGTTCCACGACATGCCATGTAACCCCCTTGTCAGATCAACTGTCGTGTTGTTATCGTTGCGCCATTTCTCCGAAGTTCTCCACCGTGTATAAATTCCCTAGCGCATCGCAATATCAATTACCTTCCTACTTATGAATCATTGCTACCTGAAATGTCCTCACAAAATTCTTCTAAAATTTACCGCACTACAACATACGATGATCACAAAATGTTATTACGAGTCTAACAGATTTCATACCTATGAGATTATACGAAAATCACAAATGGACCAACCAACTTTGTCACCACCCTTTTATTTTCAAAAGAATTAACAACCTACAAACAAAATTTGCTAAATGTATTATCTAGAAAAATTGCCATTTATTCCCCCCACAATTATTTTCATCGGATTAATAAAATAATAACGTCATTATTTCAAATCGCCCGAAAGGGTTGGCGATTGAGGTAGTCGCCAACCGCTGAGTGACTATCACTCAATGGTTGGGCGACTATCTCCACGCAGTTGTTCGACGGTTGGGCGACTTGGATCAATCACCCAACGGTGGAGCGACAAAGGATTTTCTGTGTAAAATAATTAAAAAAAGCGGTAGATTACTGTGTTTCAGAATTAAAAAATGATTATTTTTATTAAAAAAACTGCATCGTGCGTAGCTTATATACAAGTACGCTGTATGAGAAGTTTTAACTGTTAAAAGTGGGTCGCCATCAAACAGACCAGATCCAGCTGCGAGGGCATTAGAGATCAGCACAACTATATGATATAAAACTATAGATGCAACAGATGTACAATCTGCTAGGATAGAGGTTTTGGCAATTGACACTATGGTACAATCATACATGTCTTCCTCACAGTTTCCACCATGAATCATGATAATATGTGTTGACATGACAAGGAGCAACTCAACTGCCTGAGCACGACTGTCATAAATAATGATGAGCGTAGATGATACAGAAAAGAGGAAAATGTGGGAAATTGTTCAGTTGCTCCTTGCCATGTATTTTCAGAAGGAAAAAAAACATATAGTTCATATGCAGCAAACAGCAGAAGGCTGTAGTAATTACTGCTCTACTCAGTATAGGATATTTGTTGTACACCAAGAAATAAGGAAATAAAATGAGAAACTCAATATTGTTCCAGTAAAGAATGGCGATTAAGCACAAACAGTTTTTCTTTTGCAATCTGTCAATTCTGACGAATTTGTCAAGATGTGATATACACAAGGGCCCTGCCACAGGCTTTCTTTAACCTTGATGCTCAAGGTGAAACGACCTTTCTGTCGAATAACAGTGCAATTGATGGGGCTTTAAACATGAAAACTCCACCGTAGTGTGGAGAACTGGAAAAAAAAGCATGACTAACAAAGGATGATCCTTTTCTACCTGGCATGCCAATTCCTGATGGGTTTATTCGGGTTGGCTTTCACCAGATGGACTAATGCAGTTAAGCTAGTAATGCTCGGCAGACCTCTACCTGCTTCAACGGAAAATTTACAGCCGTATTTGGAGGGCAAAAAGACCAAAATCTCACCTTTTTCATCAGACATGCATTTGGTGTTGCTATACAAAATAATGGTATAGTTAAAGATGGGCAGCTCCTGGCTGGAAGGCATGAAAGAACAATGCACCTTTTTTGTTTATGTTGTCAGCTGATATTGATCTCCATTTTCTTTGTCATCTGTTTTTTGTACTCGCTGTCTTGTTGGTTGGTTGGCAGGCAAGTTTTTCAATAACGGTTTTAGGGCAGCCATGATCTCTGAAAATGATGGGCGCATCTTTGGGTCTCTACAATCAAACAAAATATACAGTAGAATTGAGACTAAGCTTACATCTAAATAAAGTTGGACATATCAAAGATTGATAAAGGAAGACAAGAGAAGCATCATGTTGTAAGATATCAAAAAGGTAATTAAGATCTACAATATATATTTGTTTCTTTTATCCCTTCACACACAATGACGCAATAGGGACTTCTCTAAACATACTCTGATTAGGCATATAAACTGAATATGAAATTCAGAGAAGTTGCCTTTCACATTCACCATTTTATGCAAGTTAAAATATGATAGAAACTTTAACATTTTATTATCTAAGCAAAATAACTATGAATCTGATATCTGAACAAGTTTAGATGTTTTTGACTTCTAAACAGGACACTGGCAACTATAACAGCTTCGAAAATACAAATACCCCAGCAAACATGTCATCCATAACCATAGTTACCGGATTCGCTATAAAACCCCGCGAATAGCAAACAGGATTCGTTGAACCCGAGCCGGTTTACGGTACGGGGTTCATGTTCGTAGTGGAAATTGAAAGAAAAAGTGGTAAACTACGAACCTGAATCTCGTACTGTTACTCGGACAAACCGCGTTTCTGGTAACTATGTCCATAACTTCGCTATATATGAAATAACAGAGATAGAAACATAATGTAGTAGGCATAGCATGAGCACTATCTTTTTCTAGCATGAATAAAACAGTTTCACTAGCAATGACAGTGTCCTGTTTATAAATTAAAAAGGTTAAGTAAAGTTGTTCATATTTCAAATTCACGACTTCTTGCATAATGGAAAAATGGAAAACTTTTTCTAACTTGGATGTGACTAGCAAAATGCACAAGGTCTTGAAACAGAACAGCATCCTGCAGCAAATTACTCGAGTGAAAAAAAGATTTAATGCATACTAGAGAAAATAATATTTTATATTTTAGATAATGCTGTATATATTTAGAAAGCAACCATTGCTATCCAGCAAGTTAAAGCTTACTAACGTCTGCCAGCATCTCTCTATTATCTCTGCTACGGTGGGATCCACATCGGCTGGAATATCAAGGCGACGTTGCTGAAAACCAACAGCTCCAACAACTTGCATGGGATTCATACCTTCCCACGGCTGTAGTAATGTACAAAGTTCCCATAATAAAACCCCATAGCTGAAAACATCACATCTGCAAAAATGCATAATGTATTCAGCAATCAAAAAATCATTTGTCAAACAAAAGAAGATAAAAGCGTACAAACTAGAGAGAAACATGAAAAACTCACTTCTCATCCGATGGTTCATTTCGAAGTACTTCTGGTGCCATCCACTCTGCCTGCAATTGATGCAGGCAGTCAGCAACCTCTAGAAGTATTTAACACAGAACCAGCTTTTGGCTAACATATGTAATGCCAATGCGTGAAGTAAATCAATTTCACATTCCACAGCTTTAAAAAGGTATCCACATACGAGACCAGCAAAGTTCTGTGTGTTAGAGATATGGTAGAGATAGGAATCTCTTTTATATTCCTTATCTGTCTTTTGTATTGTCTTATCTGTATATGGCATACACCTCTTGTACACCCTATATATATTGGCTATTAGGCCTCTGAATACATATACACAATATTCATAATATGGTATCAGAGCAAAGGTTAGGTTTAGGGTTTCCTGTAGCCACCGTCGCCTCCTAGCCTCCGCTCGTCCGCTGCCGCAGCCCCCGGGAGGAGCTAAATCCACTCCCGAGGGTGGCCTGCTCGACGGCGCCTCGCTGCGGGTCTCGCAAGGCCGTCGTCGCCTACTCCTCGTAGAAGCAACAGACTATGTGCGTCGCCATCTTCAACCGACGCCTAGGCTTTCTTCGTCGCAGTGGAGCTTTCCCGCATCGCCCGGATCCTTGCCACCTCTGCTCGGTGGTATCATCCTCGCCGGATCGTCTCGAGCCTCCATCATCGCCGGATCCCTGTCGGATCCGGGCACGTCTCCCCGAGCCTCTCTGCTCACGTTGCCCGATCCTCTCCCGTGAAGGAGCTCTTCAGATCCGGCTCTCCGGGACACCTTTGCTCCGGCGCCGCCTCTCGCTCGCGTCGGGGAGGAGCTGCCCCCACGCCGCCGGCTCAGGCTTTCTCCGCGATCGCCAAACGCAGCAGCCAAGGCGACCCGGCGCCCTGGGCCTCTACTTCCGCCTCTCCGTTTCCGCCTCTCTGGATCTGAAGAGCCGAGCGATCGGTGCTTGTGAAGGAGAGAAGAGGAAGATGCCGATTGGGATGGCTCGGTTAGTCGGTTGGCTATTGGGATGCTATTGCTTTGGTCCTCTACCCCTTTGAAGCTGCGAAGGTCCGTGTGCAGACACAACCTGGATTTGCTCGTGGGTGGGGTGATGTCGTGATGGGATCCCCTAGTTTGTCCAATCTGAGGGTGTTCTTAGGCTTTACAAGGGACTTGTTCCTCTCTGAGCACTAGTGCTTGCTGGTTGGACGAAAAGATGGGTCTTCTGTTGCTGCTAGTATTTACGGCTAGTTATCATTGAGTCATTTTTTTTCCTTCACAATATTCATAACACTATGTTCTAATAGATGCAATGTTAACTTGACCATAGTAATGTAAACACACAGCAAGAACAAGTCAGGAACCAGCTAAA
The DNA here is from genome assembly GCA_036346405.1 of Phyllostachys edulis. Taxonomy (NCBI): domain Eukaryota; kingdom Viridiplantae; phylum Streptophyta; class Magnoliopsida; order Poales; family Poaceae; genus Phyllostachys; species Phyllostachys edulis. Next base: position 22,111,843 of record CM070556.1, read on the forward strand.
TCAGTTGTGCCTAAGAACTTCCCGTGAACATGGCCACAACAAGTCTCTAGAGTCCTTATTGATATACTGACATTTCATCATCTAACCATCCTTCCGATCCGTCTCATTCTCATACCCAAAGGAATGCAAATATAGTTTCCATATTAATTATGCATAATCAAAAGATGAATCAAACCTGCAAGTTTACAGAAGAATCATTTCAAAATAAATCAAAGTATGAATCCTAAATATGCTTCTAGGGCTAGCCAACGACATTCTCCCAACACCTCTAGCTACTTGCACCTCATCCTCCCAAATTAAAAATGAGAGTCAGAAATGTAGATTTTTGTGGAATAATTGCGTGTTTCCCGTAGGATCCCCACACCCTTTATTTTTAGTCTAAACATTGAATCCGATTATAATACAAGATTAGATCCGACTCTAACACGACTTTTTACTAGATCTTAATACTAACTCACCAACACTCTCCCTCAAGATAAGCCAAAGATATCAATCATGTCCATCTTGTTACATATTGTAGTACACTCGCTAGGACCTAACCCTTTAGTAAAACAGTCAGCCAACTGTTCACCAGTCTTGATATACTCCAACTTCAACATCCTACCATCGAGTTTTTCCTTGATGAAGAACCTATCAATCTCAACATGATTGGCACAATCATGTTGTACTGGATTATTAGCAATGTTGATTGCAGATTTATTGTCGCAATGCAACACCAAGAGATTATTCCTCCATACCCGAAGCTCAGAAAATAAATCCTTCATCCATATCATTTCACTCACCCAATGCCTTTGCTCTGTATTCTCTCTGCAGTAGACCGAGCCACAACCTCCTGCTTCTTGCTCCTCCATGACACAAGGTTACCTCCCACAAAGATGCAATATCCAGAGGTAGACCTCTTGTCATCCACACTGCTCGCCCAATCAACATCACAATATCCTTTCACATTCAGGTGTTGATTCTTCCTGAACCAAAGACCTTTCTCAATGCTACTCTTCAAATATCACAAGATTCGATAGACAACATCCATGTGTCCTGTTCTGGGATTATGCATATATCGACTAACCACACTGCGTATAAAATATCAGGTCTTGTATGGCACAAATAGATGAGATGCCCAACAAGCGTTTGATAAGCTTCCTTGTCAACTGGATCTCCCGACTCAGCATATAGCTTGTGATTCCTATCAATAGGCAAAGCAATAGAGCGACACCCAAGCATACCAGTTTCTACCAACAGATCAAGGACATACTTCCTCTGAGAGAGGAATACCCTTCGAAGAACAGGCAATCACAATCCCAAGAAAGTATCGAAGAGTTCCAAGATCTTTCACCTCAAATGCATCTCCCAATCTTTTCTTTAAGTGTTTGATTTCCTCGGTATCATCTCCAGTGATCACAATATCATCAACATAGACTGTCAATATTGTGATATGTGACCTCTATGCCTATAAAACACAATATGATCTCCATTGCACTGAGAATAGCCTATACAACAGAATGCACGCCTAAATATATCAAACCATGCCCTTCGAAGCTGCTTCAGACTATACAAAGACTTCTTGAGTTTGCACACCTTCCCATCAGTATGCCTGTTCTCAAAGCCTGAAGGAATTTCCATGTATACCTCCTCTTGTAAATCACCATGTAGAAAAGCATTCTTGATATCCAACTGATGTAAGGGTCATCCAAAGTTAGTAGCATAGGAGATCAACGTTCTTACCATGCTCATCTTCGCCACTGATGCAAAGGTCTCATCATAGTCTATCCCATATGTTTGACTATAACCTTTTGCAACCAACCGTGCCTTGTATCTCTATCTTGCCTTCGGGAGTTTGCTTAATCGTAAACACTCATTTGCATCCGACTGCCCTTTTTCCTGCTGGAAGTAGAACAAGATCCCATGTCTTGTTCTTCTGAAGTGCACTAAGCTCCTCCTTCATGACATCCTTTCACTTAGGATTCTGCTTAGCAGTTTGCCAATCCTTTGGAATATGCACAGTCTAAAGAGATGCAATGAATGCTTTGTATGCAGGTGAGATATGAGAACATGAGATGAAATTTGCAATGTCATGCTCAAAGCCATACCAGACTGGAGGATTTCCGACATTAGCTCTAGTTTCCCTACGTTGCACAACTGGTAACTCTGGATGAGAGTGATTAGAAGGAACATTACCACTCGGCCCAAGGGGAGGCAAGAAACTTGATGAAGAGAGACCCGATGCGGGATTTGGGACTAAATCAACTGGCAAGGCCGGCTTTTCAGGTTGTAGCAGTTCTGACTGTTTTGGTCGCGCCTCTATTGGCTCAGATGCTAACTGCTTGTCCCTCTGCTTCTCCCCGGTTTCCCAAAGCGCCTTCGCCGATAAACCTTCAATTCTTTTGGGGCAATCACATCTCTCGCATATTCCGTCAGGCTCGGGCACGGAATTGTTCCTACAATGACTTCTTTTCGTTGACTATCACTCTTTGTTCTCCCCCTCTCGACTTTCACCCTCAGTGATAGAACTCCAAAAACTGACCAAGAGTACCTCCACTCATATAGCAAGACTCAAACTCTCGGAATGTCATATCCATACTCACGAACAACCTTCGTTCAACTGGGTTTCAGCATCTATAGCCCTTCTGACTTGATGAATAGCCTATAAAGATACACTTCAATGCATGCGGATCCAAATTGCCAACCGTTGGTCGGTGATCCCGTACAAACCACACACAACCAAACACCTTGGGAGACACCTTGAACTCCCGCTGACCCAAAAGAAGTTCAGCTAGAGACTTTATCCTAAGTATTCGAGACGGCAAGCGATTGACGAGATACGCAGTCGTCATCACTGCCTTGCGCCACAATCCCTTTGGCACATTCATCTGAAACATGAGTGAACGTGCTACCTCCAACAAATGTTGATTCTTCCTTTCAGCCACTCCATTCTGAGGTGGGGTTCCTGGACAAGTAGTCTGATGAAGCATCTCATCCTCTGAGAGATACGCTGCAAACTCCTTGTTAACATACTCAGTTCTATTGTCTATTCAAAGAATTCGAACCTTTGCATTAAACTGAGTAGCAACCATCCTATGGAAATCTTGAAAACACCGAAGGACCTTGCTCTTGTGCTTCATCATATAAATCCAAATCATACGAGTATAGCAATCAATAAATGTGACAAACCACTTAAAACCACTCACATAAATAACTAAGCATGGACCCCAAACATCAGAATGTATTAATATAAAAGGTTCATAACTCCGAAGACCAATGCTACTATATGTAGACCGTGTATGCTTTCCAAACTGACAAGCATCACACACAAGTTTACTCTTGTCTACCTTTTTGAACAAATCAGGGTATAACTGACTTAAACTCTCAAATGACAAATGTCATAGGCGACGATGATGTAACAAAACTTCTCCTTCAACTCCTATAGCCACAGCCAATGCCGCATCAACCTGATCAATGTACCACAGTCCATTATGCCTTATTCCAGTCACAATCATCTTCCCAGTTCTCTTTTCCTAGAACAAACATGAATCCTCATCAATTGTGACAGTGCATTTGAATTGGTCAATGATAGAACTAACTGAAAGAAAGTTGACTGGAAAGGAGAGAACATGCAAAACGGATCATAAAACAAAGAATGGTGTACACTCTACAGATCTTACACCCTAGATAAGCTGGGAGGTTCCATCAGTTGTTTGGACAGTTTCAGAATGAGTATATGGGGCGTAAGATGCAAATGCACTAAGTGAACCCGTGACATGCTTGAATGCCCATGAATCTATGATCCAATCAATATGAGTGCTTATATGTAGATGCAAGTGCATGTGCCTAAGTACTTTCGCCCACGTGGGCGTAGTTGGCAAAGTTACCAAAGGATGTGAAATTATGAGAAGTCTCCAATGCCTTTCCCTGCTGCCACTTTTCCCACTGTATAACTTGCTCGCCTGTCAAAGTAACAGACGTGATCTCCTCTGTTAGGGCCATATTAGCCCTGGGGCCAACTCGACCCCTTTCTCGACCTCTACCTCCACGACCACCACGATCTCCACCTCGGCCTCGATAATCTCCAACTCGACCTCCACGGCCTCCACCTCGACCTCCATATTGTGGAGGACAAGCATGGCTCAGATGTCCTCTTATCCCACAGTTGTAGCACTCTCTATCATCTGGTATGGCGTATGCAGATCTAACCGGGTTGTTATCCCCCATTACTCGTAGTCAAATCTCCTCCTACACCATAGCCAAAATAGTCTCCTCTATAGTTTGCTAAGCGAAACATGGCAACCCTTCTACTCTCAAATTTTGGGTTCGGTCCCTTTAGAAAGTGTGTAACCCATCTGCATTGCAGTCACACCTTGCCAGCCTCAATATCACAAGCACATGTTAACTGCAGTGGATCATAGTGATCTAAATCTGCCCAGAGCTGTTGCAGTTCACTAGCATACTCTTGGACGGTCATCTCCTGTTTTAGAGCCTCCACCTTGCCCTGGACCTCCACCATCATCCTCAAATTTTTTGCCTCAGAGTACATATTGCTCAGCGTCTTCCGCATTGTCGGTGCACTCTGCACCATCTTCACCATCCGAGCGATGGATGGAGACATCGAAGTTAGCAACAAAGCCACCACCACAGAGTTGGTGATATTCCACATCCTCCAATCCATGCTCGCCTTGTCTATAGGCTCAACACAAGTCTCTTACAGGTAGTGCTCCACCCCCTTTGTTCTCAGAATCAGCTGAGCCCTTCTAGACCAACTCAAATAATTTTTGCTTCCTTCCAACTTTACATCATTTGACATCAGTTCTAGCTTTAATTCAGATAACCCTACAGCAGCCCTCGAACCTATCATAACCGTCGCTAAGAGGTCATGTAACATACTTCTCATGTCACCTTGCGTGACCAGCGGGGAAGTAGTCTCAACAACTGTCTTCCTCCTCTCTTCTACTGCCCTCATTGCTGCTTCTTCCTCGTCCTTCCTCGCAGCCTCAATCTCCTCAAGGGTTATCTTCTCAAACAACTGGAGCATTGCCAATCACTACTAAGATATGTCGCGCGTATCTCCCACGATCATATCAATCCTTCACGCATCAACGTTCTACCGAACCTTAGTGAGTGCCTTCACGGTTACCCATGTTATGAATATTGTGTATGTATTCATGAGACCCAATAGGCAATATATATAGGGAGTACAAGGAGATATTACAAAGGAATATATCATACATATATAAGGAAATACAAAAAGACATATAAGGAAATATAAAGGAATTCCTATTCTAATATCCCCCCCCCCCTCAAACTCAATATGGACCACACACACTGAGTTTGGAGAGAAAATACAAATGTTGTAACCTAGTCTGTGGCTTCGTGAAGAAGTAAGCAATTTGTAACTTTGAGAGCACAAACTGTAAAGCAAGTACTCCCTCCTGCACCTGTGAGCGCTCGATAGTACCATCAGACCGGGTCTTAATCTTTTACACCCACTTGCACGTGATAGGGTGAGCATGCATAGGTGTCGGTACAATATCCCAAGTCTCCGTACGTCGAAGAGCATCAAGCTCCTCTGCCATAGCGAGCTACCACTCAGAATGAGCAGCCTCACGATAAGAACTAGGCTCATTGACAGAGAGAGCATGAGCTATCGGAGCAAATCCAAGACGATCAAGAGGTCAAAGAGATGTGTGGTCACGAATGACGTAACGGGGAGCATCATCAGGAGGATTAGATGTAGGTGTCGACAAGATACCAAGAGAGGAGACTGGTGAAGGACGAGGACGCCTAGAGTAGTGAATATCAAATAAACGAGATGGTGGTGCTGTAGGAACAAGAAGCCGCGCTGTAGGAGGCAGCACCGGAGGCGGAGGTACAGAAGGAACCACCGGAGATAGACCAGGGGAAGATTGTGATAGTGAAGAAATAGGTGAAGAGTCAGAAAGAGATAACCATGAAATCATCTCAACGGTGGAAATGGGACAAGGAGCCGAATCTCGATAGAAGAAAGGTCGAGATTCGTCAAAGACAACGTCTCATGAGATCCTGATCCGTCGAGCAGAAGGATTATAGCATCGATAACCTTATGCTTAGAACTATAATCAAGAAACACACTCAACTGACTGGGCCGATAGTTTGGTGCGCTCACGAGGCTGCAGCAGAACAAAATAAGTGCAGCCAAAAACACGAAGGTGAGTGTACTGAGGAGCTCGAGAGTAGAGACGCTCTATAGGATCGACAAATTTTAAGAGCGTGGAAGGTCGATATTGATGAGATATGCAACAGAGAAACAAATTTCACCAGTAACTGTGGTGGAACGTGAGAGGCAAGAAGAAGAGTCTGGGAAGTCTCAATCTGATGATGTTTGTGCTCAACAACCCTGCTCTAAGCATGGGCACCAGGACAAGAAGACCAAGAAAAATGCCCCGCCGTAAAGAAACTGCTTAAAAGTGCCGAAACAAGATTTCGCCAAAGAAAATCACAACGAAAAGTACGGATGGAAGAATCAAACTGAGTATGAACCATCGTTGCAAAGCTATGATAGATCGCAAAAAACTGACCACCATTAGACATAGGGAAAAGTCCTGTAAAACGGAAATAATCATCAATGAAGATCACATAAAACTTATGCCGTCTTCAGAGATAATAGGCGTAGGTCCCCATACATCTAAATGAACTAAGTCAAAAAGACGAGAAGATAATGACTCACTAGAATGATAAGGAAGATGTAGCTGCTTGCCCAACCTACAACCCTGACAAAACATGGTCGTGTCAACAGTAACATGTCCAAGAACACACTAACGAACTAATGAAGAAAGACGAGACCCACACAAGTGACCTAGACGATGATGCCACTACACAAAAATTCCAGAGGAGGTGGCGGTGGAGGTAGACGTAGAGGTGATAGGAGCAACTGAAGTGGACAGAAGGTGAAGGTGGTCAAGAATGTAGAGACTCTGACAATCTTTACGATGCCTACTAGGTCCCAAGACTGGCCCATGTCTCATGCTTGGCCCCGACAAAACAGGTGTAGGAGTCAAAACCAACCCTATAGCCGAGATTGGAGAGTTGACCCACCGAAAGAAGCTGCATGGTAAGCTAGGGAACATGGGAAACAGCTGAAACAGAAAAGTCAGTGGACAAAAGAGTGTCTTGACTCTTGACAACTGATAGACAGATGTGTATCGTAAGTTGTCTGAACAGATATAGGAAAAATAGGAGGTCCTACTGAAGTGAGAGATGTAGAGTACGGTGTCATGTTGAAAGAGGCACCAGAATCCAGAACCCAAGTACCTGGAGAAGATGTGTGAGCTAGACTGGCAGAACCTTCTGAGCTGTGAGAGAGCTGCTGAAGTAGTGTCTAGCGGAGCTGCGGAACAGAGTCACCTAGCTGAGAAGGTCCTGATCCTCCCGTTGATGAAGGGCCTCCCTGCCCACCCCCCCTGGATCGTCCACCCCCACGAGCCTTGTTCTGCTTTTTTCGCACCACACAACTTTGATAGTCATACCCGAATTTCTTGCAATAATTACACTGAACCCCAGTTGGTGCAAAAATAGGAGTGGAAATAGACACTTAGGGAGGAACTGTAGTCGAAGCAGAAGCGTTGATGTAGTCGAAGAAGAGGTAGTAAGCACATCCGAACAAATCGTCTTTGCTACCCATGCGAAGCTTCTCAAAGACGAAACGCCGAAAGAGCCTCGGTGGATCGCTTGGTCGTGATGAGCGGCTCAGTAGTTGAGCCCTGATAGGCTCAAACTCTGGGCGAAGACGGCAGACGAAGTCATAAAGGCAAAGGCGGTCACGATCCGCCTTCTGCACCTTATGACACTGTTGGCAGAGCGGTGAAGCCAGCTCGTCCAGCTAGCACCAAAGACTGGCCAGGGCTTGGAAGAAGTCGTCGACGAAGAAGTCATCGACGGAGTAGTCCTCCTGGCGAAGCGTCTCCATCTCACGCTAAAGCAAAAAGAACTGAGCACCGTTGCTCTGCTGGTATTGCTCGCGCAAGTACTCCCAGATCAGACGAGTGGAACGCTGACCAACAATGTCTGGCTGGATGGAGTTGTCGACGCTGACCACCAGGATAGCTCGAACACGGACCTCATCGGCACACCAGCGCTCAAAAGCGTCTAAGGCACACTGAAAGGCCTTATCAGCAGCGTCAGCAGCAATAGTGACATTTGCCTCCTTGGTGGCCTCATCTTCTACAGGAGGTGCATAAGTAGGCTGTTTGGGAGGAGGTTGAGCCGGCGATGGCAAACAAGATTGAGCACTAGTGACATGTCCTCAGAGGCGGAGACCATCGAGCATGATCTCCATGAGTGAAGACCATAACTTGTAGTTCGTCCTATAAAGCTTTGTTCCCGAAAATGGGATCGCAGCTGATGAAACGGAAGCCATCGGTAGGCGGCGGTGGATGACGCGGCGACCAAGGCAGCGAAGTCTAACATGCAGTGTTGGACGGCGCGGCGGTTAGATCGATGTTCTGTTTTTTTTTGAAACCGAACTCTTTTAAAAGGAAACCATCCACGGTTTCCTTATGTCTGCCTCGGCCGAAGGAACGGCGACAATGGCGGCTTGGTCGACGACGACAGCAGCGCTCCGGCGGCATGGCGGCGGAGGGTGGTAGGTTTAGCCTTGCCGTCGTCCTGGGTCAAGGCCGAGTCGTAGAGTCGAGTCTGACGGCGTTAGGTCGGCGACGCGGCGGCGTCGGCGATGGCATCGGCAAAGGCGGCGCTCTGTGGGCTCGGCCCATGTCGTCCTCATTGCGATGGCGGTGTCGGCGGCGTCGGGTGACAACCAAGGTCGAAGGCGGTGGTGGCATGGCGACAATTCGGCAATGGCGCCTTCGACGACAAGAACGACTACAAGGTGGGATGGCAGCAGAAGGAGCTAGGTTAGTACCTTAGCTCTAATACCATGTTATGAATATTGTGTATATATTCATGAGGCCCAATAGACAATATATATAGAGAGTATAAGAGGATATTAAAAAGGAATATAGCTCACGTATCTAAAGAAATACAAAAGACATATAAGAAAATACAAATGAATTCCTATTCTAACAACCCAAATCATGCACAGCCGTAACATCAAAACCAAATTCAACACATAACTTTTTTTCTCTTCCAACACAAAACTTTTTTTTTCCTTCCAACACAGAACTTTTTTTTTCCTTTTTTCTTCTCTGGCCGACGCTCTTTTCCAGCTCCTTTTCTCCCTTCTTTTTTTCTACAGCCGAGCGCTTTCTTCGGCCGACACTTCTTCCTCTGCCTTTCTTCTTCAGCTTCGATGTGGCGGCGGCGATTGCGAGATGGGAACCGAGGCGGCGTGAAGGTGATGATAAGATGGAGCGCCTGCACCCCGAGCAATGGCGCAACGGCGGTGGCCCGCGGGTTTGGAGCGCCGGATCTGCTTCCCCAGCCGCAGTAAGGGTCCGCCTGCGACCTGAGGTGGCGCAGCCGCGGCCCGAGGGCTTGCCTGCGAGACGACGCGACAGCGGCTCGCAGGAGGCGGAGGCAACGAGGACAACGACGGTGGAGGCGACGAGGACAACGACGGCGGAGGCGACGGCTGAGGTATGGGTTAGGATTAGGGTTCGGTGGTGTTGGGTGAGGATGGCTCTAGACTTTTGTGGAATAATTGTGTATGTCTCCTGTAGGATCTCCATGCACTTTATTTATAGTCTAAACATTGAATCTGATTCTAACACACAAGATTAGATCCGGACTCTTAACACAACTCCTTGCTAGATGCTAATAATAACTCACCAACAGGAAAGCATTTCAATGCTTTTCCTACTCAATGGATGTATGTATGGTATCCATATCATAGTGACAGAAACAAGTTTATAAATAAACGGAACCAACCAATAAGCTGCATATACTCTTTGATGCTTTTGACAAGAAAAAAGGTTTCCTATTCTCGTACAAATGGAAAATATTTGATTAGACATAATCATAAGCAAGCTTACTGTTCCAGCTGTGGATCTCGAGGAAAGGAAGGTACTATGCTTGATACGTGATAAACCAAAATCACAAACCTAATAATAACAAGAAAAGTGAAAATGGTTATATAGCAAGAAATGCCAAAAATCCAAAGCATATCACTGTTAATACGACCTGTTTAATACCTTCACAACCCAATTCTTGTCAACAAGTAGGTTCGGAGATTTCAAATCTCGATGAACTATAACAGGGGTGCAATTGTGCAAATAATTCATACCACGGGCCTGTGGCAAACAAGAACCAAGTATAAAAACAAATTTATCGTGAAGTTCTCCATATGAGTGAACCAGCATAACAAACTATTTTAGACATACCACATCAAGTGCCATCCTTAAACGCTTTCTTTCATCCAACTGGTTGTTGGGTCGATGGATCAACCGAAACAAACTACCTCTGCATTGTCAATATTACAGTTAGAAATTATAATAGTCAATTTGTCTAGAAATCTACAAGATAAAATATTAGAAATGTGATAATCTACACCTCAAGATTAATATGTTATCTATATGTAGCTATATGCCTATATCTTCTTGTTCTCACTCAAGTCCTGAAACGTATATCAGTTTTCAAATTATTCTTTCACATCGACTTCTGTATTTGTTGTTACCTATACAATGCGAATTTGATGGCCCCTATGTTGTGAATAGTGCATGATGCAGTCCTTGTCTTTTTTGTGCTCTAGAATATGGACGGATTTAACCATGAAATTTAGCATGTGTATGACATTACATGTAATGCGTCAATGATTTTTTTTAATGCATCTTGCACTTTTCACAAAAGGCACACATGCATTGGGTAACAGAAATGATGCGGCCCCAAGTGCTGTCCATGCACCAATTCTTGTAAAAGAGCAGCAGCTTGGTCTAGGAGAGCGGTATACTATATGTAAAGCAAAGGTGTATCAGGAACGGCGTACAAAGAGAAGAGAAAAGGAGAAAGTTAACGCACGAAATAAAGAAGTGGTTTGGCTCAGAAACACATGGATTGAGCCAGAAACTAGTACACCAGCATGGATCGGTTCAATTGAAAGAAAGGAGCCAGAAACAATTTGTAAAATCCGAATCCAAAGTGGCACCGACAGGATGTTTCCTTCTGCACCAATTGAATATAACACCAGAGTCCAAATTGGTTACTGCCTATATCTACGTGACACATGAGATTTCTTCCTACACAAACCGAACCAGGGAACAAATATGAGAACTGCACAACTTTATCTAAAATACAGAGTAGGAGAAATTTTTTATATATTTTCATTTGTTTCAAAGAAACCGAGAGGGATTGCATCTATGCACCAAGATAGGGATTGACCCCTATGTGTCAGATCCATGCAACCCGCCTTGAGCCACGTTCAGATCAAATTAAGTCATCGATTTAGTTGTTTTAGTCGGTTTTGTGTCCAAAACCAGTCTGATCTTTTTCCTTGAGAAAATTAGTTCGTGTCGTAGTAGACATGTGTGATCGAGTTCACGGAGTAGCAGTTGTTTCGTGAGTTTTGTGTCCGGCTATATAAACCAGGCCTAGTGCCAACTATTGTATGTAGAGTTTTAGTTATTTGAATATATTCCAGAAAAGGCATTCTGCCACAATTGTGTGAGTTTTGTCAACATGAGAGTCGAATATTGTACTTCCGCTGGTTCTTGTTGCTTGCTCCTAGTTTTCAGGTTCTGAATACAATTCACCCTCTTCGATTTGTTCATTGTTGTTTGATGAAGAGGAGTGCAAATGAATAGTTAGTTCTATTGCAATAGTCACTAAACCCTAGATTACAAGTACAATACCAGAAATACCCTTACCCCCTCCCCCCCCCTCCTAACCCCCACACCGACAGATGCAAGGCGTATGCAATAGCATTGCATTTGAAATGCTTGGCACTAAAAAATAGGGAAAATCAAAGTCCAAGCTTTGAAGTTGTCATCACAGCGTGCAACTCTTAGAAAAATAGAAAATATCCGTTGAGTATCAAACTATCTCCTCCCATCCAGGATCGTGTTGCAGCCTAACGGAAGTTGATAAATTAGAAGCCAGCAAGAGCAGAGTCAACCACGACAACACGACTAAGAAGTCGATACTGATAGGAAAAGAGAAAGAGCTGTCAGATCGTGTCGAAGAGGGATAGATAGAAGCATGGTGGTGCAGATTGAAGCCTGAGACAGTGGTGGTGAGGAAGAGAAGCGTGGCCTTACAAGCTCAGGCGCGCGCGGTGGGGGGGGGGGCTCAGAGAGAAATAGCATCATCATAACGACTTCTACGATCTGCAGCGGCTCAAAGATAAGAGCGGCGACTGCTGCCATGCGAAAAGGAAAGGAGAAGGCCGCACTCGATCCAAGAGGATGGACCGTGGCTAGCAAAGCAATCGGCTGACTGGCAAGTTATTTGTAGACTCAATGGCTTAGACGAAATCAAAGAGAGAGAGCGGCGGACTTGGATGGATGCGATGGAAAATAAAAGAAAATAGACTAAAGATACTAGCAACAGCAATGATCACACCTCTCCTCCAAATAGCAGCAGCGCAAAAACCACACATGCAACCCAAATAGCTCAATCAATTCACAGAAGGCCAACCCAAACACCAACAGCAGCAGCTCACAACGCAGTACGGAGCAGAGCACAAGCAGCAAAACAAAGCTTGCTCTAGACTGCTCACTACCTTAGGTAAGCAGTCTAGAGCACGTATCAAGGCCTTTACAAAGTTCTGTTTTGACCCGGTTCTACTCGCTAAGGATTCACCGTACCGACCCCCTCTTGCGCCATAATCAACCAAAACAGAACCAAATCAAAACATTGCTAATTAGTTGGTCAGGTCCACCCCATCCTAAACTTGTGGTTGCACGGTATGGCCCAGATCAATAGTTCAAGGTTAAGTCCTTAGTTGACTGCTCAGACGAGACGTTTTTGCATCCCAATGTGCTTTACTGCACTCACCTTTACCACCATCCACTCATCCGAGCATAAATCATTTTCGTTCAACCCGGCCAAATGACAACCCTTGCCATGGCACAACAAATTTTATCAATAGTGGCTCCGCCACAGTTCCATATTTCGTTTAGCCAAATTCAATCATTCTTTGAGTAAGTGACCGCGAATCTACCGTATAACTAAGCATTGACTAAACATAATACGGTACCCATGTTGGTAGTACAATCATGTCCAACGAATAATTAACCATCCTAAGGTGTCCAAGGAATTATGTCATTCAAGGGATATATGTCATTCACAATTTATCAAGGAGGTATAATGGCAATTAGGTAATTAACTAATCCCGAAACCATTTGTTATAAAATTAGCAATGCATGTTTATATCAAACAATATACATTTATAAATTGGGTTTAATATGATCAAAGGTCTACGACTTGCCTTCATTGAAGAGTAGAGATGTTTCGATCGTTGGGTCCACGAATTCATCCGAAACACCGAAATTTATACGTGCGAACAAAGCTAAATAAATAAAACAACTCTAAATAAAATCCAAATAAATACTAAATAAATACTAATAGGAAGATAAGGAATTTAGATGAATTTAGAAATTTGAATCACTCGAATCGGAGTCCGAATGAGGAAGTTATGGCCTTCGGAAGTTTGAATTTACATAAAATGATGAAATCTGGATTTTCTTGAATTTTTGAATTTATTTTTCTAAAGAAAATCCGAGAAAATCCACTAGGGCTTGCTGACGAGGCAACCATGTCAACAAAGGGCTGAGGTGGGCACGACGGCGCCATCAGGCGACCCACGTCGGACCCGGCCGTGGCCTTCGGCTCGATGGTCGTTGGCGAAACAATGGGTCTTAGCGGCCGGTGAGGGCACCTGACGGAAGAGGGCAATGGCAAGCAGTCTGTGAGGACTCGATGTGACGCCAAGCACGGAAGGTCGCCGGTGGGAGGAAGAAATGATGGCAATGGCGGTTGTAAGCGTGGCGACGCCTCCGTGGGGCTCGGGGATCGTGAGGCGCGACGGGAGGCCCATGCTCTGGCGATGCCGGAGGCGAGGTCGATGGCGCCGGAGGAGGCTCGATGGCGGCGGCGGATGCGGCGGAGTGAAACTCGGCGGCGGAATCGCGAAATACGGCGAGCTCAGAGGGAGAGAGGGAGAGTGAGGGGGGGAAAGAGCAAGAGGAGGCCGAGGGCTTCGCGGTGCTCACCTTATATAGGCGCGGGGAGGCTTGGAGGGAGGGATGGGAGGTGGCGTGCTCTGCGGCCAAGCTCCGGGTCCATGGCGGCGCAGTAGTCGAGGGGCACAGGGAGGCGATAGGGCGTGGGAGGGGGAGTGCGGTGGCGGCAGCTGGTGCAAAGGAGCACACCGCCTTCAATCGCGCGCGACAGGCGACGCGACGGGCAGCGCGCGGGTCAACAGAACGCGAGACGTCTTGCCTGCGGCGCTGAGCGGCGTGGGCGGGGCGTGAAGGAGACGACCAAGGCGAGGCGATGGCGTGGGTGGTGGCGGTGGGCGCGAAGTCGTCCGCGACATTGAATCGCGCGACGCGACAGAGAAGCGCGTCTTAGGAACGCGGCAGAGTCTTGGCAGCGTCTTGATCTGGCAAGACGGTGCGACGCAAGCGACGCGAGGAAGACGACGAATAAGCGGCGGCGCGGCCGACAGTATGCGCTGCCGAGTGAGTAGAGAGAGAGGGCGCGAACGGGAATGCGTGGGGATGGCGGCCGTCCGATTCAATCGGACGGTGCCGATCGAGTCGAGGCGGGCGACGACATCATGGGCGGTCTTGGGCGCGCAAGGAGGAGGGGAGAATGGGTCAAGAGATTCATTTAAAGTGAATAGGAAAGATTTTTAGGATTTTGATTAACTAAAATACCGTAAAAGCAAAAACCTTTTAGAAAATAGCTAAAGTCAGTCAAAAATTCAAGAAAAATACACGAAATCTCTTGAATTATTTAGAACTTAATAAAAATATTTTCACTTAACTATTGCTTTTAATTTTTGTAATTAATTATTTTTAACATAGGGACAAAGGAAAACCTCTTTTAAAATCCAACAAAAACCAAGAAAAGACTTAAAACAACACTTTTGATTTTTTAATTCCAAATAAGATCTAGAAAACTCAATTAAACCAACTTTTGAATTAATTGAAGTTTGATTAATTCAAATTAAATTGCTTTTAAATTCTAAATTTCAATTTAAGCTTTAGCAAATTAATAAAACCAAATGGTTAATTTTTAAATTTTGAAAATTTTCAAAAGCTCAAGAAATTGGGATGTTACACGACATCTCGGGGTAGAGAAGCTTCGTGCGGTGGTGGACCGGGGCAAAGAAGCCCAGCACGGCGGCGACCCGAGGTAAAGAAGCCAAGCGGAGGGATGGTGGCGCTAGTGATGAGATCGACGCAGATCCGGCAATGGCGTTGTAGCTGTGGCAGAACAACAGCAGCAATGCTCTCCAAGAAGAAAAGGAGGACAGTGGCAGTGCTCCATGAATGGAGGAGCAGCAGGCGCTATGCGCAGGCATGGGCGAAGACCTCGATGAGGACTGGATCCAACTGGGAGAGGTCCAGAGAAGACCCTGGCGAGCTTCAACGACGTTGACAAGCGGGCGGTGACGGGTCGAGCTTGGGGTAGGTCATCGTGCTCGTCATCTGCTCCGCTTCCTACTTCCTACTCTGCTCCCCGCCGCCGCCGAGATGAATTGAAGTCAATGATGAATGGCGACAGTGGTCGAGCCTGAGATCGAGAAAGACAACGGCCGCCAGTGACAGAGATCGAGCCAGCAGTGATGGGGATGGCTCGATCCGGCGAGGATCGAGTTTGATTTGACGCCGGCGACGAAGTGAAGGCCCGGATCTGGCGGAGAAGATGGCTCCCAGTGGCGGGACGCACAGATCCGACACGGATCGAGCTCAAGGACGCGAATCGAGGGTCGGTGGCGATGAAGACGAGCAGATCCAGCTTGGAGCGAGTCCTGCGACGACAGAGAGACCCGGATCTAACGGGATACAAGGCCGTTGGCGATGATTGCTTGTGGAAACCGTTGGAGTTGTGTGGCAAGACCGATTGTTGCTGCTGCTTGACACTAAACTACAACTAGGAGATGGCTGCCCCAAGAGTGGAAATTGCTCCTCCTAGAGGCATCAGTAGCAGAAGAGGATGTATACTAGACTTTGAATCTATACTCTGATACCATGTTAGATGAAGAGGAGTGCAAATGAATAGTTAGTTCTATTGCAATAGCCCAAAGGGCTAATATATAGTACAAGGACTCAAGGGACACACTAAACCCTAGACTACAAGTACAATACCAAAAATACCCTTAACAATTGCTTCGTCGACAATCGGTTCGGGAGTCTCAGAGTTGTAGTTAGGCGATTATTCGGTAGTTCACAGCTAGTTATTTGTTGGTTTCGAGATTATTCGGTCATGAAGATTGAGCCACCCTGAACATCAACTTCTCACAAGGTTGATCCGTACCAAGAAATTACCCCGTGGTCCTATGGGCACAACCCCTCCATTTGAGAATTTTTTGGAACAGTGCATAGGAAGTACAAACAAACACCAGGTAATTTCTGTTACCTATATTTATTCCTTTCTGCAACACTAGGCCCCTTCCAGCCTACTACAGCATTGATTTATGCGTAATTAGTTCACAGGCCATTATCATTCAGAAAGGAAACGAAGACTATAAATCACCCATCCATTTTGGTTTTAGAGGAAAGATATTGTGTTAAGAAAATTATCAAATTCTGGGTAAAAATTGGTGTGATAACAATAAGTAGTATTCTTCAATTGAGAAGTAGTTGTAAATTCAAAAGAAAAATCGCATCAAGGGAACAAAAGCTACCTTGGAAGAAATTCAGTCACGATAGAAAGATTAGGTACACGAGTGACAGCACCCATAAAAAGAACAACATTTGGATGCCGCAATCTCTTCATTATTCGCACCTATACAGCAAGAAAGAGTGTCACAAACATGTGAAGTGTAATATGTACAGGTTGACAAGGACCGAGTGGCCCGTCTAGTCCGTATAGTCTAGGGTTGGTCCATGACCATGAGGGCCCATGATGCCTTGTATATACATACACCTAACATTGCAAATGAATAAAGCGTGCATCTGTGAATACTCCTAAACCTAACAGAACAAACATGGACGAAATTGGGCAATAAAATTGAATGACTATTATAAAGTAGACATGTCAATAGGTCATCTCATGCCATACCATGCCGAGCGCATCAGACAAGACTTACTCATTTTATGACCCAAATGTGTTTACAGCTAAAACCAAAATCATAACAAGATGGTGTTGTGTTCGTGTCAATTAATTGTAACTTATTAAATTTTGATAGTATAGCTGTTAAAACTGTGCAGAACTGCAGATGAACACAGCGTTGTTAAATGGTTTATTACTGTGCCATCTCATGTCGAATGGTCAGACATGCGAATCCAAACCTGAATCATTTATTAACTGAATATTGTGTTGACTGTTAAATGGCCCAACCCGATTTATAAGTTTGCCAATTGTAACCAATATGAGCCCCGTTGTGTTATTTAGAGCTCAAAGGACAATTTTAAATGATTATCACTAATTTGAACTTGATCTCCTGGCCAAAACACACTCTTGCCAGTAGCTACAGATTACCTATGTCTGCATTAAACCATATCAACTCAGGCATATGTGTTTATCAGATGTACAATTCAAGAATAATGAAGGTAAATTAAAGCTCAGCCAAATGGAAGATATTAGATGTGTGAAGTTTTGCATCCCTACGACTGTCTCAAGCATATCAGTACTAGCTAACAATTTTCCATTCCGTAGTCTTCAAACATTTGAATTGCAGAAAGTTATATACCTCAGTTCTAATTTCTTCCAGAGCATCACTTGAAATATCTTGTTGCAAGAATTTCTTGACTGCAACTTCCTACAGAAGGAGCAAATTGGTATGATGCAAAAAAAAAAAAGGTAATGGGAGACATTATTAGGATTCACAGAAAACAGAGTGAAAACGAAGGATGCTCAAGTTAATCAAATCAACAATTTCTTGGCATGTTGCTTTTAACATTTTTAACTTTACGTGAATAATCCAAAGCATCTTACATTTCAGGTGGGCGCACACAGTAACTGATCAAGGAAATGATATAGCTGCAACAAATATTACACTGTCTGGAAAAAAAAAACTAGGGAGTCCCAAATATTTTCATCAAATAGGCCTACAACTTCATGGAATACAGTCAGAACTTATAAAATGAATGGAGTGTCCAAAAAATCATTTGAATACATCCTGAATCCTGATGACCGCTAGATTGACTTACAGGTGCATCTAAAGACAATCTTTAAAACCACCACCAAAAGAAACTCCTAAGGTAGTGAAGGTAAGCATTGAAGCTTGCATGTAGGTCCATATATTGCTGCAATGCTTAATTGGTACATGATTAAATTATCAGTGAATATGATTTGTGCCTGAGATTACAGTCAGGTGTCTAGGTGTGAGTTGTATAATAGTTAGTACAGTTAAAGTGAAGAAGATGATCCATCATTGCTAAATTTTGACAAGGTCAAAAGGCAGAGGTCATTTTGATCCTTAGCGGTATGTTGACTATGATATAAGAACCTAATATTTCTTCATTGCACTTGAGCTCATTAGGCCAAAAGTTTGAGCCTATTATTCGAACCTGGTGATAATTTGGAAATACAATGAGCCATTTAAAATGAAAAACTTACTGTTCCATGCCATTCCCCTCTGTACACTTCTCCAAAAGATCCTGAGGCACAAAATAAGAGGAAGTTGGAACAAAATTGAAAATACAATACAATGTTATTTTAGGGTATGTTTTATGTCATTTCAAGGGAAGATCATGCCACATGAATGCGAAAATTAGCTCAGTAATATTGCAACGAAATTGATACTCCCTCTGATACTAAATATAAATGGTATTAGCTTTGGGCATATGAATTAAGGAGTAAGGGAAATGACCTTGGTACCCTTCACTTATTCCTATGCTTTGATGATTCCACTCTTAAGTGTATTGGGAAGGAGAGAGAGGTTGAGAGATAGACTTCATTTATTCATGAGAGTATGAGCATTCATTCAATGATGGCATAATAAAAAGAAACGAGATAAATGTACCTCGAAGTTGAATAATGACTTGCATTTATATAAGAGTTAAGAATGCTAAAACAACTTATATTTGGTATCGGAGGAAGTAGTTGAGTATGAAGAAAATGAATTTGCAGAAATAACGAGAATTGTACCTAGCCCAACACGTTCTCCCAGAGCAATTTCTTCCCATTGGATTTCGAGCTCTGCGACATCATCCAGAGCTATATCAGATCTCGCACTCTCCGTCCCGATTGACTTGTCAGAGATCCTTTCAGCTATCTGAGGTGCTTCAACCAAATCCATTTCTTGCTCAACGGTGCTATCTTGTCCATGATCAACTCCCAGCTGATCTTCATCCCAGAAGTCATGTCTAACCCTCCGGATCGGATCATTTGCCTCTGAAGAACTTGGCAAGCTAAGCAATTGACAAGCGGGATCCAAGTATTCGTATTGCTTGTTAACAGCAGCAGTCGTAGCAGCAACTGCAGCAGCAGTGGCAGCAGCTGCAACAGGCACATCGAGTTTAATATCACTGTTAGATTTAGCTGCAGCAACGACCATTGAAGATGCAACCACTGCAGCAGTTGCAACAGCAGCAGCTGTAACATTCATTTGCTTTATAAGTTGTAGTGAATCTTCATGGGTAAGTGCAGATGGTTCATACATAGGTAAAGAGGGATTGGTGCTATCCCGGAAATCCGAGGGATGGTAAATACCCAATCCTTGGACAGGCTTAAGATCCAGAGGCATCTGATAAGGAACAACCTTTGTTTGGAGTTCATGTCCAGGATGATGTACCAATGAACAACCATGACCATGATCAGCATGTGCTGTGGATTCAAGCTCATTCATCCTCTTTATCATTTCATCTTTCGTTTGAAACAGAGATGTGTTGTACACAATAAGGTCTTTTGGTTGTTCCCTAGATTCTTCTGAAAACAAGTCAGGTGGTGGCACAACTCCATTTTCAAGCAATTCGGCATGGATCTTCTCAGCTAATTGGGGGTTCTCTTTCGCAGCACTAATCATATACTCTGAGACATCTTTCACTTTCATCCTCCGTACAGCTGGAGCACTGCCCACCTCAGAAGACGAAGGTGAACTTGGTGACGAATTATTTGCTGCAATTGATTTTTCTTTGTTCTTCACAGCGATATGGTCTGTATTTCTATATTCATGAATAATAGGCAAATTTTCACTTGCACATGTGCTAACTGGTAGTTCCCCGAATGAACTTGATTGCACAGATCCTTGGTTGCCAGTCTGGCCAGTAGTTGCGCCATAAGGATCAGAATGCCCAGTGTTGCTAGGTGTGGATCCTTTTTGAAGTGACTCGTTCTCAAAAGAACCATACACAGAACTTGAAGCTTCACTAAAAGAAGACCCCAACTGAGTGTTACTGTCATCTTTATTAACATGGCGATTATTTGCAAATAAACTTTCTTCAAATTCTCTACCCAAGTCTGCGCCGTCTGAAGAAATAAGAGTACCAGGATCTGACATGAGATCGACAATGTACTCCCTGCAAAAATGTGATACCGTACAGATGGTACCATGATAATGTATTAATGCAATGCAACTTTTGTTGTCATATTGCTAACACGGATGTAAGGGGAAAAAATAGATATCCAGACACAACTATGCCAACCCTTAATCCCATTTTTATCCAAGTCCTGAAAGACACAGTTTCTGCTGTCAAGGAATTAATAAGTACCTTCCATCATTAAATTTCACAATGTTCAAGGCTCCATCATCTGATCCAGTGTATTGCCTTCCTTTAATTAGTCGACATGGAACAGCAAGGTTGTCGGCCAAAACCTACATGCGAGGAGTTTGCAGAGAAGTAGACATTAACATACTACAGACAACCAAAGAGCAAATCTCGCAAGCATTGATGCTTATGCATTAAACCTATTATGTCAATAATTGAGTGTAAGGACTAGGGAATATAGATACAAAAGAATAAAGTCAGGTCATACACTACTAGTATAACAAGGAGAACAACAATGTGCTCATGTCAAATTGTGTACTGAACATATGTCGAATTATGTACTGAGCTAAAATTTGACAACAATAGAGCAAATATTGCATTTGCGCTTAATGTTTACAAACGAACTTCAATTAGAAAACGAATTATGGCTCAGATGGTTGACACAATGCAATATTTTACTGAGTACTGACCTTAAAGAGCAGTGCACGGTGACGAGCCAGACCAATTGTTAGCCGGCCAAGAGGCATAACTGCACTTCTTATACTAGCTCTCAGTGAGCTGCTCATATTCTGGTACTTCAATAGCATGCTTTCTGGATCAAACACTGGTCCACCCATGAAGTTCGCAACTAAGATAGCTAGTCTCTGAACCAAAATGCGGCCAACAAACTCTGAGGTTTTCGAGCGAAATTCCACAGACATGATGAATGCCTTCTGCTCAAGTTCTACAAGCTCGGAGTCTTGTGCTCTGTTGACCAATACAGCTTCTGTTTTGGCTCCATGTGAAAAAGGTTGTTCTTGCAGTTCCATCAGGGAGGGTATGGTTGCCAATGTGGGCTCGTCCCCAATGACACAAATGTCATAGAAACCATCCAAGATTTTGTCGTCATAGCTAAGGGCATTGAAACTCTGTGAAGCACGAACAAATCTACCATATGAGGCAAGTAAGAAAATGGTAAGAACCACAAATAAGTAGGGCAATATTCACTTCTTAACAGTCTACACAAGGAGGACATCTATGGTGGCTATTTCAGGACTATAGATTTGAGTGTTCAGGTACCAAATTACTGCTAGCCAGTACCTTCTGCAAAGCAGAAGGTTTTGCAGAAGGGCAGTTCATTATACTGAAAAACAACTACTCAACTCAACAAGGCCCACTACAAAAATCATGGACTAACTATTTTGGTACAAAAAAAGCTCAGATTCTGAATGGTAACAACTGCCAATCGAGGGTGTGCTATTCCTCACTAACATCATTTCAGTGAAACCAGAAAAGGAAACGAGCATATACCATATCCAGCTAAGTTACATAACTACACTACCACATATTCGGTCATTCATTCCATGATTGAGTTGAACGGTATCAGAAGAACAAACCCTGATCAACACATCATATAATACATATTTCACCAAACAAACGCGCGATACCTCTCATTTTCACTAATCCAAGGAAACCATCCGAACACTACAACGTCCAAGTTGCGTGAACAAAGCACGAGCCGAGATCCCATCGCAGTGACAATGCGAACTACGTAAGACGGCGTAAGAGGAATAGGAGATAGGATCAGGAAACGAGGTATCATATTCATATGAGAAGGCAAACTACCCATACGGTCATACCCAGTAGCGGAAGGCGACGACCTCGACGGGGGAGCTCTGGATTGGACAGGAGCCGAGGCTGATATGCTTGGCCACCTCGATCTGCATCGCCTCGGGATCCTCCCGCGCGCTCATCTCCAGCGCCAGCTGCATGTGGTACTCCTCCAGCTCCGCCTCCTGCTTCTCCTGCTTCTCCTCCTTCTCCATCTCCCTCTTCCTCTCCTCCTCCCGGGACTCCCTCCTCGCCATCTCCTCCTCCTCCATCCTCCTCTCCTCAACCACCGACGCCAACGCCAACACCTCCGCCTCCGCCGCCGCTGCAGCCGCCGGCAAGGGCGGCGGCTGCGGCTGCGGCCGTCCGGTCACGGAGCTGATCCAGCTGGAGATTCCAGACGAATGCTTATGCTCGTGGTGGGCCCCTCCACCGCCCTTTTTGGAGGACGGCGGGGGAGGTGCCGGCGACGAGGCGCCGTCGCCAGCGGAGTCGCCGATGTGGAGCTTCCTGAGGAAGTTCTTCATCCCGCCGCCGCAGCTACCGGTGGTGGTGGGGCGGTGGATCCAACATGGCTACGGATGAGTTGGCGAGCAGGTAGGAGGCAGAAGGCGGGCGGAGTCGCAGTATTGACCTGCTTACGAGCAGCCCAAGCCGCATTAATTTAATTATCGCCTCGCTGCTACTGGCTGTCTGGCTGGTTGCTTGCGGCTGCGCTATACTCCTATTCTATTTTCCCGCTCCTGGAGAGGGGGTGCTCTTAGCTCAAATTAATTTCGATTGGTGGATTTATACAATTAATAAAGAAAGGTCCCGTCGGGGTAGTGAAGCGCGGACGAGGGGGACACAGATGGCGAGGAATGCACCCAGTGTCTGTGACAGGTGGGTCATACAAGGACAGACCCAAATGGCAGAGAGAAGAGTGTGGGGCGCGGACGTGCCGTAGAGTGACTGTTCGGGAACTAGCAGAAGTGATCAGGAGGAAGAAAGCGAGGAAAATAACATGCAGGAAACGGAGCCGGGAAAGCGAAGGCGGGCGCCGGGCGGGCAGCTCGTCCAGCGGCCGGCGTGGGCCGCCCACTGTCTGCTCCCCGGGATCCACTCTCTTAGACGCCACTGGCAGGCGGGACCGCGGGACCTAGCATGGTCGGCCCACTTGCCGTCGGGTGGGGCAACGGCGCTCGAAGCGGGGAGGCAAGTTGGCCGGTGGGGCCCGCTACGGCTCGGCTCCTCGTAAACCCCGCGCCCACCACGACCACCACCATGTGGGACCTAGGATCCCACCACTACTCCTTGGGGCGGGCCCACGTTCCACTGATCATACCGAGGAGGCGAGGACCAGCCGGAATCGTGCCTTCGCGCTCGTGCCCGAGTGGGTCGATGACTCGACTTAGCAGGTACTCCGGTTACTACGCAAGGTGGGTAGGGTAGTGCGTGTGGTGGACCCCACGGCGCCACCGGCTGGTGGGCGGCGGGCTGTGACCTGGTTGGGTCGCTTGTTTCCTGGTGGCGCTTTCACGGAGTTTTTCTAATTTCTGCCTTGCGATTTGGGTTTCGTACAAGGGAGGAGCATAGTTTAGTGGGTCCATGCACGTGGCTCTCTTGCTGCCTTGTTGGCATGACAGATTCTGCACTGTAGATTAATCTGTCTTCGTCGTATGGGTTGAAGGCCGTAGTAAGGATTTATTGTTTGGATTGAGACCTAGGTTATATGTCAGAAAAAATTTGATATTCAAAGGTAGTATAAAAAGTAGATAATTGTTATCTGGTCAGATAAATATAGAGATGTGGTGTTTGGTTGAAGACCTGGGCCTAGAGAAAATATAAAATTAAAAATGACGTCTTGAGATGGTTTGAAAATAAGTAGCATGAAAATGGTTCATTAACTAATGAAAACAATTTATTAACTAACTTCTAATCTCAATTAGCTACTTCTAATCTCAATTAGCATAACTTTTATGCGAGCCTGGGAGCCAGATATCACCCATGCTTTTTCTGATGCTGATTTTGCCGGGTGTAGAGTAGATAGGAAGAGTACTTCTGGCACTTGTCATTTCTTAGGCACATCTCTCATCTCGTGGTCATCTAGGAAACAGTCCTCTGTTGCCTGATCCTTCTTAGAAGGCCGAGTATGTAGCTGACCGATGGTTGCTCTCGGGTTCTCTGGATCTTATCTACTCTTGGGACTATGGGTTGTTTTTGGGTAGTGTTCCTCTTTTCGTGACAACACTAAGCGCCATTAATATTGCAAAAACCCGATGCAACATTCTAGGACTAAGCATATTGACATTCGTTACCATTTTCTTAGAGACCATGTTGAGAAGGGTGATGTTGTGCTTCATTTTGTTGAGTCGAGCAACAGTTCTTGACATTTTCACTAAAGCTCTTGATTCTTCTCGTTTTGCTTTTCTCGGGGAGAATTGGGGGTTGTTAGTCCTCTTGGCGATTTTGAGGGAGTTTGCTCTTTTGCATTCATTGTACCATAATGCATTTTAAACTTGACAACTTGCATTGTAATATAACCTTATGGAGCTTTGTTTATTATCCTTGTATGACATGCTTTCATACTTTATACCCTTTCATGTCTTGTGCTAGCTTGCTAGATGTCTTTTATGGCTTTTTATGTATAGCTTAGCTTTTGTCATGCTAGCTTTATTATCTGTGAAACAAACCAATCATAATATGACTTGTTGGTTACGGTGACTAGTTTTGCTTTAGTGATCCTCTTATGATTCATGCCATGTCATATAGGCTTAATTGAGTCTGAACTTATTACGAGTTTTAAATTGAGCTATGCTAATTCTCAAGTCAAGCAAATGAAAAATGAGCTTTTGTGTGAAAAAGCGATCTCATCAATTCTTTCTTATGAGGCGCTTGCCATTGCACTAGGCATGAACTCGGGGAGTTTTGGATGACCAGACTATTCTCTTAAGCTTGTCTTTGCTTGGGATGGTCGTAGTGAGGCTTGAGATCTAGCACATTGCTAAGAAAACAAATTGGCAATTGGTTGAAGCTTAGAAAGCGATTGTGGATGGCTCCTAGTCCGGGACTTGCTTTACTAAGATAAAATCAATCATTTTCACAAAGTACTCAATGTGCTAAATTCTAAATGCTTGAACAAATTGATTCAAAATTGATCTCAAAGTGCTCAAAATGACTCTTTTTCTAGCTTCGGCTCGGTTTTGCTTATAGACATGGCTTTGACTCATTTTTGGATACATAGTTAAGCTGTGATCTTGAGCAAGCTGGTCATGCCTTCAATTCATTTAATCTCGATTATTGCTATTTTGGCCTTAGCTTTGCGGTACATGTTTTGCCATACTTGCTTATAGCTTCTTCACATAATATGGCTTGGTGTAATACTTATGCAGTCTTCATGGATAATCTTCATGGCTCCTTTTGCTTAAATTACAAACAAACAAACAAAAAAATTGAAAAAATGAAAAATTACAAAATTACTGACCATTCCATTACTTTCATGCTCTATCTTCTTCCATGCACCTTGATGAATTCATTGTCAAAGGGGAAAGATTAGTAAAATGTTGTTTTAGAGCTTTTGGAGTCATAGGGTTTTTATTGATCATAGTGAGTGGGATCATCTCTATTGCATTCTTTTGGTCTTATTTGCCTTTTAAAGTTGATTTGCAATTCTTGAAGACTCACAATGATCAAAGGTCATTTCGAACAATTGTTCTTTCATATGGACCTTAAGTGAGATTTTGACCCGTTTACGGAAAATGAAGCTTTCTTGCCTTCTTTTGCCGTTTCTCACTTCTTGATACTATTGCGGAGCTAGCTTGGTCATTTCCTTTGCTTTTTCTTGCATTTGGACCAAGTTATGCCTTTGAGCAACGTCGAGTTCTTACTCTTTCAAATCTCAAAACATTCATTTGTGGGAAATTGCCAATGTGTTCATCAAGGGGAGATTGTGGATATCATGGGGATATGCTCACGATCTTAATGTGATGGTACAATTGGCAATAGCTTCTTTGGTTTGTCGAAGCGATCGTTTTCGGTTTTGTTGAAATCTGTTTTCGACAAGTGTCGGGATGTCGGTAATCTGGCGTGTAATCGTGGTACTACCTGCGATCTTATAATCTTAGGCTTGTGTTTGATGGTAGTACCGCTAGTCGGTATTACCGCAAGCAAAGCGGTATGGTTTTCGAGCGAGTGTATTTTGTGTTTTGGATTTCTCGATGGCGGTAATCTTAGTGCTTTGGTTCTTGGTAGTACCGCGTAATGAACGACCGCGTGTGGCGGTATGGTTTTCGAAACAAGTGTTTTTGGAAGTTTTGGATTTCCTTGAGGAGATGCGATCGCTTGATTATGGATGCTGTACTACTGCTTGATCTTGATAATCTGAACCCCATAACATAAGCGATAATCTTGATTTGGTTCTGAGTTTCGTTTAACTTGGAGAATTGTTTTTGGGTTATGTCATTTCCATGTTTGTTAATGCATATATGTTGCATATTGCATATTTTGAGCTAACGTGGGTCAAGTTGTGAAGAACTTGTTCCGGAGGCGATTTCTTGGTCTATTCTTTGTGCGGTGGCTTGCGTCAATGACGGTCAACGGCGAGGAGGATCGGGACTAAGCTAGGAGAGCGAGGTCGAAGCGATCATGGATCTTGGGTGAGTCGAGTGACTCAAGCATGGCCGAGAATGGACGAGTGGATCGAGCCGGCGATTCGATCTGTTGGTTGGATCAAGCGGCGCGGGTCGGTGCAAGTGCCTTGGAGGTTCAGATGGGATTGGACGGGAGAGACTTGCCGAGCATGATGAGAGCCGTTGATCAACCTACGTGTGCGAAGCGGCGATTGCTTGACGAGATTGGACTCGGTCCATGGAGAAGGATCGAGAAGGGTATTTTGGTAATTTCACCAAATACCACCTTGGTGACCTAATGCCAACCAGCGGCGCAAGGCGGTGCGTCAAGAAGTGGTTTAGGTCAAGAAAAGTGAAAACGGCGCTTTAAAATGCGTGCGTGTGTGTCCGTTTGTTATCGGGCCTAACGAGAGCCCATTAGGGTTAAGTCTTCTAGAAGCTCTAGGCCTCATATAAATAGAGAGGTCTTTGTTCACAGCAGCCCAAGCACTCATTGCAAACCCTAGTTTGGTTTTTAGGGTTTAGGGAAGAAAAGAGAGGCATAGGCTCTAGAGATGGATTGATGTGTATGCTCTTGGATGGAGCTCTTGTCCTCCTTGAGGAGTGGTCAGTAACCGGCAACATCATGAATCAATCTATGGATGTTCTTCCAAAGATGAGCTCCCTCTTGTGTTCTTCCTTCTCTTTTGATGATTTTGGGTGCTTCCTTGATCCATTGGTTTTGGTTGTTCTTGTGCACTCTTACTCCTTTCTGTGACATGTGGGAATGTATCTAAGGTCACCTAGATCATCAATCTCCCACGAGCAAGAGTTGGATCTAGTTTTTCGTTTTGCTCGGTTCTTTGCCCTTCTTAGGTAAAACTGAAAAAGATCGAAACTTTGACATAGATCTGGACGATCGCCACTTAGAATAGGTTCCTAATACCCTTAGGAAGGTGTGTTCCAAATTTGGTGGAGTTTGGCCTTACGGTTTAAAAGTTACGTCGATTTTCGATTTTGTTTTCAGTATTTACATTCATCATCGGGATAATCGGTAGTCTGCACTTTTGCTGAGGTAGTACTGCGATCTTGATAATACCGCACATTTACTATTGATAGTACCGCGATCTTGATAATCTGCTTACAACAATGATAGTACCTTTGTCCTGATTTTGAGGATTTCTTGAGGAGTTCTTTGCTATGCTTTGAGGGTTTAGGAGTGGATTCATTCAAGTCTTCCTTGTGTAAGCATTCATCTTCATAGCTCTCATAGCTATTGGAGTGATTTGCGATTTGCGAGTTGAATCCATTATCTTTGCAAAAAGATTTGGTGCTCCTATTCACCCCCCCTCTAGTCGCCTATTCCGGTCCTACACAAAACAATCTACAAAAATTAAAAGTGATAAACCAAGGGCACTTCTAAAGATTCTAGATCGTTACCCACGGAGACACGAAGCCAAACCACAATTTTTCTCCCAAGATATTCCTCTCTTTTCTTCTCCTCTCTTCCCCCTTCCTTCCTCTTTGATGTTGGTCGGCAGTAGCACATGGCAGCAGGGAGGATGGCGCTAGGAGAGGAGGAGCAGTAGAGGCGGCGCTACAGTAGCAGGGTGGCTAGGGTTTAGTAGTTCCCCCTTGCCTTCTAATGGGTAGCCATGGGCCTTGGACCACTATGATCGGCTTCCCCCACTTGAATATGGGTTGGTGACCCATTCCTCTCCCAAAATTCTGAATTTTTCTTTCTAATTCTATTTAATTTTATTATTAATCACTTATTTGTTTTATATTTAAACAGGATATTAGGTCAGCAAATGCCTAATTGCCGCCACACAAAAAAACTATTTTGGCCCATGTGTCATACACATTTCCTCCTCCTATTTCTTCATCTTGTCCTCCTTGCAATCTCTCTCTTAAGGTTGAGCTAGCTAGGCTGTGCTTGGCTCTCTGCAGGCCTTCATCTACCCTGCGTCACCACCAACCGCCCTTCCCTTCTTCTCTCCTGCTCTGTCTCTGCCCAGGTCGCACGAGTTCGCTGGCTGCAACACCATGGCCCTCAGTTTGGTGGCATAGAGAGAAAGATGGGAGAACACTGCCATTGAGCCTGACCACGGCGGCGACATGGGAAGCAAAGAGGGATGGCGTAGCAGTGGTTGCTATTGAGTCATCATCGCCTACAAAATCAATGTTGACATTCTCCCTTGCATACCCATTGCCAACGCTTTTCCAATTTTCGCTACTTAATCAATCTATTGATGATTTTGTGGGTAATTAGTTTGAGATTTCGATTTGTACATTCACTTTGTTCAATTTGTCGATTGGGATTAGCATGTGTAGACTTCGAATTAGCATGGGATTTGGACATTCTTGATGGCCAGGTGATGGGCCTGCGCTTGGCGGTGGTGACCTACAACGCAGCATGTGTGTGCGCGATTCTTCTTGAGTCTGTGATAAAATCAAACAGGTGCATTGTTCGTCTGAAGCCGACTTGTAGAAGCGTACGTGCGTAGTGGGATTGAGAAGAGTTTGTGAGGCGATGGGGGAGAGAGACGAGAGTAGGAGTAGGAATCAGATTGAGAGAGAATGGGGAGAGAAGGAGAGAAGGAGAAAGGGGAGCTCGAGCTTGAGAGAAAGGTGGAGAGAGAGAGAAAGGAATAAGAAGGGAGAGGAAGGACTCACTGGCTGGGTCCCACTTGACTCGGCCAACAACTATTGTATTGGTTGCTGAAAGCAGGAGTGAGAAGTGCATAAGGGGTAAGTAGACGGTTTTGAGATTTCGGGTTGTAAAGTGAACTATTTTATAGTCCAAAGTTGAAAATCGAACCGAGCCCCGGAGTTCAAGGTTAAAAATTAGACTTTTTTTTTCTATTTGGTATAATCCATGCGGGCTACTCTAGACTAGTCCCTGGTATCATCGTCTAGACTAGTCCCTAGTATCATCGTCATTTGATGAAAATGATCACTCGTTTTTGGAAACTAGCTTTTGGCTTGTTTTTGTATAAATGGTGGGTTTCTTTCTGTTTTTCTTCATCTATTTTCAAATTAAGCTGTAGATGTCAGGCTTCTGAGTTCTGACTAAAAGATTTGGTGCATTGGCACCAGCTGAAAAACGTTCCCACAAAAGTTTTATTTAATTAATTATACATTTCCTCTTCTTTTTGTAAGTTTAAAGTTTTAATGATACTGTTTTAAAAAATTCTGCAATGTTTTTTTTTTGGTAAACAAGCAATCAAGCAAAAAAAAAATCTAATTATGTGTTAGAACTAGCTTGATGCCATGCTTTGGTGGAGACAAAACTCCAAGCTTCCTGCCGAGATCTGAAGGAGGGCCTCGTGAAATGTTTAGCAGCCTAGGAGAGATCGAAGCAAAAGTTGAATAATAAAACGAAATTAAAATCCACGTTGTGATGCTTGGCGTCGCTAGCTTCAGTAGAATGGTTGTGATCACTAGCACTTAATTTGCTGGAAGGAGAAATGAATAATCTAGCGGGACAAACAAATTGTTTTTTTTAATGAAGCTCCAGCCGAGCATATATATAAAGAAGAAGAGAAATGACCCAGTTTATAAGGGAAATCGGGCCCGAAAACCTTAACAAATGCACGATTTCAGAGAGGAAAACCGGCAGCCAACCCCAAAACGACAAAACGACCTCAACTCGAACAGAACGACGCTCACACCAAAAAGACACAACCAGACAACAGGCAAGTCCAACCCAACTCAACTCGCGCGCTACCCAACCACACTACTCGGTCGGCGGAGCCCTGCTCCCACGCCGCTCCTCTCTGTCGGCGGAGCCCCGCTCCCACACCACTCCTCTCAATCACACAACGAGGTCGGCGGAGCCCTGCTCCCATGCCGCTCCTGAAAGCATCTAGACCCCTAAAAATTGTTTTGGTAATTAATGATAATATGTGAATATGAGATTAACGTGTTTATTGAGTATTTACAAGGTTAAGTCCCATTGGTGAACGTATTGACGCAAAGTTGCATGCAAATAGACTACATAAAGATCTTTTGGCTCAAAGACAAGGTATAATAGTCTAGGATCCTTTTTGTATTTTACCGGTCTTAGGAGATTTGGTTGGAAGACTGGATTATAGGATAAATACCGTACTATTAAGAGGGATCATGGCTAGTAGCTTGATAGCATGTTTTTGTGCCATATGGATCAATTTACGATCATGCATGCATTTGAGTTTGAACTTGAAACTGAATTTGAAAGCTTTAAGTGTACATCCAAAATCGGTAATCTAGTAGTTATAATTGCGGTTGTACTTAGCTTAGTGCATATAATGGGACTTTACTTAGCGGTAATCTAGAACTTTGAAGAAACGATAGCCGAGTGCAAATGTGAAACGACCGGCTCTTTGAGTGGTACTACCGCATTGCTGTCATTCCATTTTTTAGTTGGCGGTTCAAGAAAACCAGAAGCGATGCATTTTGCCTCAGAACCTCTCGTGAGAATCGATCGTACCGCTCTTGAAAATCGGTCATACCGATGTGCGGTTGTACCAAAATTTATGAAGTGGTTCAAGAAAAACAGAACCAGTGCATTTTGGCTCAGAAACTCCACGTGCACAGTGCCACCTGGAACGCGCACACAGAGATGCAAGGCACCGCACCGGCGAACACGAGCTCCGACCCGACCGTGCCCTGCAAGCACATCCACAATGTGCCACACCACGCCCACGGCCGCTCCCCCAACGTGGCCCATCGTACGCCATGGCGGCGTCCTCGGCGGCATCGAAGGTCTTGAGCCATAGCGATGTTGTTCGCGGCGGCGAACTCCGCCACCCACTTACGGTGGCGCTACCGCGCGCATGATGCAACTTAAGCGGCCGGTGCCGCGGATAGGGGCTGGTACTACGGCGGCAACTGACCACGGCTCGGGGCTCGGAGTTCGGCCTGCCGTGAAGACATCGAGACGCGTCGGCACACCCATGCATAGAGGGCGCGGCCGGGACAGCCCGGTCCACCAGCCACCACCAACCCAGCGCAGCGGCAGCGTATACCGAAGAAGAGACCGTGATCGGACGCCGCCAGAGCGCAGGTCGGCGAAGCGCCGATCCGAAAGTCTGACGACAGCCACCGCCCCCTACCACGTCGTAGCACCGAGAGCGCAGATCCGCAACGAGCTAGCCGCCAGAGCCTTGAATCTGGCGTGAGACTCGATCCGCCGGGCGAAGTGGATCCGGCGAGACACCACAGGAAAACCACCGGCGGGGAGGAGAAAGGAGGAGAAAGGAGGAGAAAGGAGGAGGAGGAAAAGGAGGAAAAGGAGGGGCCACCGCCGGCCGAGCAGATCGCCGATGGCGGCGACAGTCGGGCGAAGTCTTGGCGAGGCGCTAGGCGGCGGGGTGAGTCTTCGTATTAACATAATATTGTGATATCGTCAGCAACGTGGAAGATACTACAGCTAATATAAATTTGCTGGAAGAAGAAATGAATAATCTAGTGGGACAAACAAATTGTTGATTTCGTATTAACATAATATTGTGATATCGTCAGCAACGTGGAAAATACTACAACTAATATAAATTTGGCCATTTCTAGTTCCTTGAAAATATACATGTACTCCGGTTGTGCATAATTCTCTTCTTGGAGTAAGATCCCCATCAACACCAGAGAATTAGTCTCGCGGAAACCTCGCCGCCAAACATTCACTGTGCCACACCGTCCCCTCTCCCTCTTCTCTAGCGTTTTTGCCGGTGGAGTGGGCGGGACCGTTGATTTTCAGAAGTAATTTTAGGTTTCATGAATTTTTTCTGTGTTTTTCCAAGATCAAATGATCTAGTTTTTTTCTCTGGCATGTCCTTCGCGGGATTTCCTTTACCCGTAATGGGTTTTATCGGCCTGACTCATCCGGACGGCGACGCATACACTAAAGATCGACACCAGGCACAGTTGGTTATAAATACTCTCTTGTAGTTTTCTTCCA
This sequence comes from Phyllostachys edulis, assembly GCA_036346405.1. Classification (NCBI taxonomy): domain Eukaryota; kingdom Viridiplantae; phylum Streptophyta; class Magnoliopsida; order Poales; family Poaceae; genus Phyllostachys; species Phyllostachys edulis. Next base: position 22,144,695 of record CM070556.1, read on the forward strand.
ACGAACAACTGCTACCAAGGTGCATGTCCTATATATTTAGAGAGATTCTTGGTAATCTACTTCTCGCTTCTGCCTACGGCATGGAAGATAAAAAAAGCTCAGCACAACTTCATTGACTCAAGGGCTTGGTGGTAACTGTTGGAAATATGCCCTAGAGGCAATCATAGAGATGATTATATTTCATTATGTTCATAATATTGGATAATATGTTATCCTGTTCCTAGAATAATATTGTTAATATTTATTATCAAGTATGAGACTTGATTGTAAAACTCTACATTCCTGCGATGATTATTCTTAAACGTTCCCTGGTTGGAAACATATGAGAACACATATGAATAGACTAGCATATGTATTGGTTAATGACTATGTTTCACAGGTCACGGATATGGAGATATCAAACTAATAATATGGACACATGTTAGAGAACATAGTGTTGGATATGACTCACCTTGAGACACTATTGAGATTGTTATGATTCTATGTGTCGTTAGTTGGTCTCAAGCAATGATGATGTATAATCCTTAGACCTGAGATCAGCATGGTTTCCTACATGTGTAATAGTATTTTTAGGGGTTGCCAATCGTTACTCGTAACTAGGTAGTTATAAAGATAGCTTTCGGATATGCTTTGAAACATGCGGAGAAATATGACTGGTCGGATATGGGATTTGCCCCTCTTAACATAACAGGAGAGATGTCTCTGGGCCCCTCGTTGTGGTCGGATAAAGTAAGTGCATGGCCATGCCACTAGTAGTCAAAGTGTTCGATCACGTGAAGTTATGCGACACTCGATCGAGAAAGTATTGAACAGTCCATGGATGACACAACATCTCACCTGGAGTTCAACTAGATATCGTAAGGCAAATGGAGAATATACGAGTAGGTCGCTTAGTTCGATCAGTTACGGACTGGTCGTATGGAGATACGAGATGGTCGTAGACTGGTCGAACATAATCATAGAGTGGTTGTAACCTGGTTGTAAGGAGTTACAAACTGATAATGACCAAATATGAACTGGTCGTATAGAGATAGGACCTGGTCATAGATCATATTGTATTAAGGTTCGTCCGATATAATTTGTATGTATTTGAGAATCGCTATATTCTGCTAGGAATCGCTAACGACTTGTGGTCGAAAAGGGTTTCCGAGTCACAACCAATTACGCATAAACCTAACAGGTCACACACTTAACGGATTGGAACAAAATGTGTTCAGATAGGATCCGTCAAGGACAGTATATAAGGAGATATTTGAGGCTATTGAGACACAGACGTGTTGACATGAGTTGCTCCACCGAAACCCTAGCTGCCATCTTTCTGAGAGCTCTACCATGCGACTTGGTGCTAGCACACCAGCGTACGGTTGTTCCCTCCCTAGACATGTGGATACCGTAGAGGCGCTACTACGGTTGCTGTTGCGCTTGAGGATGGTCCACGATCTTCATAAGGAACTGCAGAGGTTGCTGGAGGAGACGATCGACTCACGAGGACGCTGACCGATCGACTACGACCACTACATCGACGTGCTCGATATTGGACGATCGATTACGACCACTACATCGACGCAATCTTCGTTGGACCAAGCTGCTCCAACTCTTCTTCCGCTGCTCTACGCGTCTGGTGGTAATGTTCTATGATCATCTACTTGCTTGGCTTCCTGGTTTACGTGGTAGAATTTTTGATTTGTTGCTATCGTAGCCTACCCATATCCCACAGTGGTATCAGAGCCATCCTGCGTAGTTTTTGATCTGGATCGGTCGTATATACTTTATATGTGGTAGTAGTAGATTGGATCTATTACTGGTCGGGTCTGGTAACCTAGATTGGTTCATATAGATGGAACGATCTAGGCCCTAGTAGATAAGATTGATTGGTTTTCAGTAGTAGTAGATGGGTCTACGAGGAGGTATGAGCTAAAAGGACTAGATGGTTTATTGCGCTTGTTCGTAACCAAACTGCATAACACTCCTACCAGTCGGAATTCCGCCATCGGAGTATGCCGCAGTGTGTGGTCGTATCAAGGCAATGATCGGATTAGTTCGGAATAGGGTTAATATGATTAGTCCGATGATTTTCAAGGTTCGGTTATGTGAATAAGATTCATGTTCCGAAAAAATCGTACCACACGTTATAGGTAGTATGTGTTCATGTCGCTTGATAGAATTAGATTCTATGCATAACTTGTTTTTGCAGGGATTGATGTGAATAGTATGACCCATGATGTATGAGATGCATGCATGTGTGTAATGTTCATGACCTACGTGTCATGCTTATTGCAGCCCAAGGCTGTCTATATTTGTATAATGGTCTGCGTGTCGACTTGTGATGCTTCTTCACTCCATGTGATTTATTACTAATGCTATTAGGAGTAATAACTTGGTAGGAGTACTTGGAGGAATTGACCACTTGAAGACATGGTGAATAGGAAACATGGCGATGGAGATCACCATGTGGAAGGGTCATACTATATCACAATGCAATTTGATTGTCTGTGAATGCCTTTATATTTCTGTTCATTTATTTCTATGCATGTTATTTAATTGCTTTAAATGCTTTTAACATGGTAGAATTAAAACTCCCTCACATAATATTAAGTTAAATTGATGCCCTCCCAATTAGCTGCACCATCCAAAGTCATGTATTTTAATGGTAGGTCTTGCTAAACCAGAGTGCCATTAATATTCCTTGACTAGATGGGTTTGTGTCGAACACTTACACGCATAGCATTGGTTTAACTTGACAAGGTCATCATAACGGTTATGGACCTTGGGCCATAGGGTTGGGTGCCGAAGCATATAGATGTTGCCCAACAACAAGAGTCATATAGAGATATGATTAGCAAAGGGTTGCTTACCAATTTCACTAATCTTCTTGCAGTGATGCCAAAGCTCACTAGTAGATTAACTGATTATGGGTCTTGAATCACTAAATATCATAAGTGGGACATGGTATTTAGTGGGAGTATCTTTATTAAATTGTTTAATAGAAGTTACTTTTCTTGAACATATGTCTTAGCTTTGCATATTTTATGCTGTAGATTATGACATCAACTGCTGTACCTACATCCAGTTTTGCATTACGTTCGATACTTGATAAGGAAAAACTGAATAGAACAAATTTTACGGATTGGTCCATAACCTAAAAATTGTTCTTAGGCAAGATAAAAGGAACATGTTCTAGAGGAACCAATTCCAAATATACTCTTTGAAAATCTTCTTCTTTGCTCTTAAAACCGTCTATAAAAGGCATGTAATGAGTCCCTTGATGTTAGGCTGTCTTATGCTTCTTGCTATGAACTCAGACCTTGAAGCGGTTTGAGAACATAGAGGCCTACGATATGATCGTAGCACTCAAAGGCATGTTTGAGACACAAGCAAGAACTGAGAGATATGAGATCTCAAAGAAATTGTTTGGAAGTAAGCTAACTGAGGGTAGTCCGGTGAGCCCACATGTAATCAAGATGGTTGGTTACACTCAGAGCTTGGAAAAACTTGGTTTTCCACTTAGTCAAGAGTTGGCTACAGATTTGATTCTTGCTTCGCTTCCTGTAAGCTATGGGCAGTTCATTCTGAACTTCCATATGAATGGTTTAGACAAGAATCTCACCGAGCTGCATATAATGCTCAAGACTACAGAGGACAGCATTAAGAAAAGCAACAGTCATATGATGATAGTGCAAAAGAGTACAAGCTTCAAGAGGAAGGCTAAGACTTGGGTCAAAGGAAAGGGCAATGCTAAAGTTTCGGATGGGATCCAAACTAACAAGCCTAAGCCCAAGACTAAGTCCGGCCCGACTCAAGAGAATGAATGCTTTTACTGCAAAGAGCCAGGCCATTGGAAAAGAAACTGCAAGAAATATCTAGCTGATCTGAAAAAGAATGGTGGAACTAAGCCTTCCACTTTAGGTATTAATGTTATAGATGTTTTTCTTGCTGATACTTCTGTTAACTCTTGGGTATTTGATACCAGATCGGTTGCTCATATTTGCAATTCGATGCAGAGTCTAATAAGGAGTAGGAGAATTGCAAGGGGCGAGAAGGATCTTCGCGTCGGGAATAAAGCAAGGGTTGCTGCATTAGCCATCGGGACTTTATCATTACTTTTACCCTCAGGATTTATTATGGAATTAAATAATTATTATTACGTTCCATCCATAAGTAGAAACATCATCTCTGCCTCATGTTTGATGGCAAAGAGTTATAAGTTCATTATCGAGGGCAATGGTTGTTCCATATTTTTGAATGAGGTGTTTTATGGCTATGCTCCTGTTTTGAATGGGTTGTTTATTTTAAATCTTAATGATGCACCCATCTATAATATTAATGCAAAGAGGCTTCGGCCTAATGATATGAATTACACTTTCATTTGGCATTGTCGTTTGGGTCACATAAGTGAGAAACGCATGAAGAAGCTCCATGATAATGGAATTCTAAACTCATTTTATTTGTAATTATTTGAAACGTGCGAATCTTGCCTACTCGGAAAGATGACCAAGACACCTTTTGTTGGTCGAGCTGAGAGGGCATCTAACTTGTTGGCACTCATACATACTGATGTGTGTGGACCAATGAGCATGACAGCTAGAGGTGGTTTTTAGTACTTCATTACTTTCACCGATGACTATAGTAGATATGGATATATCTATTTAATGAGGCACAAGTCGGAATCTTTTGAAAAGTTCAAGGAGTTCCAGAGTAAGGTACAAAATCAACTTGGCAAGACAATTAAATCTACGATCTGATCGTAGATGTAAATTTTTTAGCCATGAATTTGGTGATCATTTGAAGCAGTGTGGAATTATTCCATAGCTTACACCACCGGGCACTCCACAATGGAATGGGGTGTCTGAGCGGCGTAATCGGACCTTGTTGGATATGGTTCGGTCGATGATGAGCCAATCAGATCTGCCATTGTCTTTTTGGGGTTACGCTCTAGAAACAGCCGCTTTCACTTTAAATAGGGTATCATCTAAATCAGCAGATAAGACACCATATGAGATATGGACTAGGAAGAGTCCTAGTTTGTCTTTTCTAAAGATTTGGGGATGTGATGTCTATGCTAAACATTTGACATCTGATAAAGTCACACCCAAGTTAGATAAATGCTTCTTTATAGGATATCCTAGGGAAACCAAAGGATATTATTTCTACAACCGAGAAGAGTGCAAAGTTTTTGTTGCCCGAAATGGTGTCTTTTTGGAGAAAGAGTTTCTTTCAAAAGGCGTCAGTGGGAGAAAGGTGTGATTTGAAGAAATTCGGGAAACGTCTGAAAGTGTTTCAACTCCTACTGAACCTCTACAAGATGAACAAAATATTGTTGAACCTGTAGATGAGACATCAGCCCCACGTAGATCTAAAAGGCCACGCCAATTGCCTATAAGGTATGGGCATGACGTATTATTATTGAATAATGATGAGTCTAAGACTTATGAGGAAGCAATAATGGATCCAGACTCTGAGAAATGGCTTGGAGCCATGAAATCCGAGATAGACTCCATGAGAGACAATTAGGTTTGGAACCTGGTCGATCCACTTGATGGTGTTAAAACCATTGAGTGCAAAATGGATCTATAAGAAAAAGATTGATATGGATGGAAATGTTCACATTCATAAAGCTTGACTAGTCGCAAAAGGGTTTCAACAAGTTCAAGGGGTTGACTACGATGAGACTTTCTCACCGGTAGCGATGCTTAAATCTGTATGGATCATTCTAGCTATTGCTGCATATCTCAACTATGAGATATGGCAAATGGATGTCAAAACAACTTTTCTTAATGAAAATCTAAGTGAGGATGTGTACATGACACAACCTGAAGGTTTTGTCGATCCAAAGAATGCCAGTAAAGTGTGCAAACTTCAGAAGTCCATTTATGGATTGAAGCAAGCATTTCGGAGTTGGAATAGAAGTTTTGATGAGGAAATCAAAAGGTTTGGTTTCGTCAAGAACAAAGAAGAACCTTGTGTTTACATGAAGGTTAGTGGGAGTGCATTTGTAATTCTAATCTTTTATGTGGATGACATATTATTGATTGGGAATGACATTCCTATGCTGGAATTTGTTAAGGCATCATTGAAAAATAGTTTTTCTATGAAGGACCTAGGAGAGGTAGCTTATATCTTAGGGATAAAGATCTATAAAGATAGATCAAGAAGGCTAATTGGATTAAGTCAAAGTACTTATATTGACAAGGTGTTGATTCGGTTCGACATGCAGAATGCCAAGAAAGGGTTCTTGCCTATGTCACATGGCATAAGTCTTAGCAAGAGTCAGTGTCCTTCGACAACTGATGAGCAAGACCGAATGAATGGTATTCCATATGCTTCATCTATTGGATCTATCATGTATGCCATGATATGTACTCGACCAGATGTATCATATGCTCTAAGTGTTACAAGCAGATACCAAGCTGATCCCGGTGAAGGTCACTGGATAGCTGTGAAAAACATTCTTAAGTACTTGAGAAGGACTAACGATGTGTTCCTAGTTTATGACGGTAAAGAAGAGCTCGTTGTAAATAGTTACACTGATGAAAGCTTCCAAACCGATAAAGATGATTATTGTTCGTAATCTGGTTTTGTATTCATTTTGAATGGAGGAGCAGTGAGCTGAAAAAGTTCCAAGCAAGAGGCGGTTCTTGATTCTATAATGAGCCAAGTACATTGCGACTTCGAGTCTGCGAAAGAAGGTGTTTGGATAAGAAATTTTATTGCTGAATTGGGTGTGGTTCCGAGTGCCTTGAGCCCAATGGATCTCTATTGTGATAATGATGAAGCCAGTGCGCAAGCTAAGGAGCCTAGATCCCATCAAAAATCCAAGCATATGCTTAGGCGTTATCATCTTATTTGCGAATTAGTGGATAGAGGAGATGTTAAGATATGCAAAATTCATACGGATTTGAATGTTGTTGATCTGTTGACAAAGACTCTCACATAGCCAAAGCATGAGGCGCACACAAGAGCTATCGGTATTAAATACTTAAATGATTGACTCTAGTGCAAGTGGGAGACTGTTGGAAATATGCCCTGGAGCCAATCATAGAGATGATTATATGTCATTATGTTCAAAACATTGGATAATATGTTATCTTGTTCCTAGAATAATATTATTAATATTTATTATCAAGTATATGACTTGATTGTGAAACTCTATATTTCTGCGATGATTATTCTTAAACGTTCCCTGGTCAGAAACATACGAGAACACATATGAATAGACTAGCATATGTATTGGTTGATGATTATGTTTCATAGGTCATGGATATGGAGATATCAAACCAATAGTATGGACACATGTTAGAGAACATGGTGTTGGATAAGACCCACCTTGAGACACTATTGAAATTGTTATGATTCTATGTGTCGTTAGTTGGTCTCAAGCAATGATGATGTATAATCCTTAGACCTGAGATTAGCATGGTTTCCTACAAGTGCAATAGCACTCTTAGGGGTTGCCAATCGCTACTCGTAACTGGGTAGTTATAAAGGTAGCTTTTGGGTATGCTCTGAAACATGCGGATGAATGTAGATGTCTCTGGCCCCTCGTTGTGGTCGGATAAAGTGAGTGTGTGGCCATGCCACTAGTGGTTGAATTGTTCGACCACGTGAAGTTATTCGACACTCGATCAAGAAAGTATTGAATAGTCCATGGATGACACAACATCTCACCTGGAGTTCAACCAGATATCGTGAGGCAAAGGGAGAATACACGAGTAAGTCGCTTAGTTCGATCAGTTATGGACTAGTCATATGGATATCTGGCGGGTTGTAGGTAGTCGAGCGTAATCCTGAGTGGTCGTAACACGTCGTAAGGAGTTATGAACTAGTCGTGGCCAAATCTGGTGAGTCGTATAGAGATAGGACACAGTGCGTAAGTGATGAGGACACAGTCGTAGATCATATTGTATTAAGGTTTGTCTAATATAATTTGTATGTATTCGGGAATCGCTATGTTTTGCTAGGAACCGCTAATGACTAAGTAGTCGAAAAGGGTTTTAGTCTGTAGATTACGCATAAACCTAACGGATCACACACTTAACGGGTTGGAACAAAACGTGTTCAGATAGGATCCGTCATAAGCACTATATAAGGAGATGTTTGAGGCTATTGAGAACAGACCTGTTGACATGAGTTGCTCCACCGAAACCCTAGCCGCCATCTTCCTGAGAGCTCTGCCGTGCGACTTGGTGCTAGCACACCGGCATACGGTTATTCCTTCCCTGGACGTGTAGATACCGTAGAGGCGCTACTACGGTTGCTATTGCACTTGAAGACGATCCGCGATCTTCATAAGGAACTGCAGAGGTTGCTGGAGGAGACGATCGACTCGCGAGGACATTGGCCGATCGACTACGACCACTGCATCGACGTGCTCGACGCTGGACAATCGACTGCGACAACTACATCGACGTGCTCTTCGTTGGACCAGGCTGCTCTAACTCTTCTTCCGTTGCTCTGCACATCTAGTGGTAACGATCTGTGATCATCTACTTGCTTGGCTTCCTGGTTTACGTGGTAGAATTTTTAATTTGTTGCTATCATAGCCTACTCGTATCCCATCAGTAACGAGTTGTTTGTCTAGAGTCTTGGAGAACCAGGCATATGTGAAAAGGTAAGAAAGCAAATGGAAAACAACAATATCTGAGTCTAGTTATAAATGACAGCAAAATCAAATCATACCCTAAGAAAACTAAACAAAACCAAAGGGAATTATACACGGAGTTATAAACGACGGCAAAATCAAATCATACCCTAAGAAAACTAGACAAAACCAAAGGGAATTATACACGAACAATTCATGATATAAAATTACTCCCTATAGTTAAAAAGAAGCGTCGTTTTAGAATGGATGCATTCGACTATTTTAACTTTCACCAATGACATCTTCAATATCTGTATTGATCATATGTGAATATATGAGTATATCTATCTCAAACAATACCTTAATAATATTATAATTTTATTATATTTTCAACTACAGTACTACAATATAAATATATTGATAATGAAATTACGTTTTGGAGACCATGTTGATTAAGAAAAACCCCAAGGGGAACCCCGTGGGATGAGGGCACCGCGAGCAGAGCGAGAGAACCAAGTGGGCTTTGGTGATGCCGGAATTTGCACTTATTTGTGACGGAAGTTTTTTTTTTGTCTCTATGAAACATGAGCTCCGGAACTTATCTTTTTTGCGATAATAACCTAACATTTTCTTTATATGTTTTGATCATCGGTTCCGACCTAACTATCATATGTCATCAGCTTCCCGTCATTTTCTAATTATGTAGGAACAGAAATAAGAGAAGCTTTCGACACAGTCCGTTGGGACTACCTCCTTGACCTTCTCCAAAAAAGAGGCTTTCCCTACAGATGGACAAACTGGGTAGTAGCCCTCTTAAGAACAGCCTCATCTAGAGTCATTTTAAATGGCATCCCCGGGAAGGCGATCACCCATGGAAGAGGGCTGAGGCAAGGAGACCCCCTCTCACCCTTCCTCTTCATACTGGCCATTGATTCCATCCAGCGCCTTCTAGAGGTAGCCACGGACATGGGTGCCCTTGCCCGCACGCAAGACCGCTTCGCCAGACTTCAGAACCTCCATTTATGCAGATGATGCAGCCATTTTCATCAACCCTAGTGCCAATGAAATTTACACAGCCTCCCAGATCCTCTCCAATTTCAGGATGGTCTCTGGCCTTCATACCAACTTCCAAAAAAGCATGGTTCTCCCAATTAGTTGTGACCACCTTGACCTGAACACGGTCCTCTAACATTTCTCGGCAATCCGATCGACCTTTCCGATCAAATACCTCGGTTTACCGCTCACTTACAAAAGACTTCTCAGGGTGGATTACCAGCCGCTTCAGAACAAAGTAAGGGGCGGCTGGTGGGCTGGCAAGGTTGTCTCCTGTCCCCAGCGGGGCGGGCCACCCTGGTTAAATCCGTCCTCACCTCGATCCCTATTTATTACCTCACGGTCTTCAATACTCCTAAGACGGTCCTTCATGCCATGGACCGAATCAGGCGACGGTTCCTGTGGGCTGGCCACGCAAACAACATAGGTGGTAAGAGTAAAATTAACCGGGCCAAAGTGTGTCGACCGACCCAGCTGGGCGGCCTACGCATTTTCAGCCTTCTACAATTCTCCTCAGCTCTTAGACTTCGTTGGTTGTGGCAAAACTAGAAGGTTCAATCCAAACCTTGGGTAGGTATGGAAATCCCTTGCGACGATACGGACCGAAGCATCTTTTCGACGGCAACTAGAATTTCCCTCGGAGATGGCCAGATGGCAAATTTTTGGTACTCGGCCTAGCTGGATGAAGAAGCTCCCAAAGATCTAGCCCCTAAGATCTTCGAAATTTCAAAAAGGAAAAACCGAAACGTGGCCTCGGCGATACAGAATAGACGTTGGATACAGGATTTAGACCTTCTGCATGGTTTGACAATCCACCACATCCAACAATCCGTAGGACTCTAGACCAGAATCAACCAAATACACCTGACACAAGCCAACCCGGACGACATTTCGTGGAAGCCAACCCTGACAGGATCCTACTCGTCAAAATCTGCCTACAATTTATACTTCCTAGGGTCCATTGCGACGAATTTCAAAACTTTAATCTGGAAAACCCACGCTCCCCTCCCCCCACCCCCCAAAGTGCAAATTCTTCGCGTGGTTGGCAATTCAAAACAGGCTCTGGACCTCAAACAGATTGGAAGCTAGGGGATGGCCTAACCAGCGCTTTTGCCCCCTATGCAGACACACTTTGGAATCGGCCTTACACCACTTCGCCCAATGTCGCTTCTCTGTCAGAATCTGGAAGCACATGGCAGACTGGCTAGGCTTCAACAGCTTACATCCATCTCTTTGGCCCCCTAGCATGAACTTCCTAGACTGGTGGTCAAACATTGCGGAAACGAAAGGCCCCCCCAGGAAAACCACGACCACGATCACGCTCCTCATTATTTGGGAATTATGGAAGGAACGAAACGCAAGAATCTTCAACAACAAAGCTACCAGACCGGTGGAACTCATAACGAAGATCAAGGAGGAAGGCAGAACTTGGTTCCGGGGGGGGGGGGGGCAAATGCCTGGAGCTTTCAATCCTTTGTAATTAAGGCCTTCTAAGCTCTAACCTGTAGCTGTTACTTTGCGGCTCGCGTTTCACCCTTCTTTATTAATATAACAGATAAATCTCCTGCTGGTTGTCATTAAAAAAAGAAATAAGAGAAGCAACCACCCATTAAAAAAAACTCCAGATTAAGCCCAGATGGATACGTCTAGAAACCAGAAGATTCAGCAAACAAAAAACTATATATTATAAATTGAACTCGTCTCCCTTTCATGGAGTATATGGCTCGACGTGGGAAAAGGTTCAGTGATCAGCTACTTTTGTGGGATGTGGCGGTATTCACTGCAAATGCAATGGGTGTCAATTCGACGAGTAAATTGCTGCGCCAAAGATACAGTGCAGCGTGATCCATGGGAAATTATGTTAACTTCACTTGAGTACAGTACATTCATTGCGACAGCCGACAGGTATGCATACTTGGAGTATATGGTACTAGTATCGTATATCCACGTATGTACTGAAGTACCGAACACAAGTTGTGAATCCAATTCGAAATGTGACGCTAGATCTCGTGATTGATCTTGTGACGCTCTTGTGATTGATGATTGATCTTGTGCTATCGAGTAGTACATGGGATCAGTGATTGCCTCCTTGTTCTAGGCTCAAATAACACCACGCGTAGCGGTCTCAAGCGCTACTATGCCTGAATCCTGATCCATACGAGAGGATGGAGTTTATCTATCAGACGAACACGACGCCAGGTAGTCTAGTACTCTGAACATTGTCTTTTCTGACCAAAATCGCTCGGTGCATCGGTCAAAGAAGTGAAATAACCTGACACAGGCGCAACCGCACAACACCTTAACACAAGTTATTATGTGACAGTAGTAGTAGACTAGTAGTACCGTACGTAATGTCTCACTTCTTCTCGAGAAGATAAGGCCCCAAGTTGTGATACAAACAAAGCAACAAAGCATCAGCCCAAGAATTGACATGTCTGTCGGTGAGCCTATTATCTGGCCAGCGATCGACGTGCATGCTAGACGTACTCATCCGTGACTTGGGAAAGCAGGCCGGAGCTATCCAGCATGGAGTGATCCACACCCACTACTAGCTAGCATCAGAGAATGCCCACTTCCAACTTCTGCGGCCGACAAGAGCACATCGACACAAACCGAATGTCCACTTCCAACTTCTGCCTTTCGATTGCCTTTGTGTCCCTAGTTGCCACTAACCTGCTGACAATGTTTTTGTGAGTGAAAATTGCGGTGGACATGTCGCAGGAGTAGACCTGCTCACAGCCGGCCCGACCCGATTCTTCGGGCTCGGAACGGAACGAGCCTCAATTTTACATCGTCGTAGTGGGCCTAGCCTGGGCTTCGCACTGACCCCAACTTCCCTGCGCCGTTGGCCCTCAGGTCAGCTCTCCTAGTCTCCTATCCTCTTGTTTCTTGCGTTGTGTCGATCTGGAACGCGTTGCGCTTGTGGCTTGCGTAATTGGGCCTTGAGCCCTTGAAGCCTAGTGCGCCGAGACAGCAATTCAGGCCCTAAATCCTTAGCTCGTGACAAAAAAACATGAGTCCACGAATAATTCGTTGAAAAATCAGTAAAATACAGTTTAGTTTTGGGCCAAAAACAGCTGGTCCGACTGAGGTTTGACTTCGCCTGCTTATACTTCCTCTATTCGATACTACCTCAATTTAGGACTTTTGGCGTTATGCCAGACTATGGCCAAGCCCCCGGTGAATTTGACCGTGCATATATTCTATTAACAAATAACAAAGAATGATATTTTTTTTTGAAAGCCCGGGATTTAACCCCCTTCGGTCCGCGTTAAAGAAGAAAGCACCCATACTCGCGAGGCACCACGGAGCCAGCGCTCGAACCGTGGCGGGCTGAGAGCCTATAGCTCTCCTCATTTTTGCCAGCTGAGCCCCAGCTCAGTCCTCAAATAAACCCAACACCCACACACACACACCCCCTCCCCACACCCACCCACACACACACGCACACACGCACCCATGAGGCACCTAGGCGAGACCACCACTCGAACCTGGGTGGGTGGCTAGGCCCCAACCAAAGCCACCAAGTGAGCTAAGCCCACTTCTCATAATGATATTATATTATGAAAAAAATAAATTGTTAATATTTTTGGGCTTCGAGCCAAGGCTTCTTAGGCTCAAACCCGGCGTTTCAAGATCGGGCTATCACAAGCCTAGACTGAAGCCCAACCTGATGCGACGTTTGAACGGGTTTACATAGAAGTAACCTGGACAAATTTCAGTTTCCGTTTGCCACACTTAGGAGCTATTTGGTTGGAGGTCTGGACCAAATTTGGCTGGCTGCTATTTGGTTGGAGGCCTATAGATTTCCTACATGCCTGGCCTGGATCTCTCCGGGGCGTCATTAGCCAGAGCCAGGTGACCAAAATCGGACGTCGGATTCCAAACATGCACAATCAATGTGATATCCTCCCCATCGTCATGTAGAGCCAGCACGCTACGGCCCTACCGAACGTTTTTTTTTATTTTACGCTTTCTTCAGTGCACAGGACACCAACCAAACAACACATTTTCAGGCCTGCCTGATCAAACAAAAATCATCTACTTTCTAGGCTACTTTTAGGCACCACTTTTTTCTCAGGCATGGAGCCTAGGGCGCCAACCAAACAAACCCTTAGCTCATGCAACTATACTTCAGTCGGTGTTCTATCATAGTAACAATGTGATACATGTGCTGAAATGTCATGAAAAATCTTATGCGTTGTGTTTCAAACTCACAATCCGACGAGTTTTTGGCCTAAATGGCACTATTTGGACCGACATTAGTAAAAACGGCGCCCTCATAGTCGTAATTGCAAAAATGGCGCTCTCCACCGTTCCTGGGTGGCACGGACGGCTCCCGTGCTACCATGTCACCCTTGTCCGCACTACAATGGGAAGGACAAGCCACATCCGCACCACCATGGTACGGATTCCCCCTTGTCCGCACCACCATAGGACGGACAAGCCACGTGGCACGCGTTCGTCCCACCGCAGCCCGGATTCGGCGTGTCCGTCCCACCCGGCTTCGGATAAGGCCACGTGGCGCGTGTCCATCCCTCCGTAGCCCAGACAACATGGCCCCGTCCCACGCTCACCCGGACACATCGAAAGCAACGTCTCATCTATCACTGCATCCATCACTTTATATCTATCTCTCCCGTCTCGTCTATCACTTTCTGTCTCCTTCAAGCGCATGCATGCTGCCCACGCGCAATTCCCCCCCGTCGCTCGCTCTCTCATCCTCGCTATAAATGCGGAGTTGCGAGCGAGACTCTTCGCTCACACCCATCCTCGCTCACTCTCTCACAGTTTCGATTTCGTTTTCTTAGTGGATTAAGTGTTGTTTAGAACTGTCATTAGCGATCATACTAACAGGTAATTTTTATCTTGTATGTATTGTCTTTATTAACTGTGTAGTTAGTTAATTAGACATAGTTATTTAGGTGTAATTAATTAGTTGTAGTTATTTAGGTGTAATTAATTGAGTCCTTATCATTTAGGCGTTATTAAATTTGTGTTATTTGATTAGTTGCAATATATTAGGTCGTAATTAATTAGTCATTGTTAAATTAATCTTACGTATTTATTAAGTGGCCTAGTTAATTAGTTAAGAATTAACCAATCAATTAGTCATAATTAATTAATTGCAATTGATTGGTTGTAGTTGATTAGTCGGACTTAATTAGTCATAATTAATTTAATCATAGTTAGTTAATTGTAATTAATTGGGTGGCTTTATGTAGTGATATTTATTTATTTGTAATTAATCTATGGTAACTAATTACTCGAAATTAATTTAGTGGTATTTAATTCATTATTAATTTGTAATTCTCTTTTCTAATTCATTTGCGGTAATTAATTAGTACAAATTAATTAAGAGGTTTTAAATACTTGTATTAATTTGGTCACAACTAATTTAGTCGTACTTAATTAGTCATAATTAATTTGGTCATGGTTAATTAGTGCATATTATTTTGTTGTCTGTGTTTAGTCATATTTTTTAATTTTTAGTAATTCATCATCATTATTAATTTATTTGATATTAATTTGTGTCTTTGATCTCTTGCAAGTTATGCCTCTATCGAAGCTACTGGAACCATTCTACGACGAGCATCACCGATGCTAGCTGTGGATCACCAAGGTCCAAGGATGCGGATGGCCCTCCGCCCTTGGTGCTTCGGTCCGAGAAGCATTGCTAGGAGCTCGATGATCGCTATGTCCCAATCCTTTGGGACACGGGCTTGTTGCCCTTTATGAGGTTGCTCTCAGTCTGACGCTACTTCACTCTGAACGACAGTGTGATGTCGGCATGTGAGCACCCGGATTTATTAAGCTCATAATACTTAGTCATCCAATTGACCCTAGTATTATCAACCAAATAAACCCAGTCTCGAGAGATGTATACTCCCCAGAATGTAGTATACATACCTCACAACAAAAGAATGTATCAATTCCATACAACACATAGTACATAAGCAACAAACCAGAAGTTAATATTAATAAGGAATAGGTTATTACAAAAGAGGGGCCTTCTGGCCAAATAACAACAAGTACTAGAAGAAAAATAACAGCGGAAGCAAAAGTGCCATAAAGATGGCTATAACACAAAGCCAATCAGTGTGCCTTAACCCCTAGGCATCTGACCGGACCGCCAAGCTAGTCGTCAAACCCGAAGCACATCTCGCAAGAGTGAAGCCCTTGGGGCTCACCTTCTTCCTCTGCAACAAAAGCCACAAAAATACCATAACCACGGGCAGATGAGTACATAAAGTACTCCGCAAGACTTACGTGTAAGATAACAGAACTATAAATAGCTACATGCAAGCTTTATTTAAGTGGATGAGGCTTTGGACTCATTTTAGCATAAAGCAAGTTTCATTTGCAATAACATAATAGATTGAAGGCAATTTGGCAAAGCATTTTAATTGTTGAAATAACAACGAGATAATAACATAGTAACAACAACAAGATCAACTCGGAAGTGACTAACCCAAGTCACCACAACAATAGCATGAACATCCATTCATACCAACCCATCAAGTTTTAATTAAATGGTTGAGACTAGTCTTGAACGACCTTACCAAGCATGTCCATAACCTAGGGCGAGGCTATTGAATAGTTTTAACCTGCGGGTGTACCAATGTACCCACACGTCGGACCGCCTTTCCTTTAAGCACACTACCTTTGGTATGCTGAAGCAGCTAAGTCCTCTGAGACATTTCCAATGGATGATCTTGATTCTGAGCATAACCCACGGGGATAAGGACACATTAGGCGACCCTAACCGTGCTGCTAATGCTCCTCCCAACACCACACACACACATTTTGTTAAAACATACCCACCGACCAGCTCATAATCAACACCTCCCAAAGTACTTAGCCAAGAGAGGTCCCATATCCCCTCGTGTGGTTAGCATAAAAGCGCTTGGCTTAGTGACCCAAGTACTCGGTCCTTAGGGACCGGGCATACCACCACATTCCAAAAACCGCACCATCCATCCAATATGCCCAAGTCTAAATCAATCTTTTATTTTCAGTTTTTGATTTTACAAATTAATCAAAGCACAAGTCTTTGGACATATAGGAGTAATAATCGGTTTTGAGTGATCAAGACCATCGACTAAGTCGATGATCGCCCATTACTACCGTTACTAAGCATGTCTAGCGGTGAAAGCGCAACTACTAAGTGATAAGAGCTCATCCAACGAGCTCAAACCACAGACAAATAACCTAGGCTCATTGGTAGTAGAGGATAAACAACTCCTACGGATTATGCAACTATAGGATTACTAGCGACATTTAACACAAAGTAGCATGCATACATAGAAGTAAAACAATATATTAACCTTTAAAGTAATGGGACGTTAGAGGGGATATGATCAAACTGCTTGCCTTGTGGCTGTTGCTCAAGTTGTGGCAGAGGGTCACTCTCGGGATCACCACAAATGTCGAAACCTAACGGAAAAGCGATAAAGAACCGATAAAAACGATTTAAAGAAATCAAGGACAGCACAGCAAACGAGCTTCAAAAACTCTGAAATTTCTACAGCAGCAAGACAATGATTTATCATGAATTTAGCAACAAGAACCAATTGATTTGGATTCTTAATGCAAAAGATATGATGAAATCAATTCTTTCGACCTAAAAATACCAAACCGCACTATTCACTAATTTAATTATGAGGCAACATTTTCTAGAACAGTGGTGACATTGAAATTTTACAGCAAAACCAGCACCTCATGAGATGAATAACACAATTGAGTTCATCTCATTTGGAGCTAGATTGCACTTTCTACCATTTTTCAAAAACAAGAACTTGAACAAAATTATAATGCACAAGCCTCATTTTTATAACCGCAACCTGCTCAAAACTAATTTTCATAGTGAGTTCATTAATAGAGGAAACCAACAAAGTTGGTCCCACTGAAAAATAATCTACAGAGCATTAGTTATGTATTTTACAAGTTAAGCATTAATTTGAGTGTATATTTAAAGTGAGTTTTAAAACCTAATGGCAAAACTGTGCTCTGGAGCTGAACTCAACTTACAATCATTTTTGGATTAAAGTCAAGTTCAAGACAGAGCTAACACAATTTGAATGACCTCATTTGGATTTAAAACGACAAAGATATGAAATTCTAAAGTTATACCTTATTTCAGGTTTATACTTAAGAGTTCATGGAATTTCTAAAACCAAATACAAGGAGGGCGTGAGCCACCGATCTTAGATCTAACGGCTCGAGACCTCCCAGTGAACTGCTGCCTGCGTGCTCAAGAGATCGAGGTCATGGACCTCCTAGCGGCAACGCATGTGCGAGTGAGGGAGGTCGTGGCCGTTGATGGCATATCCAGCAGGCCACAACAGGAGGAGGTCCTCAGCAGTGCGATCAACACAGGGGAGGACATAAGCGGCGAGATGACCTCGAGGAGGTCTGAATGGTGAGATCTTCCAAAGGAAGATCTAAACTACTAAGATCTCCCGAGGAAGATCTACATCGTCGAGACCTCACGGGGGAGGTCTGGGCCGTCCAGATGTTCAAGGAGGACTTTGATGGTCCAGATCGTCAGGGAGGACCTTGACGGTCAAGATCTACCCGGGAGGTCATGAGCAGGCCGAGATGACCTAGGGAGGTCCTAACGTCCACGAGACCTCTAGGGAGGTGCAGGACAGCCACGATAAGCGTAAGGGGAGGTCTTGGGCGCTCCAGATCTCCTCGGAGGAGGTCATGGGCGTCCCAGAGCTCACGACGCCGCACGATGCTTGGACAAGAGGTAAATCTTGGCGGGACAACGAGGAGGTCAGCGAGGAGGTCTTAAATGCTTGCAAGGGGCGGGGTTAAGCGGTTAAGACACGCCAATGATTTCAATGATTTGAGCACTAATGAACGCATTAAACTCGGCAAATCTTTGTCCTAAAAACGACAACGGCGCTGCCGTGTACGTCCGACAAGATCCGAGTTTAAAAGATGGTTCTCGCCGGCGATGTAGGCCTCGGCGACATCAATCGGTACCACCGAGTGCACAATAACTGCGCACCCAGTGGACCTCCTCGACGGCGGCGGCGGCCTTGAACGCCGCAGCCGAATGAGAGACACGAAGGCAAGCACGGCCAAAATCCAAAATGCAAAAAGGGAAGCTCCGCGCGACATTCAAGCGTGTGCTCAATGAAAGCTCATGACGACATACATGCGGGTGCCAGCGCCTAGGACTATCGAGGAGTACACGGAGGTCCTAACGATGTCGGGGAGGTCGAGGATGGCGATGGCTTTGAGTTGGAGAAGATGGGAAGCTCCGCTGCTTCAAGCCCAAGCTCCAACTCCAAGCTTCAAGCTCCACTAGCCCCTCCTGAAAATGTTAACCTAACAATGGGTTAGGTTCAACTCCAGGAGATTTGGGGGAGCTGAAAATGAGCAAGAGGTTGAGAGGGAGCCACTGGAGCAAGCCTTCACCAAGGGCTCCAAGCTTCTAGTTAGGCCAACTCTGAAAATGTCCCAACCAATTAAGTTAGGGCTTTTGGTCACAGAGGGTAGTGGCTTAGATTGAAGCAAAGAGACGGAGAGGAAAAGCCACGGAGCACCGAGCCACCGAGGAGCTCCAAGGGCATCGATGGCGCCAAGGAGGTGCAGGTGGTTTGAGCTCCACGAGAATCGAGAGCAAGCGGTGAATGGTGGAAAAGAAGCCAAGGAAAACAATGGGGAGGTATTATAGCCCGAGGGGAAAGGGTCATGGGCTAGGGTTAAGCTCATGGTGAGTTTAGCCCATGGCTCGGTCCATGGCTTGGACAGGACGTGGAGGTGACAGGAGCAGGCCTGCACAGCGACTTTGGGGTGAAAAGCTCTGACCCGCATTAAATGCTGGCAGGCAAAGAGCCGTTGGGACAAGACAGATCCTTGCCTCCTCCATTGCCATGGCGTCTGTGGCCCAGAGCTAGGAGAAGAACAGAGTTGCCCTCCACCGTCCGATTAGAAATGAGGGGAGGTCGTGACCCTCAGATCTAAATTGAAGCAGTAAGTTTTAAAAGGAGAAGGAGGAGATCACACCATTGGATCTCGAATTTGGAGGTCGTGACCCTCCGATTTCCATAATCTTGAATCGCAAGCGTGGAAAAAGGGACAGAGGTCCAAAGCGTTGGATCTCAATCAGCAGTCTTGCGGACCTCTGTGAGGTCTTAACCGCATACGAACTTCGAACACGAGGGGAGGTCATGGCCTTTGGATTTAAATCCAAGGGCACACAATGACCGGGGAGGTCTTAGCCTTGCTTGCTTGCAACCTACAAGAGGTTATGGCCATCAGTTAAGATCTAATGGTGATGAGAGGCGAGGAGGTCTCGCGTTGCGCAAAAGGCAAGGGAGGTCGGGACCTTTGGATTTTTGATCAGCAGTTCGATCAAAAGAGGGGAGGTCTTGGGCTTGCATAGCACGCATCAGGAGATCATGGCCTTTAGATTTAAATCTAAGGGCTATGACCTCACGTCTTGTGAGGAGGTCTAATGCGCACAAGACAAGGAGGAGGTCGTGGTAGTGGATTTTAAATCAGCGGTGCACAACATGAGATGGGGAGGTCTTGTCTGTTGGATATTTTGAGGGGGGAGGTTGTGGGGTGTTGGATCGATCCAACGGCTCGACCTCGGTTAGAATGGGAGGTTCGCTTAGTTTAACGGTGAGGGAGGTCATGGCCATGGATCTTGGATCCAAGGGCTCGACCTCAACAAGGTGGGATGTCAAGTGGTTTGACAACCCGTGGAGGTTTTGAGATTTAACACAGGGGAGGTCATGGCCGTGGATCTTTGATCCAGCGGTTATGACTGATGAGGCGAGGAGGTCTTTGCGGTGTTGACGCGGAGGAGGTCGTGGCGGTTGGATGTAAATCCAGCAGTGCGACTGATCAAATGGAGAGGAGGTCTGTGGGGTGCAGACACGGTTGAAATTGGACCGGCTTGGCAAAGTGGCTAGCCCAAGGAACAAGTGTAGGCTTTTAAATTTAGTTTTTACAAATTGAAACTTAGCAGAATTATTTGAGATAGCAATTGAACTCCAAATTTGATGAAATTTTAACTGGAGCTTGCTGACAATGAGATTAACCTTGCATAAAATTTCCAGAGGTTATTATGCAATGCATTTTTCTCAAGAATTTCATGAAGGTTGTTCAAGGATTTGTTTTACCTCCAAAATTTATCAAACAAGTTTTACATCTTGGGATATTTTTCAGAGGGGTCCCACATCAGTTTTGGGACCAAGGAGAATATAATCCAAATGTTTGGCACAAGATTTAAGATAATTGGAAAAGGAGTTTGACTTTTGGTCAACAAGAGCTTTGTGTTTTTGGATTACACAACTCTTGGACTAGAATCACAGGAGAGATTAGGGGTTTTCAAGATGTGAGAAAAAGTTTTAATTTCTACACATATAATTATACTTGAACAAACCCTGTTTATACAGTTGGGATGTTACACGGCACTTATTGACAGGTGATGACCCGAGACCCACACCTTCCACTTTCTGTGGGGAGAGATGACGGTCACTCTCCATGATGTCTCATTCTTCACCGGTCTCCCGATCAGGCGTGAGCCACTTATTCCTAACCGTCCGCCGGTGGACTGGAAGGCCTGGTTAGGGCATCAGTTTGGCATACCTGTCTTGGACAGCGCCCGTGGTGTCCCTCAGACCTAACTGAGGAATTTCAGTCAATGCCCGTCGGATGCACCTAATGAGGTTGTTAGGATGCACCTCGTCATTGTCCTTCTCCATCTCTTCGGTTGGGCCCTGTTTCCACCACATAGGGCGATTGGGTGTACCCTAGCTTTGTCCGCATCACCAAGTCTTATGTTGACACAGAGGCTAGGGCCATGCCTCAGTATAGTTGGGGTTCAGCCGTCCTTTACGCCACATATAGGGGGTTGTGTGACGCTTCGCAGCGTGACACTAGTGTGAAACCGAGCCTTACTGTCTGCTACGTGCTCCTACAGCTATAGAGTTAGGAGCACTTCCCTATTGGGCGGCCCTCCTCCGGGAGAGCAGTGCACCCGTCCCCGAGTTGCACAACCTGATCGACGGGCCCACTATGGGCTATCGGTGGACTAGCAACTAGTTACGATGGGCCAAGGACAGACCGGCGAGGTGCTACTCGTTGTCCCACAATGAGTTGGAGTCGTTGCACGACAACGAAGTCATATGGGCTCCGTGAACCCCAGAGTTCGTGAACACCATAGTGTCGCACGGACTGTCCGTGTAATGCACGCTAGATGCTGAATTATGGGCGATGACTTGCCACCTGGTGTTCAGCCATATGGTGGAGCCTTATGCACCACAACACGTAATGCAACAGTTTGATTTGTATCAGCTTTTGCCCACTTCCGACGACAGGATCCTGCAGCGAGCCGTGCACTTGTGAGTCCAACTCCATCTGAGTAATGTTTGCATTTCATACCCACGTTCCCTATTCTGACATGAATCCTTCTCGAATGCATGCAATCGAGGATAGGTGATATCTTTGAGGGTAGAAGCGATCCGGCATAGAGTGGATTCTGGCACAGGCGAGAGACGGCGCCGCGTCGAGGTCCTATAGGAGCAGAGACCGTACGACATACGTACATACCGCTAGTACATGGAGTGGTATATCCCACGGTCGCGCACAAGACTAGCCCATCCTCCACTAGAGCGTCCAGAGCAGGTGACACACCAAGAGAGGCTGCGTCACTCCTTCGATCGTCACAACACCTCACGGCGTGACAACACGGTAAAACATTGACAATCTTTGTTCGTTCCATTGATTATATTTGTACTGTGTTGTCATGCCATCATTCGCAGCCTAGAGCACACTATACCAGGGCTTCTGAGCACTTTAAAGTACATCTTTGTGGAGTCAAAGAATGTAATCAAGAACATGAGCTGCGGCCGTTCGAGAGACGGCGTCCTACACACCGCGCACCGAGTGGGCGGACCGTGCTCACATGCTAGGTCGTCATGGCCCAGTCAGACCAGCGGGCATCCTAGCGCTCCCAGTCGGTCATCCGCATTGCAGATCGATGGGGAGGTAAATTACATACAAATTTATGTCATGTTTTTATTACGCCTTAAGCTGTGCCAACATCATGTCGTCCTACATCCGCACGCTCGTCGGGATGCACCTCTTCTGCCGTCCGTACCTCGTACTCAGATTGGTGCTCCTCCTCGGTCATCCGTACTACACATCCGAGAGGTATGAGATGTTTAGTTTACGTCCCGGATTTTTATTTGGCTTAACATCATTCCATCTTGCAGCCTTCAGTTGAGTGTGCGGGTGACGGCCATCCGTCAATCGATGAGGAGACGCCCATCCTAGCTGCTGCCAGGGAGCAATACACGACGCTAAGGTTTGGACCATTGCACCTAGGGCACCCACCCCTGTCGTATGTTGGCCAATACTGTCAGGACCCAGAAATGCAATTCTGGACCCTCTGTGTATAGCACACTAGTCCAAGATCACGCTAGTGCACACAGTGTCAATATAGGTGAATATTGATCCACACAAGATGAAATAATAGAATAAACGAGTAATTTGAATAACAAATAATTGTTATGATCTTATGGTCAAGTTTACATTTATTAAGTCTCGCAGGGCTGGCAATAATTAAATAAGCAGCAGCGGAAGAAAATAAACTTCAGCGGGAACTCATCGATTCGCCACAGGCAACTGACTGGGATCAGGACTTACCGATCAGCACCTTCATAGAACTCCTCCTCAAAAGCGGGCGATGACTCTTCCACTTCTGCTGAATGATTATAGCAAGCATGAGTACACAACCATACTCGCAAGTCATACCACAGAATGTAATGTATACATGATGGCTTATTCCAAATGAATGGCTTATGTGGTTCTTTTGCATAAAAGCAACATTTGCAATTGAATACAAATAATAAATTGAAAACTTAATTCAAATCAAATAAACAATAATAATTTAACAGGTGTTTTCACAAAGAACACAAATTCTAATCAAATTCTTTCAAACAACCACATGACCTAGATGACACAGCTCCCTTCCCAAATGCTTTATGAATTGATACTCTCGATGTGCGTTCCCATCGTCCAACTCAAACACAGTGCTTTGGCACACCGTTGGACAGGGAAATGGCGAACTGTCCCGCGGTGTGACTTTCAGAACAGTCTGCACCTCCACCCATGTCGGGACCCAAAATGTAATTCTAGACCCTCTGTGTATAATGCACTAGTTCAAGATCACGCTAGTGCACATAGTGCCAACATAGATGAATATTGATCCACACAAGATACAATAATAGAACAAATGAGTAATTTGAATAATAAATAACTGTTGTGACCTTATGGTCGAGTTTACACTTATTAAGCCTCGCAGGGCTGGCAATAATTAAATAAGTAGCAGTGTAATAAAATAAACTTCAGTGGTAACCCATCGATTCACCACAGGCAACCGACTGGGATCAAGACCTAGCGATTAGCACCTTTGTAGAACTCCTCCTCAAAAGCGGGCGAAGAATCCGCCACTTCTGTTGATTGATTATAGCAAGCATGAGTACACAATCGTACTCGCAAGTCATACCACATAATGCAACGTATACATGATGGCTTATTCCAAAGGAATGGCTTCTGTGGTTCTTTTGCAGAAATACACCATTTGCAATTGAATACGAATAATAGATTAAATCAATATTTCAAACAAATAAACAGTATTAATTTTATCTCAAAAGTAGGATAATTTTCCTCATGAGGTCTTAATTGCCTTGACGCATAAGCGACAACCTTTTCTTCTTACATCAAGACACATCCTAATCCTTGATGCGAAGCATCACAGTACATATCGAAATCTTTTCGGATATCTGGCAGAGTTAACATTGGGGCTAAAGTCAAACGCTTCTTCAGTTCTTGAAAACTTTCTTCACAAGCTGGGTTCAAGTGAACTTTTTCTCCTTTTTCAACAATTGCGTAAGAGGCTCAACAAAAGTTGAGAATCTTTCAATGAAACGGTGATAATATCCAGCCATTCCCAAGAAACTGTGAATCTGAGTTACTATCTTGGGTTGCTCCCAATGCAGTCCTGCTTTAAGTTTGCAGGGTCAACTACTACTCCTTCAGCTGTCATCACATGACCAAGAAAATTGACTTCCTTTTTTCAGAAATCACACTTGTTAAACTTAGCATACAACTGATGCTCTCTAAGTTTCTCTAGGATCAATCTTATGTGCTCAGCATGTTCTTCTTCTGTCTTGGAATAAACTAAGATGTCATTAATGAACATGACCATAAATTTGTCCAAATATTCCATGAATACTTTATTCATCATATTCATGAAATATGCAGGGGCATTAGTCAAACCAAAGGACATGACTAAGAACTCATAATGTCCATACCGCGTAGAGAAAGCGGTCTTCGGAATATCCTTTGAGCAAATCTTCAATTGATGGTAACCTGACCGTAGATCGATCTTTGAGAACACTTCGGCTACTTTCACTGATCAAACAAATCATCGATTCGGGGCAATGGGTACTTATTCTTGACGGTGACTTCATTAAGAGCACAATAATCAATGCACATTCTCATGCTTCCATCATTCTTCTTGACAAACAAAACTGGTGCTCTCTATGGCGATGAACTAGGTTTCACATAACCTTTCTCAAGAAGTTCTTCAATCTGCTTCTTCATTTCCACTAACTCATCGGCTGGCATCCGATAAGGTCTCTTCGAGATTGGTGCTGTTCCCAGCACTAGATCGATGACAAACTCGATGTCATAGTCCAGTAGCATCCCTAGCAATTCTTCTAGAAACACATCTGGATATTCTCTGACAGTAGGCATATCTTCCAAAGCAACGGTCTTCAGGTTATTGTTAACAGATGTCCATCACGCACTAAGGTGGTTAGAAACTCGACCTTCTTTCCATTGGTATCCTCGATTGTTACGGCTCTTCGGCCACAATCTAGCATAACTTTGTGCTTAGATAGCCAATCCATGCCAAGAATGACATCTAAGGTCTGGGTGTCTAGAACAATAAGGTTGGCCAGGAACTCAACCCCAGCTATGAGTAATTTAGCTCCTAAACACCCCCACTTTAGAACTTAACTTTGCTCCAGGTGACTGGACCAACAAAGTATGCTTACGACGCATAACTTCCAAATTGTTCTTGGTTGCAAAAACTCCAGAAACAAACGAATGTGAAGCTCCAGAATCAAACAAAACTAATGCAGGTACTGAGTTAACTAGAAACTTACCCAGTACAACGTTAGGTGCTTCTTGGGCTCCTTCCAGAGTGACGTGATTGACACGGCCTCTGACCACCGACTACGGTGCTCCTCCGAATTGACCGGTAGCTTGAGAGGCTCCTTGGTTGTTGCTTGATGCTGGCATCTTGGTTGGTGTAGCTCTAAAGTTGAAGCGTACTGGAGTCATTGTTCCCTTCCGAGGACAATGGTTGGCGAAGTGTCCTAGCTGATGGCAGGCATAGCAAACTCTAGCTCCATTCTGCTGATTGCCCCTAGGATTAGGGTTGACTGTCATAGGGTTGTAGAAGTTTTGAGCAGCTAGACGAGGTGCTGAGGTTGGTGTAGGTGTTCTGAAAGAATACTGTGATGGAAAATGAGTGAACTGTTGGGGAACTGTTCTCGCTTTCTGCTGAGCTTAATGACTCCCTTACTGAGCCATTCTGTGCTTATGGTTGTCCTTCAACTCTTTGTGCCTATCCTCAAGGATCAAAGCTTTATTAACTAGCCCCTAGAAATCTAGAAAGATATGGGCAATCAAACTGACTTGCAATCCAGTATTTAATTCCTTCAGAAAACGACTCTAACGAGCCTTATCAGTGGCAACATCTTCCGCGACATAGTGGGTAAGCTGAGAGAATTTGTTGAGATAGTCGGTCACTAACACGCCTCCTTGCTTGAGGGCACAAAATTCATCCTTCTTCAGATCAATAATTCCTCCTGGCACGTGATACTGGCGAAAAGCTATCGAAAACTCTTCCCAGGTAATGTCATGTGGCGTCTCGTGTGCAACACAGAAGTTTTCCCACCATTCGGCAGCAGTGCCTTCCATCTGATGGGTGGAGTATAGAACCTTCTCATGATCGCTATATTGGGTGATCAGCAGCTTCCTTTCGATGACACGAAGCCAATCATTGGCTTCAACTGGTGAGACATGCCCAGAAAAGGTGGGTGGGCGAGTTCTCACGAACTCTGCTAGCTTGGATGGTCCATGATGACTATGGTTGACGGGTGCTGCATTGTTGTTGTTATTGTTCTGATTATTGTTCATATTTTGCATCTGGTTCATCATCGTGTATATCATCCGCATTTGAGCTGCCATGAATGCTCCAAAATTTTGCAAATCAATTGGAGGAGGGACAGCTCCTGCTGGTGTCTGCTCATTCTCTTTTGACCTAGGGGTTCTGGATCCACTGGCAGTAGCGTGACGAGTCTGAACCATCTGGCGAATACTCCATGGGTTAGATAAGGTAGCAAGCACAAGATTAGTTAAGAACTAATTGAGGGGGTAGATTAGACCCAACAAATAGAGCTTCAAGAAAACAACTGCAATACTTATATTAATAGGGGTCTTAGTATGGCTGCAACAAATACCTAAGGGCCTTTGCAGCTCATACTCGCACACAAGAAAAACAAACCATCCTAACGCACAAACTACCACCTAAAGGGCGACACTCCTAATCTTAAACTGATGCATCTCAAACACACTGAGCCTCAACTGATTTAACCTAAAATTGAGCTATCTACTCGATGAGATAACCTCCACAGCCACGATGGTGCTCCCGCCTGCTATAGACTTGGAACTGTGTGGGCATCCTTGCAAACTGGTCTCAGTGCCTCGGGACTGGTGCAGCAGGAACAAGCATCCCTGGTGTAGGCACAACCGGCTCCTCCGGTGCTTTAGGCTTTGCTGGCTCCTCAGCCTCTTCTTGGTCTTCCTCTGGATCTTCTTCTTCAGGGTCTTCCTCATCCTGGTATTCCTTGTGCTCATGCTGGCTATAGAGAGCTTCTTCTAATGTAGTTATCCTTTCTTCCGCCATCTGCAGGGTCTCGTAGACGCACTCCAACTCTGTGGTGGCCAACTCTAGGGATTCCTCCTAAGTAGTTGCAAACTGGGCAAGATGTACCACGGTGGCGTTGTGCTCTCCATCCGTAGATGGGTAACGTGCAGGAAGGTCCATTGCGGAGGCACGGGGATGATAGCGGAAGACGGTATCCTGATACTCGCGAGCGTAGATGTTGCAGATCCTCAAGATAGCAAGGCGCGAAGACTACTGAATTCCTTCTGAAAAGGCCATCCTCCAGACAGAGAAATTCAGAGGACGGCTGGCTTTAGTGTCCCTCCGAGCATAGATGGATAAATGACAAAGCACTCCATGGCTTCGGCCATTCACCACCCAGTCGGTGCCCTTGTACATCGGTCGATCAAATCCTCTGAACTCTTGCAACAGCTTCCATAGTTCTGCAGCAAGTCCTCCCTTGTGCTCACCATAGTTCTAGAAACGTGGCATCTGCTAAGACAGAAAAGAGGGTAAAAACCAATTTAAAATAGAGGGGAGAGGAAAAATTTCAGCAATAGTTGAGTCAAGAGAGACATAAGAGAAGTTAAGCAGTCCAATTAATCTTGCAAGTTAATTTTGCTTTAGAAAATAGTTTGGACACTCTAAAGACGTCTGTTCTAACTAAGGTCAAGACCTACAGTCAGTATGGCTCTGATACCACCTCTATCGGGACCCAAAAATGCAATTCTGGACCCTTTGTGTATAATACACTAGTCTAGGATCACGCTAGTGCACACAGTGCTAACACAAATGAATATTGATCCACACAAGATGAAATAATAGAATAAATGAGTAATTTCAATAACAAATAACTATTGTGACCTTATGATCGAGTTTACACTTATTAAGCCTCATAGGGTAGGCAATAATTAAATAAGCAGCAGCAGAATAAAACAAACTTCAGCGGTAACCAATTGATTCACCACAGGCAACCGACTGGGATCAAGACCTAGCGATCAGCGCCTTCGTAGAATTCCTCCTCAAAAGCGGACAAAGACACAACCATATTCGGAAGTCATACCATAGAATGCAATGCATACGTGATATCTTATTCCAAAGGAATGGCTTCTGTGGTTCTTTGGCATAAATGCAACATTTGCAATTGAATACGAATAATAGATTAAAACAATATTTCAAACAAATAAACAATATTAATTTATCAGTTGTTTTCACAAAGAACACAAAGCCTAAACAAATTATTCACATAGCCATATGAGTTAGATCACACAGCTCCCTTCCCAAATGTTTTATGAAAATCTACCCCTCGTGTGAAATCTTCGAGCATGTCTATGACCGCGGACGCGGCTATTCGAACAGATTGTTTAACACTCTACAAAGGTTGTACACTTTATCCACACGATATAACTAGTGTAGCTAGCACTAATCGTAACAAAACATTTCGGAAACTTCATCTCAAACAATGACACTTCCGATGTGTTTTACTGACGATGCTAATGCCCACATAGAAAATTAGCCCGTTGCGTATTGTTGGACCTGAAGACGGCGAACCGCTCATAAATGTGGATCATCACGAAGACATAAACACACCTCCACCCTGGCACAAAGCTTAACCTACTTCCTTAGTAGTCAACGTCGAGACTCCGTAACTTACTAAGTTAGGCCCGTCCCATTAGGCATGTGGTTGTACGAAAGGCCCAGTTCAATGGCGCACAAAGTTAAGTCCTTAATTGACCAAGGCAAGACTTTCAATTTCTAACTAAGCAATCATTCTTTTTAAAATCCACGCACGGAGCTCCACCATATCACAGAGTTTCCACCACTTGCCTCAGTCTAAATCTTTTCTCACCCTGTAAATTAAGCGCAACACATGCTATCAACAAGTAATAGCACACAACACACACAGTTTTATCACAAGGTTCCATAATCACTTAGTTAGATTCGTAATTGCAACTCACATGAAATGATGACTCGTTGTATAGCTAAGCAATCTACTTGTATCTAACTAACCCACGTTGGTGCTATGATAATACCAACTAATAATGAACCAATCTAGGGTGATAAAAGATCATGATATAACAGTAGACAAGGTGGGTATAAACAAATTGGATTGATAACTAAACCCAAAAGCATTTAAATAAATACTTAAAGTAAATGCATTAATTTAAATCAAAGTAATTTTGAAAACTGGTTTCAACATGATCAAAGGTACAACTTGCCTTGGAATAGATCCTAGTACTAGTGTTGATCTTAGTGCACTCCTTCTTCTTCAAAATTTCCCGAAGAATCAACGTCTACTCACAATCGAAGTAAATAAACAAAATAAATAAATATCAGAGAGAAAACAAACCCCAAAAATTAAATAAAATTTCATAAAAATAGAGCTCGAATTTAGATGAATTTAGAAATTTGAATGGGCTCAATCAGAGTTCGGATGAAGAATATATGGCTTTTGGAAGATCTAATCTAAAAAAAAATACTCAAAAAGGAATTTCTGGAATTAACCCGAATTATTTTTCTACTTAAAATCAGATTATGATGCATGCTGATGTTAGCCCTGATATTTTCAGAATTAAAATAAATACGGAGAAAAGGCTCTGAGGCTGACATGTGGGCCCCACGTGTCATAGAAACGGTCCACGGTGGATCGGCTGTACACCAGATTGGATCTGGGTTAGGGTTTGGATGACAAGCGTACACTGACACAGCATTGACTCAGCCGATACGCAAGTGACACATCGACATAGATGATGAGGTGGCTGCACACGTGGATGTCCATGTCAACGGATGACGTCATCGCCCCGACGAACTTTCAGACTTCAGCGACAATGGCGCATGACGGCGATTCACCGGCAGTGAGTGGTACCAGCACGTAGCTAACACTATTGTGAATCTAATGAGGTGCTCACTGGTGGTTGGAGTGGACTGTGGCGGCCAGCAGTGAGCTCAAAGCGGTGGAGAGGTACGGGTGTTGTCGGAATCCAACTCCGGTGATGCTTCAGTGGCGTGGAGAGGTCTAGGAGGTAGCCCAAGCGACAACGAAGACGATGGCGTAGACCATGGTGGCAGGGCTTCAATAGTAGAAGCAGAATTTGAAGAAAACAAGCTTCAGTAGGAAAACCATAATTCTTCGAATTACAGCGGCTTTAGGGCTCTAGAGGTGGAGAGGATGGGGGCTTCGAGGTGCGGACAGAGAGGCGAACCTCGGGGTGCCTTTTATAGGGCCCGAGCGTGCTGGATAAGGAAACGCCCAAATCGAGTCTAAGATGAAAACGAGTTGGATTTGGAGATAGAAACGAATTTGGGATAAGATTTTTATGGATAAAGGTGCGGAGGGATAAGAGGATTTGGAAAACGCATCGCTACGGGGTTGTTTCCGTTGGAAACGAAATTGTCGGACGGAGCTTCTAGAAGGACCACTAGCAAACGTGAGCAGGCTCACGTGAGAACGAAGACGTGAGGAGGACGAAGGCGGTGGGGCCCACGCGTCGTGATGGGGACGCAGCGTGATTCAAGCCGGCAGAAGTCTTGTGATTGGCCGCTACACGGCCCACGCGCGGAGAAAAGAAGACTGGTCGAAGAGATTTGTCCTAGTTGGATTTCTGGGATTTTAATTTGATTTTCCTTTTTAGAAAATACAGTAAATCCAATTCACAAATAGAAAAATAGCAAACGAGCTCAGAAACATTCTAGAAAAATCTAGAAAATATATCCAAGCACATAGAATCCAAATAAAATAGTTTTGACAAATGTTGATGTTGCATTAAGCATATTAAATGGTTTTGATATCAAAAGTCCATATTAAGCTTTGAATAAAATTAAAATAAAATTTAAGGGTGAATTTTCCAACTACTAACTACTCAAAAGATTTTTTTTTAAAGCTCAGAAATTTAGAATGTTACATCCCATTACTAACTTACCACTCGAGTAGTCAATGCCAAGAATCCACAACTTACTAAGTTAGGCTCGTCCCATCAGGCATGTGGTCGTATAGTAAGGCTCAAGTTCAATGGCGCACAAAGTTAAGTCCTTAATTGACCAAGGCAAGACTTTCAATTTCTAACTATGCCACAAAGATTATCATTCCCATTCTCAAAGCTCCACCATATCATACAATATCCACCACTTGCCTCAGTCTAAATCCTTTCCCACTTTGTTGATTAAGTGCAACACATGCCACCAATGAGTAATAACACACAACACACATTTTTATCACAAAGTTCCATAATTACTTAGTCAGATTCATATTTGCAACTCACATGAAATTATGACTCGTTGCATGGCTAAGCAATCTACTCATATCTAACCAACCCACATTGGTGCTACGATAATACCAACTAATAATGAACCAAGCTAGGGTGACAAGGATCATGATATAACAATAGACAAGGTGGATACAAACAATTAGGACGAATAACTAATCCCAAAGCACTTAAATAAATAGTTAAAGTAAATGCAATAATGTAAATCAAAGTAATTTTAGAAAACTGGGTTCAACAAGATCAAAGGTACAACTTTCTTTGGAATAGATCTTGATACTGGTCTTGGTCTTGGTGGACTCCTTCTTCTTCAAGATTCCCCGAAGTATCAATGTCTACTCGCAAACGAAGCAAATAAATAAAACTAGAGAGGAAAACAAACTCCAAAAATTAAATAAAAATCTCATTAAACTAGAGCTCGAATTTAGAAATTTTAATGAGCTCAATCGGAGTTCGGATGAAGAAGATATAGCTTTTGGAAGATCTAATCTAAAGAAAAAGGCAAAATTGGAATTTCTGGAATTTTCCGAAATATTTTCCTACTGGAAAATCCGGAATATGACGCAAGCATGATGTCAGCCCTAAATTTTGAAAATAAAAGAAAATCAGATGAAAATATTTAGAGATTGACAGGTGGGCCCTCGGTCTATAGACCGGGTCCACGAGATTGGTTCAGTAGTCTACGGGTGTACCAGTCTACGGAACTGTGCATGTGACAACGGGGTCCACCAGTCCTTGACACGGCTTATGGTGGACTAGATCTACAAGGGTTAGATCTGGGGTTTGGGTTTGACCGTGCCACACACGCGCTGACGAGGCCGACACGTGTGCAACACGTATGCTAAAGTGGTGACGCAGCTGATGAGGTGGCTACGGACATGGATGTCATGTCAGCCCTCGGCAGCGATGGCTCAAATCCGGTGACTGTCGATGAACGGCGGCTCACCAGCGTTGGTGGAGGTGTGCACTAGACTCAGTGTGACGTGGTGATTCTAGTGATGCGGTTGTTTCCTCCCAGCGATGACCAAATTGGCAGTGACGCTTCGACCGACGGCGGGGTGGTGTGACCAAATAATGGCGTGTCAGGCGTCCTCCGCTGAAGCAAGCGTGCACATCTTGAAGAACGCAACACATCGATGCTAGTGGTGTACTCCATGAGGGCAGGAGCTCACCGATGGCGACGCGATTTGGTGGCGAAGGCTTCAGCTAATGAACCCTTGAATTTGAAATTCTGGCGATCTCGATAGGTTTGGGCTAGATTGATCAAGGATTCGGGACGAGGGCGCAAGGGCGATCCCAGGGCGCATATTTATACCTTGAGGGCGTGCACGAATCAGAAACCTTAATTTGAGTTCGAGACGGTTACGGGATAGAGTTATGGATAGAAGGAGATTCGAGATAAATTTTAGTTAGATAAAGATGTGGTGAGATGAGACAAACAGATTGACACCATCGCACAAGATATTTCGGTTGGAAACGTCATTGTCGGATGGAGCTTGTAACATCCCAAATTTTAAATTCTGGTTAGAAATGAAATTTAATTATTTTCCTTGAATTTTCTGAATTTTTATGGGATTTAACAAGATTTTGTTTAATTAGTTTGAAGCCAAAATAATTTAATCACGAAATTAAATGCCAACTTTAAGTTGAAAATATTTTATCTAAGTCCTAAATATTGCTGGGAATTTCTGTGAATTATTCCACAATTTTTGGAATTTATTTACTATTTTCTAAAAGCTAAATTGACTTATCACAATTTTTGACATTATTAAAGCAAAAGAAAATAAGGAAATCGCCTTGGGCCAAATCTCCCTCGGCCCGTTCCTGTTTCTTGCATCTGTGGCCCAGCCCCACTAGCCCACTCTCGCCGAGCGCCTCCTCTCTCTTCCTCTCACTGCCATCGGGTCCCACCTATCGGACCCTTGTCCCCCCCCCCCCTTCGCTTTCTTCTCCAGCGCGTGCCACCACCATTGCCAGAGCTTCGAGCTCTATTTGACAACAGGCAAAATGGCCGGATTTTGTCGTGCCAACACTGCCAATCTTATCCCCTTATCTCCCCACACCCGAATCAAACTCCATCTTATCTCGTATTGCCGCCAATCTCCTATTTCGCCACGGCTCCGAAACGGACTCTAACGGCAATCCGCTGATATAGCCACGGCCCCGCCCTATAAAAGGATGCCACATGCACCCCTCCTCCCCCTCATCCCATCTCTGCCACTCCCCTAACCCCAATCGCCCTCGGTTCGCCGGAATTTGGGTTTGGAGCGCGCCAGCCAAAAACCCTAGCACCGCCAAATTCGTTGCTGTTAGCCACACTCCAATGCCATCTTCTGCACCATCATCATCGCCGACTCGTGGGCTACCTGAGGCGCACCTCCACGATGCTAGAGCTTCGCCGGAGCAACCTCGCCGTCGAGGCCTGAACTTCGCCACTGCTTTCCTTCACGTCACTGGTGACTCCCTCACGCTCTCGCGTCACAAAAGTGTGCGTCAGGTTCAATATTGCATGATCTTCCTTTAGCGCACACCCACTTAGCTCGCCATGGCGCGAAGCGCCGGCGAGCTCATCGACGTAGCACCGCTGTGCATGGGCTAACGTGGCACGCCACGTCAGTGCCACTTATGTAACACCCTGGCCCAAAATTCGCTCAATGCCCAAATTTCACCGTATGGGACCACAGACACATAGCACCCCACTTACACTTTCGCCCTCGCCGTGTAAAAGGGTTAACCCGGAGGTGCTATGTTTGAACCCAACAGGCATTATATACTAGTACAACTCACTTTAGACAAGCAATGTAGGACTAATCCGACCACACAACTCCTCATGGGCCACATGGGCCGCATACGAGTAGGCCGAGGTATTACATTCACCCCCTTAAGGGCTGACGCCCTCGGCCACACGCATACGTGGCAAATGCCTGTAACCACCCCTCGGTACACGCCCGCAGGCGTCAAAGGTCTTGGCACATATGCTATGCCGCAGTGTCCACTCCGACCACACGCGACATCGCCATATGCCCGTGTTCTGTCCCCGACGCGCCTGCGTCTGTAAGGTTGATGCTCGATACCATCTGTAACACCACAGCCCAAAATTAAGCAATGCCCACCACCGTATGGACGGACAGACACATAGCACCCCACTTACACTTTCGTCCTCGCTTCATGTAAAAGGGTTAACCCGGGAGGTGCTATGTTTGAACCCAACAGCATTATATACTAGTACAACTCACTTTAGACAAGCAATGTGGGACTAATCCCACCACACAACTCCTCATGGGCCACATGGGCCGCATCTGAGTAGGCCGAGGTATTACATTCACCCCTTAAGGGCCGACCTCGGCAGACACCGATACGCTGACAAATGCCTGTAACCACCCCTCGGTACACGCCCGTCGTCAAAGGTCTTGACATATGCCATGCCGTGTGTCCACTCCGGGACCACACGCCATGCGCCATATGCCCGCCCTTGTCCCGCGACGCCGTGCAAATAAGGTTGATGCTCGATACCATCTGTAACACCTCGCCCAAAATTCGCCAATGCCCAAATTTCCCACCATGGGCGGACCCAAGACACACATAGCACCCCACTTACACTTTCGTCCTCGCCCGTGTAAAAGGGTTAACCCGAGGTGCTATGTTTGAACCCAACAGTATTATATACTAGTACAACTCACTTTAGACAAGCAATGTGGGACTAATCCCACCACACAACTCCTCATGGGCCACATGGGCGCATCTGAGTAGGCCGAGGTATTACATTCACCCCTTAAGGGGCCGACGCTCGGCAAGACACCGCATACGCTGCAATGCCTGTAACCACCCCTCGGACACGTCCGTCGTCGAGACGCACATATGCTATGCCGATGTCCACTCAGACCACACGCCATGCGCCATATGCCCGCCCTATCCCATGACGCGCCTGCGCAAGGTTGATGCTCGATACCATTTGTAACACCACAGCCCAAAATTCGCTCAATGCCCGACCCACCGTAGGGCGGACCAATAAGACACATAGCACCCCACTTACACTTTCGTCCTCACTTCGTGTAAAAGGGTTAACCCGGAGGTGCTATGTTTGAACCCAACAGGCATTATATACTAGTATAACTCACTTTAGACAAGCAATGTGGGACTAATCCCACCACACAACTCCTCATGGGCCACATGGGCCGCATACGAGTAGGCCGAGGTATTACAACTTAGTTGCCACGCCGGAGCCACGTCACCTCTTTTTGCCGCATTATCGCCCATGTGGCACCTTGCACCAGCACACGGACACATGTGCACAATTTCGTGAACCACGTTCACGGT
Organism: Phyllostachys edulis; assembly: GCA_036346405.1. Taxonomy (NCBI): domain Eukaryota; kingdom Viridiplantae; phylum Streptophyta; class Magnoliopsida; order Poales; family Poaceae; genus Phyllostachys; species Phyllostachys edulis. The sequence continues at coordinate 22,180,894 of CM070556.1, forward strand.
GAACGTTTGACTTTCTCGTGGGTTTGGTCCATGGACCATGGTCCCACTTGTCAGAGAGATAAAAGGAATTTCATTTATAAAAATATTTCACCCGGTAAAAGAAATTGCAATGCTGACGTCAAGCATGTGTCATAATCTGCTTTTCCTTTAGAAAAATAATTCGGTAATTTCAGAAAATCGATTTTAATTATTTTCTTTAGGGTTTAAACTTCTAAGGGCTTGTTCTCCTTCATACGAGCTCCTTTTTTGATGATTCAAATTTATAAATTCATCTAAAAATCAAGATCTAGCCAACTAAACCAAAATTATTTAATTTGGAGTTTATTTGAATATTTTAATTTTGTTTGAATTTGGATTGTTTTCGCGTATAGATTTTGACTACTCCGGAGAGCTTGACCCTTCTGAAGAGTTAGATTATCAGGACTTTGAGCAAGAAAAGTTACACTGTTTGATCATATTTGAGCTCATTATTTAAAGTTATTTAAATTCTGTTTCGAAGTATTGCATGCTTATTTATAGTTCAATATTTTAAATTCCTAGTTACTCTAGTTCCTTTGTATGGCCAAAATTGATGTTTGGTTTATCATTTGCTTGTCACCTTAGTGAAATAAAGTAGAAAATTATGCTTAGTCAATGCTTAGACCAAAATGTTGATTTTGGGGAATTTAGCCATAATACAAAGTTGATTTAAAATTGAGACTATGGTATTGTCTTTACCATAGAATGTTTGAAAAATGTTTTGACATAAAAAATAAATAAAACTGGTTTAGACTTGGGAAAATTGGAGTGTTGGTGGGTGCAAGTTTATGCACGGGCTCAAATCAGTGAATGTTTGAGGGCCAGGGATTGTTTTAGAAGTCGCCCAGTCATGTAAGGACTAGTCTGCGAGCTGCGGATTGTTAAGACAAAATCGTACCACCACAAGTCTAGAGTAGGACAGGCTTGGCCAATTAAACTGTACTATTTCATCATGATCATGTTATAGAAAGATGTGGGTTTCGTGAAGATGGGGTCATCGTTTGGTGCGAAGCCTACGATAATGAAACCTTAGCTGGCATAATTATTTTAAAATAATGTAGGGTAAAGGTCTCGTGATAGTTGGTTAGTCGCACGCCTTCGGATGTGTGTTTTGGCCAACATGTTAAGCAAATTATCTCTTGTGGGTAAAGCTGTACCAACTCTGCAGAGTAATAATCTATTTGAATAGCCGTGGCCTTAGTCATAGACATACTGAGCAAAGCCTTTCATGGATTAGACTTGGTTTTGATTTCAAAATAATTTCAAACTTTGATGTTTTTGGATGTTCAATCCAATGGGAAAAATTGGGCAGGAAGCCTGGTGTAAGGGGGTTAGTCCTTCACCATTTGTGTATGGAGGTTTATCCTACACTTGAGATTGATGAATCAAAATAAAAGTTTGATTTTAACTATAGATTAAAATTGCCTTGAAACTTAGTAATCATATTTAAAACTTGAAAATATCGCTTTATGCAAAATAACCATACGAATCTTCCTTGACATTATCCTGCATGCATTATATCTGTTATTGGGTGTAACTTACGAAGCACGATTGTTTGTGCTCACCCTTGCTTAATAACTCTTCTTCAGGAGAAGACTTCTATCCAGGCGGTGAGGACTTGGAGGACTAGACTGCGCCCCCAACATGATTGCCTGTGGCTGATCGTGTGGCCTACCTTTTATTTACGCTTTTCCGCTGTATCTTTTATTTGGCCTTAGGCCCGCTTGTAATAAACTCAGTTGATTATTCAATAAATTCATGATATGAATTTGCTATCATTTTTGTTTGACTGTGTACAGTAGCTGTTCTAGGGCTAGTGTATGAAACACAGAGAATTCGGGATCCTTCATTTTCGGGTTCGACAAAAGTGGTATCAGAGCCATATCGACTGTAGGTTGTGGCCTTAGTTAGAAGTGGCAAAGCCTTTAAGGGTTACTTTAAAAAATTTAAAAATATTTGTTTGTGTTTCTAGAGTCTTACTCACCCTTTCTCTCTCAAAATATTTCTAACTCTTGACTCGTTCAAAATTTGCAGATGTCTGAGTCCCCAAAGGCCATCTGCCACGGAGTATATGCAGGGCAATGGGCAGCTGCTCTATGGAGAATGATGCAGCACCTGCATTTCAAGCAAAGGCTGACGCACCAAGGATACACTTACATGGTGGGAACACAAGAACGTTGGAGAGTGGAGGTGATACTCTACTCCAACATACGGCCCGACACCGCCTTCCACATATTTGACGCCCCGATGTAGCGCGACTCCTTCCCCACCGGCATCCAAGACGTTGCACGAGAAGCCGTACGAAGACTCCAATACATTTATGATCATAGATTTGACGGCACTGCTTTCCACCACTACCCTATCCATGTTCCCACTACACTTGGCAGCACCTTCCGCTTTGCTCAGGATGAGGATTTTTCGGACTTAACGCACCAGGTGCACCTGACAATCACGATGGATCACGCTTATAACATGGCTTTGGATGATCTACGCACCATTCACATGCGATTGGAGAAAGTCGGGGAGGAATTGGTCCGCCTTAAGGAAGGCGATGCCAATTCCAATACTCCAGTGGAACCTTCTGAGCCTACACCAAAGAAGCGTAAGACAGGCAAGAAGAAGGAGTACCTCTTCCAGATTAAGGATTACACCTCTAGATCTCCCTAGATTCATTTATTAGCATTATCATTTAGACGCAAAATTGTGAGCTGCTAATTCCCTTTGTGACATCCATAATAGTTTAATAAAATAAATAAAGTGAGAATTACTTTGAAAAGTTGCTCTTTTTGCCTTGTATTTACTTGGTTCTCGCGTTGTTCTAGAAATATCCGCCTTAGTTTTCTCTTTCTCTTTCCTAAGTCCTTGAACTTCCAGCAGATGGTGACTACTTGTACCGAAAGTGGCAATGCCAGTGGATAGGGAAACGAGAACGCTGACTACCAAGAGAATCATGTTCAGTAGTCACCACCTCCTTCGACCGAGGCACCTGATTGGCGCTAGATAATGGCCAACCAGTCTCATCTAATTGATTTGTTAGCCCAGTCACTCAACAACAACCAGAATGTTCAAGCAACAGCAGCGACATCTCATGCTCCTCCACCACATCTACCACCTCAAAGGGCCAGCATGTCCGACTTCATGAGGATGCGTCCGCCAACATTTTCAAGCAGCACAGAGCCTATGGATGTCATGATTGGCTCCGGGCTATTAGCAAGAAGCAGGACATTACCCAGTGCACTGACTGCAAGAGGGTGATGTTCGCCTCTCATCAGCTCTTAGGACCAGCATCCAAATGGTGGGGCAACTATAGCCTAGCTAACGACGATGATTAGTCCATCACTTGGGCTGAGTTTGTGCGAGCCTTTCGTCGCGCACACATTCTTGCAGGCACTATGACCCTTAAGAAGAAAGAATTTTGCTCACTTCGCCAGGGTAACCGCTTGGTGAGCGAGTATTTACACAAGTTTAATAAGCTTGCTCACTACGCACCAGAGGATGTGGCCAAGGATGAAGACAAGCAGGAATGATTCCTGGAAGGATTGAATGATGAACTCTCCATTCGTATGATCTCTCAAGACTACACCGACTTTTAGCAGTTGGTAAATAAAGCTATCCGCTAGGAGGGCAAATATCAGGAGATGGAGAACCGCAAGCGAAGGATGGCAGCTCAGAAATTTAACTCTGAAGGTCTCCCAAAGCCCCGCATTGCTTCATCTCAGCCACCACAGCAAGACAGATTCCAGTCTTCTTCCTCTTCAAGGATGCCTACCTCTACACCTCGGCAGGAGTTCTGCAACTCGTCTGTAGGAGGCCAGATTCAGAATGACTTGTCAGCAGTCACTTGCTATCACCGCCAGGAGAAGGGGCACTTCACCAATAAGTGTCCTAAGAAGTATCTTCCAGCTGCACCCAAGACAGGAGTCCAAACAGCTAGCAACACCAAGCCGAATCAGTTCGTGAAAGGCGGGGTGAACCACATCACTGCCGAAGAAGCCCAGTCTGCACCAAATGTTGTTCTCGGTATGTTTCTCGTCGATTCAGTACCAGCATTAGTTTTTTTATTCAGGAGCTTCGCATTCTTTCGTGTCAAGCAAATTTGTAGGAAAATATGGGTTATCTACTTCTCCCTTAGCTAACGCTATGTTAATCCATTCCTCGGGCTCAGAAATGAGGACTAGTTCTCTATACCCAAACCTCACCTTGGAGATATCTGGAGTATCTTTCTTAGCCGACTTAATAGTCTTACATTCCCAAGGATCAAATATGATCCTCGGAATGGATTGGCTAGCCAAGAACCAAGGACAGATAGATTGCGCCAATAGGTCTATCACCCTCACCAATGACCAAGGGATTAAAGTGGAATTCAAGCCTAAGATTCTTATCGGACGAAGTTCCATCCTTACCAGTCTTAAGGAAGTAAAGTTAGAAGAAATTCCAGTGGTACAAGAATACCTGGATGTGTTTCCTGAATAACTACCCGGTATGCCTCCAGATCGGGACATTATGTTCTGTGAGGACCCCGGCTTATTTGGTTTGTAATGCTTAGTTATCCATTGACCCTAGCATCACAAACAAAATAACCCGTGTCTTCGAGATATGTATACTTCCCAGAAATGCAGTATACACACCCCTTTACAAAATCATGCATCAATTCCATACAAGACATAGAACCAAAGCACGAACTAGATTAAACAAAAGACATACATAATAGAGTTATTACAAAAGGGGCCGGTCGGCCAAATAACAACTAAGAGACTTAAATAAACAGCGGAAGCAAAAACCATAAGATGACGATAAACAAGAGCCAATTAGTGTACCTTTAACCCACAAGGCAACCAACCGGGCTGCCAATCTAGTCGTCAAATCCACCGCACATCTCACAAAAGTGGATCCCTTGGGGATCAACCTCCTCTGCAACAAATTAATTAAGCAAAGCAAATGAGTACAAAAAAGTACTCGCAAGACTTACGTGTAGGGTAACAAGCCTATACATATGCTACATGCAAGCTTTAACAATAGAGAAGGCTGTAGGTTGTTTTCAGCATAAAGCAATTTTCATTTGCAATAATGTAATAGATTTAAAGCAGTTTTGCAATCTGTTTTTAATTTACAAATAACAACGAGACAACCACATAATAACAATAGATAGATGACAACAACAATCCTGGAAGTGACTAACCCAATAGTCACCACAACAATAGCATGAATTACCCATTCATACCACCCACATCAAGTTTTAATTAAAAGGTTATAGTCTAACTCTCGAAAGACCTCCCCAAGCGTGTCCATGACCTAGGACAAGGTTATTCAAATAGTTTATACCCTGCAGGGGTGTACCAATGTACCCACACGTCAGATTGCCTTTTCACCAAGCTATTTAGCACACTTCCTTTGGTATGCCGGCACGGCTAAGTCCTACGGGACGCTTTCCAATGGATTGTACTAATTAAGAGTCGCACGTATGGGGGTTAGCCGTAGTGAACCGCCCACCCAAGGGCTCCCACTAAGAACCCACATGTTGAGTCGGAGACACCGGCCCAGCCGAAGCAACTGCGGGTGCTCCTGGGTATGGAGAACCTAGAAAGGAACCCATCCCTCTTATCCCAAAATAAACATTTTTCTTACCACCAGCGACTCATCAATTAATACCTCCCAAAGTACTTAGTCAAGAGGGGTTCCCGATACCCTCGTGTGGTTAGCACGCAAAATTTCTTGGTTTAGTGTAACAAGATGTTCGGTCCTTGTTGACTCAGGCACCATTCCACACACCAACAGATCACACCATCATCCATTGTGCCCAAGTCCAAACAGTTTTCATTTTCAATTTTTGACTTTACAAATTAACAAAGCACAAGTGTTGGACATAATGGAATAATAATTTTTGTGTGATCAAAGTTATCGACTAAGTTGATAACCGCCCAATTCTACCGTTAGTTAAGCATTTCTAAGCAATATCAACACGTAATCTACTAAGTGACAAAAGCTCATCCAATGAACTCTAAATCACAGCAAGATATTCCTAGGCTTAGTAGTAGAGATTGAACATTTACCTACAGAGTATGCATCTATAGGATCAACTAATCAACAATAGTTTAACAACAAAATAGAGCATGCATACATACACTTTGCAAATAATATATTAGACTTTGAAAGTAATGGGATTAAATATGATCAAACTGCTTGCCTTGCTGAAGTTGCTCACTATGCTACAGAGGATCACTCTCAAAACCAACGTGCTTGTCGGCATCTAACGAAAAAGCGAAAAAGAACCGATAAGAACGAAGAATACCGAAAAGACTCAACAGCCAACTTTCACCAAATGCTCTGAAATTTTTACAGCAGCAAGAGCATGATTTTTAAGGAATTTATCAATAAGAACTAATTGATTTGGATTCTCAATGCAAAAGTTATGGCCAAAACAAAACCAGCCGGCTGGAAAATACTAAAAAATTGCAATCGGGTACTGTTCATCCAAATTTAATTCTTTAACACAATTTTACAAAGAGGTGTTCACCTGAGATTTTTATGGTAATCTAAGCACCTCATGAGATGAACAACACAATTTGATTCACCTCATTTGGAGCTAGGATGCATTTTCTATGATTTTTCAAAGTCACGCAAAAGAGCACAAATCAAAATGCATCCACAAAGACTTTAAAAATAGTGGCATACCTAAAACCTATTCTACAATTAAGCACACTAATAGAGGAACCCAACAAAATTGGTTTCACTCAAAAATGATCTATAGGGAATTACTTATGTAATTTTCAAGTTAAATACAATTTTTAGAGCAACAATTAAAGCCTATTTCTAAACCAATTTACCAAACCATTTTCTGGAGCTAAACCAAGCTTCCAACTATTTTTAGATTAAATCTTAGTTCAAACCAGAGCTAACAAAATTTGAATCAACTCAAAAGGAGCTAAAATGAATTAGTTATGCTATTTTGAAGTTTATTACCTTTTTCAGTTCACAAATAATTCCCTCGGGAAAATCCTAAAATCAAATCGACGTGGAGAAAAACCTGGGCCGTTGATCTTGCATCGCACGGCCCAAGCCAACTAGACAACGCGCGCGCGCCCGCACGAGACCACGCGACGTGGACTGTCGATGTTGCATCCAACGGCCTAAATTGAATCGCACGCGGTCGCGTTTGAATTCGCGCGCGCGAAGGATGCAGCGAAGGTGGACCGTTGATCGCGAGATGGACGGCTCACAATCAACGCAACACATCGCGTACGCACAAACCCCGCGAAATCTCAGCCGTTGATCCAAAAACGGACGGTTCACAGCGACCCAACAAAACGCGCAGCGCCGCGTCAAGGCATTTAAGCGCGGGACCCATCGTCGGCGACTCATTAGCTAGCTTAAGATGACCATTTATCGCGCTAACTAATCATTAGACTTAATGACGATGCTCTGATGATTGGTCGCGTCCGACAACGAACCCGACGACATTCCACGGCTAATTGCCGGCGATTGAACCATGGCAAAGACAAACCAACGGTGGTGCGAGTCGCACAATAGCGTCTTGCTTCGTTTACCACTCACTCATGGTGGCCGAGCCTAGAACGGCGGCGACCGGCGAGGAGCAGCGATGCCATGCGGCCAAATGACAAGCGACAATAGAGCTCGCAAAGCGGTTCAAATGGCGATGCTCGAGCATCTAGGGACTACTGGCGGCTACCCAAGGACGCGGAGGGGCAGAGAAGGTCGGAGCAGCTCCGGCGACGTTGAGCCGCACCAGCGCTGGAGACGACAACGAGGAGACGACGACCTGAGCAAAATAAGCAAGACCGGGTCATCAGATTAGCTTCAATAGGGCTCAAGGATGGTCCATGAGCAAAGAATTGAAAAGAGGAGGAGCTTACCAGCGGCGAGGGTGAAAACGATGAACTTCGGCCGAAAAGGGGAAACTCCAAAATTAGTTGCTCCCTATTGAGGCAAACCAAAATTGGATTAGGGGGTATGTTTAAGATGAAGGGGGGCGCGAAGTGACGTGAGAGGAATTGCAAATGAACCCCTGGAGCACTGGCGACGACAAGGGAGCTCCACGGCCGACAATGGTGATTTGGGGGTGTTGGTGTTTGAGCTCACACAAGTCGAGAGGGAGCTAGGTGAGGGTGCACGGGTGCTAAAGGGAGGCAGAGGAGGAGCCAGGGTGGTTCTTATAGCAGGAGAGCCAAGGAGGGAGCGGGCGCATGCTCATGAGTGCTCCACGGTCCACCGCGGCGCACGGTCGCTCTGAGCGATGGGAGCAGGTGAGCATGGCGACTTTGAGGGTGCAGCTCTGACCCGCATTTAATGCTCGCAGAAGGACCCGTTGGGAGGTGACAAGGCGCTACTCTCCCACGCTGCCGCTACACAGGGCATGGCGACCGCGCGTGCGTGAGCGAGAGGAAGAAGATGACAGCGCCAGCGTTCGATTTTGATCCGACGGCTCGCGCGAGATCTGGGTTGCACAGCTCCGCGCGAACGTGAACCGCACGATGGAGATCCAACGGCTCAACACCCACGCCACCTCACGGGCCGAAATGGGCGCGCCGGTGCAGTTAGCTGGTTCGACCAAATCAAGTGGCTCGGGCTCGAGTCTGGTTCGCGCCCGAGGAATAGTGAAACCAAGTTTGGATTTGAATTTGAAAGCTGAGTTTGGAAGAATTTTTAGAGGTGGCAAACTAACTCCAAAAATTCTGAAATTTTGACTGGAGGTTCCTCACTCTAGGATTAACCTTACATAAAATTTCTAGAGATTTTCATGCAATGCATTTTTCTCAAGAAATTCCTCAAGGTTTGTTCTAGGGTTTGACCAAAGGTCAAACTGGTTTGACTTGCCTCCAAAAATTATCAAATAATTTCTAAAAATTATGAAATTTTTCAAAGGAGTCACACAACATCCCTAGAACCAAGGAAAAATATTTCCAAGAGTTACACACAAGATTTTCAACAGGGAGGTTATGACTTTAGTCAATTGGAGATTTTGGTTTTTGATTTCCACAATTCCTTTCCAAGAATTACAGGAAAGTTCAAAAACTTCAAGATGCAAGAAAAGTTTTAATTTCTACTCATTTTCTTACATTTGAAACACACACCCATATTTGGAATGTTACATGTTCCTAATTGACATAGTCCCAGGAACGACACCCATTTCAAAGAGACCCTACAAAATGCCTGCTAACGAGTTAGCAGAATTAAAGAAACAGATCAAAGAATTGCAGAGCAAGGGATACATCTAGCCTAGTTCATCACCATGGGGAGCTCTAGTACTCTGTGTCAAAAAGAAAGATAATAGTATGTGGATGTGTGTAGATTACAGATCGCTCAATGAGGTCACAATCAAGAACAAGTATTTGTTACTCAGGATTGACGATCTCTTTGATCAGCTAAAAGGAGCAAGTGTCTTCTCGAAGATTGATCTGAGATCCGATTATCATTAGTTGAAGATTAGACCAGAAGATATTTCTAAGACAGCTTTCACCACCAGATATGGACTATATGAGTTTACAGTGATGTCATTTAGATTGACAAATGCCCCAGCTTATTTCATGAATATGATGAATAAAGTGTTCATGGAATTCTTGGATAAGTTCATGGTAGTTTTCATCGATGATATTCTCATTTACTCAAAGGATGAGTTAGAGCATGAGAAGCATCTTCAAAAAGTGCTAGAGAAGCTCAGGGAACATCAGTTGTATGCAAGTTCAGCAAGAGTGAATTTTGGCTAAGCCAAGTGGCTTTTCTCGGGCATATTGTGTCAGTCGGAGGAGTGGTAGTGGATCCTACCATAATTGAAGCCGTAATGGATTGGAAAAGCCCAAATTCATCACGAAAGTGAGAAGCTTTCTTGGATTGGCTGGTTATTACCGTCGATTCATCGAAGGGTTCACCAAGACAGCTAGACCCATGACGCATCTTCTGAAGAAAGAAAAGAAGTTTGAGTAGACAAATGCTTGTGAGCGAAGCTTTCGAGAATTGAAGCAAATACTAGTTTCTGCCCCAGTTCTAGTTCTGTCTGACATCCATAAGGACTTCGAGGTTTTCTGTGATGCGTCTTGTCAAGGCCTTGGATGTGTGCTCATGCAAGAACGCAAGGTCGTAGCCTATGCATCCCGACAGTTGAGACCACATGAAGGGAATTACCCGGCGCATGATTTGGAGTTAGTAGCAATTGTGCATGCACTGAAAATCTGGCGACATTACCTCATTGGTAATCGCTGCGAGGTTTTTACGGACCATAAGAGTTTGAAATACATCTTTGCCCAGTTAGAACTCAATTTAAGGCAAAGAAGATGGTTGGAGCTGATAAAGGATTATGACCTTGGAATCCATTATCATCCCAGAAAGGCAAATGTAGTGGTAGATGCCCTGAGTAGAAAAAAGTATTGCAATACTACGCTGGTACAAGAAAGTCAGCCAAAGTTATACGAAGAGTTGAAACATCTGAACCAAGAGATTGTCAGTCAAGGCTGTGTGCACACTCTAGAGGTTCAACCGACCATTCAACCCCAAGTTAGGAAAAATCAGAAAGAAGGCGAAGACATCAAGGAAGTCAAGAAGAATATGCGAAGAGGCAAAGCACCAGGATTTTCTGAAGATGAACAGGGTCCAGTTTGGTTTGGGAACCGTATCTGTGTACCTGACCATCAGGAGACAAAACAGTTGATTCTACAAGAAGCCCATGAATCTCCGTACTCTATTCATCCCAAAAGTACCAAGATGTACCAAGATTTGAAGGAAATGTATTGGTGGATTAGTATGAAGTGAGAGATTGCAGAATTTGTTGCATGTTGTGATGTATGCCGAAGATTTAAAGCAGAACATGAGAGACGGGCAGGATTGTTGCAACCATTGCCGGTTCCATAATGGAAATGGGAAGAAATTGGCATAGATTTTATCACCGGATTGCCAAGGACCCAATCAGGATATGACTCCATTTGGGTAGTGATTGATCGTTTGACTAAAGTGGCACATTTTATTCCAGTCAAGACTAAATATGGAGGCAACAAGTTGGCATAATTATGCATGGCAAGGATCGTCTGTCTGCATGGAGTACCCAAGAAGATTGTGTCTGATAGACGTTCACAATTCACGTCAAGATTTTGGAAGAGTTTACATGAAGCCTTGGGAACGCGTCTCAATTTTAGTACAGCGTATCATCCTCAAATAGATGGCCAGACAGAACGTGTGAACCAGATCTAAGAAGATATGTTGCGAGCTTGTGCTTTGGATTATGGAAAGAGTTGGGATCGCAACCTTCCATATGCAGAATTTTCATACAACAATAGCTATCAAACCAGTTTGCAGATATCACCATCTGAAGCACTGTATGGCAGAAAGTGTAGAACTCCACTCCTTTGGGATCAAGTAGGCGAGCGTTAGTTCTTTGGACCCGATTTAATCAAGGATGCCAAGGACAAGGTAAAAGTAATAAAGGAAAGATTGAGAGTGGCTCAGTCCCGACAGAAGTGTTATGTCGATAATCGTCGAAGGGATTTGACCCTTGAAGCTGAAGACTTTGTTTACCTTAGAGTAACTCCCCTCAAAGGAGTTAGAAGATTTTAGACCAAAGGAAAATTTGCACCCAGATTTGTTGGACCGTACAAGATTTTGGGAAAAAGTGGTGAAGTCGCTTACCAGTTAGAGCTACCAGCCTCTCTGTCTGCTGTTCATGATGTCTTCCATGTCTCCCAATTGAAGAAATGTCTTCGAGTTTCGACCGAGCAAACACCGCTGGAAAGCATCGATCTTCAAGAAGATCTCACCTATGTGAAACATCCAATCAAGATCCTCGACGTCGCGGAACGCATTACCAGAAGCAAAGTCATCCATTTCTACAAGGTTCAGTGGAGCAATCACTCGAAAGAGGAAGCCACCTAGGAGAAAGAAGAATTGAAAGCCGAGTACCCCAACCTTTTTACTAGCCAGTCTGAATCTCGGGGTCGAGATTCTCTTTAAGTGGGGTAGGTTTATAATATCCTAAATTTTAAATTCTGGTTAGAAATAAATTTTAATTATTTTCCTTGAATTTTTTGAATTTTTCTGGGATTTAAAAAGAATCTCTCTAATTAGTTTGAAGCCAAAATAATTTAATTATAAAATTAAATACCAACTTTAAGTTGAAAATATTTTATTTAAGTCCTAAATATCGCTGGGAATTTTTGTGAATTTTTCCATAATTCTTGGAATTTATTTACTATTTTCTAAAAGCTAAATTGAATTATCACAATTTCTGAAATTATTAAATCAAAAGAAAATCCAGAAATCGATTTGGGCCAAATCTCCCTCGGCCCGTTCCTGTTTCTCGCATATGTGGCCCATTTTTTGGCCTAGCCCCGTGTAACACCTTGATTTTCAGAATCGAGATGTTAATATTTAATTTGGCGATCTTTTAAATATTTGACTAAGTTAAAAAAACATTCCATGCTTTAGTAAAAGTTTTCTTTAAAAAAAATTAAATCGAATTGTTTGGAAAGACTGCCTTTAAATTAAATTGTTTTGTTTTATGTTTCGCATGCATCACAAAAATCATGTCATTATGCATGCATTGGTATCGTCGTTTTTCTTTTTCGATCCGACCGACCGCGGGCGAAACTCCCGGGTGTCCCTTCTTTTTATGTCATCTCCCTTTTTCCTTCTATGTTAACTCCTTTCGCTTCTCTCCTTCAAATCTCGTCCAAAAACTCAAAACCAAGCCATGCATGTCATACCACCGCGATTGTCATCGCCCGATCAACCCATTTCTGCAATTCGTATTCGCATGCATGGCAGTTTGAGCGATTTCTCGAGAGGAGAAAAGAAGTAGCAAATAAAACACCTATGCTCCCAATTCTTTTGCCTAACCCATCTCTATTTCTTTTTCTACACTTGCCATTTATTCTCACTCTATCAATCAAAACCATACAACTCCATTGCCAACTCCATCCTAACATATTTGTTTATTCATCCAACCTGCAAAGCTTTACCACTGCTATTATTTCCTCCATTTTCTCCAAGACACTTTTCTTTTCTCTCCCCAACAGATTGCATGCCCCAGCCGAATCTCCCTTCCTGCCATTTCTTTTATTCTTCCAAACCCCAGCCGAGAGCCTCCTCTCTCCATTGCCCTTACCCATTTTTCTCACTCCCCAACCGAAGCCCCATTCACTGCCATTCCTTCTTCCCTTTGCCATCTCATTTTTTTTCAATGGAGCACCTAGACAGCCAATCATTTCCCCCCAGCCAAGAGCATCTTCCCAACCTCCACGCAATTCCTTCTCCTCTCCACTTCTAGTCATCAAGCTTTGTGTTCATCTCACCCTCCTTCTCTCTTTCAAATCTCCACCAAAAATGAAGAACCGAGCTATGCATGTTATGCATCAGCGGCATTCCTTGTCTCGAGAGCATTCCAATTATGTGGTTAGATTTCGCATGCATCAACTTTTGTGTGATTTGGAGAAGCGAGAAGGAAATGGCGACATCTTTGCGGCACGCATGCAATGCATCCATCGCGCTCGCTTTCGGCGGTGTATGTGCATGCAAGCTTGCTACTGAAGAATGGCGTGGAGTCAGAGTGAGAACCATGGCGCCATGGCCAGCATGCACAGCAGCAGCCGGCGGTGTGGGTGCAGCCCCATGCAGCGTGAGCTACGGCAAGTGACGGTGTTGGCCAGCTGCCACGGCGAGCAGCCAGCGACACTGCGATCGAGCCGAGCTCTATGCTGTTGAACTTTGTCAAGATTATGATCTAACACATGCAGCACACGGCACGGCAGCCATGGCCCATGGGAGGCTGGCGAGCAGTGGCGGCCAGCAAGCAAGGCGGCGAGGCGCATGCATGCGGAGGCGAAGCCGGCAGCGGCTTGCGTGGCGCATGCTCGCTGTGGCACGGCATCGAGGAGGCCGTGGAATCACACGCAAGCATGCATGTGGTGTGCTGGCCATGCACGGCCAGCAGCGGCACAAGCTCGGAGGTGCGTGCGGCGCCAAGGCGAGGAGGACAGCGTGGCGGCGCCGAGGGCATGGCGTCAGCCCAAGGCGAGGGAGCATTACGGAGGGTCGAGGAGACGCGACGTGGCTAGTTTGGCATGCGGCATGACGCGCAGCGGCGTGATGCCAAGGTAGAGGTGGCCGAGCTCGGGGTGGCCGAGGCGAGGAGGCAAGACCGGCGAAGGTAGCGGGCGCAAGGCGTGGCTTGACGCCGGCCAAGCGACAGCGCCAAGGCTAAGCCAGCATGGCGTGTTGTGCTAGAGCACGACGAAGGCATGAGCGGTGGCGTGGAGGAGCCGGCTGAGAGCGCAGTCGGCGGATGAGCTGGTGAGACAAACGCGGACGAGGACAAGAAGCCAAGCGGGACGCGGGATTGGCGACGACTACGGCAGATGTGGACAAGCGGGACATGGGACCGGTGATGACTATGGCAGATGTGGATGAGTGGCCGAGAAGACGACGCCCGGTGGTGATTTGCACGCCTAGTACTGCAGTAAAAGCTTTAGTGATTAATTGCGTTACCACGCTTTGATTTTAGTCGTGCATGTTGCATATTAGTCGTGAGCATGTCATCTATTTATGCATGTTTAATTGTATAAAATGATTTGGTAGCTTAAGACCAGTATAACTCTCCGGTTATGTCCTAATTGTGCTTGTGTGAGATCTTGTGATGATATATTGAGGGATGCGATTGATTAGATCGTTGTAGCGGTTTAGGTGTATTATTGGCCGGTGGATGTTAAATTAAATATACCTTGGATCAATTGATTAGATGATATTATTTTGGTGTCGCATGCAAAATTGTGGTGATCTTAGATGATAAATCAATTGGAGGTTCTCCCTCACGTTTGATTAGTAATTTTTGGAGTTAGGACGCATAAGAATTTTATGAATTATTATTTGATGGATAACTCTTGTGATGATATTTATGGATATATGGAGGTTGAATCGGGTGGTTTATTTAATCATGAGTAAATTGATGGGATGTCTTAAGTGATAGCTATGCGAGTCATTTATGCTAGATTTGGGTGATAGTAGAATGGATGATTTGATTGCGGATAAATATTTGGATTGCCATGTAATTAGTAGTTAAGTCCTATGTGCCAAGTTGATAGATTTGTACCCTCAATTGGATTAGTAGATAAAGGATTATTAGTTGATCGTAGAGGCACATATATCATTGGATTGGTAGAGGTCGTTCACGACTAAGTTCGGTGGTATGGATATGAGTTGATCGATTAGTGAGCCATTAGATATTGGATATGTTATTAAATTGTAAAGCTCATTAGGTGTCGGTTAGTCTATTAAACCTCGGCTGGTGGAAATTTTGGGTGTATGTGAATATGAATTGCCGAGACGAGACTAGTAGAATTAGATAGTTATTATTAGCTTAAATAGCATAGTGAAGAACAATTGATGGATTTAGGCATGGTCTTATGCCCATAAGTCGGTGGATTTCGTACAATTATCAGATAGGTTGTATAGTTGGAAAATAGTGAATCCGGGCATTGTGTGATTGGATGGGCTACTTTGATTATGACATAGGCTAGGTTATCCTGAGTTTAAAAAGTATTTTAATGTCGGAGAAATTTCAGAAAATAATTATTTTTACACTGAAAACTCTTTTATCTTTGAAAATTCCTAGAAAATTCTTATGAACTCCAAATGAGTTGAACCAAGTTATTTTGGTCTTATAATTTTATTCTATATTTATCTATGTAATCCTTTCCTTCACCACTGTTCTACAATGTTTTGATAAAAATTGGATTTCGGATGAATAATAACCGAAGCCCATTTTTTAGCATTTTTCCAAAAACTGATTTTCAAACTACTATAACTCTCACATACTAACTCCAAATGAAATAATTATTTCACCTAAATTCATATAAAATCATAATATAGCTATTGTAGAAAATGCATGCATTTTTTATCAATTTGAAATTTTGGCTTTATTTAGTGTTTATTGCGTTATCGATCTTTCGTTATGTTTTTCACGATTCCAAAAAATTCATGAGTTCAACCTGAGGCTATTCAAGAGTGGTACTAGCAAAGGCAAGCAATGCCGTCCTTTGATGCATGTTGCTCCTATTAGTTTCCAAAAAGTATTTATGTTGATTTTCAAGTATTCCATGCATTGCTTTACTTTCAAATACTCGTATGCCAATTGGGTAGCTTTAGTTATGTCCTATTTGTAGCATTTACCTTCCTTTGAAAGTTGATTACCCTATTACCTTGGATGCTTAAGGTTATATGTTATATGGTATTGTTTGTGATTTTTAGAACGATGCTTAGTCATGCTAGTAGTTGTAGTCGAAAGCAGTTGATGGAGCTAGTCCATCGGCCGACGGATTGAATTGAATCTTGATAAAATTTGAGGAATGTGTGGATTGAATTATGTTGATTTTGAGGAATATGTCCAGATCTTCGAATCTGTTTTTTTGTGTGGACTTGTTGGGCGGGGGTTTTTGTGTGTTGGACTTGGACGGGTGATAGGGTGATGAAGGGAGGTTGTACTGGATTTGTGTAGCCCCGTCTGGGTGCTTAAGGACCAGTCTGTGGTGTGTTGAACCAAGTCTCATGTGCAACCACATGCTGGGTTTATGAGCGATGGATTGGATAAATAATATGTTGTGTGTTAGCTATCAAAACACAATTAGATTGACAATTGTTGCTTGAGCACCGGTAGTTGCCGAGGCTTTACCGGTGACTCGTGTTCTATTGTTGTTTTCTTGTCAATCTAGTAGGGGCATGTTAAGTGTTGTCTTACTTTCCCTTAAGGGTCTTTCACATTTGTGGGTAGCTGCGCAAAGGACTTACTTACACAATGAGGTTCACCCGTGATCTAGTGCGACCGACAGCTTGCCATGGGATCTGTTCTCGGGTGGTTTGATAATTAGGACATAACATTGGAACGGCCTCGTTATGATATCTCAGTCACACTAATATGGAAGAGTGCATTGGCCGACATTATCAAGTATTCATATCGTGTGCGTAAAGCCATACACCTCTGTAGAGTCAAATAATCTATTCGAATAGCCATGTCCCCAGTTATGGACATCGCTTGGTGAAACCATGCATAGTTAGCTTATGGGAATTTGGGTTTGGGGTATGGTTGGAAATGTTATGTCGTGTGTTGGTTTGTTCAAATCTTGTATGTTGTCATGAACGGGAAGTTCGCGCGTTGATTTGTTAAGAAATGATTTGTGTCACGAATGGGAAGTTCGTGTATTGATTATAATTGGAGTATCTACTGTTGTTGATCATGAATTTGGAAATACCAACTATTATATATAATGTTTCTAAATGTTTAACAAATAGCAATTTGAATCTATATCGGTTATCTCAACGAAAATGCTAAAAATTGCCTAGTGTAGTAGCCTTCCTTTGACACTTGAATGCATTTATTATATGTTGCTATTTGTAAGTCTTGCGAGTACGTTTTTGTACTCAATCGGATTGTCCATGCTGTAGGTGAGAAGTTGTTCAAATCAGGTTAAGTACGATAGATGTTCTGACTTCAACTCTAGTTGGTTGCTTGTGGGTTTAGGCATTGCTTGTGTGTTTGGGCATGCCAACTTGGCTTTTCTCTTTTATGTCTTATTTATCTTCCGCCGCGATTTAATTTGGTTATAATTAAATTTGGCCGGTCGGCCCTCCTATGCAAACTTGTACCTTAAGGTTCCATTTAATGATGTTGTAATAACGATTCCATTATGCTTGTATATTTGTGTATGGATGTGGTTGCAATATTGTGTTTGGATATGTGCATGTTTCCCACTGATCCTTGGGAGCTAACATGATACACATATCCGGGCACTCGAAATCGCTTTCGTTGCTTGTTAAGTGTTGTGCCTCTAGTGTAATCACTTAGCTTGAAACAGATTTGATTTTGGGGGCTTACACCCCACCACCCCATACCCACCCCGCGCCTCCTCTCTCTTCCTCTCACTGCCATCGGATCCCACCTGTCGAACCCTTCTTCTCCCCTTCGCTTTCTTCTACAGCGCGTGCCACCGCCATTGCTAGAGCTTCGAGCTCTATCCGACAACCGGCAAAACGACCCGATTTTGCCGCGCCAACACCGCCAATCTTATCCCCTTGTCTCCCCACACTTGAATCAAACTCCATCTTATCTCGTATCGCCGCCAATCTCCTATTTCGCCACGGCTCCGAAACGGACTCCAACGGCAATCCGCCGATACAGCCACACCCCCGCTGTATAAAAGGACGCCCCGTGTGCCCCTCCTTCCCCTCATCCCATCTCTGCCACTCCCCTAGCCCCAATTGCCCTTAGTTTGCCGGAATTTGGGTTTGAAGCGTGCCGGCCGAAAACCCTAGCAGCGCCAAATTCGTCACCGTCAGCCACGCTCTGACGCCATCTTCTGCACCATCATCATCGCCGACTCGTGGGCTACCTGAGGCGCGCCTCCACGATGCCGGAGCTACTTCGCCGTCAAGGCCTGAACTTCGCCACCGCTTTCCTTCACGTTGCCGGCAACTCCCTCATGCTCTCGCATCACAAAAGTGCGCATCAGGTTCAGTATTACACGATCTTCCTTTTGAGCACATGCACTCGACTCACCGTGGCGCGAAGCACCCATGAGCCCATCGCCGTAGCGCCACCGTGCACAGGCTAACGTGGCATGCCATGTCAGTGCCACTTAGTCGCCACGCTGAAGCCATGTCACCTCTTTTTGCCGCGTCATTGCCCATGTGGCACCTTGCGCCAGCACACGCACACACGTGCACTGTTCCATGAACCACGTTCACATTGAACGTTTGACTTTCTCATGGGTCTGGTCCATCGACCATGGTCCCACCAGTCAGAGAGATAAAAGTAATTTCCTTTAGAAAAATATTTCGCCCAGTAAAATAAATTTCAATGCTAATGTCAGGCATGCGCCATAATCAGCTTTTCCTTTAGAAAAATAATTCGGTATTATCAGAAAATCGATTTTAATTATTTTATTTAGGGTTTAAACTTTTGAGGGCTCGTTCTCCTTCATACGAGCTCCGTTTTCGACGATTCAAATTTCTAAATTTATCTAAAATCAAGATCTAGCCAACTAAACCAAAATTATTTAATTTGGAGTTAATTTGAATTTTATTTGAATTTGGATTATTTTCGCGTATAGATTTTGACGACTCCGGAGAGCTTACCCTTCTCAAGAGTTAGATTATCAGGACTTTGAGCAAGGCAAGTTACACTCTTTGATCATATTTGAGCCCATTATTTAAATTCTGTTTCAAAGTATTGCATGCTTATTTATAGTTCAATATTTTAAATTCCTAGTTACTCTAGTTCCTTTGTATGGCCAAAATTAATATTTGGATTATCATTTCCTTGTCACCTAAGTGAAATAAAGTAGAAAATTAAACTTAGTCAGTGCTTAGACCAAAATGTTGATTTTAGGGAATTTAGCAAAAATACAAAGTTGATTTAAAATTGAGACTATGGTATTGTCTTTACCATAGAATGTTTGAAAAATGTTTTGACATGAAAAATAAATAAAACTAGTTTAGACTTGTGCGAATTGGACCGTTGGTGGGTGCAAGTTTTTGCACAGGCTCAAATCAGTGAATGTTTGAGGCCTAGGGATTATTTTGGAAGTCGCCCAGTCATGCAAGGACTGGTCTGCGAGCTGCGGATTGTTAAGCCAAACTTGTACAACCACAAGTCTACAGTAGGATAGGCTTGGCCAATTAAACTGTATTATTTCATCATGATTATGTCATAGAAAGATGTGGGTATCGTGAAGACTTATTGTTAATACTTACATGGCGCAAGAGGAGGTCATCGTTTGGTGCGAAGCCTACGATAACGAAACCTTAGCAGGCATAATTATGTTGAAATAATGTAGGGTAAAGGCTTCGTGATAGTTGCTTAGTCGCACGCCTTCGGAAGCGTGTTTTGGCCGACATGTTAAGCAAACTGTCTTTTGTGGGTAAAGCTGTACCAACTCTGCAGAGTAATAATCTAGTCGAATAGCCGTGTCCGCGGTTATGGACATGCTGAGCAAAGCCTTTCGTGAATTAGATTTGGTTTTGATTTCAAAATAATTTCAATTGAATCCAAGGGGTTTGTTCTGTTGGTACACGAAGACACTTCTTCAACTGAGAGACATGGAAGGCATCATGTACTCCTGCTAGTGACTACAGTAACTCCAGCTGGTAAGCAACTTCTCCACGACGATCCAAAATCCTGAACGGACCAACATACATAGGGGCAAGCTTCCCTTTGGCATGAAACCTTTTAACACCTCTCAGCGGAGTAACCTGAAGATAAACAAAATCCTATGGTTCAAAGTTGAGATCATGACGACGGTTACCAGTATAATTCTTCTGCCTAGACTAAGCTATCTTTAATCTTTCTCTGATCATGAACACTTGTTCTTCTGCTTCCTAAATAATATCTGGCCCGAATACCAAACGTTCAGCTGTTTCTGACCAATTCAAAGGGGTTCTGCATGCACGACCATACAAAGCTTTGAATGGGTCAATTTGTAGACTAGCTTGGTAACTATTGTTGAACGAGAATTTTGCATATGGCAAACTCTTGTCTCAACTGGTGGCATTAGCTAGAGCACAAGCTCTCAATATATCTTCCAATATTTGATTAACTCTTTCAGTTTGTTCATCTGCCTGAGGATGATAAGAAGTACTGAAATTTAAATGAGTCCCCAAGGCTTCATGCAGACTCTACCAAAAACGAGAGGTGAACTAAGATCCTCAATCTGATACTATCTTCTTGGGCACGCAAAGCAAACTGACAATCCTTAACATATATAACTCTGCAAGGCATTCTCCTGAGTAAGTGGTTTTGACAGGCAAAAATGGGCAACCTTCGTCAGACAGTCTATTATTACCCAGATCGAATCATAACCCGATTGAGTCCTGGGCAAACTGGTAATGAAATCCATTCCGATCTCTTCCCATTTTCACTCTGGAATCTTCAGGGGCTGTAACAAACCTGCTGGCCTCTGATGTTCTGCTTTTACTTTCCGACATATATCGCACAAGGCAACAAACTCTGTTTGGCCACTAAAATTTATTCTTGATATCCTGGTACATCTTGGTGCTTTCAAGGTGAATAGAATACTGAGTCATGAGCTTCTTTTAAGATAAGCTGTCTCAATCCATCAATGTTTGGCACACAGATACGTCCGTTGATCCAAAGTATATCTTGATCATCCTTGGTGAAGTCCTTGAATTTTCCTTCTGCTATTTTGAGCTTGATGTCAGCAATCACGGGATCCTTTGGTTGGGTTGCACGAATCCGCTTCTCTAGAGTAGACTGCAATTCTAGGCTGGCCACGAATCCTTTGGATACAACTTCCAACCTTAACCTTTTAAATTCTCCATGAAGTTCTGGACAATTCTCTTTTACTTCCAAAGCATTGCAGTAGCTCTTATGACTTAAAGCATCTGCAACCACATTGGTTTTTCCGGGATGGTAATGGATTCCTAGATTATAATCATTTATTAATTCCAACCATCTTCTCTGCCTCATGTTCAAGTCAGACTGAGTGAAAATATACTTCAAACTCTTATGATCAGTGTATACCTCACAGCGATTACCAATGAGGTAATGATGCTAGATTTTCAAAGCATGCACTACGGCGGCTGATTCCAAATCATGAGTAGGGTAATTCTCCTCATGAGGTCTTAATTGCCTTGATGCATAAGCAACAACTCTTCCTTCTTGTATCAGGACGCATCCCAATCCTTGATGCAAAGCATCACAATAGATATCAAAATCTTTTCGAATATCTGACAGAATTAACACTGGGGCTGAAGTCAAACGTTTCTTCAACTCTTGAAAACTTTCTTCACATGCTGGGGTCTAAGTGAACTTTTTCTCCTTCTTTAACAATTGCGTAAGGGGCTTAGCAATCATCGAGAATCCTTCGATGAAACGACAATAATATCCTGCCATTCCCAAAAAACTACGAATCTGAGTTACTGTCTTGGGTTGCTCCCAATGTAACACTGCTTTAACTTTACTGAGGTCAACTGCTACTCCTTAGGCTGTCATCACATGACCAAGAAAATTGACTTCCTTTTTCTAGAAATCACACTTGCTGAACTTAGCATACAACTGATGCTCTTTGAGCTTCTCTAGTATTATTCTCAAATGTTTGGCATGTTCCTTTCTATCTTGGAATAAACCAAAATATCATTAATGAACACAACTACAAACTTGTCCAAAAATTCCATGAGGTATGCAGGGGCATTAGTCAGACCAAAGGATATGGCTAAGAACTCATAATGTATGTACCGTGTAGAGAAAGTAGTCTTCGGTATATTCTTCGGACAAATCTTCAACTGATGGTAACCTAATCGCAGGTTGATCTTTGAGAACACTCCAGCTCCTTTCATCTGATCAAAAAAATCAACAATTTGGGGAAGTGGATACTTATTCTTGATGGTGACTTCGTTGAGAGCACGATAATCGATGCACATTCTCATGCTTCCATTCTTCTTTTTGACAAATAAAACTGGCGCTCCCCGCAGCGATGAACCGGGTCTCACAAAACCCTTCTCAAGAAGTTCTTCAATTTGCTTCTTCATTTCCACTAACTCATCGGTGGGCATCCAATAGGGTCTCTTAGAGATTGGTGCTATTCCCAGCACTAGATCGATGACAAACTCGATGTCATGGTCTAGTAGTATCCCTAGCAAATCTTCTGGAAACACATCTGGGTATTCTCTGACAATAGGTACATCCTCCAATGAAACGGTCTTCAAGTTATTGACTAACAGATGTCCATCACACACTGAGGTGGCTAGAAACTCCACCTTCTTCCCATTGGTATCCTCAACTGTTACGGCTCTTCGGCCACAATCTAGCACAGCTTTGTGCTTTGTTAACCAATCCATGCCAAGAATGACATCTAAGGTTTGGGTGTCTAAGACAATGAGGTTGGCTGGAAACTCAACTCCAGCTATGAGTAACTTAGCCTCTAGACATCCTACTCTAGAGCTTAACTCTACTCCAAGCGACTAGACTAACAGAGTAAGTTTAAGATGCATAACTTTCAAATTGTTCTTGGTTACAAAAACTCAAGAAACAAATGAATGCAAAGCTCCAGAATCAAACAAAACTAATGTAGGTACTGAGTTAACTAGAAACTTACTCAGTACGACGTCGGGTGCTTCCTAGGCTCCTTCCAGAGTGACGTGGTTGACACGGCCTTTGACCACCGACTACGGCGCTCCTCCGAATAGACCGACAACTTGAGAGGCTCCTTGGTTGTTGCTCGGCGCTGGCGACTTGGCTGGTGTAGCTTAAAGGTTGAAGCGTACTGGAGTCACCGTTCCCTTCTGAGGACAATGGTTGGAGAAGTGTCCTGGTTGACGGCAGGTATAGCAAACTCTTGGTCCACTCTGCTGGTTGCTTCCTGGATTGGGGTTGACGGGCGTAGGGTTGCGAAAGTTCTGAGCAGCTAGACAAGGCGTTGAAGCTGGTGCAGGAGTTCTGAGAGAGTTCTGCGATGGAAAATGAGTGAACTATTGGGAAACTGTTCTCGCTTTCTGTTGAGTTTGATGACCCCCTTGCTGAGCCATTTTGCGCTTGCGGTTGTCCTCCAACTCTTTGCGCTTATCCTCCAGGACCAAAGATTTATTGACTAGCTCTTAGAAATCTGGAAAAGTATGGGCGATCAAACTGACTTGCAATCTAGTATTTAATCCCTTCAAAAAATGACTCTAACGAGCCTTATCAGTGGTGACATCTTCATGACATAAGCGGACAAAATTTGAAGAATTTATTGAGGTAGTTTGTCACTAACATGCCTCCTTGCTTGAGGGGGCAAAATTCATCCTTCTTTAGATCAATAATTCCTTCTGGCACATGATACTGGCAAAAAGCTGTTGAAAACTCTTCCCAGGTAATGTTTTGTGGCGTCTCATGTGCGTCACAGAAGTTTTCTCACCATTCGGCGACAGTGCCCTCTATTTGATGGGTGGCATATAGAACCTTCTCATGGTCGCTGTATTGGGTGATTAGCAGGTTTCTTTCAATGACACGAAGCCAGTCATCGGCTTCTACTGGTGAGACATTCCCAGAGAAAGTTGGTGGACGAGTCCTCATGAACTCTACCAACTTGGACGATCATGATGGCTGTGGGTGGTTGGTGCCCCATTGTTGTTGTTGTTGTTCTGATTATTGCTCATATTTTGCATCTGATTCATCATCGTGTACATCATTTGCGTCTGAGCTGCCATAAATGCTCTAAAATTCTGCAGATCAATTGGGGGTGCTTGCGGTGGAACTGCACCTATGGGTGTCTACTCATTTTCTTCTGACCCAGGGGTTCCTGATCCACTGGCAGCAGCGTGACGAGTTTGAGCCATCTGGCGAAAGCTATATGGGTTAGATAAGGTAGCACGTATAAGATAAGTTAAGAACTAATCGAGGGGGGGGGGTAGATTAAACCCAACAAACACAGCTTCAAGAAATCAACTGAAATACTTATATTAATAGGGGTCTTAGCATGGCTGCAATAAATGCCTAAGGGCCTGTCATACTTGCACACAAGAAAAACAAACGAACCTAACATACAAACTACCGCCTAAAGGGCAACACTCCTAATCTTAAACTAACACGGCTCAAACACACTGAGCCTCAATTGACTTAACCTAAACCTGAGTGAACTTAGTCGATGAGATAACCTCCACAGCCACGACGGTGCTCCCACTGGCTGTAGACCTGGAATTACGCAGGCATCCTCGCAAACTGGTCTTGGTGGCCCGAAACTAGTGCAACAGGAATAGGCATCGTTGGTGCAGGCACAACTGGCTCCTCTGGTGCCTCGGGCTCTGCTGGCTCCTCGACCTCTTCTGGGTCTTCCTCTGGATCTTCCTCTTTAGGGTCTTTCCCGTGCTCATGTTGGCCGTAGAGAGTTTCTTCTAGCACGACGATCCTTTCCTCTGCCATCTGCAGAGTCTCGTAGATGCACTCCAACTCTGTGGTAGCCAATTCCAGGGATTCCTCTTGAGCAGTAGCAAACTAGGCAAGATGCACCACGGTGGTGTTGCGCTCTCTATCTATAAACGGGTATCGTGTAGGAAGGTTCACTACGGAGGCACGGGGATGATAACGGAAGACTGTGTCCTGAAGCTCGCGAGCATAGATGTTGCATATCCTCAATATGGCAAGGCGCGAGGATTCCTGAACTCCTTCTGAAAAGACCATCCTCCTAACAGAGATATTCAGAGGACGGCTTGCTTTAGTGTCCCTCCAAGCATAGATGGTTAAACAACAAAGCACTCTACGGCTTCGGCCATTCACCACCCAGTCGGTGCCCTTGTACATCGGTCGATTGAATCCTCTGAGTACTTGCAAAAGCTTCCATAGTTTTGTAGCAAGCCTTCCCTTACGGTCACCATAGTTCTGAAGACGAGGCATCTGCTAAGACAAACAAGAGGGTAAGAGCCAATTTAAAACAATGGGGAGAAGAAAAATTCCAGCAATAGTTGAGTCAAGAGAGACATAAGAGAAGTTAAACAGTTCAATTAATCTTGCAAGTTAATTTTTCCTTTATAAAATAGTTTGGACACCCTAAAGATGGCCGATCTAACTAAGGTCAAGACCTACAATCAGTATGGCTCTCATACCACCTCTGTCGGCATCAAAAAAATGCAATTTTGGACCCTTTGTGTATAACGCACTAGTCCAGGATCACGCTAGTGCATACAATATCAACATAGGTGAATATTGATCCACACAAGATGAAATAATAGAATAAACGATTAATTTGAATAACAAATAATTATTTTGACCTTATGGTCGAGTTTATATTTATTAAGCCTTACAGGGCTGGCAATAATTAAATAAGTAGCAACGGAACAAAATAAACTTCAGCAGGAACCCATCACCCATCGATTCGCCACACGCAACTGACTGGGATCAGGACCTAGCAATCAACACATTCGTAGAACTCCTCCTCAAAAGCGGGCGATGACTCTTCCACTTCTATTGAATGATTATAGCAAGCATGAGTTGACAACCATA
The DNA here is from genome assembly GCA_036346405.1 of Phyllostachys edulis. Lineage (NCBI taxonomy): Eukaryota > Viridiplantae > Streptophyta > Magnoliopsida > Poales > Poaceae > Phyllostachys > Phyllostachys edulis. The sequence continues at coordinate 22,206,890 of CM070556.1, forward strand.
CTCGCAAGTCATACCGCAGAATGCAATGTATACATGATGGCTTATTCCAAAGGAATGGCTTCTGTGGTTCTTTTGTATAAAAGCAACATTTGTAATTGAATATGAATAATAAATTGAAAACTTAATTCAAATCAAATAAACAATAATAATTTAACAGTTGTTTTCAAAAGAACACAAAATCTAATCAAATTCTTTCACACAGCCACATGACTTAGATCACACAGCTTCCTTCCCAAATGTTTTATGAAAATCTAACCCTCATGTGAAATTCCCGAGCATGTCCATGACCGTGGACGCGGCTATTTGAATAGATTTGTTTAACACTCTGCAGTGGTTGTACACTTTACCCATACGATATAACCAGTGTAGCAAACACTAATCATAACAAAACGTTTCAGAAGTTTCATCTCAACAATTAACACTCCCAATGTGCTTTCCTGTCGTCCAACCCAAACATAGTGCTTTGGCACAACACATACCATTGGGCAGGGAAGTGGTGAACCGTCCTGCGATGTGACTTTCAGAACAGTCCACACCTCCACCCATTACTAACCTACCACTTGAGTAGTCAATGCTAAGAATTCACAACTTACTAAGTTAGGCCCGTCCCATCAGGCATGTGGTCATACAGTTAGGCTCAGTTCAATGGCACACAAAGTTAAGTCCTTAATTGACCAAGACAAGACTTCCAATTTCTAACTATGCCACGAAGATTACCATTCCAATTCACAAAGCTCCACCATATCACACAGTATCCACCACTTGCACTAGTTTAAATCCTTTCCCACTGTGCTGATTAAGTGCAACACATGCCACCAATGAGTAATGATATATAGCACACAGTTTTATCATAAAGTTCCATAATTACTTAGTTAGATTCATATTTGCAACCCACATGAAATTATGACTCGTTGCATGGCTAAGCAATCTACTCGTATCTAACCAACCCGCGTTGGTATTACGATAATACCAACTAATAATTAACCAAGCTAGGGTGATAAGGATGATGACATTACAATAGACAAGGTGAATATAAACAATTAGGATGAATAACTAATCCCAAAGCATTTAAATAAATACTTAAAGTAAATACAATAATTTAAATCAAAGTAATTTTAGAAATATAGGTTCCACATGATCAAAGGAACAACTTGCATTGAATAGATCTTGGTACTAGTATTGGTCTTGGTGAACTCCTTCAAGATTCCCTGAAGTATCAATGTCAACTCGCAAACGAAGCAAATAAATAAAAACAAAGAGGAAAACAAACTCCAAAAATTAAATAAAAATCTCATTAAACTAGAGCTCGAATTTAGATGAATTTAGAAATTTGAATGAGTTCAATCGGAGCTCGGATGAAGAAGATATGGCTTTTAAAAGATCTAATCTAAAGAAAAAGGTAAAATTGGAATTTCTAGAATTTCCCGAAATATTTTCCTATTGGAAAATCCGAAATATGACGCAAGCATGACGTCAACCCTAAATTTCAGAAATAAAAGAAAATCAGAGAAAAAGACTTAGAGACTGACAAGTGGGCCCTCGGTCTATAGGCCAAGGTGCAGATTGGTTCGCTAGTCTCTGGTGTCTGGGTCTCTGAGCAGTGCATCGGCAATGAGTCCACCAATCAGCGACACGGCTTATGGTGGACCAGATCTACAAGGGTTAGATCTGGGGTTTTGGTTTGAAAGTGCCACACACGTGCTGACGAGGCCGACACATGTGCGACACGTCGGCTAAAGTCGTGATGCGGCTGATGAGGTGGCTACAGACGTGGATGCCATGTCAGCCCTCGGTGGTGATGGCTCGGATCCAGTGACTTTCGGCAAACGGGGGCTCGCCGGTGGTGGTGGAGGTACGCACTAGACTCAGCGTGACGTGGTGATTCTAGTGGTGCGGTTGTTTCCTCCCGGTGACGACCAAATCGGCGGCGATGCTTTGACCGACGGCAGGACCAAATACGACAACGACGTGTCAGGTGTCCTCCGGTGAAGCAAGCATGCGTATAATGAAGAACGCAGCATGGCGATGCTAGCGGTGTACTCCATGAGGGCAGGAGCTCACCAACAGCGGCGGGATTCGACGGTGAAGGCTTCGGCTAATGAACCCTAGAACTTGAAATTCCGACGATCTCAATTGGTTTGGGGCTAGATTGATCGAGGATTCAGGACGAGGGCGCAAGGGTGATCCCAGGGCGCATATTTATACCCTGAGGGTGTGCACGAATCGGAAACCCTAATTTGAGTCCGAGACAACCACATGATAGAATTATGGATAGAAGGAGATTCGGGATAAATTTTAGTTAGATAAATATGCGGTGAGATGAGAGAAAAAGATTTACACGATCGCACAAGATATTTCGGTTGGAACGCCGTTGTCGAACGGAGCTCCAAAGCGCGACAATGGCGATCAGGCATGGCTCAGCGCGACGGGGGCGAATGCGAAAGGTAGAAGACGATGGCGGTAGGACCCACCAGGCATAGGGAGCGGGGGTGAGTGCGGGCGAACGGGTCGGCATGAGGAATTGGGCCAAAAGCACAGGACTAGGCCGGATCCAAGGAGATTCGGCCCAGGAGGTTTTCTGAGATTATTAATAGATTTTCTATTTTAATATATACAGAAAATGCAAATAGCACTTAGAAAATAACAAATGAACTTGAAAAAATTCCAGAAAAATCTGGAAAATATTTCCAAGCACATAACATCCAAATAAAATAGTTTTGACAATTGTTGTTGTTGAAATTAATTATATTAAATGGTTTTGATATTGAAAGTCCATGTTAAGTTTTGAATAAAAATTCAAATAAACTCTTGGGTGAATTTTCTAACTACTAAACTAATACAAAGGTTTTTAAAGCTCAGAAATTTGGGATGTTACAAGTACGGAGTACCGTACAAAGAGTAGAGCTCCTCCGGGGTCGCCGCCACTTCGCACGATCGAGGCCAGAGTGCCTCCACACGACCGGACTTGCAGACAGCGTACCTTGGGGGCGGACAATCCGAGAGTGGATTTCTCGAGTCCTTCATTGCTGACATGATTATAGGTGGTAACCAGTTCAGTATTACTCAGCTGGATGACATCGAGGTTGAATAGACTCAGCTGGCCTAGAGTCAGCTTATTGTTGCACTTTCGCCCACTCAATGGTCTCTGTACCCCATCTAGACCGATACGCACTCTCTGGACCGACTGACGTATCCCACGGGACATGCTCGATACAAAACCAGGACCCGCACACAGACGCAGCGAGCAGAGAGTGGCTTAGACGAGTGAGCCATATTGTATCTCGTGTGCAATATTATGCGAGTTTGTTGCGCTATATTTGTATGCATATTTTGTATGTTATGTGCATATTGTTGGAGTTGATCGGTTGCGGATTGACATGAAAACATAGAACTAGGAGCGTTGACCTTTCTGTGTGTATGCATATCCTTGCTATAGCGCACAAAACAAGGGCGAGTCAGTTCGGAACAAATGTAATATCGAAAATGTACGCGTTAAGAAAGAATGACGTAAACAAACATGGTATGTAATTAGCACTAATTAATTAACTATACACGATTATTTACATAGAATTATTTCTTCAACTACCACTAATTAAAAAGGACTAAACAAAAAGGTACTGAATAATTACGAGTAATTAATTTGGCACTAATTACCCACGACATAGATAATTACGACATATTACATATAAGTAAGCAATTAAGTGCAAGTAAGTGAATACGAATAATTAATTAATTAGCAACAATTTGATTAGTTATCAACAAATTACTTACGAGTAAGTCATTACATCTAAGTAGTTCCCATTGAATTAATTACAATTAATTAGTTGCCACTTATTAACTACGAGTTATAACAAGGTTCAAATCATTGTATTCACCAAAGCATCCAGAAATCACAACCAACTATAACAAGGTTCCATTCTTACACTCCAATCCACTCCAATCAAAATTTACTGCAAACTACTCATGAATTTGCTACAGAGTGCAATCTTCACATTTGCAGAGCGTTGTTCGATTCTGGAGGAGGGGAGCTGAAATCGAGGCTGCGATCGACGAGCAGCGCGTCCGTGGCTTGTCCGTCCTATGATGATATAGACGAGGGGAATCTATCCCATAGTGGTGCGGACATGGCTTGTCTATCCCATGGTGGTGCGGATAAGGGTGACGTGGCAACATAGGAGCTATCCGTGCTACCCAGGAACGTTGGAGAGCGCTATTTTTGCAATTACGACTGCGAGGGCGTCGCTTTTGCTAATACCGGCTCAAATATTACCATTTAGACAAAAACTCCATCCGACCACCATAAACAAAAAGATCCATGTGTTTTAGTACTTCGTAAGGACCACCAATTATAAGTGAAGGGTGACTTAGGTCCTGATGGAACCAAGACTTTTTTGTAGTAATTTTGAAGCATATTTTGGGTATGTTTGGATCGTAGAAATTTCGTATGAACCTCACGGGAAACAGCTCAATTTCCACGTAAATTCTAAAAACAATATGTTGAAAATCTAGGAAAATTCTTGCGTTCCTAACGTGGCCCAACTGTTTTCTGCAAAATGCTTTATACAGGCCGTTGATCATGCACCGTCCGTTTGGTATGTACGACGACCATCGGACGGCGATGACGGGCTCTCTCACCGAAAGATCCGCACCAAGCTGGTCATTGGTCAGTCACTCCACTCGTCAACGCAGCAGCAGCAGGCACAGCCGCTCGCTTCCCTCGCCTCCTCCGCCGCCTTCGTCCGCGGCTCCCCCCCGCCGCGACCATATAGTCCGCTTCCCCACAGCGGAGTGTCCGCCCACCCCGCCTCGGCCGGCTCCGCCCGTACCCACATCCGCACCCGCATGGCTCTCCACGTCGCGCCGCCGGCCTGCGCCGCGGGCCGCCTCCCCTCCTCCTCCTCCTCGCTGCCACGCGTCGGCGACAGGCGCTTCTTCCGCTCCCTGGCTGCGCGACCCTTCCGCAAGGCCGCCTCCCCCGCGGCGCCCGCGCCGCAGCTCCGGACATCCGCAGGTACTGGATGCATGTGCTTGTACGCTTTCTGGTCTGCTTAAGGGGTGTATGATACTCATACAATTAGTTGCTAGTTTGCTACTTGCCAATAATTGGGTTAGGGTTTAGTGGGATTTGATGTCGTTGTCTAGGTAGCTCCGGGAGCTAAGAGATGGGGGCGTTGGGGATGGGGACACTGCTGTGAAGTTGAAATGTGAGCTAGGTGTGGCCGAGCACATGGTTTTGTCCTTGTGAATGACCTCTCCGGGCATAAACTTTGTATGGTTTAAAGAGTTCATTAGGATTGAGGAGCAGCGTGTCAACCGCCTGAGGCACAAAAAGAGGTAGATTTGGGTACGCCTAGCCTGTGAGACATGAATGGCTGAAGTGAACATTTGATTTTCGTCCTACATTTGGAAGTTGGATGCAAATTGCGCCAAAAAACGATGGCTGCTGGCGTGGTAAGCACGAGGTGTGCTCTTGACAAGTTGGTTTCTGTACCTGTGCTGTATGCACAACGTGTGCTACTTACTGAGTGTAGGCAGGAGGATCATGCATGTGAAAAATCTGAATGTGTGGCCCGTCGAAAAATCTGAATGTGTGGATGGCAAATTGTGCCCAGTGTTGAAGGTTGAGGTCAGTTTGGTGTGTATAACAAAATTGCAGGGTTGTGTATTGGGTGAAAATGGCCTATGTTGCAAATGCTTGAAAATCATGTGTGTGAGTTCCCAAAAATTGTCCAATAAATACCACATGTAGGGAAGGGGTTTGACATGTATATTATGTTAACCACGGAAGCTTCTCTTTTGGTGGTTGATGCAATGAGGCAGCTCACTTGTGATGCTTGTTGGCCTTTGGGATGTTAAGTGACTCCTTTTTGTTAATACTTCTTGCGGGGTGCTCTTGATCGAGTTCCAGAGAGTGGGGGAGAGAGAGAGAGAGGAGTAGACATCATTACTAACCATCCGATGCATTGGAGGAGGAGCCGCCATTCTTTGCCGTCGGTGAAATCTGCGCCGGCAGCGGCGGTCGGAGAAGAGGATGACGGTGGCGGGGACGTAGATCCGGTGAAGGAGACGGCGATGGAGCTTCCCGTCGCCGACTGCGCGTCCCTCTAGATCGGTCTAGGGTTTGTGTCAGTGGGGTTTTGCGGCTCAGGCTAACCTCGTAACTTGAGCCGCCGGCCCCCACCTCTTTATATATTGCTTGTGTGACGAGGCCCATCGGCCGTGGTGGGCTGGATGCCCCGATCGGTAGCGGATCAAGGCCCGATTAGCCGTTGGGCTAATCGGCTGAGATCAATCTAACACTTTTGTTATGGTGATGTTTCCTGAAACATATAGCAGTATAGCACTAATAGCATGGTCCTGTCGGTGTCTAGTGATCATTCAGGAGTTTTTTTGTGGACTGTAGTGGCTTCCACTCTGTGTGCAATATTGTGATCGGTTGCTCACATGAAACTACTAATTTTTTGGGTGAACTGAAAGATGCTTAGTTTCCAAGCTAGTGTTTTGTCATTTTAGATATGATGCTGTCAAAGCCAGAGAATTTGATATCATTCCTGTTTGATTCAATTTTCAACCATAGTTTGTACAAAAGCGATCTTAAACAGTGACGGCACCCCTGGAACGATCGATTCTCCACATGTGGTGTGTTTTGGGGAATTGCTGATTGACTTCGTCCCAACTGTCAATGGAGTGTCATTGGCAGAAGCACCAGCCTTCAAGAAGGCTCCAGGAGGTGCACCTGCCAATGTTGCAGTTGGAATAGCTCGTCTTGGTGGGTCATCAGCTTTCATTGGAAAGGTATTTGTAAATTTTATTCCTGTTTCAGCATGCTATAATACCAGAATAAAGGAAGTTTCAAGCACGTGTAAATGCACTCTGTCTGGTTACTAGAAAATAAAATTACATGCAGGTTAGGTTGCACAAATTTATCTTTTCAATATATATCTTTTTTACATTGGCATACACCCTCAAATATCATCGAGTAAATTGCACTATAGGTTCCTAAACTTGTAGCTTTGTTGCACTTGGGTCACTAAACTTCAATCTTCTGGGCAAGTACTGATATGAAGCATTTGAATTGCTCGCAATAAGTTTTCCAGCATTTTAGGCATTGTATTAGTGGAAGCCTGTGCATATTCCTCCTGCTCATCGTTGCAGAAGATTCGGATGCTTCTACCATGCTTGCACATCTTGATAGCACACACCTTAAAATCTTGCCTAACGACTAGAGCATCACCTCTAAAGCTTCCAAGCTTAACAGATTGAGGAAAGCAACAAAAGAGGCAAGAAATGGTTCCATGTTTGCACATTTCGGCACTTGAACTAGCTGATGGATTTATGCGATACATTCTGCAAATTTGGTGATCTTCCAGGAAGATTTTGCAAGTTTTGGGACCTGCCAAGAAGATGTTGTAATTTTAGAGACCTAAAGTGCAATTTGCTCATCATTGCTTTCATTTCGCAATGCATTCCTATGTATTCCTTGTATTTATTTCAGCTCATCTATTTTAATTTCAAAATTAACATAATCAACATTCTGTGCTGTTCAATCTTGAACACATGCAGGTTGGTGATGATGAATTTGGTTACATGCTAGCTGATATACTGAAAGAGAATAATGTAAACAATCAAGGGTTGCTGTTTGATCCTCATGCTAGAACAGCTTTGGCATTTGTAACACTTCGAAGTGATGGTGAACGTGAATTTATGTTTTATCGTAATCCAAGTGCAGATATGCTCCTTGAAGAAAAAGAACTTGACCTTGACCTTATAAGGAAGGTATGAAAACAGCATGGTGTTATGATACTATGGCAATGGCTATGCTTCTCTACTACCATCGGCTTCTTTAATCATGTAGTATATTTGTGACAAGCTGAACCTAACTTAATCATGGTAACCATGCCAGGCAAAAATCTTCCACCATGGTTCAATAAGTCTTATAACTGAGCCATGTAAAACTGCACATATTGCAGCTGCCAAAGCTGCAAAAGATTCTGGGGTACTAATTTCGTATGACCCGAATTTGCGGCTCCCACTGTGGTCATCAGCTGAGGATGCTAGAGATGGTATCCTGAGCATATGGGAAACTGCCGATGTTATCAAGGTAACAACTAACAACTTAAGTTATTTGGGTTTACAAAAAGTTTATTTGTCTTGATTGTGCAACTGCTTTGAAATAGATAAGTGAAGAGGAGGTTTCCTTTTTGACGAACGGGGAGGATCCATATGATGATTCTGTTGTAAAGAAACTTATCCATCCAAACCTGAAGTTGCTTCTTGTCACTGAAGGTCCAGATGGTTGTAGATATTATTCAAAGGTAATTTTTTCTGTCTATGACCAGTAGATTACTCTCTCTTTTATCATTTCTTGCAACAACTTATTTTAGTAAGGAAAATTTTGCTGAGATATGTCCTCTCTTTCTCATATCTCCTTGAGCACACTTGGTTGTCTGACAAAAATCATACATCATGTAATGTAATCCTTTCCTGAAGTAATAGAACTATATATTTGTGGTGAACATGTTCAGACCTGTAGGGTGGAGGTTACTATCTCTGTTATTATTTCCTGCAGTCACTTGGTAACCTTGTCTTATGTAATTAAGTCTGTATAATATGAACATTGTTCTTCTTGTAAAACAACAGGAATTTAGTGGGAGAGTTGGTGGATTAAAGGTAACTGCTGTTGACACCACTGGTGCTGGGGATGCATTTGTTGCTGGAATACTATCTCAGCTAGCTGTGGATTTTTCACTCCTCCAGGTATGACTAGTACTGCCAGACTATGAACTTGCATTCCTTTTATTTTCTTTTTTTCACTGAAGGCTGTCCTGAAATTTTGTTGCTGCAACTTCATCCATGTTTTTATTGCAAATGGATGCATGGAATGATTTCCAAATGAACAAGTGATTGATATTTTTGTTATCTTTACATAGAGTCCAAGATCTTTAGTTTTGGGTAACCATAGTCCATAGATAAAGGCATGCATATTTTGCTTGAAGGTTGAGCAGCCGAACAGGCCATCCACAATTTTGACATTCCTAATTAATCTCAATTTTCTGGATCTGATTTTTTAAATGACTTCCAATCCAGAAACCATGAACGTGAGTGCTCCAACAAACTGAGTGAGGGTAAATGTTTGTCAAATTATATTTTTACCTTGGGCATCTAGATACATCAATTTTTATGTTCAACCTTTAGCTGTCTAAGTTATATTTAAGTAAGATTAGCAACTAATAGATTGAGATTCTTCACATTTTTCTTGAAAAATTTATCCTTGAGGATTTTAAACACTAGAAGCTATCTAAAAAAACTATCCAAAACATCTGATGGACAAGCTACTCATTAGTGGCATACATGCAAATCGGAAATCATTACATATAAATATCGCAAATATGACTAACATTCATCAGAAAAGCAATTGTTGTGTTGAAATATCTGGAATCACAGTTTCACTACGACCTTGGAATTAAATAGCTACTCCTAAACTATCTAGCTGCTGCATTTGCTTTTCCAGGACAATCGATAAAACTGTATTATTTATTTTGTAAACATAGTAATCTGCAAGTATTTGTGCCGTTTGTGTGTGTGACATGGACACCATTCATTGTGGACATAGTAGTTTGATATGTGAAGCTACAAAACGCCAAACCATGTCCAGCAAGGCTAGGAAAGAATATGCCCTATTTTCAAGATTCCAAACAGCCATCCATACATATGTTGCCAGTGGCAGTTACATTTTTACCAGGACGCCATGGTCTCTATCCATTGGTGCTCACAATTCCAAGAATGTATTAAGTTTCTTTACTGATCTACTGAGATATGTAATAACCTAAAGTTTGGGAAAATATTCAGTTGGCACCACACATGTATCAATCCAAAAAAGAAAGGAGGTTCATGGCCAAGGGCAGCCAAAATTTACTAGAGACAAGTAAATTACGTTTCTTGTAATGAGTTATGACATCATTGCTTTTCAAGCTAACCTGCTATTATTTGTTTCCGGCACTAAAGTCTGAAAGCCAGATGCATGGGGCTTTATCGCCAGTCTTATTTTGCTTGTGTGGCTTAAACAGGATGAAGGTCGATTGAGAGAAGCCCTGAAGTTCGCAAATGTCTGTGGAGCTCTCACTGTGACAGAGAGAGGCGCAATCCCTGCATTGCCCACCCGACAGCAAGTGGTTGATGCCCTGACCAACGTTGTTGCTTAAGCAAGTCATGCATATGTACTCACCTTATTTGTTGTGTAAATTAATGTGAACTGGCCTTAGCCCTCAGGGCACCACGTTGTTAGAATAGGTTTAGTTTGGCCGTGCAATTTGGTTTGCATACTGCTTGGCGCCTTGGCGGTGTAAACCCGGCTCCCAGGCACACCAAATAACCTGGTGCAAGGTACGGTTTGCAGTCCAGTTTCTCGTGTAAAATTGGATTTTGAGCCACGGAGCTACTACTTGCTGTGCACTACTCCATGTATTTTTACCGCAGACGTCTCTGGTGTTGTGAGGTGAAATGTTCTGCTTCCACATGTAGTATTTTCGCAATAATATTAAGCAGTTAAACTAGCCATTAGAAGCATGTGCCATGCTAGTTGTTCCTTGTCTGGGCTCCATTCGTGTTCCATTTGGGCTCAATTTTCCTACTCCCTCTGTTCCACATGGGCTCAATGTTCCTAAACCTGGACTCTTTCTGTACTAAGCACTAACACAGCTGGGGCATTGGCAACAGACCAACAGTCAAACCTATTGTTGGAATCGGCGACAGCCCTTTGCTCGAGAGAACAATCACAGCAAGCACACAAGAGACACGAGAATTTGTTTACGAAGTTCGACAGGTCGGACCGGTCAAACCTATTGTTGGAACCGGCGACAACCTTTTGCTCGAGAGAACAATCACAGCAAGCACACAAGAGACACGAAAATTTGTTTACGAGGTTCAGCAAAGCCTACATCCCCGAGAGCTTAATCGCAACGGCTCTGTCCGTATGAGGAGTTTTTTTTCCTTTCTGGCTAGGGTTACAAGAGGTCGGCGGTATATATTTATACCCCTATTACATGTTCGACTCAGACTCATAGTCCGTACACTGCGCTCCCGCTTTCCGGACATAGCTCCTTCCTTTTACCTTGTTATATATAAGCCATACACAACAAATCTCTACCTTGGGAAATACACCACCTTGAAGAAAACACAGCAAAAGAGAACGCTTTAACACTCTTCGCACATCCGTGGGCTGGGGGTTACCTCCTTACTCAGCAACTTGTGCTCCCAACAAGTCGAGGCAATGCTCAAACTTATTGGCGGTGACGGGCTTGGTCAACATATCCGCAGCGTTATCATCAGTGTGCACCTTCATCAAATCAATCTCTCCAGAGTTGATCAACTCTCTGATCTTGTGATACCTTGCATGAATGTGCTTCATCCTAGCATGATACACTTGATTCTTGGCCAAATAAATTACACTCTGACTATCGCAATGCACCTGAACTCCATCTTCACTACTACAAAAAGGCTAATACTGGACGCCTCATCACAGACAGTTGACCAAAACCATCTGTATTACATGCAATCACAGACGATTTTGGTTTAGAGACCGTCTCGTTCTTGGGTCTCGCTAAAAACCGTCTGTGAAGAGGTAATATCACAGACGGTTCATAGCTAAAACCGTCTGTGAATTATCACAGACGGTTATTGTTAATAACCATCTGTGATAATTCTACATATCATAGACAGTTTTGAACAAAGAACTATCTGTGAAACATCACGAGCGGTTCTTAACAATAACCGTCTGTGATATTACTACATATCACAAATGGTTTTTTTTGTTATAACCATACGTGATAATATCGCTACAACTCCCGATTGAAGCCCGATGAGTTTCTTAAATGCGCCCGTCTTGCGCGTCTTTTAAATCGCATCCGCTTGGCTCCACGATGTGTCTCTTCGTCTCACGCTCTGAATTTATTCCTTGTTTTATAAAAGGATCATCCGCCATCGAAGATGATCATCCCCATATAGATGATCTAGTACTTATAAAAAACAAAAATGATTGCCTCTTCGCTTCCTTGTCGCCGCATTGATGGCCTACAGCCGCCTTGTGTACAAGCATCTCTCTCATTGACGTTGAGCCGTCTTTGCGGAAGAACACTATTTCAACAAAGTCTTCACTCCTCTGTCCAGAAATTTGCGGGCGGTGGCGGCCACCTTCCGCCGTCTTGACATCCTCCTCCGCGCGTCTTAGGGTGATCTCCCACTTTCGGCGAGTTTACTGCGTTATCGGCGTGGTCCTCCAAAACAACGTTGCCGTCTCGGAGGCTTGCCGTCACTTGGGCCATAATCGAGGCGGCGGCGAAAGTCGACGGCCGAGACCCTCAACAAGGAAGAGAGCCTATGGGCTCAATTCTTCTTAGTTCAACGATCTGTGGGTCTTTGGGAGACACTTTCGAGCAAGGCGTCGTGAGTGGGCGCATTTCGAGCTTCGTTCGATCACGAACCGTCCGCCCCGCCGCCTCTGAAGTATTGAAGACGGAGATAGCGACCTACCTCGCCACTAGAAAATTAAACTTTGTTATATGTTGAAAATTCCAAAATGTAAAAAAAAATCTAGTTTGGAGGTTATATATAAAAGAGACGGCTTAGTGGAACAAATTAATTAATTAATTATATATATATATATACGATCATGATATATATATATATATATATATATATATATATATATATATATATATATATATATATATAGTTAAAGCAAATTTTAAGAGTATTTAAATGACAAAATTGACATATAAACATGTAATTTCTTCATGTCATGTAAGTGTATATACAAGATAAATATACTTGAGAAAAACCATTTCTGAGCGGTTCCATAATGGAACCGTGCGTGATATAAGATTTATATCACAGACGGTTCTATTATGGAACTGTCAGGATATTATCACCGACGGTTCCATAATAGAACCGTCTGCGTGATAAATCTCTTTATTAGTAGGAGCCCGACCGCTAGGGTTTGCACCGCCCTAACTCGTCACTCCCCAGTGAACTTACTCTCTCGTCCGTAGCCCGGCCGCTAGGGTTTGTGTCCGCCCTAACTCGTCACTCCCTAGCACACTTACTCTCGTCCGTTCCCCTCCCCACCTCGACGCCGCCGCCTGACCCCGTCGCCGCCGGTTGTGACACCACTCTACACTACACAAGTCACTTGTACGATAGTAGTGTCTTGTGCAGTTTTAGGGTCGTGCCACAACTACAGTGACGCCACCACCCAAGCCACTGGGCTTGGCCCCACGTGTCGCTTGCACCGCCATGGCTTGGTTCTCCTGCTCGGCCTCTTGCGCTCGGGCCCTGGCCCCCTAGCTTTGCTTTCCCCATCCTCCCTCTATTCTCCTCTAGATCTGTTAGCTTAATGTCTTTTGTTGAGTTTGATTTTTATGCTTGAGCCTTAAGTTGTGTCCTGATGTTTGTGTGATTTATGCAAGGTGAAGGAGATGGATGAGGGTTGTGCTGGTGGTGGGGTCGCCGCCGTGGTTGCGTTGTACTAAGGTATCACCCTACCTTACTCCCTCTTTGTCTCTACCCCCCTTGCTCTGTGATGAAAATGGCTAGTGCTCTACGATGGATGCCAAGGGCTACTACTGGTGTGGTGGGTTTGGACACCCTTGGTCTTCTTGTCTTGTTGTTGAGCGCTCAATGATGTTAATAGTCTTATCTTTGAAATTGAATTGATAATTAGTTCATATTAATAGCCCCTACCATTCCATTCATAATCTCTTCTCTATAAAGTCTCCAAGCGTTAAGGGTGCTTGTGCCATTAAAATCGACATCATATATATATATATATATATATATATATATATATATATATATATATATATATATATATATATATATATATTGTTCAGTCCCCACCACTTTGGGGGTCATCCACACAAACATGAGAAGGATGAGGCAAGAGCCACGGGCAACCTCATTGAGCCCATGCAAGTTTAAAAGGATGGATGCAAGGAGAGCTCAGGACATCCAATTACCTGGATGTTGTCGATTGGTAATTGGACGTCGCTATGTTCAGAAAGTGTGGCAACCTCTGTAAGACTTGACCATAAGATCATTTTGCTACTAAGTAATGTTAATTTGTCTGCTTCTTAGATACTTTTGTTGTATGGATATGATTTCATCGATATTGCAACTGTGTGAGCTAGCTACTGATCATAGGACTAGTTCATAATACACAGAGGGCTTGGGTCCAACAACTCGGGGTCCCGACAGGTATGTGCCTAACATCGCGTATTGTTCTAACAATACCATCATACATCTTAATTTCAACTTCACCTATCTCGACAATACTATGGCATGTATCATCACCAAGGTAAACAGAACCGAAATTACATGACTTGTATGAAGTGAACCACTCTCTGTTAGGCGTGATATGATATGAGCACCCTGAATCAAGAATCCATGCATCTATCAACTGACCGTTTGAAATTGAGAGAACATCTGCATCGTTGTTATCTTAGTCATTTTTTCTAGCCACATTGATAGTCTTCTCATCACGCTTCCCACCATTCTGTTCTTTTAATTGGACAATCCCTCTTCATATGCCCCATCTCCTTGCACTTGTAGTACTTAATATTCTTTCTGCTCCTTGACTTTGATATGTATTTACACCTTCTAGATCTCTCCTTGTCTTGTTCCCTTCCACGACCACCCTTCGTATGCAAACTATAACCCTAAGATCTCTCCCCCGCGTTCAGCTTCCGTTGATTATGCGCCAATAGGGCCGCGGTAATCTCATCAACCTTGATAGTATCTTTCTCGTATGCTAGAGTGGTGACCAAGTGTTCATAGGAAGGTGGCAATGAATACAACAGAATAATTGCTTTGTCTTCATCTGCGATCTTCACATCCAAACGCCCTAGATCAGTGATCACATGATTGAAGACATTCACATGCTGTGCAAGATCAGAACCCTCCTGCATCGTCAGCTGTCGGGACCAAAAAATGCAATTCTGGACCCTCTGTGTATACTGCACTAGTCCAGGATCACGTTAGTGCACACAGTGGCAACATCAGTGAAATATCATTTCCATATACAAAGACGACTAATAAATAGGCAATAACAATAAATATCAGAGTAAAGACCTTAAGGTCAAAGCTTACAATTATTGTTTCAGAAGGCAAAACTCAATGGAGCTGCAGCGGAACGGAAAAGAATAACTTCAGTGAAGCCCATCCATATGCCCACAGGCAATCGGCTAGGGTGCGCGACCTAGTTCTCCACGATTCTTGAAGTAAACCTCGTTGATTGATGATTCCTTCACTTCTGCTTGATTTAATAAAGCAAGCATGAGTACACAACCGTACTCGTAAGTCACACCACAGAAATACAATTATACATGCAGGCTTATTCCAAAGGAATGACATTCTGTGGTTCTTTTGCAGAAATACAACATTTGCAATTGAATACAAATAATAGATTGAAAGCATAAGTAAAACAAATAAACAATAATAAGTTTTACAGTTTGATTTCACAAAGACACATAGCCTAATCAAGTTATTCACATAACCATATGATTTAGATCACACAGCTCTCTTCCCAACTGTTTTATGAAAATCTACCCCTCGTGTGAAATCCCCGAGCATGTCCATGACCGCAGACGCGACTATTCGAATAGATTGATTTAACACTCTGCAGAGTTTGTACACTTTACCCACAAGATGCAATCAACCGGATCAGAGCTTATCACAACAAAATCTTTTAGAAACTTCATCTCAAGCATTGACACTCCCAGTGTGCTTACGAACCATCATACCAAACTATACATAGTGGATGGTACGACACACACCGTTGGACAGGGAAGCGGCGAACCATCCCGCGATGCGACTACATGGTAGTACACCCTCCACCCTTTTCACATAGCCTAACCTACTGCCTGAGCAATCAATGTCAAGAATTCATATCTTACTAAGCTAGGCCCGTCCCATAACAGGCATGTGGTCGTACAGTAGAGCTCAGTTCAATGGCGCACAAAGTTCAGTCCTTAATTGACCAAGGCAAGACTTTCAATTTCTAACTAAGCCACACAGATTATTATGACACACAGATTAATATTCCCATATCACATAGCCACCATGTCACACAGTATCCACCACTTACCTCAGTCTAAACCTTTTCCCACCCAGTTGGTTAAGTGCAACACGTGCCATAATAGCACACAGTACACATAGTTTTATCACATAGTTCCATAGTCACTTAGTCAAGTTGATAATTGCAACTTTACGTGAAAGGTGATTCGTGGCATGGCTAAGCAATCTAATCACCTCTAACCAACCCACGTTGGTGCTACAATATTACCAACTAAATAAATAACCAAGCTAGGGTGACAAAAGATGATGACATATCAATATAGACAAGGTGGATATAACAAATTGGATTAATAACTAAACCCAAAAGCAATTAAATAAATACTTAAAGTAAATGCAATAATTTGAATCAATATAACTTTTGAAAACTGGGATTCAATATGATCAAAGGTATGACTTGCTTTGCTAGCAATGTCGATCGTATTTAATCTTTAATCTTCTACTTCCTTGATCTTAAGCTCCTTCTTGATCAGCACTTCTCGAAGCATCGACGTCTATTCGCAAACAAGCAAATAACTAACAGAGAGCAAACAAACTCCAAAAATTAAATAATAATCTCAGAAAAAAGATATTGAATTCAGATAAGTTTAGGAATTTGAATGAACTCAATCGGAGTTCGGATGCAAAAGATGTGAGCTTTGAAAGATCATATGAAATGATGAAATCGAGAGAGAAAAGAATATTCTTTCAGATTAAATAATTAAATAGAATTGGAGACTTACAAGTGGGGTCCACTGGTAAGTGAGAGAGGACAAAGGTAGTGAATGACAAGTGGGACCAACCGGATAATTGAATTTCAGAAATTAAAATAATTCCTGAAAAGGTCAAAGAGGATGACCTGTGGGCCATTGGTCCATAGACCAAGTCCACGGCTAGGGTTTAAGGTGCAAGATGAAATGGTTCACGATAGATTAGGTTTAGGGCTAGGGTTTGACTGGCGTTGACTGAGAAAGGGGCTCCGCAAGACATAAACTAGGTTCACAATGAACCATATCTACACTGCTCCGGTTTTAGGATTGGGTTAGGTAGAGGCCACGCAGGTGATGACAGTGCATGCCACACGTGCACAGACGTTGAGGTGACGAGGATGGGATAGCGACGTGGTGCAAGGCTCACGGTAAACTGATTATATATGGTTTCGGTGCTAGGGTTTCGGATCAGTGGATGCTATGAGGGCGGCTTAGGCGGCTGCCACGGAGGACAAAGAGGTGATGTGGTAGTGACTTGGGCAAGGTGGCAGCGTGGGTGTGGCAGGTAATGACATAGCATTAACCATTGAGCATAAGGCATCGCCTCGATTTGGATCTGAGCGCATACCGATCACTATCACTCTGAGAGAGAGAGAGAGAGAGAGAGAGAGAGGGGAGGATTTAAGCCTGCACAACAAAGAAAGAAAAGGAATCAAAGGAATTCCACGGAGCCGAACGAAGCAATGGACAGGAACATGAAGCTGCTGCTGTCGGCCAATTCAAGGTGCAAGATGGCGTCGGCCTGGTTCATGCGCAGGTTACAAGAGATGGCAAAGCAATTATTAGAGAATTAACAAAGAGCATGTATTAGGAAAATACTACATGCATTGGTTTAGAAGTAACAGAAATGAACACATCTCCCGTACTGGAACACATACGTACACATACATGAACAGGGACAGAGGGGGGTAGCGACTATCTTGGCTCGGAGAATCTTGGTGGTGGACTCAGCGAGGCGACTTCGGTGCGATGGCGCCCACGGGATCCATGGCGGCGGTGGCTGTGCTAGGCACGGCGGCTCCGGCGGGGTCGGGTGAGGTCGAGCACGGCTCGGCAAGCGCACAGGACGGCGGTGAAGAGCCACGGTGGCTCGGCTCCGAAGAGGAACCGGGCGACGAGAGCCGGCGAGATAGGGGATGGGGAAGGAAGCGGACGGGGCCTCACCGGTGAATGGGAATGCGCTTGGGGATGACGTTAATGGCGGCGGCAGATCGGGTCACAAGCGAGACGACGTTCTGATGGTGGTGGCGAGGTGCAGCGCTGAGCTCGGAGAAGACTAGGCCAGTTCGGGCGAGACTCGGCTCGGGAGAATTGGGGTGAGCGCCACACGGGGAGGATGACGACGCACTGTCTTCGAAGAAGAAGGCGCTCGGGACGGCGGTTCTTAGCGGCCTTGGATGGCGGCGACTAGGGGGGCGTAGATCGAGGTTCACCGTGCTATTTATAGCCCGGGGTGACGTGCGGCTTGTGGACTCCCAGGCGGCGGTGACGGCAGGCGCAGAGGGGCGCGGACGCCCAGGAGCGGCGGCGGCAGGTAAACAGGGACCCAGGCGCTCTAGGGTTCAGCGGGGCAGTGGATGGTGGCACGGCAAATTGGGCCGGGTGGAGGAGGCGGCTGTGCTTCGGCAAGAGGGAGCGGCGGCGCTGTGGAGTGCCCGCATCGGGCTCGGTTGGGGCAGCTGGATTTGGCGTAAAAGAAAAGGGAGGTGGGCTTGAGGCTTGGGCCGAGACCAAAACGAAGACGGGTTGGTAGCGCAGTGATGGCCGAAAGGGGCGTGATCGGGCCATTTGGACCGAGCGAGGGAGAGGCGGGGTGGGTCGAATGAGGCGGAAAGGAGTTAGGCCAAGAAAGGATTGAGCCCAAAAAGGAATCTGAGATTAATAAATAGGTTTTCTATTTTTAAAATAGCAGAAAACACAAAGGTTAAATAGAGAATAGCAAATGCACTCGGAAAAATTCTAGAAAAATCTAGAAAATACATCCAAGCACATAGAATCCAAATAAAATAGTTTTGATAATAGTTGATGTTGAGATTAATCATATTAAATTGTTTTTGATTTATGAAAGTCCCAATTAAGCTTTAATAATTCTAATAAAATTGGTGAAATTTTTCAGGGACCTAAACTACTCAAAAGATTTTTGAAAAGTCAAATTTTGGGACATTACATTAGCCCGTACAACCTCTGCTTCAGATACAGTTTGTTCGTCATGGATTTGGACATAAACTGAGTCTGCAACTTGTCCCAGATTTCTTTTGGCGATGTCATATCCATCACATGATACATGACTTGTTCTGAAAGACACACCCATATGATCGCGGTTGCCTGCTCCTTCAACTCCTCCTAGTCATCATCCTCCATGGCATTCGGCTTTGCTTCACGCGACCCTTTGGAACAACCCTGCTGCGCTAACAGATCTTCACCCTCGTCTGCCACAATCCGAAACGACCAGTCCCGTCGAACTTTACCACTTCGAATCTAGCACTTGACGTCGCCATCTCAACCCCGCTCTGATACCAATTGTTGGAACCAGCAACAACCCTTTGCGCGAGAGAACAATCACATCAAGCATACAAGAGACACAAGAATTTGTTTACGAGGTTCGGCAAAGCCTACATCCCCAAAAGCCGAATCGCGGCGGCTCCGTCTGTATGAGGAGTTTTTTTTCTTTCTGATTAGGGTTATAAGAGGTCGACGATATATATTTATACTCCGATTATATGTTCCTCAGACTCATAGTCCATACGTTGTGCTTCCGCTTTTCGGACACACACAGCCCCTTGTTATATATAAGCCATAAAACACCTATCGATGAAATTGGGTCAAACTGGTCAAATATGTGGAGTCTATGGTGTGCTAGGGAGGGGAATGAGGATAACTAGGGGTGGGCATGGGTCGAAGCGGGTCGATCTGGACCTGCCCCATGCAACCCATGTCTCTCAGCATGGACATCCTGCCAATCCATTGGCTCAAGCACCAAATGAACCTGTGAACACTTAGTTCCATCATAGACGTAGGAAGTGCAGGAGCAATCTTTCAAGCAAGAACGCCCACAGTCCTTGTCACCCCTAACTCTTGGCAAGCGTAGACGTCGCAAGCGTCATGGGGCTACGGGGAGCCATGTGTTGGTGGGGTGGTCGAAGCTCTATCACGCCACCTGGGACGACAACGTCGCGTTGCTTCGCACCACGAGGTTGTCGTCATCCTGAGCGTGGCGACGGTGGTGCGCGGAGGCGATGAGGAGGACGCATTCGACGGCCACAGCAAGGTGTTCGACGATGTCATGAGGAGCAGCAGCTCGCCGTGGATGCTCAGCATGAAGTGAGTGGTGGACAGTTCAAGGATGTTAGTTTTAATCTTGTAGTCTATATTAGTTTGTTCTGTTTTAGGTAATTCTAAAATAGTTGAGTTAGCACTCTGTTTCTTCAGTATCAGAGTCGGTTTCAGTTTCGAGTCAGAGTTAGTTTTGTTCTGAAGTTGATCGGCACTGTAGCGTATCAAAGACATTGTGTGAAAAAGTTCAGGAGACAGTTTCGGACTCTGCTTGAAGAATCCAAACTAGATTCTGCTTGTAATGCTTTAGATGTGTATAAATAGCAGTAATAAATAGAAAATTTGTATCACTGAGATACGACGCAAAACACGTTAGAATTAAATCTGATCTAAATCTGATGATCAAAACTAACAGGATCGTATATGCAGTAATTGCAACACCCATGTAATCTGTAAACGTGGAAGCATACCTGATGATGATGTCATTGCCATGAAGAATTGATCTGAAGTAGTAGATGAACAATTGTTCTGTCTACCTAGGGTTTGGTCTTTCCAAGCAAGAGGTAAGCCACAAACTCCAACTACTGATGGGGATAGGTGGTATGGCGAGAGTTACCCTGCTGGGAGGATCTGACCCTTATTTATAGCCTTTGGTATAGAATCCTATCCCGTCCCATAATTAGAGATAGATTCCAAATAGGTCTCTACACAGATTTAAAATCCAAGTCCATATTTATCCTTAAAAGATACTCGGGCTCTTAATAAATACTTTATTTTGATCACTTTATATATTTGAGCCAACCAAAATAGATAGCTAATATGTATTAAACTAATGTAGGTCCACATAACGGGAAATTAATCCAACAATCTCCCACTTGGACAAATGAGTAAATACATATTAAAAACTTTATGAGCTCCAAAATTGCTATCTATGTCATGAGCATCTATAAACCAATCCGGTCCATCAATTATATCAACATAGGATCAAAGCGGTCTTTGTCACTTTAAAGCGTAACTAAACCCATCAATGGTCACATATGTCAACATAAAAGAATGACATGGATCAAATATGGATGTGTAGCATGAAAATTACATGATATGTGATCATAACATGCCTATTTCCAACGGGTCCAACTTTATACCTTATGAGATCAAAACATCTTCTCAGAACCAAATGAGATGATATGAATTCAGAGTAAAAGAACATGAACTTTATTTCTCTAGAGAATATAACTGAAGGTCTTTATACTAAATTGATATTGTCTCATGAGCATAAGAAAAGAAAATTACAAACTCCCACTTGAACTGAATTCCATAAGTGAAACCACACCCATATGAGCAACATGCTCATGGAACACTTTAGGTGTCAAGCCTTTAGTGAACGGATCCGCAATCATGGAGTCCGTACCTATATGCTCAATTGACAATTTGCCACTCTGAATTCTTTCTTTCACAACTAGGAACTTGATGTCTATATGCTTAGACTTTGACGAGCTCCTGTTGTTGTTAGAATACATAACTGCAGACTTGTTGTCACAATACAACTTTAGTGGTCTGTCGACCTGATCCAAAATTCGCAGCCCTGTGACAAAGTTCTGCAACCATATCCCATGATTTGAAGCCTCATAGCAAGCAACATACTCATCTGCCATTGTGGACGGAGCAACGAGTGACTGCTTAGCACTTTTCCAAGAAACAACACCTCCACCAAGTAGATAGATGTAACCTGAAGTGGATTTGCGAGTAGCTTGGCAACCAGCAAAATCAGAATCAGAATACCCAATGATCTCCAACTGATCCGATTTCCTATATGTGAGCATGAAATCCTTCGTCTTTTGCAAATACCGCAACACCCGCTTTGTCATGACCCAATGATCCAATCTGGATTGCTTAAATACCGCTTAGCATTCCAAAAATATATGCTATATCCGGTCTAGTGCAAACTTGAGCATACATCAAGCTCCCTATCAAAGATGAATAGGATGTTCTCGCATTTTCTTAGCCTCAAAATCATTCTTAGGACATTGGCTAAGACTGAATTTTTCACCTTGGCCACAGGGTATCTAAAGGTTTACATTACGCATGCCAAATCTTTGCAATACCTTATCGATATAGTTCTTTTGTGATAATCCAAGTACACCTTGAGAGCGATCTCAGTATATTTGAATTTCTAATACAAAAGAAGCATCACCAAGATCCTTCATCTCGAAATTTTTAGCGAGAAATTTCTTGGTTTCATGCAACAAGCATATATCGTTACAAGCAAGCAATATGTCATCAACATACAGAACCAAAAATATGAACTTACTCCCACTGAATTTATGATACACACAATCCTCAACTATATTTACCTCAAAACCAAAAGAGATAATAACCTCATGAAATTTGTGGTACCATTGCCGGGAAGCTTGTTTGAGCCCATAGATGGATTTCTTTAATTTGCATACCATTTGCTTCGGGTCACCGACCACAAAGTTTTTTGGTTGCACCATATAAATCGTCTCATCAATGTTTCCATTTAGAAATGCTGTTTTTACATCCATCTGATGAAGCTCACGATCAAAAAATGCCACAAGTGCCATAATGACCCTAAAAGAGTCTTTTGAGGAAACCGGAGAGAAAGTCTCTTTATAGTCTGTGCCTTCCTTTTGAGTATATCCTTTAGCAACAAGATGAGCCTTATATCTTTCCACATTGCCTTTCGAATCCCGTTTGGTCTTAAATATCCATTTGCAACCAATGGATTTCTTTCCTTCTGGCAATGGGACAAGATCCCAAACGTCATTGTCCTTCATGGATTTTAACTCTTCATTCACGGCATTGATCCAATTAACTGAATTTGGGCTTTGCAGGGCATTTTGGAGATTGATAGGATCTTCTCCCAAAATTTCACTACAAGCCTCATTCTCCTGAAGAAATATAATATAATCATCAGAGATTGCACTTCTTCTTTCTCTAGTGGATCTTCCTTAATGGCCCTGGTTCTTGAGGTTGATGAGTTTGTTCTTCTGTAGGAACATCATTTGGTAGAGGAACCTCATGGATATTATTTTGAATTGTATTTTCCTCAATAATACTGGGTAAAATAACCTGATCCCAATCATTATTGGGAATAACCAAAGGAAGAGGAAATAAATCCCCTTCAGAAACTTCTTCAAAAATAATGTTCCTAACCATATCTCCCCCTTCAAACTCAACATCCTCAAAAACCGGGCATTTTCCGTTTCAAAATTGTCTTAGTAGTGGGATCATAGAATTTGTAACCCTTGATCTTTCGAATATCCAACAAAATAGCTACTAACAGTTCTTGAGTCCAATTTTCTTTCGTTAGGCCCGCACGGCCTTGCCTCGAATGGACATCCCCACGCACGCACATGCCCGATGCTAGGTTTTTTGCCTACCCATTGTTCGCGGGGGGTTTTGTTAGTCGCTTTAGTTGGTACTCTGTTGAGTAAATAAGTCTGCGATTTTCAATGCTTCTCCCCAGAGAGACTCTGGTAAGGTAGAATGACTAATCATACTCCTCACCATATCCTTAAGAGTCTGTTTGCCTCTCAAAGAACACCGTTCATGCTAGGAGAACCCGGCATGGTATCTTGAGGGCGATCCCGCATTCCTCTAGGAATTTAGCAAAAGGTCTGGGCGTTGTTCACCCGATCCGTCATTTCGCCATAGTATTCTCCACCACTACGGATCGAGCGGCCTTAATTCTTTTGCCAAGTTGGTTTTCCACCTCGGCCTTAAAATTTTGAACACATCCAGGACCGTGACTTCTCATGAATAAGATAAATATAACCATATCTCGAGAAGTCGCTCTATGAGCGTGATAAAATACCTTTGGCCATTCCAGAAGCCGAGGGAATGGGCTGCAGATATCAGTATGTATCAGTTCTAAGATATCCGAAACTTTATTAGCACTTAACTTCCTTAGGTTTGTTTGTTTCCTCTTTATACAATTAACACAAATGTCAAAATCTGTGAAATTCAGGGGATCCAAAATTTCTTCTGACACAAGTCTCTTAATTCTCTACATAGAGATATGACCTAAACGCTTGTGCCACAAGGAACTTGATTTCTCATTAGTAAATTTTCTCTTTATACCACGAGAAACGTCATGCGGGACTTCATTATATGAGGCAATAGTATCAAGCAAATATAGGTTGTCATGCCAAATTAAAGAACCGGTACTAACTTTATTGGAATTCGAAAAGGACTAAATAAACCATTTCCAAAGAACAATTATAACCTTGATTTGTCCAATACGTAAATAGAAACCAAATTCGCCTAAAAGACGGTACAATATAAGTCTCTTTCAAATCCAGATAGTATCCTATCTTTAACAAAGAACCTAAATGTGCCTATAGCCTCAACTTCCACCTTCTTGCCATCGCCCACGAGATGAATCTTTCAAAGATCACTTGGCTTTCGCGATTCAGTAACCTGCATGGACACACTGATGTTAGATGTTGCACCGGAGTCTAACCACCAAGTGTGTTTAGGCACAGAAGTTAAGTTAACCTCAGAGCTAACCATAGCAAGACTTGTACCTTTCTTAGCATGCCAAGTGTGATATTTGGCACAATCCTTCTTTACGTGACCATCCTTCTTACAAAAGAAACAAGCCAATTCAGGCCCTTGTTTCTTCTTTATGGATGGCACACTTGCAGCTTCTTTGCTCTTCCTCTTGTTATTTTTGACTTTAGAGGTCATAGCCAAATAAGCACTTTCTGTTCTATCTTGTTTCCAGTTATCCTCGTCTTGCACACAATAGGAGATGAGCTCATTAAGGGACCAGTTGTCCTTTTGACAGTTATAGCTCACCTTGAACTGATTAAAGTGTGCAGGAAGGGATATCAAAATTAAATGCATGAGCAAATCCTCAGATAGCTCTAACTTGAGTGCCTTTAATTTCGAAACAAGATGAGACATTTCCATAATGTACTCCCTTATGTTTCCTTTACCCTTATACTTTATTGAGATAAGTTTTGCCAAAAGCGTACTTGTTTCAGCCTTTTCATTTTTGGCAAACCTTTGCTCAAGACTGTCAAGAAAACCCTTAACTGTAGTGGCCTATTCTGATGTGCTATCCCGAAAAACTTCCGGAACAACACGCCTCATGATCATAAGACTCATGCGATTTGAACGATCCCACTTCTTATACTCCTTCTTTTCCTCAATGGAGCTGTTGGCCATAAGAGCAGCGAGTTGTTCTTTACGAAGCGCGAGGTCTAGATCCATTACCCCAAGAACAATCGAAATGTTCTCTTTCCATTCTTTAAAATTTGCACCAGTAAGCATAGGTATGGAATTGATGCTAGCAGAAATATTGGAAGCAGGATTTGCAGCTGAAAGAAATTAAATGCTCACATCAAGACATGAATGATAAACTTAAAGCTTGATTCAAAATTTGGTATATACCATCACGCAAGATACCTAGCACTCCATTAATATTTAGTCTTTGGATAGAAATATTAACTTGCAAATGGTAACCTTGATGTAGCAAACAAATACTGACAGTAAATCCTGTCAAACAATATGCCTTACTTTGGTCCGACTTATTGTTCACATAGAAACTTGATGACTGTTACGTATTTATTGCCACAGTTGCATATATAATTCAGCCAAATATTGACTTTCCTTTGGGCCAGTCAATAGATGCATTAATTATACATACAAAAAAAATGCTTAGTTGTTTTGAATAAATTAACCTACACAACAGAGGTTGCTTTGGCAACATGAAACTTCAATTAACCTATGCAGAACACTAGCTGGCCAAATTTGAATCAATACATCATCTTTAAAGATAACAATTTATAAAAATCCATAATTTATACCATGATGCAATTCTCAGAAGCACAGAACAAATTGCATTTAATTGATAATGTCTGATGATAGCAAATGTGCTAATCTGAAGTTGATTGATAATAGCAGACGCAAGAATTATCAGATCATAGAACATAAACAATTTTTCACATCAGAGAACAATTGACTGATTATAACAAAATTGCAAATCAGACAATTTAGCATTAATGTAGAACCAACAAAGGCTAATCTGAAGACTTAATATAACCTAATTGCTCAATCAATACCAGATTGCACATCAGACAATGTCTGAGAATCATAACCGAAATTCACAAAATTGCATATGACTAATTCTGCCAATTTGCACAATTATTGTACTTGACAGGTATACCAATACACATGCATAATACTAGAACCAGAAGACAACCAGCCCCAAAAGATAGAGATCGAATCTCTGCTTGAATCCGACGCAGGCCAGCCTCGTGCTTGGCGGCACCCTGTGTTCCATGTCCATGGCGCACGGGGGGCGAGTAGAGACTGGAGGGAGGCGCGAACTAGTGCGGCGGCAGCGCAAACCTGAT
This sequence comes from Phyllostachys edulis, assembly GCA_036346405.1. Classification (NCBI taxonomy): domain Eukaryota; kingdom Viridiplantae; phylum Streptophyta; class Magnoliopsida; order Poales; family Poaceae; genus Phyllostachys; species Phyllostachys edulis. Next base: position 22,233,420 of record CM070556.1, read on the forward strand.
GGCGCACGGTGACAATGGAGGCGGCCAGAACCGAAAGGTGGAGGGCCGCGTGCGCGGAGGCGGTGGAGAGCCCGGCAATGACGCAGCGGCTCTTGTGGCGGCGGAAGCCCAAGGGGCGAAGGACCATGCGGGCGCGCAGGGAGCTCGAGGGTGTGCGACGCGGGAGCCGGAGGGTGCTCAGCTACACGAGGAGGCGGTGTGGGTGCCCAGAGGATCGCAGAGGGACGAAAAAACCAAAACGAACCGATCTAAAGATCGAAAAAGAACCGGAGACTTGCTCGATGCGAAGCTACCAGTAGCTCGCCAAAGTCTGATAAGCGGAGTAGAGGGCGCCAGGAGATCCCAGGCGCACGGCGGCAGGAGACTGGAGGCGACGCGCAGCGCGGGGAGACCAGATGTGAAGGAGCAACAGCCTTCGCCAGTGGATGCAGAGGCTGGCGGGCGAGCGGCACGAGGAGACGGTGGAAGCCAAAGGCGGCGCTCTCAGAGGCGGCCTGAGCTCGAGGGCGCAGGCTTCGTCAGCAAGGCCGGCCGAGGCCACTCGAGTCTCGGAGGCGCTCGGCAGAAAGCGGATGTGAAGGCGTAAGAGGGCAAGAAGCCAAAAAAAAAACGATCTGATGAACTGAAGCTCTGGAAAGAACAGCGATCCGATCTAATGCGTTGATGATAGAACAGAATCGATGGGAAAAAACGATCCAATCTGATTCGATCTTATGAATACCAGAACGGGTTGCAAAACACATATGGATGCTCTGATACTAATTGTTAGAATTAAATCTGATCTAAATCTGATGATCAAAACTAATAGGATCGCATATGCGGTAATTGCAACACCCATGTAATCTGTAAACGCGGAAGCATACCTAATGATGATGCCATTGCCATGAAAAATTGATCTGAAGTAGTAGATGAACAATTGTTCTGTCTACCTAGGGTTTGGTCTTTCCCAGCAAGAGGTAAGCCACAAACTCCAACTATTGATGGGGATAGGTGGTATGGCGAGAGTTACCCTGCTGGGAGGACCTGACCCTTATTTATAGCCTTTGGTATGGAATCCTATCTCGTCCCATAATTAGAGATAGATTCCGAATAGGTCTCTACACAGATTTAAAATCCAAGTCCATATTTATCCTTAAAAGATACTCGGGCTCTTAATAAATACTTTATTTTGATCACTTTATATATTTGAGCCAACTAAAATAGATAGGTAATATGTATTAAACTCATGTAGGTCCACATAATGGGAAATTAATCCAACAAAACAATCTATGTTCTTTTTTGTTTGTGTCCAATGTTTCAGTTCTGATCAACCAGAAGATAGTATCGAAAGTTCTTTGTCTGAAACTTCTGAAGCTGTCTAAAACTTCTGAAGCTATTCGTTTTCACAGAATTCAGTTCAAACAGAAGTATCGATTTTGGTTCTTGTCCTAACAAAGGATCTGGTTCTCCCAGTTGGTGTCGGGACCCAAAATTACGGTTCGGGACCCTCTGTGTTTAATGCACTAGCCCAGGATCATGCTAGTGCACACAGTGTCAACAAAGATGGCAATCGATCCATACAAGCGGATAATAGCATAAACGATTAACTTTGATTAACAAATAATGGTTTTGACCTTAAGGTCGAGTTTACAACTATTGAGCCACGCAGGGCTAACATAGGAAATAAACGGCGGAAACATAAACGGTAGTGGCACCCCATCGGTTCGCCACGAGCAACCGATCGATCAAGACCTCACGATCGAGCACCTTCGATGTACTCGCCCTCGAATCTTTGGTGAAGACTCCTCCTCTGCTTGATTCGTCAAAACAAGCGTGAGTACACACCGTACTCATAAGCCACACCACGAGATGCAAAATATATATATGCCGGCTTTTTACAAAGGAAGGCATTCTCAGGGCTCTTTTGCATAAATGCCACTTTTGCAATTGAATACAATTAATAGATTAAAGTCGTAAAACAAATAGACAATAATAATTTTAACAAGTTATTTCACAAAGACACACACACACAGCCTAACAGGTTATTCACATAGCTAGATGATTTAATCACATAGCTCCCTTCCCACACAATTTTATGAAAATCTACCCCTAGTGTCAAATCCCCGAGCATTGTCCATGACCGCGGACGCGGCTATTCGAATAGATTAAGTTACACTCTGCAGAGTTTGTACACTTTACCCACAAGATACAATTAGTGTAGCTAACACTAATCATAACAAAGCATTTCAAATACCTTATCCTACTATGCTAGGCCCGTCTCAAAACAGGCATGTGGTCGTACAGGAAGCTCAGTTCAATAGAGCACATGGTGAGGTCCTTAATTGACCAAGGCAAGACTTCCAAACTAACTAAACCACATAGACACACAGATTTTTAATATTCACACAGTCCACAGTCCCACCCCTTTCACACAAGATCCACCCCTTGCCTCACCCAAAATCTTTTACCACCCCTTGATTTAAGTGCAACATATGCCACAAAGACACATAGTACACACAGTTTGTTCACATTAGCTTTCATATTCACTTAGTCAATTTATAACAAAGAAGATACATGACAAGTGAGTCGTGGCATGGCTAAGCAATCTAATACGAACTAACCAACCCACGTTGGTGCTACAATATTTACCAACTAATTATCAACTAGGGTGACAAGGAATCAAGGCTTAACAATTACACAAGGGAGGCATATCAATTTGGAATTAACTCATCGCACCCAAAAGCTTTTAAATAAATACTTGAATTAAGATGCAGAATTTGAATTAAAATACTTTTATAAAACTGGGAATCAAAATGGTCAAGGGCATAGCTTGCCTTGAAAAGGATCTAGGAATTTATCTTGGTCTTGAAAGGTCCTTCTTCTTCAACTCTTCCAAAGAAATAAAGTCTACTCGCAAACGACACAAACAAACAAAACTAAATAAAAACCAGAAGCAAATAACTCCAATAAAATAATTAAAATCTCCAATAGATAGATCTGGATTTTAGACGAATTTAGAAATTTGAATGGACGGATTTGGAGTTAGGATTCAATTATTATGAATTTTACAAATTTTAACCTAAATTTGGAAATTAAATAAATTCTAAATTCTAAAACTAAACTGAACTCCAAATTACATAATTATATGTTATTTAATTAGACAATAATTTTCTAAGATTTTAGCAATTTAAATCATCCAATTTGGATTTGGGATTCAAAAGGTATGAATTTTACAAGTTTTAACCTATCTCTTGAATTTTAAATGAATTTCTAAATTTAAACAAAAGTCAAATTTAAATAATTTTGATTTGATTAGCTAGATCTTAATTCTATATGAATTTAGAAATTTGAAACACCCAATTTGGAGTTTGGATGCAAAATTATGAATTTTACAAATTTAAACCTAAATCATTATTTAACAATTTCTGAATTATTTTTCTAAAGGAAATTCTAATTATTGCGCAAGGTGACGTCAGCGAAGGATTTTCCGGAAAATAAATGAATTAAAGAATTAACCGACACGTGGGACCCACATGTCGCTGTGACCGCTCACGCGGACCAAGTCCACCGAGCCACCGATTTGAAACAGTCTTTGGCGTGGCGCGCACACAGCAGCAGCGCCGACGCGACACACACGTGGTCGACACGCACGCACGGAGGGCGAGGTGGCGGTGACGTCGCGCCCACGCCGGCGAGGACGACAACGACGGCGGCGACATCGACCGATGGTCACCGGCGCTACAAGATGCTTTCGCCATGAGGTGGTGGGTGGTATGGGCGTAGCCGACGCTATTGCGAACACGATGAGGTACCTCCGGGTGGTTGAGGTGGACGGTGGTGGCGGCGGCGAGGTCGGGCGCGGCGGCTTCGGGTTTTGTCGGCGGGTGCTCGGTGAGGCTCGACGAAATGGGTGGCTCCGGAGGTAGGTCCGTGACAAATAACACGGCGGGTGCTCCACGACGACGCGGCGGCGACGACGGCGGCAAGAATCGAAGAAATCCCACCGGGCGAGAAAGCCCTAGAGCTCGAATTGGCGGCGTCGCGAGGTTCTCGTGGAATTGAGCGAGGTTAAGGAAAGGGCCGCAGCGATCCTCGGAGTGGCTTTTATAGAGGTCGGGAGGCACCGGGCGGCGGGCGACGAGAGGTCGTGGCGACGGTTGCGGCCGTGGGGTAATCGCCGGCGTGGACGAGGGGGTGGGGTGTGGCGGGGTGGTCGTGGCGCGTGGCGACGCGTCGGAGGAGGACGCGGGCGGTTGGGGCGTCCGCCGTGAAGCTTCGGCGTTGACCGCTCATGGCGGTTGCTTTCGCGATTAACGCGGAGGCAAGGCGACGACCTCAGAAGGCGCCGCTTAGCGGCCGAGACGGGAGGCGCCCACCGGGCGAGAGGGCGAGGCGAGATGCGGGCGAGATCGCCGTCCAACTCAGACGGACGGCCACTGAATGATTGGTTGAGATGAACAAAGGTCTTTGGGCGGAGAGATTTAGCCCAACGACTGCTTGGAGATTTAAAATAGGTTTTTCCTTTTAGAAAATAGCGTAAATTCAAATAAGCAATGGAAAATAGCAAATGAACTTGAAAAATTCCGAAAATTCCGTAAAATATATCCAAGCTCATAGAATCCAAATAAAATAGTTTTGACTATTGTTCATGTTGGAATTATTCATATTAAATTGTTTTGTTACTAAAGTCCAAGTTAAAGCTTTTGAACTAAATTCAAATAAATCCAAATGGTGAATTTTCTCTCTACCAACTATTTAAATGATTTTTAAAGCTCTAAAAATTGGGATGTTACAGTTGGCCACCCAAAGGACCGTTTGCTTGGAGATCTTCTTGTTATCTTGTACCAGATGCCTATATAGTGCTTCTTGGAGGTGCCGAGCGAGAAGAGGCCGAGCTCGAAGGTGCCGTTCTGGGATACCAGCGTCTGGTTCCATGGAAGAGATTGGCCTAGAGTGAGGGAGCCGACGGCAGTCGTGGAGAGGCGTGAGCTGGAGAATAGCAGGAACAGGAGGATGATCATGGTGGCATATGCAAAAGTGTAAGACTTAAGGTTCGATCCACTCGAGCCGCTGGAACCAATAGGTTCTGAACCTATTGGACCTATTCTTTTGTTGGGTTGCACATCTGGCCTATATTACTAGAATTTTCTAATTGGATTTGTTACCCATTAGATAACGCTGAATCACTCCCACCCCTAAGGATAACAGGAGCACATGCCAGTGTCCATGGGGAACCACAAAATAGTTTTTGATTATGCCGATCGAGTTAAGAGGATAATAATGCAACAAAGGGGAGTTAGCCCCACGAGTGGAAAAAATAAACAAAAATGCTATGTGCACAAACATGGAATTCTCGCTGACTATTGTCGAAAAGTGGCAATACAATCTTTGTTGCAGTAGCCGAACTAGAAACTGATGATGATAGTGGATAATGTATAACGACTAGGGGCTAGGGCCTAGGGCCACGGGAAGAAACACTGCAACTATGTGGCGGTTAAGGCTGGTTCTAATAGGTGGTTTTTTACTATAGTTTTTTATTGTATGAAAAGTATTTAGATACCACCTTCCCAATGCATGGTATCCTAGAGTGTGGTATCCTAGGCCTTTGATATAAAGTATTTACTAGTATTTCTACCTAGGATACTGTGTATGAGTGGTATCTTATTTATCTAAATAAGATACCAGTCTGCTCTCTCTCTTCCTTAATTACAGTGCCACATCAGACTTTTACCTATGTGGCAGTTTTAAGAAACTTGCCAAGGTGGAGCATTGGGACTAGCCTAATGATCTAGCCAACGCGATACTTGTTACTTAATCTGTTCCCTTATATTTGTCCACATCTCACTATATGCATAGACCGGAAAAACACTAAATCTAACAAACACTTAATAAGAAATAATCATACATTTCCTTATTAAATGACATACCACAACCGTTTAACCTCTTCCAAAGTAATTAAGTAAGGGTAGAGAGAAAATTGTAATAACTATACTCTAGATTCTCACAATAGACAAATATATTCAAACAGATACTTCCGATGCTATAGACAAATTTAGCGAAACGGAGGGAGTAGTAACTGCCCAGTTATGGCTGATAAGATTCTGCTATGGTAAATAGGCCTAGCTAAGCCTATTACTCTAGATTAATAGCAAGATTTGAGTAAAATTTCCACCGGAACATAGAAAGAACCCTGAAATTAAAAGGGAAACAAATAAAACAACAGGTTCTTTCCCGTGATAGGCATCTCGGCTGAGAAGATAGTGATTAAGTTGAGCTTGCCTTGTGCTTAGTGAGGAGCCGGAAATGGTAGGGGCCGTTGGTAGCGGGCATGGCAACCAACCAAACAGCCACCGGAGCTCTAAGTTGGCGGCACCTATTTAGGTCATGTACAATGAGTTTACATCAGCTGTCTATAGTCTTTGTTACGTAGGATTTAAACTGATATGGATAAAAGAGAATAAAGAGAGAGAAATGTGTTGTTTACAATTATGTAGCCGACTGTATCATCAGAACTAAGAAGGAAGTGTTTTAGGTCTATGAAAGTATTAAAAGATTGTATCATCTATAAAGACAAGCGAACAGATAACTTATTGTATGAACTGTCTATAGTGCTGTCTATAAGTGATATAGAAAATTGTTATAGATAATAGCTGTATGTACCATTGTACATACCCTTATATATCTCCTGAGAATTTGATACGAAAACTTGTTAGTGCTCGTAGGTATCCGCACCGATTACGTCTCTATTCATGGTGCGTCTAGCATTTCTTTATACCAAATGGTCCGGTGTGTATAATCCACATGACTAGATGTAAAAATGGGGGAACGTTGTCGACACGAGACGCAGAACCATGGAGTTCACTTGGTCCCTGCGACGGATGGATAGCTTAGTGGCATCGAATTCCATAATTTTGTCCCCAACATACGCGCCCACTTGAACCCGATGGCCACCTCTTTTCGGTGCGCCCGACGCGTCGATGGGCTCGTCGCAGCTGTGCCGTGCGTGCCTTTGGCCCAAGATTTTCACGAGCTGGGCCTCGTCGTTTGGTAAATTAGTTGGTTGGTCCAATTCTGCTGCGTTGTGCTTCGGGAAGGGCCCATGTGGGCCTTGCGTTTTTTACTTTGTTGCAAACATCTAGGCGGTACGTGTCAAGTATGCGTAGCGCATTCTGTCTTAAAAAAGAGAGAGAGCATGTGTTAGTGTAAAATATTACTAGGATTAAGAAAGATCTTGTCAAACAGATGCGTGCAAGAGAACTAGAGAAGTGTAGAACTGAGGCAAGTGGCAGCGAAGTCTTATATGTGGAGTCGAAATCCAAGAGGAAATGGTAAAAAATGGCTACCCAGTCGTGTGGGGGTTGCGTGATACAGAGCTAATTTTTCCAACGATATGTGTAACGTATAACCTCGGAAACGTACGAAGATAACAGAAGCGTTTCATTCTTGAATTAAAATACTTGGATCTATGTGATTGATAATGTGGGAAGATATAAGTGCTTTTAGCTAAACCAATCAGTTGTCTTGATTGAACACCTCTCAAGACTTCCCGACGCTCCTCTTCCGGCCTAGTCTCATGTGCGCGAGAGGCCTATTTATATAAAACCCTAGTAGACCCCCTCACCCCCCAAATAAAAAAAAACTCCGCGTATACACTCCTTGCATGCATGCGTGCAATATTTTTTATTGACACATGAACTGAATCGTCAAAGCAAGCAATCCCCAGCACCGAAAGCCCATGCCCGGGATCTCTCCCCCGAGCCATAATTGGCACCGGGGATGCAGCAACTGACTTGAGGATTTTTTTTTAAATAATCTATTTTTTATTTGAAATTTCAAAAATATTTCGGCGATATTTTTTTTTTACGGAAATATACGTATGTCGTCCAATCGTTGGGCGATTGAAGTGAAATCGCCCGAACAGCTTGGGCGATCGTTCTGTCGTCGAACAGTGAAATGATCAAACCACGCCCAAACCCTAGGACATTGTTGCGATCGCCTAACAAATGGGCGACAGTTCAATACCAACCATACGGCGATAGGAGGTCCAGTCGCCCAACCCTAAGGCGATAGGAGGCTTTTTACTTTTTAATTATTGTTTAATTGAGTTGTAATGAATATTACATTTTGTAGGTGAATTAAATTTAGCAAATCTGATTGTATCATGTTATTTATTTTGAAAATAATAGTGTTGTGACGATGTTGGTTGGTCTATTTGTTATTTTCGTACAATATCATGGGTACGAAATTTGTCAGACTCGCAATAATATTTTGTGATCGTTGTATATTGTTGTAGTGCGGTAAATTTCTGTTGAATTTTGTGAGGACGATTGAGACAGTAATGATATGTAAGTACAAAGATAAGTGATATTACGATGCGCGAGGGAGTCTCTCCTCGATGAAGTCATCTGAACGTATATGCATATGTAGGCACGTAGTCGATGTCGTACTTTATGGAGCTTATACAAAATATGAGTGAAGTAACGCTCATTGTGATTATGAAGATGGCCTAAAACATGGAGGATTCAATGTCTGCATGTAATGGTTCTTTCTCGGGATTCCACTAGAAGAAGCATACTTGCAATATAGTCTTGCTTTGATAGGTCTCCTAACTGTAACTACATTACATCCACAGAAGCATCGCTACACGTAGTCACATGGCACGATGGTTTGGCTAATTGCTTTAGTCATCCTCGCTACTACTACGGTACATTGTGACACAAGCATCCGGACCATGTAAGTATACATGCCTTTAGGGATAGTAAAAATATGGAGGGTAGGACGGGACTACTACGTAATGACCGACTCTCTCGTGGACCGAGGCCATTTTCCTTCCTTGCTAGCTCGGCGTTGAACTCCTCGCCGCCTTCCCTTCCCTTGTCGCGGAGTGTCCACGCTTGGCCGGTATATCGAAGTCGCCCATATCCTGCGATTCCATGATGTAAGTGCACCGTATATTTAAAATTGTAAGAAGGATTATATTCTTCATAACTCACGCCGCCGACACGGATTACGCTGAAGCGATCGGATACGCCAGGGCGGCCGCTCACCGCATGAGAGCCTTTCCCTTGCCCTTGTCGCGGATCGCCCACGCCGGGCCGGTATGTCGGGTCGCCCATGTCCTGCGATTCCGTGATGTAAGGGCACCGATAGTGAAAATCGTAAGAATGATGTAAATTTTTAGAACTCACGCCGTCCATACGGATTACGCCGGGCGATCGGATACGCCAGGGCGGCGGGTCAACCGCATGAGCCTTTCCCTTGCCGTTGTCGCGGATCGTGCACGCCGGGCCGGTATGTCGGTTGTCCATGTCCTGCGATTGTATGATGGATGTAAGTACACCGTATAGGGAAACCTTACGTAATAAGGATGTAAACTCTTGATAACTGACGTCATCGATATGGATTACGCCCGGGCGAGTACTGGGCTCCTTCGATGCCTCCTCAACAGGGTCCAGTACGTAAGGTTTCCACCGCACGAAGTTCTCGGCCCGCACCAAGTAGTTCAGCATGTACTTCTGCTGGATGAATACCCTGTTGTACATCTCCGGCCGCCGATCCATCGAAGAAGTGGCGGCGCATCTCGGCCGCCATTACGTGTGGATGAAGTTAAAAATTTAAGGAATTGAACGTTGGGAGAGGAAAATCGACACGCCGAAAAGAAACACTTACAAGGTGATGCCCGCATGTAGTACGCCCGGCGTGTGCGGGTGTGTGGATCAATGATCTCTGCCGGTTCGCCACACACGCCAAGGGATCGAAAAACGTGGTGGTACCGGAGCATCTTTCATTGATTTATCTAGGTATTGTAGCTGTTTCTTCTTACGCTAAGCCACTTTTGCTTCTTCAACAACCTCGCGTAGAAGTTTGCGAAGAGTCCATAGCCGGGTATGTGTTGTGTAGTGTTGTGTAGAGTTGGGTTTGGTTCAACCCTCTTTTATAAGCTCCATGGTTGGCATGGTGTGGTTAATTTCATGCAAAGTAGAGAGTCTTGTTTTTTTAATTCTGAAAAGCTGAGGAGGTAGAGTGTTGTCAAGTCGGTCTGAAAAGCTGGCGAGGCATAGTGTTGTCACGTCTTACTTTGCAGTGAGAAGTCATGGCTTGCTTTATGAGTGTCTTATCGGTCCGAAAAGCTGGCGAGGCAGAGTGTTTTCACGTCTTTCTTTGCAGGTGGTCAGGGTTGTCAAAGTCGATTTGAAAAGCCTAACCCTAAACTGTGCAAAGCTGTCTCCTTTGGTCTTATCACTGCGGAAAGCTGCCTCGTGTGGTCTTGTCACTGCGCAAAGCTGGCCCGTGTAGTCTTATCACCGCAGAAAGTCGTCTCTTCGGTCTTATCATCGCGCAAAGCTGCCTGTGGGTCTTGTCACCGCAGAAAGTCGCTCTTTGGTCTTATCATCGCGCAAAGCGCCCGTGTGGTCCTCACACCGCGCAAAGTCGCCTGTGTCGCCTTGTCACCGCAGAAAAGTCGTCTCCTTTGGTCTTATCATCGCGCAAAGTCGCCTGTGTGGTCTTGTCATCGCGCAAAGCTACCCCTGTCGCCTTAGCATCGCAAGCAAAAGCGCCCGTGTGGTCTTATCATCGCAAAACCCACTTTGTTAGTCTCCCCGGGCCTATAAAATGCACGCCTGCGTTCAAAAATTAGGACCACTCGACCCTTGAAACCATAGGAGGAAGAACTTTCTCCGTTTTACAGTAACATACGATGGCAAACGCCAAGGGACCAGTCCAACTGGGGTCATCGGGTTTAGACCTTCTCCCGAAAGGATGGAGGACTTGGCCCTAACCACCGTTGATGCCGAACAAGCGTGCTCAACCTAAGTGGCGAAATGCACGACACGGGAGGACACTATCGCAGTCATAGATGACCCTTTCGATGGTGGACGGCGTTTCTTCCGATGCCCATACTCTGGGGTAAATAGTTTTGTTTATGTTACTGGTAATACATCGTCCATACTAACGAATGGATCCGTGAGCCATACCTGCAAAACAACTTTAAGTTAGCAAATACGCGAAAATAAAACATCCAGTGTAACGAATGAGTAAATTTAACTTGCAAACAAACAAATCAAAGAGAACTAGGCTACCAGATGGTCTTTAAAAACTAACGAAAAAAGTTATAGTACTACAACACTTAAATAAACATTACGTGCAACATACGATACATGTCTTACTAAGCATTACGTACATCAAATGAAAATTGGGTAGTAGCGTAACGCTTACATAAACAATAGAAAGTACAAATGACAATGTACACTGATTTGCAATTTTGGTCCCACTTTGCACACCGAAAGAAGTGCTAACGCAAACCATAGCAAAGGTTTACTCCTCACCGGTGCCTTGCATCGTCTCGGGTCAGGTGTGCCCTCGCCAGAAGCGTTCGCAGCAGTCTACCCAACGCCCGGCTTGTGCCGTCCATATCATTGGTAATACGACGACTCGCCGACGACCCTTGCTACCCTTCAAAGATGCCAATATCCGAATCCAGATCCTATTTGCAATATCCAAGGTGGCGGTTACCCACAACCCCGGCCCCTAAGCTCGCCACCACGCCGCACCACCCTCTCCTTCAAGAAGTACTCGGACACAAAGTTCAAAGGGTCCATACGCGACACCCCGCATGCGGGCGAGCACATGAGAGCATGGCTTGTGTAAGAGCTTCGGTTTGTTGCACGCATCTGACTAGGCTCGTTGACATGATCTCCAAGGCATACCTCGTGGGTGACAAGAACGAGCCGCCCCAAATCGCTCTATCCGCAAGAGCACGCCGAACGATGTCCATATTGCCCATCACGCATACCGTGTGCGATCGCCCTTCGTGTCTTCGCCGCATGTATGCCGTAATCTTCGAGCAGTACGATGTTTGAGGGTTCGTGGCATGAAGTGCGGTATTTGCATGCCTCTCCCTGAAATACCCGATTGTGCTGTGAAGAACACCTTCCACGATGGCGACGAGGGGTTGAGAACGAAGGCCCCTAAGAACCCAGTTGTACACCTCCGCAAGGTTAGTGGTCATTATGCCGTACCTTGCCCCGTCCGTGTCATGCAGCAGAGACCATTTGTCCAATGGCTGGGCCTCGATCCAGTGGGAGAAGCACTCGATGTTCCTCGAGGTCCTTTGCCTCGACCAAGAGTTCAGACTCGCTCCTCGTTCCTCGCGTCCACGTGTTTCCTTTGTGTTAGTCGGCCGGCAAAGAATACCCATAAGCGCCAAATTTATACCGCTGGTTCGCATAGCCACCTCTTGAATAGCTTCACCAAGGGTTGCTTCGAACTTCTTGAAGAAGTTGACCCCCAAATAGCTTAATACACCATCTACTCCTCATATCCTCGCCAAGGGAACTCCTCGGGTCTTCCTAAAGTGTTTTTATGGCCTTCAAGATCTCGGCGTGGCGATCATGGATCACGCACACATCGTGATTTAGCTCCAACAACTCCCACCCTCGATGTCGGCGAACCACAACCAGCTGTCGACATTCTCACCTTCGACAAATGCGATGGCCAATGGCAGAATTTGATTGTTCCCGTCAACACCTATGGCGGTAAGGATCTGCCCCTTGTATTTTCCAAATAAAATGTCCCATTAATCGAGATCACGGCAGATATGCCTAAAAGCCTCGATGTAGGGACCAAGGCTACGAAGGCCCTATGCATTATGGAAAACCTCATGGATTTTTAGATGGCATGTCCTTCACAAAGAATGTACGTGCGGGTTTCTCTCCTACAAAGACCTCAAGCATACGAGGAATGTTGTCGTGCGCCTCAAAAGATCCAAACCGCCTTTCCATAGCCTTCGCTTCGCCGCCACGCCTTCCCATAGCTGATCTTGTACTTGAATTTCTTCTCAATAGCCACCATAATGTGCTTGGCCTCCATATCCTTCTTCTCCACTATCTCTCCATACATCAAATTAGCTATGAATGTTGACGTTATGTTACGATGTCTGCACAAAACACCGCTGAGCATGCACGAGTGCGGCTCCACCTTCGAGACAATCCAAGGAGTCTCATACTTGGTCTATGCGCTGCACTCGCCAAGGACAACCGGCCGCTTTCGCATTTGATTGTCTTCGCTCTTGGCTAGATTTGACGACCAAACGTCCGCCGCATAGACATAGCCCACAATACTTTAATGGCATCCTGCAAGGATGTCTTATCGACAAACATTGAGTGCAACCGAACCTCCGTGGCATGGTACTCCCACGGCGATTCGTGCTCATCGTCGCGTATATAGACCCTCGGCACAACTGCTCCATTCTCGGGATGGGAGCTCCGCCTCATCGAACCGCCTCGTCGTCTTCTTGTAAAGCTTCCTCTTGACCAAGGCCATCCGGTCATCGCTTATTTGATGCAATATGTAATCCCTATGCTCTCCTTCATCACCGTCTCAGAGGGCTCACCATGCGTGCCCGATCTTCCTCTCTGATGTACCGCGTCGGGCTCATCACAAGCAACATTCTCTGAACTCTTCAGTAACACGACCATCCGGGTCCTCTTCTTCACCAACATGTTGGCCACCCGAGTTGCTCGCAACTCTGTGATGATATCCCATGGGGGGCCTGCCGCACTTCTTTGGGCATGGTTGCACAAGTATCACACACTCATATCCACGGCGCCGACATCCTTCTATAAAGCCCTTCCACACCGCCGCGCGCATCGTCTTCTCAACTCCCACCGATGTTCGTGGGAGACCGCTCCAAAGCCCTTATATGTCGACGCAGACACCTCGGGGTTCAAAGAGAAGTCATGGGTCACCAAAGCTTCACATCTTCGATTCGTGCATTCTCGCCGCTCGGTGTACCAGAGTGGCTTGCCAAAACTGCCAAGTCAACACCGCACGGACCTTCACGAACCGTGCCAACACCGTAATGCACTTTCAATGTAGTGGGTACAGGCATGACTTATTGTATGGTCAAGAATATTTCCAACATTACAATTAGTCACCGCAACGCATACGACATGCAAGTCTCGCTACATTGTAATTTACATTTGTAAGACCCTTCACCTATCGTCCACAACTACACGACAGCATGATCAAGATGTCATTCATTCCCTAAGGCAGAGGCCGCAATGAACGTGTAATACGATATTCAGATTCAACTTACAAACCGAGCTATTCCATAGCAGGCATTATTCGATTCGGACGCTAACTTGCAATCCGAAATGCTACAAGTGGCATTCCGGTCTTCTACCAATTACGTAAGTCAGTTAGTTCATACTAATTTACTTGTACTAATTAGTTTATACAAATAATTCATCCTCTTTATGCGCTCGGTCACGCATTATTCACCCAATAATAGTCGGCCACGCACATACCGACACTACTACAATACATCTCACAAACAGCACTAATAATATTGCCTCACAGACTACTTTTTCTAGAATTAAAGTTTTTATCGCTACTACGCACATACAAATCAACAACATTTCGATTTTCTATTTTTTTTCTCTAACCACAATTTCCTACGGTGCTACTATACTACTCATTTAACTAAATAAACTATTTACCTACCCAAAAAATACACTACAAAATACACTTACTTACTTAATCAACAACATTTCGATTTTCTACTTTTTTTTTTCCTAACTACGCTTTCTCTTAACGCTACTTATACCTACTATTTTAACTAACTAAATACCTACTTAAAAAAATACAATACAAAATAAGTCAAACTTACCTCGCAATCCAAGTTTTCCTCCTCTTCTTCCTCTCCCTCCCCCTTCTCTTTTTTCCTCCCCTTTTTCCTCTCCTCTCCTTCTCTTTTTCCTCTCCTCTCCCTCTCTTTCTTCTCCGTAGTCACGATCGCTTATGCTTCATGAAATGAATCGGCCGGGGACCATGCGGCGATATATAGGCAATCCAGTCGCCGCACCGTTGGCGATCGATCCTATCGCCAATCGGCGGCGATCATCAATCATGTCGCCAACGGTCCGGCTTCTGTGCAGTTTTAAAGCCGAAGGGTTGGGCGATAGGCTTGCAGTCGCCCAACCGTTGGGCGATAGGCTCGAGTCGCCCAACGATTGGGCGACAGACGTATATTTCCGTTAAAAAAAAATCGCCGGAATATTTTTGAAATTTCGAATAAAAAATAGATTATTTTTTTTAAAAATTCCTGACTTGAGCATGGAGTCATGCTTGCCCCATGGCACCCGCCACAAACATTCACATCTTCTGAATCTTCTTCATTCTTAAGTCATAACCGCGCCATGCATGCACACATAGAATATACTATCATGTGGACTGTTCAATGCTCTTCTACTACATCCAGGACGGAGCCAGAATTTTTTTACCAAGAAGACCATATGATGAGAACTGAATATCGAGATATGTCAAACATAAATATTTTGCTATTCTATATAAACAAACCAAAAACTATATAAAATGTTTCATCAACTATGGGAGGGACGAGAGCTCCCACTATTCCCCTTTGTCTCCGTCCGTGACTACATCTATAGGAGTGAAAGACCCCATTCAATTACCTATATATAGCCCCCCACCCCCCTCCCCACACTAAATTTTGTTTCCAAAGAGTTGAAACGATTTAATTCCGGGAAACAGGCTTGGATGGGGGCTTCTATTAGGAGCCAAATCCCTCATTTCATGGACCAATTGGCAATGTACCAAAAAGTTCAGTAGGTATTGCTTTGCACAAAGGCTTATCATACCCATCTACTTAAGGAAAAAACATGGCTTAATGATCCGTTGCCATCATAAAGCTAGGCGAGGAGGAGAACATTTGGAATCTTGATAAGTAATTTTGTGGTCGTTCTCCTAAAAAGGCCTAGCTAGCCAGGTAGAACAAGGCAGCCTTTCTCTTAGCCTTTCCTCTCCTTTTTCTTTTTCCATTCCCTACTTTAATTGATAATATCTCCTAGAGGGCCCTCAAAAGAGTGCATTTTGCAAGTGCTACATGCACATATGCAAACCTTGCAAGCACTGCACTTTTGAGGTAGGTGTGGATTTGTATCTGATGAAAAAAAAAATCATCCTTACGAAAAGCATGCAAATTCTGTTGATTTGCTATGAATTTAATTAAATTACGGGATACATCATAGGACCTTGGCAGAAGTTGACAATACTAGTGACAGACAAGCATAATGTAACAAGGATTCTCAGTGTGCTATCGTAATAGTTAAGAACAAAGTTTGCGCATACCCTCTATGGTTAGAGTGCTTTTTATCGGATAAACTACATGCTATATAATCGTGTGGTAAACGCAAAAAAGCGTCACAAGGCGATAATGATCTTTAGAATTGACAAGACTAATGCTTGCTATAAGCATATCATGACCGTAACTTTATTCAACGTTACTTTCAGGTGCCAAAAGACACCACAAAAAGGTTAGAGATGTGATTTACGGAGACAAAACATCTACAGAAACCTGCCACACAATACTTACTTTTGTGAGTATATTCGTGCATTTACTTACTTTTATGGGCATATTTGTGCACCTTCTCTGCTTTTATTTTATCTTATTCTCTCCACCTTTTCCAATCTACCCAGTAGCATGAATCACATGGCAATAAAAAAAAAACCGAAACCGGAACTCAAACCCGTAACAACAACAGAAGCAACTAATCAACAGGTCCGATGACGTCAGGACCACCCGCCACCCGCTCAGTGACTCGCCAATCAACTCCGATAAAGCCACGACAGGTGGCAGTAGCATAGGATACAAACCCATCATCCATGCGTGTGCGCTGAAGAGAGCCAACTTTAGGGTGCGGTGGAGCTAGCCGGGGCGCCCAAAGTTTTGTAACGGTGTACACTATATTTTTTTTACTAGTAAAGGGTGCTTCATCCTAGCTGGTATCTTAAGTCTGTCATATAGACAAAATGATAATGTATCACCATAGTTAATGAAGAGAGATAGTACTCTAGTATCTAATCTGGATACCGGTTCGGTCTCGAAATCCAACGCATAAAATTTATTGTGATCGATCCCGTGTATTGGGAAGATCATGCATGTATTGCTTTAGTATATGCCACAAACAGACCACAATGCTCAAATACTAGTAAAGATCATACATGTAATTAAATGAAACAGTATAATATACTACGCCATAAGAAACCATACATTAAAAAAATAGTATCCTAACACTTCTCATACACTAAAAAAACTGTACTAAGATACTACTCATTGGGAGCAGCCTAATACATACCCTGCCGCCCTTTTTCGTTTCTTTCGATGTGTTGTAGTAGTGCTGCGGACGATGATGGCGGGGAGGCGCACGCGGGGAAGGGAATGTCGAGCGAGCCACGCATCGAGCTAGGCCGGCGCACGCACGCACAGCACAGCACAAGCACAGGCGCAGTACAGTGAGCTTAGCGAGCGGCGATGTAAAAAACCTTCCTCTTTTCCTCCGCCCGCTTTTGTTTGCCCCCTTTTCTAGTCGCCGCTCCCAACCCTCCTGTTCCCCGGCGCCTTTCTACCGTCCGCGCGCGTTTGAAAGACTGTGCGGGTGGCGCAGCGCCCGACGCCGGCCTCGCCGGACCCTCTTTGGAATGGTTTCGCAGCTTTTTGGTTGTGCCCTGTCGGCCTTGTGGCATCGTGCGTGTGCGTGCATGGCGTGGGAGCCGTACGCGAGTTGTGCTTCTTGCGAATTCCCTCTTAGCAGAAGGAGCAATATACAGTGCCGTACTAACTTGGAATGGAGGAATTGTGAACAAAAAATAGACGTTTTCATGTCCGATACTCGTACACACACCCGGGGCTGCGATGGCGCAATGTGCAGAGGAGGGAGACGACGCGGGACCGATCAGAGGAGGAGACGAACGAAGGCACTCGGGGGAGGCTGGGCCGGTGCACGGTTGGGCGGAGACGCGGGCGGACGGCCAGAGCCGACTCGTGGGCCGGTCGGAGTGAGGGGGCGGCGGGGCGGGCGCCCGAGACCACAGTATTGATTCATGTGAAACGTCGTACAAGAGCATTTCCGAAAAACAAATACTGATTCATGTGAAATTACTCTGTGCCGCAAAGAGAGGCTTAAAAAATCGCAGCAGGGCAGCTTTGTTGGTGTTGTTTAATATTGCGGTAATTTACGTGAAGATCTCGTAGATATCCGGAGGGACGTCTGTGTGGAAACAAAGGAGTAACAAACACTAGGATCATGTCCCTGGTCAACCAATAACTATTGTAACCTGTGTGGCACAAAACGAAGTACATGCCGAATGGATTTATTCGTGGATTTTCCAAAATTTGACCCCTTAATCGGTTGCTAAATTGTAGGGTAATTTAGTCCCTACAACATCGCCTATTTATCGTACCTTGAAACCATTATAACATGAGATCTTATATGGGAGAACTAGCAAATGCGCGGCTAGATCTGTTTCAAAATTGTAGTATCAAATGATATAATTTAGATGCTTGATAATATATTTACGTATCTTCTAAGCTATTTAGAATTTTAATATATCATAAATATTAGAAGTGACAATAGAAGTTTGAAGGAAAATAGAACATGAGGAATAATGTAACTGAAGTATGAGATTTGATGGAAAAAAAATCATTGAGCATAGGAAACGTGATTAAGTCGCTTGATGCTTTTTACGACTAGATTGTTAAGATAGGCGGCATATCCTGTGCATATACCCATATCTGTGGACATGTGCGCATGGCCAATCCTGGCCATTGAAGCCAGATCTGACAGCCTTGATGCCCCCCGCACCTCCCACTCGGTTCTTTGCCAAAAAGCCCCCGCACGTCGCTCTTTCTTCCCATTTTTCACCCCTCCTCACTCCTCCTGCTCCTCCCCACAACGACGCACCGCCAGCGAGCTAGGGTTCCGCCCCCCAGTGCGGCCGCCCAGATCTGCGGCCGCCCTGTCCGGCGATTCTTGTTTCCTTGCCCCGCACCATTTATGTCATACGCCCATTCCCCACCCACGAGTGGCGAGCTAGGGTTCATCCTCTGCGCCGCGCGCCGCCCTTGCTCGCAACGAGCCCCCCTCATCGCTGCCCTGCTGAGCGGAGCCGAGCTCGCTGCCGTTCGGCGGAAGAAGCCCTACGCCGCCCTTCCTCCTCTGCGCAGCGCCCCCCTCCCCCCTGCGCCGCCCGCCCGCGTGGAGAGCGAGCCTGCGCTTGTAATTGTATGACTTTTCAACACTATTAAAAACCAATGATTTCTGGTTTAATGATACAAATCTCTACAGTTTCTCAAGTTTGTAGAGAAGATAGCACTAATTGCGCTTTATACATCCGAAAAGGTTCATCCGCAATGGTCTTACAAAGATCTCAGAATTTGGGATAGTAGCTCGGTAAGCTTGCCTTCATTGGATTGCTGTTGTGTTTACTCAAAATTTGGTTTCTATGGCTCAAAAAACTATTGTTTTCCTGTCAAATGTGAGTTTTATTTGGAAGGAGGGCAATGGTTTTGGTGACGGTGGAGTAGTTTGTATCGATGAATTTGACAAAATGAGGCTCAAGACGAGTAAAAGTCAAATCAATTTAGACTTCTTGGTTGAAACTAGAATAAACATTGTATACTGTTTTTTACTCTTGAAATCATTTTAAACCGTCTCCTTTTTCTTATGCGATTCGAGTTGCAATTCATGAGTGAATCCATCGCTTCAGTCGAAGAGCCCTTCGATCATGCACCAAAGGGACGAGGTGGAGTATAAGAGAGCACGCCATGTGATTGTCCGAAAGGCTTGAGGTGGATCGTGGAGGAGGACATAAACCAAGGACATCCTCTATTCAGATGTGTGTATAAGTTTTATCGAAACGCAACCTCTGCCAGAGGACGAGGCACGCTTTGGTTCGGTTGATCGTTGACAGACTAATGTAATCTGCAAGAACGGAGGAAATTTGTTGCATCGTTAAAATTCGGGCCAGTAGTTGTACTACAAGAAGCACACCAGAGACTAAGACTACCGATGATGTACACTAACCCTCGAAAATAAACTTAATCAAACACATGCAATGTACATATCTAAGAAAGGCAAGTATCATAAGAGATGAAGGGTTACATCAAGATGTTCAGAGGAAGATTCATTGAGTTGAACTGTCCGCAAAGGCCCCGACTGCACTTGAGGGAGCTGAGGTCAAGCTTCAGAACATCAATGCAGCCTTTGTGTTTCTCGCTGCGATGATGACATGGGCTCAATACCATTCATAATCTCAATTTCAATCATCCATACATGGACAAGTTCATAATACCATTCACATTCATACAACAATCTCATGAAACTAGGACAATAGTTCTATTATTCTATCTGATTTCTAATTTGCAAGATAAATTCCTGACATCAAACAAGAAAATGTGGCATTCTCCAGAATTGAAACAATGCCTCCATGAGCAGCATCCATGTATGATCCATGAGCAGCCTCCATGAGCAGCATCAATGTATGAAACAATGCCTCCATGAGCAGCATCAATGAAGATAAAACAGTGAAGCATCCGTACAAGAAAATGTGGCATTTCATCTAGAATTTCAGACAAGAATCAGACAACTAAATCTGAACTTATCTGATTTCAGGATATACACACAAAATCTGAACTTTTTTTGAAGAAAATCTGATTTCAGGATATACACACAAAATCTGAACTTTTATGAAGAAAAATTGAAATAAGTGCAGGAACTCTATACCATTTTGCTTTACTCAGAGGAACTCTATACCATTTGTTTAGTATTGTCTTTTGCTCCTGGAAAGTGAGGAGATCTCTCTCTTTTTCACTCTGAAAGCTAAGCTGAATGGTCTGAAATGCTGATCCTGGAGAAAAATGTGAGATACCTACTGATTTATTCCACTCCATTTGTACTAGTTTTCTGATTTCATTGATTACATTGAATGTCAGTATGCAATTTCTGCACACACACTGCCATGATTTCTAGTCCAGACATTTGAAGTATCAGGAAATCTGGCACACACACTTCCATTGATTCCATTGCTCATTCATACAACACAAAACATGCACATACAAGAATTGAAATCATACATTATTTCACTGGCCTACCATAGCATAGCATATTGATAGCAGCATTTCACTGGCCGCTATATTGATGCATTTGCAAATCGTAAAGCAGAAAATGTCCTGAAATCTGAAGCGCGAGAATACAAGTTCCAACAAACTCATGCAACATTTACATTCTTTCAGAGTTGGAAATCGAAATGGGGATTCTGATGTCAATTTTGATCTTCTCTTTTCAGAAAGAACACTAGTTCTAAAGGGATCAAGATCAATTGTGTTGACAAGCTATCTCGACCTACATGATCTTGGCTCGGATGATCGCCTTGACCATTCACCGCACCGCCACAGGTGTTGTCTTTGGGGTGGGTCAACGAGGTTGAACTTCTCGGCGTCCTTCTTGGGGTCGGTTGCAAAGCCCTCATTAAGGATGTAGAAGTCGAGGCCGTGGATGTTGATGGGGTGGTTCTCCTGTGTGATGATGCCGGTGTCCCACAGACTAGCCGCACCACGGAGCCGAACTGAGCTTGTCCGTGTCTTGCAGGGCTCTCAAGAACACAAGGCGGATGTAGGGCGCAGGGGGCTCGGCGCAGCTTGGCGGAGGCTCCGCTAGGATGGGAAGCATAGGGGGAACCTGGCGGCGGCGGCCACGAGGAACCCTAGCTCGTGGTCGGGCGGCGCAGGTTGGCTCGGCTCGTGGGGCAGGGCGGCGTCGGAGGGTCTTCGATAGGCGGCGCAAGGGGCGGTGTCGGAGGGGCTCCGGCGGGCGGCGCTGGGGGAGGCGCCCAGGAACCCCACCTTGTCTCGTGGCGTGGATGGGGAATGAGAGCTCTGGTTGGGCCGGGGGCCGAAGGAGGAAGAGGCTTCTCACACGGGGGGTTCGCGAAGATGCTTTAAGTGGGATGTGGGGGAATTTCGGCCGTTGAGATCAGAATGAGCAGCTAGGATGGGCTATGTGCACATGTCCACCAAATGGGACATGTGCACCTGATATGCCCCCGTTAAGATAGGCTTCCAAATTTCGGCCTAGTTGAGGTGAAAAAGTCGATTGCATCAAGCATTGAAAAGAAGTGCCATCATTTTTTAGACCAAATAGCATTTTGACATAACAAAATATTCCAAATGGAGTAAGAAATGCGGTCTTTTCTTCGTCTTCTAGACACATATTAATCTGATGGTAACCAGAATATGCATCTAGCAAACTTAATGTTTTACAACCGGCAGTAGAATCAACCAACTGGTCGATATGAGATAAAGGGAAATCATCTTTTGGACAAGCTTTATTGAGATCAGTGAAGTCTACACATATACGCCACTTGCCATTAGACTTCCTAACCATTACAGGGTTGGCTAACCACTCTGGGTGGTCGACTTCTCTTATAAAGCCTGCTTTAAATAGCTTGTCCAATTCTGATGTGATAGCATCCCGTCGATCAGGTGCGAATCTCTGTAATTTTTGTTTTACAGGTATCTTGTCAGGTCGTAAAGCTAGCTTGTGCTTGATCACCTCCTTGGGGACTCCAGGCATGTCGGATGCTTGCCACACGAAGACATCTGCGTTAGTTTGGAGGAAAGTGACGAGGGCGTTTTCCTATTTGGGGTCGGAAGTATCCCCGATGCGAATAGTCTTCGAGGGCTCCTCTGGATCCAGAGGAGCCTCTTTGACCTGGTCGTTCGGCTTTGGTGCAGCTTTAGACTTCGACTGCTTGGTCGAAGGCTGCTCCTTGCATTCTTCTCGAGTTGGTATCTAGCCAACTATCTCGAGGGATCAACGGTCACACGAATACGTCATCTTTTTATCACAGTGAATTTTGATTACTCCTTTGGGACCTGGCATCTTAAGACATTGATACTCATAATGAGTAGTCATTAAGAATTTTGCCAAAGTTGGTCATCCGAGTATGGCATTATATGCCATATCAAAATCGACCACATCAAAGGAGATTTTCTCTGTGTTGAAATTGCTTGGAGAACAAAATATTAAATGAAGAGAAACTTGGCCAATAGGTTTGACCGAAGACCCTGGTACAATACTATGAAAAGAGTATCGTACCGGTCTTACCTTAGTTCTGGGTACTTGCATCTCGTCTAGGGTACTCGTAAACAAGATGTTTAACGTGCTGCCACCATCAACCAACACTCGATTTACTCGACAATTGTTGATGGTGGGCTTGACCACGATCAGAAACTGACCTGGTCGAGTAGAAGGGATCGGGCAGTCACTCTTCTTGAAAGAGATGGTGACTTTTGACCACTTCGGCAATTTAATGACAAAAAGAGGGTCAATTGAGTTTACCTCACGTTCGACAGCCTTAAGCTGTCGTTTTGGCTCGTATACCGACGATCCCCCATAGATATGCTCGATGGTATGCTCAGGATCTTGGAATCACCACAACACAAAAGCCCTGTAGAGACGCCTATTTTATGGGTTAAAGACGTTTTCAATCATCTCTATAGCGTCATAGAGTCGTTTTTGTAAAGCGTCTCTAGAGCGTCTCCCCACGTACTGTGTCAAAGATCATAGAGATATATTGTTAAGCGCGTCTACAGTGATATGGGTCGTTTAGATTGCGTCTCTACAAGCTTGGAGACGCTTTCATATTCGCATTTCCATATCGTCTCTACTCTCCCTAGTGACACTTTATTGCATGCCAAAAAACATAGATACGCATTCATAGACGTATTTAGATTGAGCTAGAGATGTCCATTTTTATTTTGTTCTGTAGAAATATTTTATCGCTAGTTAAACTACAATGATTCAGAGGATATAGTATCACATATTTTCATAAGAAGTTTTAGATCTTTGGTAAAGCCATTTCAAATGTAGAATTACATTGTCGATATATAAAAAACCAGAAGAAAAAATATAGACACTCCATTGCGGACTGAACGAGTTAACAACTGAATCTAACATCCACATACAAAGGTGTAAACACACTGAAAAAATTTCCTACAAATCCTACATCTGCCGACGACCTTCAGCTCCTCAGACCAAGGTAACATTGCCTTTGTGCTCTGGAGAACAATGAAGGAATCTTTCCAGCTTTGGAGGATGCTAGAATTTATAAAGACCTCAATTTTGAATATCAAGTTCCCTTTCTCCACGTCTTGATCATTTCAAGGTACTCACTTTGCACATCTTTGTTTGCAACAACATTGAGGGGATCGAGGTCGACAACAATTCCATAGCAGAATTTTGTGCATATTTCGAACGTGTTTGCTCCATCTATGTGGACCTCATCCATCCCATCCTCAGTGGCCTTAAGAACTAACCTTTGAAGCTTGTTTGCTCTTGGACGTAAGGAAACTACATATGATAATCAAATCAAACATAAATTATCAATCATGTTTGTCAATCAGATATTGCTCTGGATATGAGTTATCACCAAAAGAGAATAGAAACATCTATAGGCAATACATATTCAAAACATCCACAAGATTCGAGACATTGAAGTTTTTTTCTTAAAAAGGAAGATTCAAAGATTTATGATTGGACTATTCACATTCAAATCCCACACAGACCAAACGATTTCTGGAAATGATAAACCTATACCTATGGTGTCAAGGTATTCTTTACTTCAGTAGAGTTTTCAGTTGAATGATTGTCACTGAAGCAGTCTGATACTTTCAGCAGAGCTTAAAGAGCTATTTCACACCCTAGTAAACTAACTGCGAAAAGTTACTAGCAAGAGATCAAGTATAGAAGTACTCCATGCAGATTGGTATTTTCTTAATTCAGCAGCTTTTCATATAACACAATCCACTTTCATCAAGCAATAAACAGCCCTTGCAAACAAATAAATATGTCATAAGGTCACAATAATTTTTAATGATTGCAAATGAATACTAATTGTGCCAAACATTATTGATATGCCAGTGAAAAAAATTAAATGTGAAACGGTATCCAGTAGATTGGAAAGAGACAACCCAACAACAATCTAGCAAAAAGGAGCTAAGTAATATACATATCTAGCAACAGTGCCACTTTCACCACACGCAGACATGGTTAAAGGTATTGCTGGAATTGCAAGAACCTGAATCAGCAAACATCATATCATTAATATCAAATTATCAATCCAAAGTTCCAACCCTAATGTTAGTATCTATATGGCAAAAGTCTATAGCATACATAGTAGTGGATCAAAGGTGGACCAATTTATGTTAAGAGTTCATAAATAGGGAAATAGACAAAGAAACTCATGACATCGCTTCAAACTGACTTGCTAGGAAAGAAGCCATAACATCAAAATCGAGATCAAAGGTTGATAATTTCATAATATACCTCCAATCCTGCATAAACAAGTACGAACAAAGCATATCCATCTGGGCCATAGCCTGTCAATGTAAAGTGATATCACAATTTATCCAAAAATCCAAAGAAGGGCCTTTACTTGAAAAATTCCATAATAATCAAACAAGAAGCTGTGTAGACATGAAAATGGTCAGTTCTGCAGATATGCAAATGATTTCTATTGTACGGCAAGCAGAAACTAGTACCCATATCATATCTACACCACCTCATACTCAGCAGAATCAAAATACACTAAAATGTTTTCTTATTGTTGTTTGTTAACTATATGGGCACACATAACTAAAAAAGATTCAGAAAAACAAAATGAGATTAAGGACAGGAGGATCTTACACACCCAAAGTATAGCAATCTCTCTGTATATCACCTGTT
Source organism: Phyllostachys edulis (assembly GCA_036346405.1). Taxonomy (NCBI): domain Eukaryota; kingdom Viridiplantae; phylum Streptophyta; class Magnoliopsida; order Poales; family Poaceae; genus Phyllostachys; species Phyllostachys edulis. The sequence goes on from CM070556.1 coordinate 22,258,982, forward strand.
CATGATCTTGTTTCTTCCAGACTTATGTATCCCTAAAATAAATAAATCTAAATTCTAAACTGCAAACACCACACCAACCATTGCTTTCTTGGTTTGCTTAATTCTACCAAATTCCAAGCAGGCAGAGCAGTGAGCAATGAGATCTCATCAAGACCATCAAGATTCAAGGTGATCTCCTAAAGGCTTGCATGACCAAGAACATTAGCCTTGAAAGTTGAAACTAGTCACATAAGAATTGTTCTCTTGTTTGCTTAAATATTACAGAAAAATATAAAAACCTACCAAATAATGTATTTTGATTATATAGTAACAATTTGTTTTCTATTTTGGGTCTTTAACTCTTTTGTCACAACTCCTATGGTTTAAAAATTGATTGAAATACAACAAAAATAGAACTAAACACACACCCGAAATTTTTGAACTGCTACAAACACTTCAACACAATGAAACTTGGGAGGAAAGGAGTTCCTTTCTTGTCATAGAATCTCAATCGAATGACATTCCCATCAAAGTCTATTAGAGGACCCCCAATACATCTCTGCAAAATATGTTTTCAGCAATTAAGTGGTCATTTGTAATAATTATATTAATATAGAACATCTTCCGCGTGTTCAAAATTCGAATTTTGTATGCAAAGAACAACCCTCAAAATTTCAACATGGGTACAACAGCACAAGCAACAAGCATGTTGATCTCCACAGAGTAACCTTAAGTCAGCGCTCTATTTCCCCTTGATGTCACAGTCCTTAAACAATGAAATTAATGAACCTACCTAGATGAGGCTATGCAACTGATCATGAGACTTGGGTGCAGTACTAAAATACAAGAAGTAACACTATGCTTATCTAATCCTCAAACTAGACAATTGCCAAAAAATAATCAAACATCGCAAAATGTGTTTTAATTTCCAACAAATTTATCGAAATGTATTCACTCTATAAACAGTTCAATGAAATCTTCAGACAAAAGTTCACGATGTCCTGTAATTACAAGTTCACACATTACTCAGTAAGCATGACCAAGAATTTCACTTTTGCACAGGTCACGATAGAAAAGCAACAATAAGACTACACATGTAGTATCCAAAGTCTAAAACTCTAAATACTAAAGATCATACAAGATAATTGAGAGAACTCAATTTGTTAAGTGTACCAGTGCAAATGCTCGTACTCGTAAGTTTTTGGTCAAAGAACCTTGCTCTCTGTCTCTCTAATAAATTGAGGTAGTACCTATAGTCAGTGGCGGTGAGGAAGGAGAGGATCTGAGGACTAAGGAGGGCACCTTCTTTGGTCTTGGCGGTGGAGAACAGAGCACTTGGCAGGCATGCGGGCATCTGTGGCAGGGGTCAGGTGTGGTGGCTAAGGCCGAGGTAGCTCGAGGAGGCGCTTAGCTGCTGGGGAGAAGCAGAGGGCAGGTGGTGGCTGGCCGGTGGAGTCGGGGGGTGGGGGCGACACCGACCTCTGGGCTCCGGGCTCTGGGTGACGAGGTGAGGACTGAGGAGAGGAGGCGGTGAGGGGCGGCGTTGGGCGGAGAGGAGGTGGTGGGGGCGGCGCTGGGTGGAGAGGAGGCGCCAAGGCTGGGTGAAAAGGAGACGATGGGGCGGCTGGGCAGAGTCATGAGAGGAGGCGAGGCGGTGGGGGGCGGCGCTGGGTGGAGAGGAGCAGTGGGGGGCGGCGCTAGGTGGAGAGGATGCGGTTGGGGCGGTGTTGGGCGGAGTCATGGAGAGGAGGTGAGGCGGTGGGGGACGACGCTGGGCGGAGAGGAGGCGAGGCGGTGGGGGCGGCGCTGGGCGGAGAGGAGGCGGTGGGGGGTGGCGCTAGGCAGAGAGGAGGCGGTGGGGGCGGCGTTGGGCAGAGAGGAGGAGGATCGCTCGCTCGGGGGAACTGCCGAAGTCTGGGGAGGGGAAGAGACCGAAGTCTGGGAGGTGTTAGGGGGCGGCAGCGAGGAGGTGGTGGAGGCGGTGAGGAGATGGTGGAAGAGGCTGCAGGGAGGTGAGAGGACGATGAGATTTGAGTGGAGGGGTGAGTCTAACTGCTGAGTTGAGTGGGGTTATTGTTTGCTAAATGGGTTGGGCTCTAAATATTGGGATGTATTCTAAACGTCTCGAGAAACGTCTTTATGTGCTATCTGATTCTGGGTGTAGAGATGCAATAAAAGCGTCTAAATAAAAACGTCCCTAGTAGACTATTTTGTTGTAGTGAATGGCATCTCCTCATCATTGTCCGACTTCTTACGATCACTCGCTTGCCCTACCTCCTTGAGGGTAGGAAGTGGTCCTTTGACGTTGTAATAGTCCTTGAGTTTTCGTTGGAAAACCCGGCAGCTGCGAAGGTCATGTCCTTCCTTTTTTATGGAAAGGGCACCACCAAGGCTTGTCATTCTTCTGCTCAGGGTGCTTACCTTTGCCTCGATCGGAGTGGAGCATGGCTTGGAGCCTTGAGGCTTCTTATCGCTTACAGCCAAGACTTCCTTAGAACGGTCGACCTGAGGTTTTTGGCTCTTGATCTTGTTCTTGGACTTTTAATTTGGGCTTTTTATCCTTCTTCTTACCACTTTCACCCGCTTCTCGAGGAATTTTATCATCTCGATCAATAGTATTGTTCCACTCGACTGCTTCAGCAGCAGTCGCATATCGATCGACCATCTCGAAGAGCTCGACGACAATGGCAGGAGGATTTAAAGCGATATCCTCTGTGATTCTTCTACTACGGACTCCCTGCTTAAAATCTCTGATGACAGAAGAATCAGAAACTTCAGGTATAAAATTTCAAACCAGATTGAAATGTCGAATGAACTGGCGTAGAGTCTCGTGGTTGTTTTGTCTCATCCTGTGTAGGTCATCCTCCTTCCCAGGACGATGGTAAGTGCCCTGAAAATTGGCGAGTAGGAGGTCGCAGAGGTGTTGCCATGAATAGATCGACTCGAGTGGTTGATTTAACAACCACGATCAAGTAGTTCCCTCGAGCACAATAGGAAAGTAATTCTCCATTACATGCTATCCTCCTGCTGATGCTCGGATAGCGGTTGTGTAGACCTGAAGGAATTCGATGGGATTTTGAGATCCATCAAACTTCTCCATGTTTACTGGTCGAAACCGAGGCGGCCAGCGAACTACTCGGAGGTCGGGTGAGAATGCCCAACACCCGGTAATGACTTCTTGACGCCTTCTTTGCGGAAAAGAAGGGTTGAAATCACTAGGTGATCATACACGACGATACCCGGTTGTGGGTGGACCCGACCTATGGTAAGTCTCAACCTTACGAGGGAAATACTCCTCATATCCCATCTGCTGTTGCAGATTTTTGGGTTGGAGTGGTGATCGATCACCTTTCCTGGGAGCATGTTGATCATCAAGCATTTGAAGAACTCTTCTCCGACTGGAGTTAAGGTTAGGAGAGTGACGTGACTTGTTGTTGCGCCGATCTTCATGAAGTGAGTTATTCGAACGACTGGTAGCTGGAGGAGTTGTACCGCTACAACTTCTAGGTCGATGCCATTGGGGGTGCTCGAGTCTAGCCGTCGTGTTTCGAAGCCTCCGTGTGATCTCTTCATCGAAGAGGTTGTAGCCGAGCGTTCGAGCAAGTTCCCGAGATGGGTTCTCAAGCAGATCATTGATACGCCGGAGTTCCTGAGCTTCCTCTGACTGATACTGAATGCGCCCAGGCAGATATCTCTGAGCTGCAATTCTTCTCTATCGGGTTGTCTCAGGATAATCCATATCTGATCCCCTAGTTTGCCTCAATGGAGTGCGATTATTTCGAGGATTTCCCTCATGCTCATCAGAGTATTGACCCTGTTCATCACCGAAGGTGTCCTCGTCATCACCATGAGGGGTCACAGTGTGTGATCGTCGGGGAGCGTCCTTAGTCCTATCTCTAGGAGAGTGATCATTATCTGAGGGAAGGACGAAGACCTCCCGTTGATGATCTCCACTTGCGCTTGAGGAGTAGTCGAAAGACACCGTCTGGCGACTTGGAACAAGCCCCTCTAGGAAGGGGAATTCCAGGTTATAACCATCTCCGTCCGCAGGTGAGCCCTACGAGGGGATGGTCGAACTCATAGGAAAAGCATGCTCGACCCCATACTCTGTGTGGCTAACCGGAGAGAGATGACCACTAGATGCTAATGAAGCTCCGGAATGATGGCTTCCAGGACTTACCGTGCCAGGTCGGACAGTCTTAGATGGACTCGAACATTTGGAAGAGGAACCCTCGCCATGTTGTGGGTCTGCCTTGGATAGTCCTAATCATAGTCGGATTGACCCTTGCCCTCTGAGGAAACTGGTCCCTCAATTGGACGTAACGTTGTGGGGGATAAGGATCCCTCCTCAACTCCATCGGTGGTATGGTCTCCTAGATCTGATGAATGATCTCTCGAGACAATATTACCATCGGATGATACAATACTCGGCTCGTAGTTGAAGCTGGCATCCATATCGATATCTGCATAATCGGCCAAGTCGAACCAGTTCTCCTCATTCCACTCTCCTGCCATGGAAGCATTAGAGTTGAAAAAAATGAAGGAAACCTGTTGACCAGAAGATCCCCATGGTCGGCACCAACTGTCGGTGTTTTAGAACCGATCTTACGTAATGATTGTTTGATTCGGGGGGTCTCTAAGACTCAAATCACATAGAGATAATGACACCGTGATTTTTATACAGGTTCAGGTCTTCTCCCAAGAGAATAACAATCCTACTCCTGTGTGACTATATGGAGTATGCTGGTTACAGATCAAGAGAAAGACTCAAGTCTAATGTCTTGTACTCCTGATTGTCTCTCCCCTTTGTCGTCTATTGATTCCACACTTTATATAGTGGTCGAAGTGGGCGACGGTTTCTCCAGTCCAAAGGGCGCCTCAACGCTTCAGATGATGAAGCAATTACTGGTGATTATTGCTAGAGCAGTAACGTCCCCACGTCACTAGATGGTTATCATCAGGGCAGAGAGTTTAATCGTGCAATTATTCCAGAGAATAACAACGTATACTAACTGTTTAGATGCCCTAATTAATTGTGCCTACTTGTCTGTAAACGCAATCAATTATAGGGTGGTCGTAGTTGACTTGGTCGTAGAAGGACTTACGATCATATGGTGGTCGTAGAAGATCTTATGACCACATGGTGGTCGTAGAAGATCTTATGACCATGAGGTGGTCGTAGAAGGTCTTACGACTCCAGCTTCTCCCTTATGAACATTAAGGGGTATACTCAAGAACCATATGATGGTATTATTATCCATAATAAGAATTACAGATAAATAATTAAATGAGGATTATTAGATCTTCGTCACTATTCATGTAAACTATTATTAATATTGTTATAACAATGGGCCAGGGCTCATTGTAGTTGAGGCAATCTTATTTTGATATGAGTCCTAATCAAGGTTGCTCTTTTAATCGAATGTTAACTGCACATTAATGATTTTAACTAACCTCTAATTGCTTATATTACAATGCCATTCATAAATAATTTCTAGTTTACCTAAACCATTACTTTAACTAGACCCTAACTGATATGGCCTATTCATCATCATCATTTGGCATACAAGGCTATACATATATACATGTATATACTTTTATCCTAGCAGCACTTTCTAATTAACCTTACATTTTTAATTAGTCCTAATGATCCACATACTAATCCTGAGCTTATCTTTATCATTACAACAATTGTCTAGGATTTACTAGTGTTGGATCATGTGTTTGCATATGTCTAAACAGACTACATCATTGTTCAGTTTTAAATAGCTTTGTTACAATTGGTCAATCTACCAATAATATTTGTGTGGGATCCACCTTTCATATTATAATTTTGTGAGACTGTATAACCATATTAATCTTAACTAAGAAGTCTGAAAATAATTGCTAATGATTTAGGACCTTCTTGTTAACTAGGTACTTTTAAATATGAGATTATTTTGACAATGCCTAATCGCTTGGGACAAATCTTGAATTGATTATTAACTAATTTAGTTAGAAAAGGCAAGGACTGATTGAACATCCAGACTATACTATCCTATTCAAACCAACCATTTAATCATCCTTTTAATTACTTGATTTGTCCACTAACTGTTACTATTTGAAAATACAATCTGTCAATTGAATATCTATAACCTAACTAACCTTCTAATGGCTTTGGTTAATTACTTAACTAGTCACTGTGGGGGCCATCTATCATTCATTCCCACTTATACACACACAGAAAGTGAGCGAGAGAGATGAGGGGCCCACTTGTCATTCACACCAACAGAGAGCCAGTGAGGGAGACAGAGGGAGGAGAAGTAGAGGAGCCACAGGGGTGGCTTGGGGCGGTGCTGGTTGCCGGCGAGTGGGAGGATGACAGCGGGTTAGCATGGGAAAAATGGAATGTAGATGCCAAGGAGAACCCTAGGTGGTGGAGGCGTGCCCGGGGGGTGGTTGGGAGCGGTGGCAGCGACGGCAAAGCGTCAGCCGACCATGGAGAGCAAAAGGCACGGTGGCGCCAGAGAGGGAGAGGAGGAGAACTAGGGGGAGCATGAGCACCGGAGAGGGGAGGGGAGCTCATTGGAGTGGTTGCTGGCGACAAAGAAGGGCCGAGATAGGCTGGCAGTGGTGAACCTGGGCAGTGCGACGGGGGTGTCGTGGGGGCGGCAACCTGGTGAGGGGGAGCTTCAATCGGGGGTTAGGGGAGGATGAGAGGGGTGAAGGGATGCTTAAGTAGTGAGGAATTGAAGAATGGATCACCTAAGAAGGGATGGCGGTCGCGGCGGCGGTTTCAGCCAGAATAGGAGAAGAAGGCGGCACGCGTCTCTCTAGTGGACAAAAGCTGAAATTGGTTGAGGGCTAAGCTTCCTTGGAGCCTAGAACATGCCGTGACGTAGTTGGCCGGCGACAGAGTTCACCGGAGTGGCGGGGAGACAATGGGCTCTTGGTGTTCGGTGGAGAAAGAGAAGAGGAGAGGGAAAATGGGAATGGCAAAGATGCATGCTTGGGGTGGCCTTTTGTAGACATGCAAGGCGGAAGACCCGATGGTGGTTCGGCCGGCATGGGCAGGCATGCTCTCACTGGCGGAACTCAACGTTGCTTTCGGCAGTACAATGGCTTTGATGGCTTGAGCGACGGTGAGTGATAGGCGATCGACAAGCCTCCATGCATGGCTGCGACATGGCGTTTGTTCCAGAGCTGGTGACGCCGGGAGGGAGAGATGGTGACTGCTGTCCGCTGGTTCGACTGAGGAAAAGAAGGAGGGAGAAGAAAGGTGCTGCTGAGCCTGAGTTTGACGGAGAGAAAAACTGGTTCGGTGGCAACAAGGGTGGCTCAATGTGGTTCGGTCAGAGAAACAACAAGAATGGAAAAAGGAAAAGAGTAGGGAAAACTGGAAAAAAGGAAAAAAAGACAGAATTCTAGGTTTGCTAAAATTTTGATATTTTCTTTAAGAAATTCTCATGTGATGATAGATAAAATATGATATTTGCTAAAGAATTCTAATGGGGCTTTCGATCATTTGGAGGATTCGGTTTTGAACATGTAATATTCAGAAGGGCAATACCTTAAGTTTATTTTGCTTTTACAATTTCTGATATTAGGGTTTTTGTTTTTAGGGTTTATGCATTTAGGGTTTTCATTTTTCATCACTTGCATTGGCAAAAAGAAATGCAGATCAAATATCTCACAAAAATTGCAGTCAAACAGAACGACAACATCTAACATACAAAAAGTTTTAAAAATCCCGTATTTTTATATTCAGGTACTTTTGGGATGTTACATAGTGCTTAGTCACTTTATTTATCGATCAGTTGAGCGTGGATTGCCTATCTTTAAGGTAGTTTGAAAACATGATAAATTTCATTGTTCGGATGAGGCTAACTAAGCCTTTGAGGTTATTAAGGCTTATTTAGCAATCCCACCCATATTGGTATTACCCTACCCAATAGAACCTTTATTAGCATATTTGGTTGCTACACCTAACGTGGTCAGCATTGTACTGATTGTAGAATGAGAGAAGGTCCAACAACATGTTTACTATGTAAGTAAAGTACTACACGGACCAAAGGAGTGATACCCTCAAGTTCAAAAGTTACTCTATGCCCTAGTAATGGCTTACTGCAAGCTACGACATTACTTTCAATCACATAATATTACATTACCATCGTCCTTTGCGTTGAGAAGTATCTTAGACAATCAAGAGTCAACTGGTCGCATTGCTAAGTGAGCAGTAGAACTTCGATCGTTTGTGTAATATCCCGCTTAAATATCAATAATTTAGAATTAAGAAATTTGAGTATAGTAGCTAAAATTCAGAATTTGAGAGAGATTTTGGGCTACCAACCCATAGTTGCGGGGAGAATGAACCGGCCTTAGAGGCCCATGGCCCATGGGGGGTCGACAGCCCGCTTGAAAGCAAGGGAGGGGGATCAAGCCACCAAAACCCTAGCCCTGGTACTGTAGCGTCGCCACTGTACCGATAATTACAAAGAAGGAAGAGAGTTGCATTCTTAACATCTGCATTGCATGAAAGTAGAAGAGATAAATTTATGAATTTATTGTTGATGGCTATATGTGAACATTGTAATGTTCAATATTTGTGTATGATGATCGGTCTTGATGGCTGTATGTGAACATTATAATGTTCAATCTTTGTTTATGTTGTCCAAACTATTATATTGGTTGTACTTTGTTGAGTCGAGGACTCACGCTTATTGTTGATGATTTCTTTAGGTACTCACCGTGAAAGCGGCATGCACGGGAGGGGATAGAATTTTGGTGCACTTCACTAAATATTACCTATGGCAAATAAAAAATGGCATATTCGTTTAAATCAAAGAGAACCCGTTGTTACTTCTTTTCTAAGATTGTGCTCATCCTTCGTGATGAACTAATTACTTTGTAATTGAAATAGTTGAGTACTTCCTGCGGTTGCTTTGGATTATGCTTTGGAATTTCGTTATTGATTTATCAAATCCCCTCTTGTTAGACTGTTTAGAGAATCTTGTTTAGTCTTAAAAATCCAAGTGAAACTCTGTCGAATTTTAAAGAAAAAATGTATAGCTAGTAAAGAATTCTTACTCATTATGATAGAATATTTTATTATGACTGGAAAGTTGTTGAACAAGATAATTGCTTAGACTCCTTTTATTCATTCCATGATGTTCAATAATATGGTTATGTGTATCTTGCACTTGTTATTTAGATTAATGCTAGCTTAATTGATGAAGAGAAGCTTGCTGAAATTTTATTGTAGTAGATGTAAAGTAGATTGTTAAGATAGTTTAGTAGCATTCTAGGCTCATTGTTGAGCTGGGGTGTTACAGTTTGTATCAGAGCGGGCTTTAGGTCCGTGGTGAGTAAATTGACAACTTTGGTAAATAATTTGCTCATGGAAGTTGACTTAAAATATGACACACTGGTGCACAGTAGGATGGGATTTGGGTCAAGCAATGTATTTGCACTTCTGTTATGTTGCATTGTTAATCTATGATAAGATATGATCTTCTATACCTATGAATTTATTCTAAGATTGTTGTGTGATGAATGTTGATGTTGAGAGGTAGAGATCATGGTGTTAGCCGTGGGCAAGGCCAGGCTGTACCACCATTTGGGGTATTTATTTTGGGTAAGCTAGTTCCAGGTGTTGAGGATGGGTTTCTTTGGGAAGGTTATTATCTTCCTTGAGTTTAGATTGTTATTCTTGTTCGGTTACTGTTGATGAATTTTCTTGGGTTAGTGGTTACAATGCAGTTGGACGTTTTCCCTTGGTTTTATTGGTTCCATAAAGCGATCATTTGTTCTTTCGGCTAACGAGAGTTGTGTTGCTTGTTAACGTTGTTGATTCGCAAGGTTGATATTTCATTGCAAAGGTTTGCCTTTCTTGTTGGGAAAACATGATTCGCTTATTCGCTCACTACTTTGGATAATGTGAATTATCTTTTGCGAGTTCTTTAGCATGTGGAAGCTTTGATTCTACGTATTTCTTTTGGAGTAGTTGGACTGTTGAAGTTTAATGCTTCTCTTTTACAAAAGAAAGCGTCAAAAACCTTTTGTAATGCCTTGTTATGTTTAAGCAAGAGGTGGTAAACATAGAAGTTCATTATTTAGATATGAGTTATCAAGTTAGATCTGTAGCGTGGTGCGTAAATGATCTTAACCAAGATCATTGGAAGTAAAGATGATTAATTTGATGTTGTCTTAGAATAATTACATGATGAACTGTGATTAAAGGTATGTCTATACCTACTAGGAATCCGAGATTTATTAAGAAGTGTGGAATGTTGATGAAATGGTTGATCATTAGAATTGTTTAGTTTGCTAAACTTGTTGGATTATTTGGTCTCAATGGATTAATCTAACTGTATAGGAAGAGAAAGATAAGGATATGTTCGACTGTTGTCTTAGTAGACAATAATCTGGAAATTTTTTTTAATTGGCTATTTGATGATCTTATATGTGCTCGTGGGAATGCAAATAGAGAAAGGACCATCAATTCATCCATGATTGAATAATCGTCAATGGTTTATGATAACCTCTAGATTGGAATTTGTGTACTAAATTAGTGTGAGCATTGCTAATAGGTGAAGGGTTGAAATTTTAAAAGTGATTTATTCATGTGTGTTTCATGAGGATGACTTGTGGCTGCATACCCTTGTTAAAAGAGGTTTGCTTCGATTGTGTAGTTTGTGCATTATATATTCTCTAGAACAAGTTGACTACTGCAATTTTATTGAGATAACAAAAATATTATGAAATAATATATTGTGTTTCTTTTGGAAATATTATGATGGGATTTAATAGGTGACCTGTGTTTGCATGATGGTGAAATTATCGGATAATAGAATGCCTTTGATGAAATGGTTTTGGTATAACCTTTTAAATTGTGTAGTAGATTCCCTCTAAAATAAAGTGGTTGTCGTAGTGATGTTGTAAGATTTTGGTATACTCTCAATTGAGGATGAGATGATAAAGTGGTATGTAACAATTTGGTGAGCCTTTGGGGGCTTTATAATGGAAGAGTAGACGATGGCGATTCGTGTTAAGAGTGTGTTATTCTTGATGTTAGTAAGATTGTCTGCAAGGGATTGTGACTTGTGGGGGGTGGTGATGATTCTTTTAGAAATAAAGTAATTTGGCCACCTCTCGTAATATCGGTTAAATGAAAAGTTTGGAGTTTTGCATTCGTGAACTTTTGGTAGTTCATGATTAATGTGGTAGCTAAAATTGTTGAGCAAAGCATTGCGTGGGAATGTTCTACTGGGTTCTTAAGTGATTAATGTGATTTGTTTTAAAAGCAGTTCTTCTTTGGGTTGGCAAGTAATATTGTATTCAAAGAAAATTGTTTTCTTTGTTAAAGGAAAAAGTGTACCATAAGTATTTGAGGTTGGAGTTAAGAATTGTAATCTGTAACTTTTCTGTCATCACCGCTTAAGAGTTTCTCAAGTTTTAGAAGCAATGCTTTGTTCTTACTGGTTAAGGTTTGATATTTTTCTTCTAGTGGGAGTTGTGCCCTCAACTGCGGTCTCGTCTTTTGCTTTTTCGAGATGATTGTAAATTGACTATTTTTGCTGGTCTTGTGTTTACTGCAAGTGGTGAACATTTTTCTATGTGCTGAAAATTGTTTCCATTTACATCTTCTTTTGAGAAAGTAGTAACCGATTTGTTTTACAAGGGTCTTCTAAAGTGTATAGAGACAACTGGATAGTGGTGGTCAAGTAAATTACTTTGTGAGACTTTGGGTGCCAATTTATTTAAGGTGTATAAAAGGATGAATTGACTTTATGCTACCATTATTGTAGAGAGTTTGATTGAAATAAATGATTCTCTTTGGAGCTAAACTAATTACATTGTTGCAATTATCATAATCTATAATGAATTATGATCCAATACTTTTTGTTCTTGTTGGTGGATTATTGGAAATATCAAAAGTTTGGGGATCTTGATTGATTGTTTAAAGTATTAGGATTGTGTAAATTACAAGGTTGAGAAGGTGAAACTGAATGTGTGGTTTAGTGAGTGTCCAAAATTGGTGAAGTTAACCGTTTTGGGTAGTTAATTGATTATTGAGAATGATCGAAGTTAATGACCGAGGATATTGTTTGGGTTGTGGGAATTTTAGTAATCGAAATTGAGGGATTCCTGTCAATTATACCAGAAATTCGTTGTAGGAGATTTGGAGGTTGAAATTGAGGCTTTGCATTTTTTATGCTAGAACCTTAGAGGCCCAATGATGTTGTGTAGAAATAATAGAACAAAGAGGATTCCAAATAGTGTGATGATCGTGGATGGCATCCTTTAGGTGTAGTAAATAAGTGTGTGTGGGTTGTGAATTCCAAATTGATTATCCTTAAAGGATTGAGGTGCATTGGGAATTATCTGTCAAAGTAATTCCGTTGGTAGAGGACTTGGCTAGAGTATGTTATCGTGGGGTCAGTATAGTCTCTCTACAAAGGTGTGGATGATGTTTTCGGTTTGAGCTTAGCGTTGAAGTTGTCAATTTAAGAGAATGAGTTAGTACGTTATGCGATGATTTGGAATCCCATGGTTTAGGGGAAGTTAAATTCTTAAAAGAAAGTATTGAGAAAAGAATGTTTTCTCGGTTAGTGAAATGCTATCTTGAATATTGTTTGAGCTGTGTGTTTATGATAGAGGCCATTTGCAAATTGAGGTGGCTTTATGTTGGCATGTGTGGTTCTTTCCGGTTCCGAAAGAATAAAGGAAATGATTGATTTGGGCATTCAAGTGATTTCTCTTTTGGCTTACGTTGTGTTTATTTGTAAACTGCCTACTTGGAAAGTGGAAGGGCTTTCATGATGAATCTTCGATTTCGGATTTGGCACTTTGGTGGGGAGTTGGTGATGCGTATTAGTGATGATAATCCTTCATTTTTCAATTAGTCTCTGTCGTAAAAGAGTTTATTTAAAACGAGTTATGTTGTGTGTGCCTGGTTAAAGAGGGTGATCCTGGTTAAGATGAAGAGATTGATTGAGAGATGGAACAAGATTTCCTTGTGCTATATGCAGGTTGTGTAGTTGGGTACCAAATGGAAGGTTGGCATAAGGTACATTGGTTTGTTTCTGAAATGTCGCGGGGATTTTTTGGAAGATAGCGTATCACCATGACTGTCTCGAGTCCATGCGTGGAGTACACATCGTCTTGTATGTTCCAGTGCTGAGTGAGTACCTAAGAGGTCCGAAGTTTGAGATTTCGTTAGAGCCGTTGGCCAACGAGTAAGACCTTACCTTTGAGTCTCGTGTGTTGATTGTACCTGGAAAGGTCGGGACGAGTGATGAGGCGTAATACGTCAGTTACATCAAGATGTGGTGGTCGCATCAATCCGAGAGGGACATGACTTGGGAGTTGGAAACTCGCATGTGCGAGCAATATCCAAACTTGTTCACGTCAGGTACGTGTTATTTATTGTTAGTTTCAGTTGCGGTTGTTCTTTCGTGAGGATCGACGAGTAGAATTCGGTGTCGAATTCTGTTTAAGGGGGGTAGAATATAATATCCCGCTTAAACATCAATAATTTAGAATTAAGAAATTTGAGTATAGTAGCTAAAATTCAGAATTTGAGAGAGATTTTTGGCTGCCAACCCATAGTCACGGGGGGAAGAACCGGCCTTAGAGGCCCATGGCCCATGGGGGGTCGGTAGGCCACTTGAAGGCAACGAAGGGGCGATCAAGCCACCAAAACCCTAGCATGCTACTGTAGCTCTGACATGGTACTGTAGCACCACCACTGTAGCACCTCCCCTATCAAGTGCTGCTGCTATAATCTTCCTTGATAGTGCTGCCGGCCAAAGGAAGAGGAAAGCGAGGTTCGGCCAAGGGAGAAGAAGGAAGAGAAAAAAAAAGAATTTCTTGCTGGGATTTCAGCGAGATCCATCGAGGTATTTTAGGGTGATTTTGATTCCCCAGTAGCTAATTTAATCCTTTTTCTATGCGATTTGTTGCTGAATATCATATTAGTACCCTGCTGTTATTAGATCGGTAATTTTGCAGTTCTGATGATTCGTAAGTTTAAATTAGTTCAAAGCAAAATCAGGGTTTAGGGTCTCCTAGAGATATGTAGGTAATTACGATAGCTTTCTGGAAAGTTTTGGTTTGCAATTTTTGGATTGGTAGATAATTAGTTATGTTTTTTTTGTAATCTGAGTGTTTGTTCCGTCTCTGGGTTCGAGCAGTGAACATAGATATGCCAATTAAGCTTTGAAAATGGATGCATTCGAACTTTTGGTCTGTATGAATTAGATAGATAACTTGATAAAGATTCCAGAGAATCCAAGTTCATAAATTTTGGACAAGTATAGTGGAAGTTATGAATTTTTTAGTCATGTAATTCCGTTCTGTCCATCTGTTGGGACAATTGGAGAAAAAGTCATATTAGCAAAATTTGTTGCTCAATAGAAAAATTAGAATAAATTTATATTGGAAACTAATTATCTGTAGATTCCAAAATGACTTAGATCACTATGTTTGGATGCACCAAATATAAGTTATGGAATTTCTAAGTCTATAATACCGAAGATTACAGGACTGTCTTCAGAGATAAAAACAAGGGTTTAGATGGCATAATCTAAACTTTCGATCACTTGAGAATTTGTGGATATATTTGTGTAGATTCCAGAAAGCCTGAGTTCATGATTTTTGGAGATATAAATAAAAAATTACGGTTTTCCTAAGGTGACTATCTGTTTTGGACAGATTGGTATTTGGGAAGTACTGGTTTCGTTTCGGGTTGCAGATAGGAGCGAATAAGTTTATTTAGTTTTATTGCTATGTTGTGTGCAATTGAATGATATTCTTAGTATACTTTACGAATGTCAGGTGGTGGTGAGAACTCGGGGATAGAGTCCTCTATTCGTCGTCACCCATCCCGCAGTTGAGGCAAGTGTAAGAAGTGTATAGTATATTCGGAGTTAAATTCATGAAAATTGCTATGGTTTAATTGTATGCAATTTTATTTATGATTTTGCTGCTGAATGTTATTCGCTCATGATCGATTAAGATTATTACGTTCATTTGCATCATGGCATTCATCCTTGAATCTTAGACAACGTCGTAGCCAAGAATTGATTCTTTTGAGGTCCCTGTCATGCATTGGACGGGCATGAGGTCCCCATCATGTATTGGACGGGCATGAGGTCCCCGCACTCATGGAGTGTGGGCTTGAGGTCCCTGTGCTAGATGGCATAGGCTTGAGTATGCATCGACGGATGCACTACTCCGCATTATCGGTAATTGCAAAGAAGGAAGAGAGTTACATTCTTGACATCTGCATTGCATGAAAGTAGAGGAGATAAATTTATGAATTCATTGTTGATGGATATATGTGAACATTGTTATGTTCAATATTTGTGTATGATGATCAGTCTTGATGGCTATATGTGAACATTATAATGTTCAATCTTTGTTTATGTTGTTTAGTTTGTTACATTGGTTGTACTTTGCTGAGCCGAGGACTCATGCTTGTTGTTGATGATTTCTTTAGGTACTCACTGTGAAAGCGACATGCATGGGAGGAGATAGAATTTTGGTGCACTTCACTCAGGATTACCTATGGCAAATAAAAAATGGCACATTCGTTTAAATCAAAGAGAACATGTTATTACTTCTGTTCTAAGATTGTGCTCATCCTTCGTGATGAACTAATTACTTTGTAATTGAGATAGTTGAGTACTTCCTACGGTTTCTTTTGATTTTGCTTTGGAATTTCGTTATTGACTTATCAAATCCACTCTTGTTAGACTGTTTAGAGAATCTTGTTTAGTCTTAAAAATCCAAGTGAAACTCAATCGAATTTTAAAGAAAAAAATGTAGAGCTAGTAAAGAATTCTTACTCATTATGATAGAATATTTTATTATGACTGGAAAGTTGTTGAGCAAGAACAAGATAATTGCTTAGACTCCTTTTATTCATTCCATGATGTTCAATAATATGGTTATGTGTATCTTGTACTTGTTATTTAGATTAATGCTAGCTTAATTGATGAACAGAAGCTTGCTGAAATTTTATTGTAGTAGATGTAAAGTAGATTGTTAAGGTAGTTTAGTAGCATTCCAGACTCATTGTTGAGCTGGGGTGTTACAGTTTGATATCCATTTTATTGCCCGAACAACAATTGAGTCTCAAGCTTTGACATATTTTATCGCTGAATGGACTAATTCGGAACCATAGGAACAGATAGAGTCTAGCCAAGACAACAACTGGACGCTATACTTCGATGGTTCTCAAGAATTGAAAGGCTCGGGGGGTGGTATAGTACTGGTCATGCCACAGATCGACCAGTTATAGTAAGTAATGCAACTACACTTTCCTGCTAAAAATAATATGGCCGAGTATAAAAGTCTTCTAGCTGGGCTCCGAGCAACCAAATCCCTCAATGTTTGTCGACTTCTAGTGGTAGGCAATTCGCTATTTGTTGTAAACTAGGTTAGGAAGGAATTTTAATGTTCTGATGAGACAATTGCTCACTACCTGGATGGAGTGAGGAAATTGGAAAAATACTTCAGCAGTTTTGGAGTCCAATATATCCCACAAAAAGATAAAACTTTAGCGGATCAGTTATCAAAACTAGGCTTCTCACGAGCACCGGTTCCAATAGGTGTTTTCCTTGAATGTTTGTATAAATCCTTCGTAAGCACATCTACAGAAATATCACCAACCACTTCAGAGGTCACCATTCTCGAGCATGATGGAGATTAGATCCTACCATTAAAAACCTATCTAGTGCATGGGACAATGCCCGAGGATGCACATGACAAAGACGGGTTAATTCAAAAGACAAGATTGTACAAATTGGTCGACAACAACCTATACAAAAATAGGAGCACATGATGTTCTAATGAGATGAATTTATTAGAAGAATGGTAAAACATTACTTCATGAAATACATGGGGGATTATGTGGAGCACATGCTTCATATAGAACACCGGTCGAAAAAGCTTTTCGACAAATTTTTTATTGGCCCACAGCACTACAAGACACAATGCATCTTGTAAAGACTTGTGAGCAATGTCAATTTCATGCTCGACAAGTACATCAATATGCACATCAATTGCAGACATTTCCATCGCCATGGCCATTTTTGATATGGGGAATTGACATAGTTTGACATTTACCTAGGGCAACTTATGAGTACAAATTCTTATTTGTGGCCATTGACATATTCACTAAGTGAATTGAAGCTGAACCTGTCACTACAATAACTACATCAGCAGGAAAAAATTCTTTATGAAAAATATAGTGACACATTTTGCTGTACCCACTTGTCTCATCACTTGTCAGGACCCAAATATGCAAATCTGGACCCTTTGTATATACTGCACTAGTCCAGGATCACGCTAGTGCACACAGTGGCAACATCGATGAAATATCATTCCATATGCAAATATGACTAATAAATAGGCAAATAGCAATAATTATTAGAATAATGACCTTAAGGTCAAAGCTTACAATTAATGCCTCAGAGGCGAATGGCTCAAATAATTTGCAGTGGAAGGTAACAGAATAACTTTAGTGAAGCCCATCCATATGTAATACCCCAAAAGTATTTGAGAATATTCGAAAGAGTATTTGGGAGATATTAATTGAATTCGAAGAAGGACCAAATATAAAATAGATTTAGCAGCAATTAGATAGGGGGTTTTCTGTAGTTTTTTGGCAACCTGGGCCTCGGACCTTGGCCCAAGAGGCCCATGAGGAGCCAGCCACCAATAAAAGGAGACGGGGCAACCTAGCTGCTCTGATCACTGCCCTTGTATCAGAAGCAATTCCCCTCTCGCTATGCCAAGAGGAGAAAGGGAGGAGAGGAAGGGAGAAGAAGAAAAGAAAAGGGAGAGAGGAGAAGAAGGAGAGAGGGGAGAAGTGAGGGAAGGGGAGAGATCGTGGCCTCGGTACGTGATCTTTAGTGGTTCGTCAAGGGTAAGATCCGATCCCCTTGCGATTCGTCGATTAACTGATTATTTAGCTTCGTCGGTAATTAGATCTGTTAGAGCAGATAGGATTGGCCGGTGTTTTTGAGTAGATTAACGGCAGAATCCATTTTGAACGCCTCCTAGAGAATTGTAGGAGATGTTGATACCTTTCCGTAGAGTACTAGATCACATCATTTGGATGAACGGTTCAAAAGTTATGAATTTCGTAGCGCTACTGTTCTACAAATCTGTCGGTATCCTGACAGTTTTTAGTAATCAGACTTAAGAGGATAGTTAAAGGAAAAATTAGAGGAACTCACTATAACTAAAGATGTATATAATTGTCTCAATTTTCCATAAAACTAAAGAACATGAAATTTGGACAATCTTACTGAAAGATATGATGGTTTTAATATTACTGTCCAGAAACCCGACGCGATTTAGGTGTTATGTTAATTAGCTTGGTAGGGATTGTAAATTGCCAAATCTGGAAGGCTCACCAACTAGGTTTTGTTATAGAATTTGATAAACTTTCCAGAAAGTCCAAGAACACCCCATTTGGACCTCTGTACTAAAAGATGTGAATTTTTTATTATGACTGTCCACAGAGGGGACAGATCGACATTTAGGAGTTGGAGTTGGGATTGCGCGAGAGATTATAGCAAGTTTGTATGTACTTCTAGCTTTGTTATTGGTCCAATATTGCTGTCTTAGAGTGTTTTCTAAACTAATTCAGGTGTGGAGTTGGTCCCAGGGGCAGCACCCCCTCCACGTTCTCCATTCTCGCACGGTTGAGGCAAGTACTCTGATTGATAGAATAATTATGAATATTTGATAGTGAGTGCTAGTATTTGATACATATTAGCTATGCATGGTTGATAGTGTGATGTGTATGATTAAAGATGGTGAATGCTTGAGATATAATTAAGTGTTATTCATGTATGATGCTGTTGCTATATATGTTATTAAAAGATAGAGTAATTGTTCATGTGCACATTGAGAGCATACTTGAGGCTTGGTCACGTGGTGACCAAGTATGTATAATTGAGGTCCCCGTCATGTAGATGATGGGCTTGTGGTCCCCACACTCATGGAGTGTGGGCATTGAGTTGAGGTCCCCGTCATGAAGATGATGGGCTGTGGTCCCTATACTTGTGGAGTATAGGCTCTTGGTCCCTGTGCTAGAGGGCACAGGCAAGGGTATACATCGACGATTGTATACCCCACATTACCGGTAAAATGCGAAAAGAGAAAAAAAGGGAAAAAGATGCATTGCACATTTGCATTACATAAACATGTGATATGTTTTAGAGTAAAGCTTTGGAATTGGATGTTGATGCTATAATTGTGAGTTTAATGATTTATTATTGGTACTTGCTGAGTCTTTGGACTCACTCTTGCTGTTGTTGTGTTTTTAGGTACCCTTTGCAAGAACGGCATGCATGGGAGGGAATAGTCTTGAGTTGAATTCACACACTGCCACTCATCTTTAAAGTTGATTAAATTTTAGATCGTATCTTAATAAATGAGCAAACTGCTTAAGGATTGACTATGGTTGTGCTTCATGCATCGGATTGTTTGTAATAATGATGAGTAGCATATTTTGGTTATCTTTGAATATGCTTTAGTTGATTAGCATGTTTTGAATGCCTGTTGATGATAATGGATGTTGGAATATTTGGTTATGATTTATTTAACTGTTGGAACATTCGTATAGTTAGCTATACAAAGGAGGTTTTGCCGAAATTTAGTAAATTGTCTTAGTTAGATTTGTTTAATGTTATTTTAGTAGCATTCCAGACTCATGTTGGGCTGGAGTGTTACACCATATGCCCATAGACAATTGACTGGGGTAGCGCAACCTAATTCTCCACGATCCCAGAAGTAGACCTTGTTGACTGACGATGGACTACTGCAGCATTCTCAACTGGACAACATTGTTTATAGCAAGAATGAGTATATAGAGTACTCTACAAGTCGCACCACAAAATACAATTTATAGATGATGGCTTATTCCAAAGGATATGTCATCTATGGTTCTTTTGTATAAAAGCAGCAATTGCAGTTGAATATGAATAATAGATTGAAAGTGTAATCTAAAATAAATAACAATAACAGTTTAACAATTGTTTTCACAAAAATCACATTACCTAATCAGTTTCTTTCATACAGTTGCATAAGTTTCCCCACACAGCTGTCCCTTCCCAATTATTTTATGAAAATCTACCACTCGTGTGAAATCCTCGAGCATGTCCATGACCGAGGACGTGGCTATTCGAATAGATTGTTAACACTCTGCAGAGGTTGTACACTCTACCTACACGATACAACCAGTATGGCCTACACCGATCATAACAAAACCTTTCAGAAGTTTCATCTCAACAATTGACTCTCCCGATGTGTTTTACCGTCATACCGACCCTATCACAGCGCTTTTGTACGACGCACACCATTGGACCTAGAAGCGACGGGCCGTCCATCGATGTGACCCTGCCACAGTGGTACATACCTTCACCCATTACTAACCTACTACCTGAGTAGTCAATGTCGAAACTCAGCAACTTACTAAGTTAGGCCCGTCCCATACCAGGCATGTGGTTGTACAGTTGTGGCTCAGTTCAGTGACGCATAAAGTTAAGTTCTTAATTGAGCAAGGTGAGGCTGCCAATTTCTAACTACATTACTAAGATTCCATATTCTTTTCCAATCCACAGTTCCACCATATCACACAGTTCCATCCACTCACCTCAGTCTAAATATTTTTCCACCCAATTGGTTAAGTGCAACACATGCCATCAATAAGTAACAGCATACTGCACACAATTTTACACAAGTACCATATCGCTTAGTCAAGTTTATATTTGCAACTCAAATGATATTAATGACTCGTTGCATGGTTAAACAAACTATTCGTATCTAACCAACCCAGGTTGGTGCTATGATATTACCAACTAATAATTAACCAAGCTAGGGTGACAAAATATTATGGTAATACAATAGACAAGGTGGATATAATCAAATGGGTGTATAACTAATCTCAAAACATTTAAATAAATATTTAAAGTAGATTGCAACAAGGTAATTTTGGAAAATTGGGTTCAACATGGTCAAATGTACAACTTGCTTGGTATAGCAATGATGTTCTTATTTTATCTTCAATTTTCTACTTCCTTGACCTTCAGCTCATTCGGACAATTCCAGGAATTCAACGTCTAACGAGAAAGAAAGCACTAAACAAACAAAATTCAAAAATATACTCAAATAAACTCCAAATTGAAATTGAATGGTACTAGAAGGTAGATCTTGAATTTTAGAATTTAGAAACTTGAATGGGTTCAATCGGAGTTTGTATGAGGAAGAACAAGCTCTCGAAAGTTTGATCGGGAAGGAAAAATGCCGAAAAAGGAAAAGGAGAGAGAAACTGACAGGTGGGTCCATGGAATATTCTCAGAATATTTTATTTTGGGAATATTGGGAAAAGGTTGTGTGTATGACATGTGCAACCTACTGAGATAAAAGGATTTTCAAGAATTAAAAGAATTCCAGAAAAGGGCAGAGTGACTGATAAGTGGACCACTGGTCCATAGACCATGTCCACGGCAAAGGAGAGGTTCACCATGCACCAGGTTCATGCGGCTAGGTTGACTAAGTTTGACTAACATGAGGGGCCCACATGTAAGAGAGAGAAAGAATTAGGGTTTTGAATTGAGTGGCTGACGTGTGGGACCCGCACGTCAGAGAGAGGGGGAGATAGGTTTCGGTTTGCCACGTGTGCTGCTGGCAAGGATGCCACATGGGCGGAAAAGGCTGAGGTGGCAACTACGTGGCACTGAGGTGGCAGAGAGAGAAACAGAGGAAGAAAGCAGAGAGCAGAGGAGGCTTGGCCAGTGGCAATGTCGGCCGCGTCGACGACGAACACGACAGGGGCGGTTGAGGGCAAAAACGAAAACCCGAGAGCGAGGCAATCCTTTGGGTAGTGGTGGCGCGGTAAGACTGATGACGAGATGGCGGTGACGGTGACAGTAACAATGACGGCAAGTGAGCTTTGGCTCACGGCGGCAACGGTGACACAGCAACGCCCAAAGAGGATGGAGGGGAGCACTGGCTCGGCGACGGCAAGGGGATCGCGAATGACATCTCGGAGCGATCGAAGATGAGCTAGAGCGACCGCGAGGTGGAGGTGGCCGATGATGAAGAAGAAAGGTGGCTATAGGGCACTTCGTTGACGGAGAAAGAGAAAGAAGGGAGGGGATTGAAAGAGGTAGGCTCGAAACACGGCGTGACATGCTTGGGACAGAGAGAGGACTCACCGACGAAGAGATCGAGGATGGGCGGCGGCGGCCAGTTTTGGGGAAGGTGGGGTGGCAACGATTTGGCGATTCTTCGGGGAATATGGAGGGAGCACCGTGTAGAACACGATGTCGCGAATCCAAAGGCGGAGATGGCTCAGGCGGATAAGATTCTATGGCGACGAATTCCGGCGGTGAAGAACTTCGGCGGCCGACGGCTTCAAAAGCAAAAACCGACAAGACTGGAACGGGATCGAGGCTGGTAGTTTAGGGCTTCAGGAGATGAGACTGAGGTGGACAAAAGGACGTGGGTAATCGTTCTTATATAGGGCCGGAGGTGGGAGAGTTTGTGAAGAAGACGGCAGCGGCTATGCGCACGGCAAATGGATTTGAGAGGATTGGGTGGAGTCCAAGTTGAAGATGACAGTGACGGCCTAATGAGCGGACTCGGTGGAGAGAGAGGAAAGAATGGGCCAGGTGGCTGGCTGGGCCAAAGGAGAGAAAAGGAAATGGGCCAAAAGGGATTCGGCCCCCGAAGGAAATATGGAAAAGGAAATCATTTCTGAATTTAAGAAAAAGACTGAAATTCAAAAGAGGCAAAATAAATAGCAAACGAACTCAGAAAAATCCAAGAAAATACAAAAAAAATCCTTGGAACGCAAGGAATCTAAATAACATTGTTTCTGTTTTAATTGATGTTTACTTTAATCAGATTAAATTGTTTTAATTTTAGAAAGTCCCATTTAAGCTTTATTAATTCAAATAAAATGGGTAAAGTTTTTAAGGGACCTAAACTACACAAAAGATTTTTGAAAACCCAAATTTTGGGATGTTACATTATTGATAATGGATCAAAATTTGTTAGTGGTCTATTTCAATATTACTATCATGAAATAGACACAAAGATTTGTTTCGATTCTATTGCTCATCCATAGAGCAATGAAGTAGTCAAATCATGCAAGACATGAAGAAAAGAGTCTTTGGTAGACTCAAAACACGCATGGGGACTTGGGTAGATAACCTCTACTCAATTCTTTGGGACCTACGTACTACGACCAATAGAGTTGTAAGTGAAACACCATTTCAACTGGTCCACAGAGCAGAATTACCTAATGGAATTCATTTGGGTTCTACATGTGTTAATCCCCATGATATCATCAATCAAGGCGAGCAGCGTGAAGACTACGTCAACCTTCTTGAAGACAAATGCGATCGAGCACTTCTTAGGTCGGTAACCTATCTACAAATGGTTGTGCCGTTACTACAATAGAAGAGTTCAACCGCGTACGCTTAATGTGGGTGATTTGGTTCTAAGATGAATCCAGGATCAATCTAATTTGAACAAATTTTCTCCCAAATGGGAAGGTCATTTTACTGTAGTCTCTGTTTCCTGACCTGGTTCTATTTGACTTGCCATGGAGGATGGTAGAATTTTATCCAACGCTTGGAATATAGAACATCTTCACACGTATTATGTGTAACATATTCTATCTCATTAATAAAGTTTATGTTTTGCATTCATTCATTGATGTCTTTGTCTTCCAATTTATATGTTGTGATTCCATTTTGCTCTCTGTTATGTGATTTTTGCTGGTCTACATGACTATCGACTACTATCCTAACATAGACAAGGTCGCTGGTCTGGTCTTCAGATAACTTCTAGTATAGACTTTTCCTATAAGCCAGTTCTCACTACTTGGAAACTCACTAGATTGACTTTATCTAAGACTTGTTGCTAGTTAGTACTACATATACTGTGAAAGTCGCACTGGTCGTTAGCCTATAAAATGTCACAAGTGTTAAGTCCATATGATATGTTTACCATATCACTGGCCAAACACATCACAGTCGGGGGTTAGTAATATACTAAAAAAAATAAGAGCAAACTTAGTGAATTACAAGACAAAAAATTTCATTCATTGAAAAATATTCCTTACAAGTTAAAGTCGTTCAATTGTCTTTAAATTGGAACCTTACATTCTTCATATATTTATCTACACGAGAAGCTACTTCCTCTCTCTTTCACTGGATCGCTTGTGCAGAGTTCAGACTCAACTCAAGGATTAACTTCTCCAAGTCCACTGCATCTTTGTAGTAATGCTTTAGCTTGATGAACAGAGTGCCTACATTGACCGCAATGATAGATTGGAGACAGGTATTCATAGATTGCACCATCTTCGGGAGGTTCGATAATGAACTTTTTCATGGTCTTGATGTCGTCGACCAGTTCTCCCACTGAAGGCTCCTCCTTTGTGAGTGAAACCTCTGCACACTTTATCTTTACAGCAATAGCTTTTAATTGAGTTAAGATGAAAGTTAAAGTAGTACAATTAGCCTCATTACTCTCCTCAATCTCCTTTATGAGAACTTTATTCTCCATGATAAGCTTCTCATTGTTTAAATTGAGGTCGTATCGAAGTTTGTCTACTTGCTTCAACTCCACTTTTGTCTTCCATGTTATTGAACTTTGTTCTTTCAATTGCCTCTACAAATATAATTGTATAAAAGACATAAAAATTTGGATAAGCATGATAAATATGGAAACAATATAATATAAAAAGTAGAGTTTCTACATGTTGTTTCTTCCTGGTATTTCTGAAGAAGTGCTTCATGGTCCTGCGTACTTTTGTCGCTGACCAGTTGGCACTTCCTCAGGTCATCCAAGAGCTTCAAATTGAGATCTTCAAGGCCCTTGTGCTCTGTAGCAACCTCCTTGAGAGCCTCTTCTTTTTCTTTAAGGCTCCTCTCTTTGAGAACAAGATGGAACTTGGTTTCCTTAGCCACATTGTCGGTAAAGACCAACTTGTTCTTATATTCATGGATGAGCCAACAAACAGTATGCTTCTCTTGCTTACAACGACTGAAATAGCAAAGTTAGAATCACAAAAATTCTTCAAGTAAATTAAAACAAAGAGTTTGTTCAACTTACTTAAGCTTTGCAATTTCTACATCCTTAGATGTATTCTTGCTGGTCGCATTCCCAATAAAGGCCTTAAAAAGGCCAAGCATTTCAATTGTTTTCTATAGATATAATATTAAGAAGTTATTACTTTGCTACTTAATTAAAAAAATCAAAGGATTTAAGTAAAGAGATTCTTACCTTGTCATTGAAGTCCTTGACTTCTTTCTCCAATTTACTATATCCAGAATCCTCTGGTATAGTAGGCTGGTCGACCTTCAAACTAGTCGAAGCACTTTCTGATCCAGAAGATAGCCTCCATGCCACCATGGCAACAATATTAGAAGTGAGGGTAGGAGAAGGAATGGTTTTCTATTCAAATGACCAAGATAAAAAATCTTAACAAAGAAGGCAAATGCTCTGTCATAATACATTCTCAAAAAATTAAAGACTACTTACTTGTTTAGTAGACTGAAGAGCTAAATCCTGACCAACGTCATGGTCGGAAGCAACCTCAATCCTTTCTTCAATGACAAGGCGAAACTTCAGTGGCTAGAGCCTTTTCGACGGCCACTTCAGTTTGCCTTATCTCCTCTTCAACTGGTTGGATCTTCTCAACCACCACTTCCACAGGAATCGAAGCCTACTCGATTGCTTCTGTGGGTACATGCCATGGGGAGGTTGGAGTGTCTTCAACCACTTGTGCTATCTCTGTTACTGGGGGAGTAAGCAGTGGCTCCTCTCTGGACTCCTCAATTTTAGAAATTGAAGCAAGAGAGGTGGTCGGAGGGCTGATACAGATAAAAACATTTATCTAAGTAAATATTAAAAAAATATTATTATTAATCAGAGTAAAGTTATAATACTTACTTAAAACGGAGACCAATATTGGTCTCGAAAGAAAATAAGACGCCAGTAGTAACCAATTTGCCACTGTCGACACAATGATATTTACATTAGGGCCGTTGATCCTATGTTTTCTCACCAAGATGATGTGTGCGTCTTCTTCCTTGTCAATCCCATCTCCCACACCTTGAACATACAAGAACAAAGGAAGATGACTATATGATTTTTTGAGAAATCATAATCCTCTGTTTTTTCTTCTTGCGTGCCTGGGTAGTAGCCTTGGCAGCCTTTGCCAACTTCTCCTGCGCATGGGGCCGATCATCAATACGCTTCGAACATATTGTAGGAAGGATGCTGGTCACCTCTGCTTCAACATGTCACTTGACTGCACAACGTCGACTGGAGCTGCATTTGTTGTCACAGCACTGGTCTGCTTAGCGATGACAAGAGTACTCGAGGAGATTGCTGGGGCAACTTTCACTCTAGTCGTTAGTATAACATCCCAATCTTGGGTTTGTATTTCAAATAGATAAAAATGAGAATAATTTAAAACTTTTGATGCATATTGTGGTCATTTGATTTTTTTTTTGGAAATTCTTTCAAACGTTTTGCGCAATTTGAAAACCTAATGCTTCAACTGACTAGAAGCATAATCCTTTGAAACTTTCAAAACAAATTCTGTGATCATCCTCTGGATATAATTTTCCTAGGTTCTAGATCATCTCAGTGACTCCCCTGAAAAATTTCATGCTTTCTGGAATTTAGTTATTTTTTTTAAAACCTGGCCAGTCAAACCCGGAAATCCAAAGTCAAATACTTCAAACAGAGACTTGAAGGAATTTTACAGAAAAATTCACGCCATGGAAAACTCTAAAAATTTTATACTAGGTTGGGTTCAGTGTCTATAGCCTACTCTAAAAAATTTAGAATTTTTGGAGTGGTACAACTCTATCTAAAAATCCGCAACCCTCTCAAACTTTTGAAATCAACTCGGTCATATACGAGTACCGTTCATCTTTGAGTACTATTCATCTTCGAGTACTGCTCACCTACGAGTACTGCTCATATACGAGTATTGTTCATCTTCGAGTACTACTCACCTACGAGTACTGTTCATCTACGAGTACTGCTCATCTACGAGTGCTGTTCATCCGTTTCAACTAGCCAGTCGGTTTCGACCAGCAGTCCATTTTGAACATCTCTCGATTTCGACCACCCAACTCGTTTTCGACCAGCCTACTTGAATTCGACCACCAACTCGATTTCGACCACCCATTCGATCCGACCAGTCCCTCCAACCAGGTCCGACCAGTTTCGACCCAACCCATCAGACCAGGTCTGACCCAACTCGTCTAACCAGTTCTGACCCAGCCACCTAACTAGACCGACCCGAGCCTCTTACCTTGAGCCACTGACTAGTGGGGCCCCGCTGCAGTTCTTCGTCTCCACGCGAACGCCATGCCCTTGCCAGCATGCTCTGCCCACGCCAGCTAACCGGTTTGGCCACCAGCTCTCCCCTGGTTTTTGATGAGCGCCAGTGGTTTCTCCTGTGGTTCCGCGCTCGCCCATGCCTCGTCACCTCACGTCCTCTCGGCGTTGTCCATGGCAGCACCATGAACCGAGCACACCGCACCAAGGCCGCTCCTTGCGTTCTCCGCCTCCAGCCTTTATAAAGCCCTAGAGCTCCATCTTCATCTCTTTTCGCAACCACCCGAGCCCTCCCCTACCTCCTCTTTTCCTCCACTGAGCCAAGCCCGAAGGTTGCGCTGAAGCTCTATTTTTTATCGAGACGCCGCTGTCGTGTTTCCATCATTCCATTTCCGCCCTCTTACTTCCATCTGCGTTGAAATATGTTTCCTGAGCTTGAGGATGCATTCCCCTAACTCATTTTCCCTTTTTCTCTTCAGGAGTGGTTTGAATTTGAATTTTCTTAAATCTCGATCGAAAGCTTCTTCTTCGTTCTCAACTCTGGTCGGTGAGTCAATAACCAAATTCCTTTCTCGAGCTCCATCTCGTGACCTCACTGACACTTCCCCTACCTTCCTTTCCCTTCTCAGTTGCTCAAGTGAAACTTCCCTCGTTGAAGCGCTGCCACCGCCTCTGGACTTTGTCACCGGAGCTACTCCGACAGCCTCTGTCCTCCCTCTTCTCTCTAGTAAGGTCACTGAGTCCCTCTTTTGCTCATACACGTCTTGGATTGCCTCGGGCACCCTTGCTTTTTCATAGGGCTTGTCACCCGAACGACACAACCGCCTTAGCTCATTGCGTCGTCGCCCTTTAACGACGCCTATAGTCGAACCACCTTCGACTAGGTAGTCAATTCCAACTAAGTAGTCATAACTCCCATATGACCAGGTAGTCATAAACTCCTACGACCAGGTATCTACTCTGTCTTTACTGAACAGACTCCGACTTTGATTCGTACTCGGAATACGACCATGTTACAAACTCTGAAATGTCAGCTTTGGCAGGATTAGCTCCAACAGTGCCAAGCTTCTTCTGACCATCTTCGACCACCTTGCAACCATCTACGACCACCATGCAACCACTTGCGACCACCTACAACCTCCTTCCGACCACCTGTAGTCGAAACTTCGTTCCGACTAGGTGTAGTCGAACCTCTTTTCGACTCGGTGTAGTCAAACCACTTTCTGACTAGGTGTAGTCGAAACTCTTTTCGACCAGTAGTCGAACCTCCTTCTGACCAAGATGTAGTTGAACCTCCTTCCGACCACGTGTAGTCGAATCGGTGAACAGTAACCAGAGGCTACTTGTCGGATTTTCTCTTCCAACAGATATGGTTTGGGCTATATCTTTTGCATGTGAAATCCAAATCAAGTGATTTTTACTTATAAATTCATGAAAAATTATGCTCTACCTTCTGTGTAAATTTTAGGATTTTTGGATGATGTTGAATTTTTTAGTTTATTCATCGTTATTCGTTCTTATTGGTTCTTTTCACTCTTTCGATAGGTTTCGACGATCCAGTTATCTACGAGAGTGAACCTCAACAAAGTGGATTATCTCCAGCAAGGCAAGTAATCCCTCCTTTGATGCATGTTGATCCTATTATGTTCAAATGTATTATCATGTTTGCAAATGTATGTATGCATGCTATGTTGATGATTTTTCTCGATCAGTGATCACTACTACAGAAAACGTCTTCACATACGGTTCAAAAACGTCATCACAGACGGTTTCATGAGCCAACTAAGTTTATGGGTCAGTGATGACATGAGGTCATCACAGGCAGTTTTTGAACCGTCTGTGATGCACCATATCACATACGGTTATTAACTCAGAACGGTTTTATATATAAACCGTCTGTGATAGCCTCTTCTCTACAAAATCTCCAAGTAGTGGTTGCTTTTGCCTTTAAAACCGGTTTCGTGTGTGTGTGTGTGTATATATATATATATATATATCGTATTCCCTAGTTAGCTAACCGATGCCTGAATTCAGCTAGCTAGCTCGCTGCTTGACCGTTCATCCTAAACGCTCAGTGAATTGACGGCCTACTTCGCAGATTGACGACACACTGAGTGTGCGATTTGCTTCATGCCTTGGCATGAAGCAAATCGTACACTCGAGTGTGTTAGGATCGACGAAGTAGGTTGTGTCTGGCTACTTCATCGATTCTGATACACTCGAGTGTACCATTTGCTTCATGCCAAGGTATGAAGCAAATTGTACACTCCAATGTGTGAGGATCGACGAAGTAGGCTGTGTTTTACTTGAACGTTTTTTTATGAACGACCAAGGAGCGAGCTAGCTAACTGAATTGATAAGGCCTCGAGTTAGCTAACAAAGGCTACGAACTGTGTGTGTGTGTCTATATATATATATGAAGCCGGTTTTAAAGGCAAAAGCAGGCACTGCTTAGAGATTTTGTAGAGAAGAGATGAAGATTAGAGGAAAGGGGAGGCGGGCTCGGTGAGTAGGCAGTCACTGTTTGGAAAACTCTCACAAGGATTGAGACAAAACTCTCATGGATAATATATACTTGAATACAAGTCCAGTGAAACATATAAAATATGTTGAAACATGAATGGTAATAAGATAACAATATATGGTAAGTTGACGATATCATGTTAGGATGTAAAAAAGAGTTTTTCTTAATGGTTAACTCTCTATCTATAAAGCAGAAAGTGCAAAGAACTGCGTAAACTCACCTCTATCCATGTTGTCCTTGGAGATTCATTTCATATCTCATCGAGGAACACAACTAGTAACATTTGCGGTTTTATGTCAAGCGATAAGAGCAAAGAACTCAGAGAAACTCACCTATATCCATGAAACACTTACATAGTGTTATTTATCCTAAGAATAGATGGTGATCAGAGTTACTATTAACAGACAGTTATTTGTTAAGATCCTCTCCAGGAGGCAACCAAGTATTGCCTCCCTCAGATTGGCACTTCTTAAGGTTGCATCAATGTGGTTTTTCAGCAGCACACCCTGCATCATACGTATCGAAAACAAAAAATGTCTTTAGGAACATACCATGCAGTAGTCACACCTAAACACAACCACATTCCCCACCTCCAGATCTATCGATCCATCCATCCAACCAGCAGTCATAGAGGGAAAGACAGCAAGGCCAAGGGTGTCCAAACTGACCATCAAGCTAGCTAGCTAGCTAGCCCACAATGCAACTCAGTTCACATGAATACCAACAACACAAACCAATAGATCTGTCTTACCTCGATCGACATCGCCGGTGTCGGTGGTGAGGTAGCTGAGGCTGAGGTCGGTGGAGCTAGAGGTAGTTGGGGGGAGGTCAGTGAGGTAGCCAGGGTCGCGCACGCCGGGGGGAGGAGGAAGAGGGGAAGGCGCGCAGCGTCACCGTAGTTGTGGCTCAATGGTCACATTGCACAAGACACTCTTATCGTACAAGTGTCTTGTACAGTGAACCGTGGTGTCACAATCGTCGGCAATGGGAAGAATGGCGGCGTTGGCGACGGGGTCACTCGGGTGGGGAGGGGAACTGACAAGAGCTGCTAGGGAGTGATGAGTTAGAGTGCAAAACCTAGCAGGCTCCTACTAATAAAAGAGACTTATCACTGTCGGTTCTATTATGGAATCATCAGTGATACTTATCACAAACAGTTCCACAATGGAACCGTCTATGATATGGTCTCATATCACAAATGGTTCATTATTAAAACCGTTTGTGAAGTATCGCAGACGGTTATTTGTTGAAAACCGTCTGTGATATTTCGAAATATCACAGACGGTTATTATTAAGAACCGTTTGTGATACTTCACAAACGGTTTTCATAATGAACCGTCTGTGATATTACCTCTTCATATACGGTTTTTAGCGTAGCCAGTAACACGGACGGTCGCAAAACCAAAACCGTTTGTGATTATATGTAATACAGATGGTTTTGATCAATCGTCTGTGATGAGGCGTCCAGTATTAGCCTTTTTGTAGTAGTGGATAGTTCATCCGAATAGATGCATAATCTGTAGGTTTATGTTTCTCATTACCACTGAGCCTAAGTTTTAGTATTTCTAATGATTTAGAGCTCGATGGATGAGCTCTAATCATTTATATATCCAGTATACTTGTTGATGTCGCTTAGCAATGTTTAGAACGGTAGCATGGGGATCATCGCTTTGGCGATGGTCATTATATCATCACTATAATTACTTGGGTCAGGGTACTCATGTATGTAATTGTATTTGGAAAAACTATAATTGAAAACAAAAAGATTTAGACTTAGTCACATGATTGATGGTGTGGTTATCGAGTGTGTGAATGGTGCCTAAGTCAATAAGAACCAAACGTCTTGTGTCACACTATCCAAGCATTTTTGCGTGCATCCACATGAGGGACATACGGGACCCCTCTTGACTTAGTACTTTGGCATGTGTTAGCTCTGAGTCGCAGGAGGTTGTGTGTGTTGTGATAAAAATGTTTTGTGTGTGTTGGGTGTGCGGGGGTGGGTTCCTGTCTAGGTTCTCCACACCGAGGGGCATCGGTAGTTGTCTAAGGCTTTACCCTAAGGGGTAGTTGACTGAAGCTCTACCGATGACTCCGACACAACATATGGGTTTCCATCCATGCGGGCGACTCATAGTTAATGAATTATATTGGAAAACATCTCGTAGGACTTAGCTCTGCCGGCATACCTAAGGAAGTGTGCTAAATAGCTTGGCAAAAGGAGCGGTCTGACATGTGGGTAAAGTTGTACACCCCTGCAGGGTTCAAACTATTCGAATAGCCTTCTCCTAGGTTATGGACACGCTTGGTTAGGTTTTGCAAGAGTTAGACTATAACATTTTCGATAAAACTTGAGATCGAGTTGTACGAATGGGTAATTCGTGCTATGTTGTGGTGGCTGTTGGGAAGTCACCTCCAGGATGTTAATTATGTTTATAATGTGGTCTCGCTGTTATTTAAATGAATAAAATTGGTTTTGCTAAATTGCCTCCAATGTATTACACTATTGCAAATAAAATACTGCTTTGTGCTTAAAATGAACTATATGGCCTTCTCCTTTGATTCAGCTTGCATGTAGCTATGTATAGGTTTGTTATTTGTAAGTCTTGTGAGTACAATTTTTATACTCAGTTGCATTGTCTAATTGCTACAGAGGAGGTTGACCCCCAAGGGGTTAACTATTGTGAGACTGAGCTCGCCTTGGACGACTAGCTCGGCGTTTCCGGTCAGTTGCCTTGTGGCTAAGGGCATCCGATTGGCTTTTGTTTATCACCATTTTATGGCTTGTCATTTCCGCTACGTTTTGGTACTTTGTCATTTGGCCGATCAGCCCCTTTTGTAATAACTCTATTATGAGTATGTCTTTTGGAGATGTTGTAAAACCTTGTTGTCATCGGTATTGTAATCTTGTATGGAATTGATGCTTGATGTTGTGAGGGGTATGTGTACCGCTGTCCTGGAAGGTAAATGTTACACCGAGAGTTGGGTTATTTGATTTGTAATGCTATGACCAATTGAATTGTTAAGTATTACAAGTTAAATATCCCGAGTTCTCGACAGTCGGTCTCTCGACCACGACCTGACCAGGCACTACAGCAGCAATCTTTGTCTTCTTGGCAGTCAGGGCTTGACTGCTTAACCCCGATTGGTCGATACCTCTCTTCCTGCCAAGCATCTAAACAAAGACAGAGAGTTTATTAGTTACGGTCTTGAGAAGAAAAAAAATTCAAGACTAGAATTAAATTTATACATACCTACATTTGTTCTTTTATGAACTCTACAGATGCCCCAATTTGGCTAGATGGCTGGTCGTCAAATAAAACTGGCCCTGAGCCATCCTTCACATTTTTCAACATAAAGGATGCCTTCTCTTCGAACCCCCCCCCCCCCATAGCAAAACTAAAAACAAAGATTTTTGTAGACTTAGTAATGTTCATACTGCAAAATCAAAATATTACCGAAAGAGACTTGGAAAGTAACATACCTCCAGGATTGTCTTTAGTTGGGTCATTATCCCCTTTCAACTGCCAAGCAAACTGAGCCCTTTTCTTCAAGGGACTAATCTTGTGCTAGAGGAAGTCGTGGATAATCCTCCGACCAGTTAACCCGGTAGTCACCAATGAGATGACTACATCGACAAGTCTCCTCCTCAGTTGTTAGCTTTAGGGAGGTCATCTCCTTCTTCACGTCTTGGGCAAACCAACTTGGTGAACGACATCTAGACTATTTCAAACGGCTGCCTCTGAGAACCTCGGAGTAGAACCACTCCTTCTGATAATCCCGCCCTATATCCTTGATGGGGAGCGGAGGGTAGTTCTTGGACATTTGGTCCTAGAGCTTGAAGTAAGTACTTCAATAGAACCCCTGACCTCTATTATTTTTGGTGAATTGGTAGAAGTAGCGAAAGAGACGAACTGGAGGGGGAATGCCAAAAAAAGCTTCGCAAAGATGCGAAAAGACACTAAAGATTATGATGGAATTTGGTCATATGTGGAGGAGCTCT